>JAWWES010000081.1:96338619-96358323 GCA_035583135.1 Lophotriccus pileatus | reverse complement strand
TAGAACAAAATTGTGAAAATCTTCTTGCCCTAATTCTATAAAGTGCCATGCTTCCTGATAACAGTTAAACTTAAAAGTCTTTTACATGCTGGTTCTTTACATGCTTTAAACATCTACTTTTTTTTTGGTTACTTTTTTAACTTTTTCTTATCATACAGATCACTGAAGTTCTCAGAAGACATGAGTTTTTCGTAATATCTCCTCACACGTAATATTTCCTCACAAAATAACAATATCTTACTATTTTGAAAAGCTTCTGAAAGACCTAAAAACATGAACACTGAAAAGTATTCACTCCACTTAAAGATTTCATTATAATTATTTTTCTCCCTGATTTCTGGTTTACGGGATTTTTATTTGATGGAAGTTTATTTTGTATTAGATTATCTTGTTCTCTGTAAATTCAAATGGTGGAAACCAGTTACAAATGATTGTCAGAGCTAAGCAATATTTTTTTACTGCTTTGGAATTTCACCAGTTTTTATATTTAGGTTTCCTCATTTTGTAACACAAATTTGATCACAGACACATCTTTTCAAGAAGTGATACAAAGCTTCTATGATGAAAATCCAAAAAACTTTGCAGAGTACCCTAATGTGGGTGAAAACAGTGTGATTTTGAGGTTGTAAATAATTTGGAATAGGAATGTTCAGAAAGAGTAGCTACAACATATTGTGCTCTACTCTGATTTTCCTACAGAACAGGTTTTAGTGAACTTCATTTTATTGTATACCTTTCCCCTTCCTTTATTCTGTTATGCCTTTTGCAATCGGACTTGTCTGTCTCACATTGGCCTTTTTAGCCATCAGCGCGCTTGGAGCAAGCGTGGGGAGAGCCCTTCCCAAATCTTCGTTCACGAAGCGTAGCCATGGTATGAATCCTGGTTATTAGTCACCACTCAGAGCAGTAGAAGACAGAGACATATCAAGCAAGATAGCTTGGTGCCCAGCTGTTGCTATAGTCCATAAATAATGCTGTTAGACTGCCTAGACACTCCTGTCATTTATATCGATTTCACAGAACTGAATAAATGTGCTTAAAAAGATGGTCATAAACCAAAAGAGTAGTATAACACACAGTGGGTATTTTATACAGTTAATGCAAAATTCTTCAGGTCTACATGAAGAAGTGTAGCTTATCTCTAAGCTATCTACCTGTGACACTGTCTAGTCCTCTTGTAATTTATCTCCCTGTTGGAGAACATTCATGAGTAACATAAGTCCCTCATTTTAGAGGTCTAGAAGAATTCAGTGACTTCCCTAAATCATAAATGGCTAAGAAAGAGCATGAAATAGAACTTATCCCTTCTATTCTAATTTAATATAAAAACTAGAATGCAGTTTAGTTAACTGGGGTGAAGAGAGGGAAGTTCTTGCAAATTAGACAATATGCCTGCATGAAGATAAATTTTCTTCAACTTATATTTTCTGATTCTATTATAAATTATAGAAAATGAGGTTGGGTGCACAGTTGAAGGTATCTGCACTGTTTGAGAGTAAGATTTTTCACCTCAGTACTCAAACTCTTAGAGCATATATTATCTTGCAAAAATAATATTCTATTTACTCTAATTTTATTTCCTTGCAGTTTACAAGTGTTGTCACTTCATGTATCCACGCACCCCTACACCAGTTCCATGCGTTAGAAGTCACTAAGAAGTGTAACTGTCTCACAGTAGCTTGTACTATTAATATTTTCCCATATTTGCAGAAAGATTTCCACTTCACAATTTTTTTTTAGTTTAGTTGGGGTTTTTTTTTGGTGTTTTGTTTTTTTTTTTTCCTTTAGGAGCATGCAAGGTCATCCATAACTGTTTTGCAACTTGCTGTGCCACATATTCTAAAGTTCCTTCCTTTCCCTCAGCTTCTTAAACTTTGGGTCTTTGCTTGCTAAATGACAAATGTCTCATTATTCTAGCATTGCTCACACACTGGTTCTGCACCTAAGAGTCAACAATGAAGTAGAGAAGGAAACAAACTTGTTTTCAGTTCTGAATGACCTTATTTTCTGGTCATTCTGTTTCATGACAGCAAATGAGGCTGACATCACTTCCAGCAAAAGAACTTATAATTCTGATTTCCTGTACAAGTAATTGTGGTTTCATAGACAGATAGAGTCTGGTTCTGGAAAGTAAAGGCTTGAAAGAAATCATTGTTTTTTGATTTTTATGAGTCTCTAATAGTCTAATAGTACTTTTTCATCTGCACTAACTTTTAAAAAATATTCTAAAATATCTTCAAGCAAAAAAAAAAGAAAAAAAACCTGTTTTAAGATATTTTTCATATAGTTCCTGATAATTCTCTTTGTGAAAGAAAAACAAGTTGATTATTTCTTCAATTGTATTTGATTTCTGATATTCAGAGGAAGAAGTGGAGTATATATGTGTTCTCTGTGCTGCAAAGCAGATTTTGTAGCCTCCTGTGGATTAGAAAAATAGGTTGTGTTTTGGTTTTGATCTTTATTATTATTATTCCAGAGTCCATTCGTATTTTCTAGTGTTGCTATTTTTCATCTGCAATTCTGAAGCAGTGGCAGATTGCTTTTCTGGGTTAGATAATATAATCAAATAGATCAGTGTCTTAAGGAATACTATCATCTCAAAAATTACTTCTGTTTGAAAACATTGTGCTTGCTCTTATTATAACTTACAAGAAACAGACCATATTTCTATAAAGAAAGGCAATGGGAGGATAATCTAATTTCTTTCAGTGTGTTTACTATGTGCATTTCATAGCACTTTAGTTACAGTCATTTTTAGTTTCTTGTGTAATGTCTACTACACAGACTTCCCTGTTCCTTTGGTATAGGCAGGAATACTCTTCTAGTTGGAAATCATCACTCTAAAATCACAAAAGGTGAAGGAGAGATTAACTACCACACACAATACTTGAAATTCATTTTATATGTATTTTTCAATAGCTACATTTTAGATTGACAATGCTTTATCAAGTAAAATAATATTTTCAGATTTTTCAGTAAGAATAAAGTGTTCCTCATTCCTTCTGTGCATTAACAAATCATGCATTTTTCAAGCTTTAATTATTTAAGTTATTTAACTTTTTCTTCCTCTGTAACAAGTGTATATATATTTGAATGTGTATTCATAGAATCACAGAATCACAGAATCAAATGGGTTGGAAAGAGCCTCTGAGATCATAAAATCCAACCCCTGAGCCACTCCCACCGTGGTTACTAGACCATTGCACGAATCGTCACAACCAGTCTCATCTTAAAAACCTCCAGGGACAGAGAATCCACACCTCCCTGGGCAGCCCATTCCAATGCCAACTATTATTTAGTTATGTATAATTTCACATACACTTTCTTAATCAATCTCAAGATTTAATTTTAATATTCAATGCATTTTAATATGCAATGTGCAAGTTTGTACTTGCTTAATGTGTGGTTCAAAAATCAAGGTATATTTGCACACATAAATTTCTGTTACTAAAACCTATTACTTCTTCACAGTGAATTTAAATCCAAATAATTTTAATAAAAATTTCTATATGGTTGTGTCACAATGACTAAAGAAAATACTTCCTTTTTGTCCTCTTTTTTTGATCAAAAATGTTTCCAGTTCTCAATTTTTCTAATTACTTACCGTTAGAATCCACAGCAAGTTACCTTTTTTGTACGTAGAGAGGAACTAATCTTTTCTGTAAATTCTTCCACATTCATTGGGGATGAACTCTTGGGGATGGTCCTGTGCAGGGCTAAGAGCTGGACTTGATGATCCTTGTGGGTCACTTCTAACTCAGCATATTCTGTGATTCTGTGGTTCTGTGGTTCTGTGGTTCTGTGATTCTGTGATTCTGTGACCAAATTGGTCTTTTACTTCATGTAGCCTTTGAGTGGGCTTCCAACATGTCACAGAATTGCAAAGGTATTAACAAGAGTTCAGCATGGTGGAGAGAGTCCTTATTCTGTAAATTAGAAAGAATAATCAAAATTTGATCACATGAATTGGAGAGAAAAACTTTAGAAATCAGGCAAGTGGCCCCACAAAACCCTCTAAATGATAGACAGAAAACAGTATATCACAAACTGAAAGAAAGAGATAAAGAGCTTATTTGACTGGAAAGAAGAAGAAATTTAATACCTACTGTGAATTGTAAGACAGTAGCTCTGCAGAAAGGCAGGGAAGGATTTATCCCTAATTAGACCAAATCTAATTTATTTGACCCAACTGAAAAAATTTGAACTAGCATGGCCTATGATTATACATGAGTTGTTTTTCAAATTAAATTCTGGGTTTAAGTAAGAATTGGAGACCTCTTGGTTAAAAGCATGATAAAAACCCATCTGAAATCCATGTATTTTTGCTGGAATGCTTTTTTATAATAAAACAGTGCTGGAAAATATACAATAAAAATTAAGTGAAACAAAAACTGGAATTGTTTCTTCTATCAGGATGCCTAGAGTTTTTGGTTGAAACTTCCTTTTTTGTTTATATGGAATTGAAATTAGGAGTTTGGCAGTATTAAACATTTAAAGAAAGTCACGGGATTTAGATATCAAAGTTCAAGAAAATGTATATTTACTTTATAATTCTTGCACAAACACTGGAAGACTGAAACACTGGGGAAAATAAGAGAACTGTGATTTCATTATTATTCACTTTGAATGAATTGCTCTTAAAACATAGGATACACTTTCAATCTCAAGCCCAATGCAATGTAGCTTGTCAATGTCATTGAAGTCAATAAAACTGCAGAACAGAAAAACCTCTATCAAACTTTGCTTGCCTTATACATTTATAAGGAAAAATAGGTTTTCTCTAGAAAACCATGACACATAAGATTATGCAGTAAGGAGTAAAAGCACAGAAATTCCAATATTTCTGAAATTAAATTTCTATTGAGACACAAGTGCTCTATACATATTGTATCTATATATCATTAGTACAATATATTTATTTTAGATCATATATTAAAGATCACAAACATGGTCTGAAGCCCACAAAGCCGGAAGGAAATAAAATAGGTTGAGTGGTGCAAGGATTAAAACAGGGTCATTCATGTGTATATGAAACTGTGACAGACTAAGTTTTGCACCCATTTCACTCTTCAGCCATAAGAACTGTTCATATGACACTCATTATGAAATTGCTTCATCCCAAACACAATTCAGAAGTTTATTTTTTTAACTTGTTCTTCTTAAGTGTATGGAAAACTCTATGGTTTTTAAGTTTGCTGGTTTTTTTGACTTTCTTTTTTGTTGTTTTGCTTTTTTTTTTTTAATTTCTTGGCTTTAAGGATGTAGAGGAGAAGTACAGCCTTTGAAATAAAGTAAAAGAGTTATTATTCAGACTGTATATCTAATCATACTTGTGGTTCAACTTCCCTCCTTAGTCAGGGTTAGTTGTGATTTCATTAGAATTATTTTATGAAGGTTTGTTGGAAAATGCTGTAATAAGTTCTGCTTGGATTCCCACTTTCATATCCCAGTTTCATAATGGAAATATAATTAAACTATAAACATATATACCCAATAATCAGTAGTTTTTAATTTAACCTTCAATTCTTAATCCAATAGGATGAAGTTTAATCTTAAATAGCCTCAAGTTAGGTTTAACAGTATAACCTTATTATAATCAAGGGAGGTTCTTATGTTCTATAGTAGCTATTAAATTACTAATGTAATGCCCCTTTAAAAAATGTTTTTGTAAATTCTAGAAGGAAGTTTACAATACCACAAATATTTTCTAGTCTGAATTTTACATTTGTATTTGGTTCAAAGAGTTTTCTCTTCTAGTGATATACCATTTACAGTATTGAACTACACTGCATCTATATTTCTTCTGCCTAGAACAGACTGAATTCAATCAACATTACTATTATAAAGGAAGCATTTTGAAGATTTTTGTAGCATTTGGTATTAAAAAGGGAAACCTGGATTTTTTTTGTTGTTGTTGTTCTAAGCCTTTATTTTGTTTTTTTTTTTTTTTTTTTTGAAACTAGAAATTATATAAAAGATATATGTAATCAATTTATTCTTGTTTAAAAATGAAATAACAACTCTCTTCTAAATTTTCCCTTTTCTTTAGAAAATGTTGTAAGCAATAGTGACTCTGCAAATATTCTTAAGATTCATGAGAAGGGAAGATGAAGAAAATACTTATTCATGTGCCCTGTAGAAGCAAATTATATCACTGGGTAAATCCTTTGAATAACTTTAAATATGTGTCTTAAGTGAACAGATTTCCATAGGTGTTCATGGATTGCAAATGATGTGAGCAACAAATTCTGCTATGAGTTAACAGAGAAATATGTGAAGTTTGGCGGATGAAGGCGGACAATGAAACAAGTACTTAAATGGATGCAATTATCATAATTTTTATTTGGCAGTATAAGGAAAGCCATACGTCATGCCTTCATTTTACATTACTCCCCCATTCTTTACACATGATCTTTGAATTATAAAGGAATTTTTGCTTAGTGCTCAGTTAATTCTTGAATCATGGTGCTACTGACAATTTGTGAAAATGATTTGCCAGTTCAGATTTCTAATCACGTAAAAATAGAAATAAGCTTCATGGGGTGCAAGTGTTTTATGGATTTTGAACTTCAATCTGTAAAATATGTTTTAAAAGAGTGGTTTCTTGGAATTTCCACTGAAAAGAAGAAAGGAACAGTAGAGATGAAAATATTTTTTTTTGTCTTTCCTTTTTGCTGCATTGTCTCAGATGTAGCAGGTTTTCCTTAGATTTCAAAAATGCTGATTTGCAAGTAAATCTGCAGTAAAAACCTCAAACCAAACCAAACCAATACAACCACTCCCCACCTTCCCCCAAAGAAACATTTATATAACAAATACAAGCATCTAAAAATACATATGAAAGTCCGAAATTATTAAAGATTATTTTTACGTTAGATGGAAGGGATGACATGCCCCAGTCTAAGAAATACAAGTCTTTTATTTATGAAAGAAAAACTATATAGAAAGACTAGACCTTCAGTAGCTAACTACATGTAAGCTACCTCCTTACCTGCCCTGTGTTAGGAATATGCATTATACTCATGTGACATTTTGAGCATCTAAGAATGTTGAGATATATTTAAGATAGTTCAAACTAGAAACACTGACTCCATTGAAAGTTATCTCCTCCTGTATCGTACACAGACAGAAGCAAACTTGCAGTTCTGGGCAACATTCTAAAAGAAAGTCCTGCTGTCTTACTTACAAACTTAAAATGGTTTACACAGGTTTTTATTCAGAATAATCATTCTCTCACTCATGACAGTAATGTATAAATGTAAATACATTTTTAGTAGCCCATACATTTCCAAATGCATAAAAGTTCCATAGAATGAACAGTTCTGGTTTTATCTGTTTTAAGTTTAATAATGTTGATTAAGAAATATAATTCACTGGTGTAATAATAGCACAACAAATTCTGTGTGGGCTTTTCATTGGTTTTAATTTCTTTATAAACACCCATTGATTTTTCACGCAACCCCTGTGGAACTGGAGAGGTGAAGTAGGCGTAGAAGAGTCTTCAGAGAAGTGCAGAAGAGGTACAGTTCCTGTATGCTTTATAGCAGAATAAGGAACGCTGTTGAAGAGGGTTACCTATCTGCAGATATGCTCAAATACCTGGTCAAAGCATTCTGCAGTTTTTAAAGATTAAAAAATACTAACAAACACAGAGCAAGGTGAACAGTATATGAACCCAATGTGGTCTAAATTCAAGTATTTTCCTAGTTTTCTGAAGTTTGAAGTTCCAGCTGGTTAAAAGCAATAACATTACCTATGATTTGCTCCTTTAAACACAGAAAACAAAAGGTCAAATGTCATGCAAAAGTATTTACTGTGAATGAACTTCAGAAAACATGAGCTTATAACAACTCAAATGCAGTTCTAACTCTTTCTTATTTATATGAATTTTACTCCTGACACTTTTAGAATACGGTTAATGGGAGTAGAGCTGTCAAACTATTTTTAGGAATCAGAACTTTTTCATAGGTTTTCCTGAGAAATTAATTCACTTACTGTTGCTAAACAGACTTTCATGTAAGAAACATTTCTGCTTATTTGAACATCTCAACTGTCTAAACATACAGAATCATCACAGCCAGTAGTCTCACATAAGTCAAAGCATTATTTTCGCCATGATCTTTAATTTGCTCATACAGCATATTGTAATGGTTTTTGTGGAACAGAAGCCAGAATGCAATAAAAAACTCATATTTCAGTGCTTTCTAAGGTATGAGAGAATAAAGGTATATGAAAATAAGATTTATTCCATGAGAATAATAAAAAGGTCCATCAGAAACAATCAAACAAGGAGATACAGATGTATATCTTGAATCAGACAGTCCTTCAGAGTGAAACCACCACATTGGAAGTCTAGATGTTTAGATGGTTTTCTTCTTTTCTCTTTTTTTTTTTTTTTTAAAGTAATCCACAATTTTCCTTTTTTTTCCTGTTGCAGCAGCAGAACATGTATTATATAAATGATCTTAATGTTTAAAAATAATTGTCTAGGTGGTTAGCAGCATTAGTTTTTTTTATTATCTAGCCTAAAGGAAACCAAATCCATGATTTATGGATGCCTGTACTGTAATGCTACTTTTTCAAGTTTGAAAGGAATGATATCTGTTATTAAACTAATTGATAATAGAGAGTAAAGAAGTTAATCAAGTGTTCAGGTTGTTAGGCTCTCTTTTTTAGACAGCAGGAATACAGAGTTCAGTGTTCTGGTAACTGCCCAACATTTCCACCAAAGCTGTGACAGGACATATGTAGGTCATCTTATTATGGAATAGGAAACAAAGGACCCAACATTGTCAGGGACCTACTTTTTTAAAGGATACAATTTCTCACTGTAGTAGAGATACCATTTTTCTGTGCAATTTTATAAGGAAATAATTCTTATCCTTTTATTACATGGACATATTTATCTCTTGGTCTTACGGTTTATCCATTATGGAACAAAATTACAGTCTCATAAAAGACTGCAGTAGTATTCCAAATGCATAATTAGAATTCAATGTGAAATACTGTAGACTTTATTAAGAAATGATTGTTTTGTTTAATTGCTGATTATAAAATATTAAACACACCTATTGATAAAATATTTATAGGTAAATCATTGTAAAGATATGGGCAAATAATATACACTGTATAATTATTAAGCATATTTAGAGGATTTTTAAATTTCTATAACTCTTACTAAATACTAGGTATTCTTTTTCTGACTATATAATTGACTATTTTAGCTCAATTAGGAAACTTGTTTCTGTAAATCCTCGAGGCAATTGTACTCTCTGCATCCTTCTTTAAAAAATATCATGCTGCAATTTTTATACTAGACTGTCCTCTTGCATAGTGTAAAGACTACTTTGATTACAACTAGATGAATCTCTCAGTGTTGACACTGAGGTTGAATTAAGACTGGAGTTGACTAAGATTGAATAGTTTCTCAAAATCTTAACAGTTATCTGCATTTAAGAGACAATACTCCAACAGTGAATGTAGAGACGAGGGACCTTACCTTCCTAGTGTATTTTAGTCCTAGTTATGAACCTAATTATAAGGTTTTATTTCTTTGTTAATCCAGGAAATACAGATATTGAGAGAAGATCAAATAAAAACCACCTCAGAAATCTGACTTGAGTTTTCAGAGTTGGGTCTGCATCCTTATCACTCTATATTGCTCTCCTTTCATTTAATAAATGCTAGAATTTAAAATTAAAAATAATATGCTCCCCTTCTATATCAAAACTAGAAATTTTAGGATATTTAACAATTAATCAGAAAGTCTGATAATACTTTATCACTTTTTCAGTAAACTGTGAGTTGCTCTTAGCTTAAATGTGGTTATACAGGATTGTATCAGTAATCTTGCTGAATTTTAGCTTGTGTCCCAAATTCACGAACCATAATATTTAATGCAGATATGGCAGCTGCTCTCTTGGCTGACAATAGAAATTGAGCCAATGAACTTCATAACTGAAAGCATAAGCTATTAAAATAGTAGCAAAATAGTCAAAATGTTGTTACCAGGGACTATAAGAAGATATATCCTTTTCATAATGGCTCTAAATGGTACTTAAAATGTAGTCTCATCAGTAAAATCCTTATTTCCATTGTACAAACCATTGAAAAATAGATCTGCAACAACTTTAACAGGAATTTAGATGCCCAGTGCACACATCAGAACTTAATATGTAGACACATGAACTTATGAGTTTAAGTTTGATGTTGAATTTCAAGTTGATTTTGTAACTGTTTATTCTCCAGGGCGTAAGAGTGTTGTGGATTTCAGAGAGTATTCAGCGGCCCCTCTGAAGGGGGGGAAGGGAATACCTCATGGCTTTGACTAAAAGAGATCTCTTTTAGTCAAAATGGTGCTTTCTGTTATGCCTCTGAGGGCCTTTCAGAGCCAGCTCAATGAAATTTTGCAGTCAGAAGGTAATCAGCTGCAGCTGAAACTAGGTAGACTTAGTGGTTGTACAAGCAAGGTGAGGCCTCAATTCCAGAGAAAATAAAAATATCTTTGTCAAGAAACCTAAAAAATATTCTAAGGAGACAGGGAAAAAAAAAGAAAAAAATAAAAAGGGTGGAAAGATTGCTTATAGAGCTTAAAGATTGATTTTTGCCAGAATTAAATGCAGAGTGCTAGCCAACTCTTCTCATGATTGATTATAAAAAATGTTATTACAGGCAGAGGTAAATGATATGGAAAGCACAGAGAGGGTTTTTTTTCTGTTGTTCATAATTCATTTGGTTGGCTGTTTTTGTTTTAATTATCCCTCAAATAACTCCAAAAAAAACCACCTGATTTAATTAAATATGTGGGAAAATTAGCCTCACAGAAACAAAGTTTATGATACTATGCTATACATCTTTGTTTTAGAAAAAACTGTCTCTAACCATTTCCCCTATTTTCAGAAAGTACCACAATCTTTCCAAAGAGTCCCATCTCTACAGGCTTTGAAAAAGAATGGTAGGAATTTTACTTTTTTTCTAAAGAGCACTGGACTATTAAGAGATATACAGATGATAAAATATGTTTGTGACAGACTGAGAATAAATCATATTGCTCAAGTAAACATCAAATTATTTCCTTCTCTTTGCTGTCTTTGTGCAATGTGGCAACCATATTTTCTTCAGTCCAAGCAAATTCACCTTTGGGGGAATATTTTCTTATTCTTAATTATTTTCACTGTATCAACAAATACTTTTGACTTTTCAAGAACCTGATTCTGGATGAAAATAAGACCTATGTAGAGACTTCAATGTTCTTTTTCTAATTATATGTTGGCTAGGTGTCTGTGGCTTTGTTCCTGTTCATTTGCTGAGAGGCACCATCAGCTTTGGGCCCTTGGACATCCAAGCCACTGCATTTATTTTCTTTCTCTGGAATTACAAGTTTGTATAGAAACTTCTGGGATCTGCTTTTTACCTTTCTTTATTCCTTTTTTCCTTCTCTTTGTTACATTACCTCACAGTATCAAGTTTGAGAAATAGGAAAAAATCTATCTGTTAAAAGTGTGGATACAAGTATAAAAGTACCTTGTATGAACAATTTGAATTATGCTTTGAATTAGTAAAAATCAGAAAATCTACTTTGAAATCCATTAATATGGACAGAACAATTAACTATTGCAAATAGGTTGTGGTGTAAAACTGTTCACATTTTATTACTAATGAGTACTACAAAACAAAAAGGAACTGCAGCTCAACTCTCAGAGCAGAAGTAGAACTGACAGGAGAACGGGAGTTTAAATATTTTTCTGTAGTTTGAGAATGTTTGATATGAAAATTTCTGGGAAAGGCTGTAAAAATAGGATCCATGTAGGTCCTAAAAAAACAGCAGCAGGATACATGTACTATAGGCAATACCATTTGTAAATTACTTCTGTAAGAACTATTGATAAATAAAATTACTGGAGTTCATAATAAAAATTATAAAACTGACAGTGAGGTTTTTCTCACTAAACTTTCCAGTTAGAGGGAAAGATTTGGTAGTGGTCCATCTATAATAAAGAGCATATAGAGGTAACCATTAATGAGAATAAATGTATTGGGAGCTTTTTGGATGTTTTAAATGCCAGTAGATAATCTACAGTTCTCCTTAACTGCAGGGAAAAAGGGATTCAGATTGATGGGGAAAAAGGACTTGAAAATGTGGCACTCTGCTCCTTGATTTGTGTTCTCAGATCACTATGCTAGAAAAAAGAAAATGGACACCATAGATAATAAAAAACAAAGAGTCAAGAGGGCAAGCATTTATCCTTAACAATAATCAAAAAGCATGGGCAAGAAATTTTCAACAATAAAATTAAATATAAAGCTGCTGAAACATCAAATAAGGCCTTGGAGTTTATGACAGTGACACTAT
Organism: Lophotriccus pileatus; assembly: GCA_035583135.1. NCBI lineage: Eukaryota > Metazoa > Chordata > Aves > Passeriformes > Tyrannidae > Lophotriccus > Lophotriccus pileatus. Next base: position 96,345,971 of record JAWWES010000081.1, on the reverse strand, counting down.
TTCTTTTATAATAACTTTCTGAAGCTACTCTGTGCTTAAATCTAATAGATGATTCTTTATACGATACAAAATTACAGTGTCCACATGCAAAAGCCCAAAGGGACAATAGCAGAGGCAGAGATACAGTTTTTATAGTGTGTGCTAATCTCATGCACAATATGAAGTAAGCATTTAAATCCTTCTAAAAGCTATCAAAAGACCAGAGTTTCTTTCTTCTTTTACTTTTTTACAGAAAGTCAGAACTTTGAAGAATTAAACAAGCATGGAGCAAAATGGTGAGTAACATAACAACCTGGATTTCAAAAACAGCTTTAAGGTTTTTCCTAGTAAAGAAAAAAATAAAAATAAGAAAAGAGTCAACAGAAGAAAATAAAAAAAAGCGTAAAGGAAAGTAATAAATACAACCGTATGCTTGGAGACTGGTTATTGTAACAAGAGGATATAGTTGTTAAAAAAATTGTGGCATGATTTTCAAAATCTATTTATTTCCAAAAGCGTTTCTCCATTTCTGTTTACTTGTGCTGTTCAGAAATGTTCTCCCCTTGAAGAAAGTGAAGAGTTTAAGTTGTGTTAATTATATATATGTATGTATGCATATATATACATGTGCAAACACCTATCTGTGTATTAAAAATGTCACATTATACTATAATCAGTTATCACTCACAAGTAATACATTTAAATAGTAGCCATTGTTCCTTTTTATGTATTAAATTTTTCATTTCATTTTTCACTTACTTATGAGACTGAGTTTTGGTGTACCCTGCAAAACACAGTTTGAGATTTTTTCATGGTACATCAGGGCTGGGGTTTTTTATATTTTATTGTAAATTCCATACTATCAAGGAAAGGTCATCTTTCCTGATACCAAAATAAAACTATATTCCCATGTCACATTCAATACGACATAAGGTACACCAAAATTCCACGCTGGTTGTAATACCATTATTTCCCACTTCTTACCCACAAGTAAAAAGAAAAATAAAATTTCAAAAGAAAAAAGATCTAAAAATAAAGAAGTAAGACTGACAAGAGAATCAAGGAAAAGGAAAAAATAAGATAAAAGAAAAAGGGAAATAAAAAGAAAGAAAAAAACACAAACAAAAATAGTATATCTGAGTCAAAATCAGAAAAAAAATTATTTTCAACCATCTTAAATTTATGCTGACTCAGTATGGAAATGTAGAGGGCTTTTTGGGGAAGGAGTAACTAATTTTAATCTTTTTTTTTTTTTTCTTTAGCTGCATTTTTAAACTAATTACTTCTGAAAATCTTGTCTTGCTTTAGAAACACAACATCTCTATATTTGGTTTATTTAAGTATTTTCAAGGGGCTAGATATTACAGTTAATCCACCTGTGGCTATGGAAAATAATATTTTATTGATTAATTAACAAAGTCTACATAAAATGGTTGGTCTCTAACTGTGCCAGTATTCCCTTTGTGGGTGACTCAGTAATGACTCTTTTCAGTTGTATTATTGAGTACATCAATCAGTGGTAATGGCTTTTCTGCATTCCAGAATTTGTTCAAATGCAGGTCATTATAGTTCTATACTCAATTTTGGACATTAAGTGCTATGCCACCTAACTCACCTTTCAGATTGTGATCAGATCTCATAGAGACGATGAATAAAGAATTCTTCTTGAAATGAGAAAAGCTGAGAGGATTCCTACATTTATGATACCGGCCACGTATTAATCATTTGAACCACTCAAACTGAAAATATTCACGAAGATCACTCAAGAATTGAGATAATCTAAAAATAAAGAAAGACACATTTACAAAGTCTTGAATGAATAATGACAGAATGCACTTTGTGAAAATCTATGGCATATGCTAACATTATAGATCAATGTGCTGAGACTTATGAAACAAGTTCTTCCCACTTTGCAGACACAAGAGATCAGAAATGATGATGACCTCAGACCAATCAAACCAACAGGTTGTTCCAGCCAGTCATCTCCCAAAAGATTCCTGCCAGAGTCAGAGATCTGACCACAGCACAGACCTGAGGGTCTGTGAGCACAGATTTGTGTCCCACATTGAAATCTAACGCAGTCCTCCATCTGTCTTCTCTCACTCCTGGCAGGCTGCATCACCTGGAAACTGGGAGGAAATGATCATGGCAGTCAAATAAAACTGCCAATAAAAAGTCAGGGTGAATGGTCCAGCTGCCATCAGGTGTTCGGTGCTGCAATATTTCTGCGGGGCAAGGTAGGTATTTGTAACACGAGACATACTGAAACACTGACAGTAAGATGCTCAGAAGAGTAAATTAATTAATATCTTAATACTGCTGCTGTTATTATAATTTATTCCAAAAAAGGAAGTTACAGAAAAGTACCTTTAAGAAGTTCTTGCCAGAAACTTGAAATTGGCTGCTACACTATGCTTATGCATCCCTGATATCATGCAGTTGTCTGGTGGATTAGATTTGGATCCTATGCAGTGCATCTGAATTCCATTTTTGCTTTTCGTCTGTGACACTACTTGGAAACTGCTTTCATAGGTCACAGATCTCAGAAACCAGAAAGGCATTAAGATTATGGAGGGTTTTAAACCAAAAATCAAACAAAGTGTTTAGTTTTTCCATCAAGTCAAAAACTACTGGCAGCTTTTCTTCCTTGCTGTGTTATCTGTTTCCATATTTACAGCCCTGTATGGTCTGCTGAACAAGAGAATATGCTGCAACAAATCTCAGCTGTAAATGTGTCTTTTTTTCAGAGCTGGTTGGGATATTTTGGTTGCTGCCACAATTTTATCTGTCTTTCCCTGCTCTCTTCCTCCTTCACTTAAATATTATGATAAATGAATATAAATAAAAATGGAAATCTCCTCTTATACCTTATTATGTTGTTAGCAGCGACAAACATCAATTTTCTTAGAGCATTCACCATGTTTTCTTTTAGCTCCATACCTAGAAGATTTTCTGAAATGGGATGGCTTCCTTTACTCTCACGGAAACTTTAGAGTTTTATATCCTGTTATACGTGTTTAACTGACTTCTTTTCTGAGTGTTTGGTTGTTAAAATAGCTTTATGAATATATATATATATTTATATATATATATTTTTCTAGAAATGCTACATTAATAGAATTTACACGGGTACCACTAAGGTTTTATACCTTACTTTGTATGTAGCTTATTATAATGTCGGGTATCAGAAAAAGTGCTAGTGCCTTTCTGCTCAGCAGGAACTGAATGAGGCCAAGATACATCAGACTCTTTAGCTCTGAGTAATTCCTGTATAATTCACCACAGAGCATATCTTCTTCAGGTAAGTGCTCACTGTGTGGACAAAAGCAATCAAGCATCCATTCTCAGGGACTAAGCAGTGGCACTAGTTACACAGCAAGAAATTTTTAGGTGGTGAAAATTTCTGACAAAAAATAGTGTTTATGGTGGAGCAGAATAGCAAAGCATATAACAGAAAAAGGCTCAGTTGTCATGTCTTCATTCTTGATATCTTGTATGAAGTCAAAGCCAGAACTACTGGCACTGACAAGTGAGTAATGACGATATACAGCAACCCTGATGCCAGGGGAAAAAAAAAAAAACAAAAAACCAAAAAACACAAAAAAGCCCAACCAACAAAACAAAACCAAAACCAACACAAGCAAACCCAAGGAAAACAACTGAAGGAGAAGGAAACTAAAGCTTTGAATTTTCTCTTGGAAGTTCTAGACTTTTTCTGTTACACTACCTGAGCTACAGATCCAACTAGACTGCTACTGAGCCTTAAATGTCACTTGTAGATAGAAATTGTCTGGAAAATAAACTGGGGGGGTGTGTGTGGGGGGATGGAATCTAAAAAGTAAGCAAATCACTATGAATCTCCTATCCTTGTTTGTCTTCTAACTAGCAAACAGAAGACTAATTCTCTAAGTTAAGTGCAAATAGTAAGTTACTTTGGATTCAGCATGCTCTTACTCCCCATCCCACACTGAAATCAGTCTTCAATTTTATCTCTGTATCTTTATATGAAGCAATTTCAAGCATTCTCCATATTTTATGTAGACAATGTTGATGACAACGATTTTAAGTCACCTCCAGAAACCCAACACTGAATTAATAAAATCTCTGAGTAGATATGTGCCAAACTCTAGACAAGGCTCTTTTACCCAGGATGTGTGCAAGCAAGCCTTGAAAACTGCCCATTTTTCACTTCTGTGTTTTGATTTTGCCTATTATGTGAGAAACAAATTTAATGCTTAAACATTTAAATGTTCTTATATGTACAGGAAATTGTAAATCAAACAGCCCCAGTTAGAATAAACTACCTGTCTGGATCAAAATTATTAAAATTTTCAGTCAATTTCCATTGAAGAAATAAATGTAAAAGACTTTAATTCTTTTGTCGCACTGTTTATCTCCCTGATTTTGCAACAGTAGCAAGAGAAATCTTGCTATGTCTATAAAATAAATTTATAGATAAATATTAATATATAGCTTGAGTTTTAAAACAGATGTCTGCTTCTATATTGTATTATTCTTCTCCAGTGGTTTTTTTTTTTTTAGTGCTCTACATAGAGACCTACTGGTATGATTTGTATTTATTCTGGGCATGTAGTCCGACTTGAAAGAGCGCCTATGAGGAATGCTTAAGCCATGTGGAGGGCACAGATTAAATGTCATAAGTACTACAGAGTTCAAAAGCAAGGATCCTCTTGTTTCTTCTGGTGTCTAGTCTCGTGCTGATTCAGAAATAATTTTGCATTCTGTTGTGGTCTCATGTTACTCTCCCTTATTTTTCAGGACAGGTTACTGATTACGAAGACTCAGTCTCAGAAGATAGAATATTGACATATAAATGTTTTATTGAAATTATTTCTTGTATGGACATAAAAAAAATGGTAAATCACATAATATGTAAGGTAGTTTAATGAAGCACTTTAAATTGTAGGAGGATCTGCAACTCTTTCTCCTTCATTAAAAGAATTTTAATGAAGCTTGGAGTAGGCTATTATTCAACATTTTGAGAATACTGACTATGCTACATTAATCAGTTTATTTCTACCATGTAATTTCCATTTTTTAAATCCTGGAATGAAAAAAATCTAGGAAAAATCCACCTTAAAACTTTTCATTGTTTCCTTTATATTGACATCTCTTTATATTGTAATTCCTTTACATTGACGTTGAGTCTCATCTTATTTAAAATGACTATAATGTTCAAGGCTTTTACATCTGCATTTATAATTAATGTAAGTAAAATATTAGTTTTTCATCCTTAAAGAAAACTCATTTTTTCTTTTTTTCTTAATATTTCTGTATTGTGTGTTTTGTTTAATCATGCTGAGCCATCTGAGGGCTATCATACTCCTTACAAATCTCTGAATAAGGTAACTGAAGTGATACAAGAAACAGCTCTGTAATTTCAGTATGTGCAACATCTCTCATCTTAAGAGTTTTATTACAAAGGTCACTACTGAATAAATAACTTGTAGAAATAAGGTGTTTAATAGAAGTGCACAACACTGTAGCAGTTCAGGTAAAATCCGAGACATAGCAGTGATATTTTGAAGGACAGACAAGGGAGTTGTTTTTAGTGTTACACTTGTAAGTCTGATATCATTCCTTTTTCTCAAATGTCAGTGTCTAACCTATGCTAATAAGTAAGATCTTTTATAATGATAAATCTGAATATTAACAGAAAATAAATGGATGCTGCCATATACAAACACTGCAAATTGCTAGATATATGGTTTCACAGAGCAAAGATAAGTATATTTTGAATTTCATATTGAGAGAAAGCTGACATTTCTGTTTCCTAGTTAACAACCTCAGGAGATCACAGCCTGTTTTGAAGATTTGTGGGTGGTCCAGAGACAGACTTGAGAAGTAAAATATTTGCCTGTGTCTATATCTCATTCTCCATAGACACTACCTTTTGATATTTTTGCACGTTGTGACTGAGACATAATTAATATTTTGAAATGCCATAAGTAAATATTTTTTTTCATGACTACAATATGCTAAGTAAAGAATGAGGGTGTTTTGGTGACTCCCAAGATTTTTGATCCATTTTTATGAACCTACAAGAGTGATTGTAATCAGACTCAACTTCTATGATAACCACTTGGCACAGCTGGTTGCAAGGCATAACTCTGCCAGGGTTGACAATGCTCATTCAGATCATGAAGCAACCTGAACAGCAGGTCACCTGTTCAATGACTAGGAAGGACCTCTTTTATGACTGGAAGCAGGTTTCCAGTACCTAAAGGGGCTGACAAGAGAAATGGAGAGAGACTTTTAACAAGCGGCAGGACAAGGGTGCATGGCTAAACTGAGAGAGGGTAGGTTTAGGTTAGATATTGTATTTACTGCAAGGATGATGAGGCAGTGGAACAGATTTTCCAGAGAAGTTGTAATGTCTCATCCACGCAAGTGTCCAAAGCCAGGTTGGATGGGGCCCTGAGCAAGTCGATGGAGAATGATAGAATCAGCCGGGTTGGAACGGACCTCTGAGATCATCAAGTTCAACCCTCGATCCACTACTGCCACAGTTACTAGACTATGGCACTGTGCCACTTCCAGTCTCATCGTAAAAACCTCCAGGGATGGAGAATCCACCACTTGCCTGGGCAGCCCATTCCAATGCCTGATTACCCTCTCTGTAAAGAACTTCCTCCTAATATCTAAACTAAACCTCCCCTGGAAGAGCTTAAAACCATGTCCCCTTGTCTTACTGATAGCTGCCTGGGAAAAGAGCCCAACCCCCACCTGGCTACAACCTCCTCTCAGGTAGTTGTAGAGAGTGATGAGGTCACCCCTGAGCCTCCTCTTCTCGAGGCTCTCCTCAGCTCCCTCAGCCTCTCCTCACAGGACTTGTGCTTGAGTTCCTTCACCAGCCTGATTGCTCTTCGCTGGACCTGCTCCAACACCTCAATGTCCTTCCTGAACTGAGAGGCCCAGAACTGGACACAGCACTTCAGGGGTGGCCTCAGCAGCGCTGAGTACAGAGGAAGGATCACTTCCCTGGTCCTGCTGGCCACACCATTCCTGATACAGGACAGGATGCCACTGGCCTTCTTGGCCACCGGGGCACACTGCCGGCTCATGTTCAGCTTCCTGTCAATCCAAATTCCCAGGTCCTTTTCTGCCTGGCTAAAAGGAAGGTATTCCTGTCCATGGTAGGGTGAATGGAACTAAATGGTCTCTTCCTGGTCTCTTCCAGTGCAAACCATTCCGAGGTTCTGTAATTCTCGGAATACTCTAGATTGAAAATGCTGTGATATGTTAAAATGAAGAGTTGTAAACATCTGATTAAGAGAGAGTGGGGGGGGGGGGGGGGAAAGGCAATTTAATTTAAAAAAAAACAAGGTACATATTTTTATAATTTAAGTTTT
>JAWWES010000081.1:96312989-96338609 GCA_035583135.1 Lophotriccus pileatus | reverse complement strand
CCCCCCCCCCCCCCCAAAGGCACTGTAATTGAAAAAATAACCAGGTACATATTGTTATAATTGAAGTGTTATTCTGAAAAATTAGCAGGAACCATTGAAACAAGTAAATTTTGTAATCATATAAGTTACAGGAAAATTAGAATACTTTTACTCCTTCTCAAGGAGTAAAAATCTTCAGAATATCTACTAATTTATTCTGTTACAAAGTAAATGTCTAGAAAATGTGTATGCAAATATATTTATGAGAGGTAGCTTGTATATTTGAGAAGAATATGTATTGTGCAAAATATTTACAATAGAATGCCTTAAATTACGGCCACTCAATATATTTCACAAACAGATTATTATATTTTCCAGAATCCTGGTATAGTATCAAGGCATATTCTTGTGTGTTGAGCAGCTGTTAACATGATGGTCATGAGACACTGCTGTATTTGATTTAGATTATTCATTAAACTTGAAGATTTAGCTTGAATCTCCTGTCCAGTTCTTATAATCCTCTTTTAAGTGTAGAGCTCCTGGATACAGAACCCCTTAAAACTACGACAACTGTGTGACTTTAAAAACCTTAAATATTAACATTTTAGCTGAGTAAAAATAAGGATGTCAGAAACTCAAATTTCAAAGAGAAGGATCACAAAAATTAGTATGTTAGTTTAGCATTGGGCAGGTGTCAAAATAGAGTTTTTCAGCCCCTGGTGTACTTAATCTATTTTTGTTCTGATTTTTTAGAAAATGGGTGAATAATTAATCGGGGACTTACAATGGTCTTTGAGCAATGTCATGACAAAAAGCACTCTCTTTCAGAGGATCAGGTAGAGCACCTGACAGAACAGCTGATCTCTAACTGAAAGCAGTGTACTTCACTCATCTCTTCTAGTAATATTTTGTAATATGTACTTATTATCATAGTTTGAAAAAAAAAGATGCAATCCCTTTGAAAATATGACTTATCAGAAATTTCATGTTCATTATAAATCAAAATATTGAACGCATAGAGGGCACCTTGATATCTTGGTATAAATTTCACAGAAATACCTGTATAATATCCAATTAATATGCAGATGAGAGAGAAGGACTGGAATTATTCCATATTTAATAACTTCGAAATAACAATAAAAACATTGTTTTTAAAAATCTTCCAAAGATCTCTTATTGAAAAGTCTTCAAGAATTTATAATACCATCAATTAACAATAAAGATCCTTATGAATTAATAATTGTCCACATACAAGAAATAAAGACCAGAAAAAAAAAGTTGAGTATACAAATAGTCAGTGCTTATGCATAAAATACATCACCACCAGAATATCAAAAAGTTCTGTAGTGAAAAATGAGCATTATAATAAACTCCTACATGATCCAGAATAAGCTGGGAATGCTGACATCTAAATATTTCTAGCGATGAAAAAATATTAGGAATAATATAATTTTTAGTATACTTAAAAAAAAACCCTGCAAAACCAAGCATGTTGTCAAAAACTGTCTCTTGGGACTACGGGCACCTAAAAATTAGCAGCAGCAAAGGAAAAGAAACACATATGAAAACTCTTCCGAAATTTTGGCTATACATGCAGACAGATATCATAGGCTTAATTCAACTATTTAAGCCCAGAAAATATGTTTTGGAGCTATTCTCCATAGCTCAATGAAAAAAAGTACTTCTGAGAGCTACACAATAATAATAAGGAATGTTAGGAATGCTTATGAAGGAATCTGTAGACAAAGTGCCACTATGTCACTTCCATATTTATCCTGTGCTCATACTTGAAAACCATACTTACCTAGCTAATCACCTTCAAAAGCCAAGGCATTAGAATAAACAGGATACAGAGAAAGGCAAGACATATTATTAAACATATAGTGTACCTGCCACAACAGAAGTCTCCTTAGCCTGGAACAGAATGACCTAGAAATTGTTCTGAAAGGTATGCAACACTATGCCAGTCTGGAAACGGTGGATAAGGAATGATTACTTTCTATTTCTCATAACAGAGAAACTAGGGGAAAACAGATAATTTTATCAGTGTTTTTAAAACAAAGAAGAGGACTTTGTTTTTGTTTTTGTTTTTGTTTTTGTTTGTTTGTTTGTTGGGTTGGGTTGGGTTGGGTTGGGTTGGGTTGGGGTTTTTTTTGTGGGTTTTTTTTTTTTTTTTTAACATTAAAAAAAAAGTTAAAAGCTTCTTGGGGAATTGATTCCAAGACAAAAAATTTTGTTGTCCAGACAGAACTGACAAAGTTCCTAAGTGATGAGTCAAAGAAAGTTAGATGACTGATATCTGTAGAGTTCCTCTCAGCTTTGTTTTTTTCTCTAAGATTCTTAGGATGAGTCATTATGGGAGATAAGGTCTTAGACTAAGTAGTTGTCTCTGTGTGCCTCTTCCTACAGTCTTTACCTTGAAAATTATTTTTATGGATTGATAAAGATTACTTTGAGAGTAATCATAAGTCTTCTTCAAACACTTCTTAACACTTTTTATACTCTTTTTCTTATCTCAATCTGAATGTTAAGGGTTTGGGTTTTTTTTTACCTAGGAATATTAATGTTGCACACAGTTTCAGAGAATTCTGCTTAGTTAAAAATTGGAAATCAAATCAGAAAGGGAAGACTGAGCACCCATCATTTCTAGTAGTTCCTTTGGTTGTTTCCTATACCTGGGCAACAGGAAAGTCAGGTCTCAGTAAAAATTTTTAGGACTGGTTTAAAACACAGTGTCACAAAGAATGGATAGGTTGGAAGGGTACCACTGGATGCCATCTAGTCCAACTCCCTGCTCAAGCAGGGATTATGTTTAAGAGTCTTATGCATACAGTAAGAAATTTAGACCTACAAGGCTTGCTCAATAGAAGTATCTAGACTTCCTATTCTCCAGGATTTGCAATAATTTTATGAGAGCTACTTATGAAGTATGATACCACTTTGCATTTTCATGTTGTTGAATTGTCACATGCACATTTATTTCAAAAAAATTACATAATTTCCTGTCGACTAATGAATGAACATCATAATCTTTTATGTAACAAATTAAATTTCAATTAGTAAATTGAGTCAAGAAAAGCTGTCATTCAGTGTGGTACCTTTTCCTATCCATATATTAACTTACATCACAGTTAGGATTTCTGTGATTCCTAAACTAAATAAAAGATGAGGTAATTACTTTGTTATCACAATAGTGAGCATATAAAATTGTAAATTTTTAAAATTTCCCCCCCATTACATAGGTAAGATTATCTTCTCACGATGATAGCAGAGATAAGCTTTGTGTTAACAGCTGTGCAGAATCTGTGCCAAATCACAGGAAATAGTCTAAATTTCTATACGATGACATTACCATACACAGAGGAGAAAAATATTGATGTCCTTTTCATGGTCCATCTTTAGATATGATCAAAGGTGACATAAAAACAAGAATTAGATCTGGACATATTGAAAAATCATCATTACTATCTCACATTTTTCTTGCAGAGGAAGCACTTTGTGCTCTGCTTTGCCACCTTTATTCCTTCTCACAGGCATATATCTTCAAAGCCACCAACTGTACATTAATTCATTATCATTTTTATCTGCGCTATTTTTTTCTGCTTGTCACTTTTTAAGTTTCAGTAGGTCCTAGACCAAACAAACATTGATGATATTCAGCCTCAAAAAGTACAAAGCTGCATTCAAAAATGAGCATCCTCTCCTGACAAACACTGGAAGACCACAGTGACTTGAAGGCTGATAAAGATCAAAACATTTAGAATTAAAAAGGAAACTGAAAAATATAAAAATTGGCATCAAATATTGCTTTGCTATAGAACAATCTGAGAGGGGTATTTTTAATCAGTATTTTGCCACTTACTGACGAGTTATATTACTTTTATATTAAGAGGAGAGAGAGTCAGGGTCAGTGGGCAAATTATAGAACAAATAGTCCTATGATAGTGTTGCAAAATGGTCTTCTGTGTAGTGACAACAGTTACACTTGACATAATACTCTTTATTTGACATGAATATGAAGAAGATTCTGTTAGAAACTGACTACAAAGCTGGATCAGGTTTTTTTTTCTGTACAACATTAAAGTTCCTAGACTACTGCAATATAGTCTTTTGACTTTAATTTCAGTTATCACAAGTAATAAATCCCTAAATCCTAAACTGACTTTAAACAGTAGTGGAAAAGGAAAGGAATGGCAAAATAAAAATAACTCACTTCAATAAAACAAAACCTGGAGATAGAATAGAAACTGGTTGGGCTTTGGGGAAATAACATTCATGTATAACATTGAGACCACAATTAGCAAGAATTTTAAGATGAAAGTCATAGTCCTGAATTAATATGTTAGATTAACACAGGTAATGAAGGGAAGAGAAAGCAGAAAAGCAAAGATGGACTATTTAGTCACATTCTGCTCTTTTTCTTCTTTAGCAGAACCACTGAGCTGCTGAACTGATGACTGTTCATAAATATCTGCGATAGTTGGTCCCAGCATCGAGTATGACATCTTTCAATAAAACATTCGTTGTGATGCTTTGAGGTCTTCAGAGGTACATAAAATAGTTCCCAAACTGCACATTACATGCAGTTTTCCATTATACACTGCACAAAATGTCCTTGACATTCAAGAGTTTGCCATACATATTTTAACATGCATCACTCCAGGGTGTATTTGAAAATACCCTCCACTTGCCTTTAATAATAATGACTTGTCAAGTAGAATCCAGATCTTGGTTAATCTAACATAATGCGGACTTGATGGTTTTTATTAACTGTCAAATGGAGCCCAATAGCCGTCAGAAACATTTTTCCCTTCTGTCATGCATTTGTTCCCAGCGTGTTTCATTCCTGACCACTAATGTAAAAGGTTAATAAACTGCAGTATTAAGTGTCATTAATATTCAATATACATGGCAAGTGAATAATTTTGCAGATCTTTTATTTTAAAGACGTTAATGTGGCTATTCTGCAGCCTTGCAGAAGTGTACCATGCTGCATGCATTGGCTAATTTGTCTGCAAAGAGTCTATGAAGCATCTCTGCCACATTAGACTCTCTGAAGCGTTATTAAAATTCACATGACTCCTTCAGAAATCTGAAGGATTTATCTGGTTTCCAGTTTCATCTCCTTCCCTCCTACTTTTCCTGCTATCACAAAGTACAATTGATCTAATATTTCCTCATAAAGATTTTATCCTATGTCAATCATAAAATGACCATAGGAAAAAAAGAGAAGGCCTGAGTTTCAAATATTTATTTGGGTCACTGCCAGTAAGAGGCTGGTTATCAATGCTTGTTTTTCTTCACATTGCTACGTTTGTCAACCAGAGAAACCAAGTCAAACCTTGTTATGATGATAAACAAATTGCTTGAGCAACAGTCAAGCTTATTAAAAATTCAAAAAGTTAGAAGAGCATAGATATAGCTGATGTAACTATCATAGATTTGTTGTGATAACAACACAAAAATATTCCAATGAAAACTGTTCTGGCTTTATACTAATCATGAGGGCAAACGTATATGATAAAAAAATCTTAGAATGAGATATGAAATAGAATAGTAGGCTGAAATAATGTATGTTCTTCAAACATAGTTATTGTAAATTATTTCTTCAGATTTTTTCTGTAACTCTTAAGTTTCTAGAATATGAAATACCTTCCCTAACGGGGATGAAATGGATGTTGTGTTCAACATATTTAAACATAACTTGCGTGTCTGGTTATATGCTTTCTCTACAAATCAATTTGGATTTTAGCTCAAACAAAAATAAATTTGTTTCCTTTTAAATATAAACTACTTCATTTTAAATTCTTAAACCAACACAAATTTTTCTATCAGTCTGATTGGTTATAAAATGCATTCCTTGTAAATCTGACCATAGCAGACCTGACATGGTATGTCAGTGATGCTACATACCATTTTCAGTTTTCTCTTCTAACATTGACCACCAAGTTTTGTAAAGTAAGATACATGCTGGTATTTGGCCAAAAATGTCAAGGCAGCGGAAAAAAAGTCAAAAAAGTTTATTTTGGAGGCAAAGACACAAAAAAACTTTTAAAAAAACTAGCAGTGCTGCAAGACAGCACTGGGCCTCAGTGTTCTCCAGGGCATTTTATCTTCTTTCTATCCTCCCCTGCTCTCTCTGGACAGAAGAAGTCCTGTACATGTCTGTGAACATTATCTCTCCTGCATACCAGAAAGAAATAAGGTTTACTCACAGTCTTCTCTACAACTTTTTCCAAAATGCAGTAGGGAAAGGAAAAAAAAGCATCTAACCCTCTTGAGAGAGGCACTTTCCAGGCAGAAAAAGGCTTGCTGAGCGAAAACGAGTTCCAGCTTCCTATTACAGATTCTTCCAAAAAGGTACCTATCCCTACATTATTTTCCCGTCCAACCTACACTATCAGTCAGTGTTCTTTCTTCTTCTATAGGTAGAATACAGGTCTACCTACTTGTACCTTTCTACTTTCAGAAATGCAAAAATAAGAGTTTCAAACACCTATTTTATGGTTGACCTAGAAAGGTAACTGTTGTATTCTGCCTATGACTAGAAGCAATTATCAGCACTAGTGTGCTGACCACGTGAGAATCAGCCAGATGAGATGCACTGGTTCCTTTTGTTGTACTGCATGTTTATTCTGCATATTCATAAAATACTGAAGGGAAACTGGGCTTGTTTACCAGCAACATGCAACTGTTTCTCAGTCAAATAGAAAATACACCTATTTTTGATGTGCCATTTGTTGTTACTACTGGGTATCAAAGTTGTTTAAACAGAAAAAGGAAAAAATAATACTTTTGTTGGGTTTTTTTTTCTAAGTCTCAATTAAGACGAGGAGAAATTAATGATGACTAAGTTGTTAAGGACTATGTGAAACCAGTTTAACTTTCGACCACTTCTGAGCTGTGTAGAAATTTTGTTGGTTCATGTGAAAGGTTGTTTTAGAACAAAAACATCCATGTCCTTCCTCTTCCCTGAAAGGACATTTAGTCATTTAAAAGTCCAGTGTATTTGTGGCTAAGTTAAAATTCAGTGTTTATATAAAATTGGGTCAAGAGATCAAACTTGTTCTATGAACTCAAGCTCTAGTGATGAGTGAAACTTCCAGCCCAGGTGATCATGAGCAAGCTCTTACTTTAATGAAGTACCTGCTTCTACTTGCAGCTGTCTTCTGTGAAGATAAAATGGATTATTTAATCCCTGAGAGTTCACAACATACTGTGCAGATTTCAGGCCATATGAAATCTTGGTGCTGCTAGTAGACATTGCTGCATTCCTATACTGTTTTCTAAATTTTGATACTATGAATAAAAACTGTACCTATCTTTCTTCACTATCTCAAAAATAGCTTTGTATAGAAAATTAGTAGCAATAATATATTCACAGACATGAATTATTCATGAATAATAAAATTTACTTATTTCATATGGTCATTCAATCAGCTAATTATATACAAAAACTTATTTGCTCCTTTAATTACTGCTTGCCAAAGACCACTTTTGGCAGACACAGCATCTCAACACTGCCAATTAATTTCTTTCATATACCATATGGAAAAGGAAATCCTGAAATAATGTTTGGAAAAGATGCAATAATTACTTTGTTACAAGATGGGGTGGTTGCATTGTATCATATCCTATTGTGTTGTTAATTGGTTTTCACCAGCATAAAGAAATCTAATCATGCAATGTGCTCCAAATGCAGCACAGTCCATACATTTGGTCTCATATTATGACATAAATTGACTTTTGATGATAATATACACAGAACATGTTGCCAGCTTGTAATATTAGGACCTGCCTCAGTGCTAACATACACTCTTCCAAATTAAGACTAAGACAAAAATTCTTTCACTGGATACTAACCATGTTAAAGATGACACAAAGAAAAAAAGAACAACAAAAGGAACAATGATTAGTATAGAACTTGTAAGAATGGATGAAAGATATTTAAAGTTTTACTAAACATTTGTTTGTCTAATTAGTATGCTTTTGTCTTTTCATCTAGATAACTAATATACATTAAATTTCTGATTTTAGTAAAGCATGTCTGTATTTTAAAATAAAACATAAGGGTTTTGTTGAAAGAATACTAAGCGCATTATGTCTTTTAGTGTATTCTTAAATGTCAATCTTCATTTTTCTCCCATGGTGGTGGGAGTGCAGTACTGTTGGATCAAAGCTGGGTGAGATCTAATTCAGAATGGGTGTGGTGGGAGCCTGTGTATGATATGCCTTCTGGGAACTTGTTTGTGGTTCCACTATGTAACACACATGAAATCTCCAAGAGGTGAAGAGACAAGGAACAGGCAAATACTCTGTAAAATTCATTATATTCTAGTAGCAGGCATTAGGACAGAATATTCTGTAACTTGAATACAGAGCAGTTGCTTGAAGTAAAGGAACTTATTCCGCTGAATTGCAAGGGATTTACTCAGTTTCTACAACACCAAACAGGAAAAAGAATCTGACCCTGCTCAGAACTAGGAATTTTCAACTTCCAAGATTAATTTAAACTTTTTTTCAATCACTACTTCTTTTTCATACTTGTGATAATTCTGAATACCAACACTAAAGAAAAGAGCTGAAATTCCTGGGTTAGTCAGACAGAAAAAAACCCCACAATTATTCGCTTCCACTACTGCTACTAATTTAACTGTAAATAGGCATTGTGCAGGGTGAGGTGAAATCCTCCCTTCATAAATAAATATATAGACTTTAAAGAATAGAATAAACAGGAAACAGTTTAAAACTGTATTTGTGCACACCTTTTGTTAACAATAAAAACATTTTAAAAACAGCAACATTTTTATAGTGGCTGTAAGACACTCCAAAATGAACACTCAGTGGAGGTAATGCCTAGTTGCACTGATGGTGACTTATCCTTCAGCTTCATGCCTGGTAGTAGCACACTAACTATGAATTAATGCAGTACAGTTTATGCCCTCTCATACTTTATTGCTTAATTAAAATGAACCAGTTATTAAACTGGAGAGATGAAGCTTCACCCCCTACATCCCTGAACGAGTCTTTGAGCAGCACAAAAGTAGCTTTCAACTTTCCTCATTTCAAGCCTCTCACAGTGACTATTCACATCGAGATTTGTTGACTGTTCTTGAATGCACTCACTGCTTTCATGCTGTGGCAATCCATGTATTTGCAGGATAATGAGGTGTGGGAATACTTAGATTCTGCACCCCTACCTTTCCTTTTAGCTGTTATCCTGCCATAATAAAACAACTTTTTGGACATACACCCTAAATAACGATTTCTGAAACAGTAACATAGTTTACTTTCAGTACTTTGAATGCAACAACACTGACAAAGACAGTGCTCACAGAGTTAAGATTTTCAAAAGTAACATTTTCCTCATAGAGCTGTTTAGGTAATGTTCATTTGAAGTTGGAAGAAAAAATCTACATGTGGCAACAATGCTCATGCACTTACTACACAATTATTCCAAATCTCACATGAGGTGAGTTGATAACAGAAAATGGTAGACTTGAAGTAAAATTAATATTTGTAGTGGAGTCCAAAGATAAGTTCATGTAATTAACAAAGATACATTATTGCTAGTGACACAGCTTTGTCATGTTTCAATAGTTTTAAAGCTTTTATAGATGATAATTACATTATCCCAAACTTGATTCATCGATCATTTCAATTTTGTTCCACTTATATTTAAAAAAATATTTGTTTGTAAATTATGGGATTTTTTACACATATCTTTGTTTTAATATATTACTTTATGTAAGTTATGCTTATTATCCTATCCTATCCTATCCTATTCTATCCTATCCCATCCCATCCCATCGCATCCCATCCCATCCCGTCCCATCGCATCCCGTCCTATCCTATCCTATCCTATCCTATCCTATCCTATCCTATCCTATCCTATCCTATCCTATCCTTTTTCTTTAGTGTTCCTTCACTCAGCCTCTTAGAAACCACAAGGAAAAATTTGCTAGAGTGCTGTCTACAATTTGTGAAACTGGCCACAGTATTCAATAATGGTTGTTCCTTTCCATTCTTCGCAAGTTACTCAAGTATTTGAATGAGATTTTTTTCTTATTTGCAGCTAGTTAGCTGCAGGTAACTAGCTAGTGACTGAAATACAGATAACAGGGATGGAGAAAGTCGTTGATCCCAGTGAGATTATTATCAAAGTGGAAAAGTGGTTTTCATCTTTATCTTTTAAATTTATAGCTTCAGTGTAAATATAATTTTCCACTTACATCTGCCTTCGGTGAAAGGGTTATCCACTTCAATGAGATCTCAAGATGGCAGATTCATTTCCATTGTTTTTATTTCAGTAGGAAACTTATCACAATTTTTATAAAATTATAAGCTCTGTTTGTTCCTCTATGTTTGTCCTCCTAAATGTCCATTTCTGTCACTAAATAATGCTTTGAGCACATTATGAAACCTTTCTGTAATGATTCGTGCAGAGTAGAGGTATGTTTTTTCACATGCCTAATCAGTATCACACTTTTCAATTTTCCTAGATCATTACCCTTTTCATGTGTCAGAATACCTCTGGGGTCCATGAATTAAGCTAACAATTTTTAAAAATGCAAAATGTTTGTTGCAGGAAAATGATTCCTTTCTGTCCAAAATGTTCACTGAAATACGTAGACAGACATTTGATATTATGAATGGCTTTTCTTAACACACATTTTGGCCCTGGCTGATATAGGAGTGCTCAGAATAGAACACTTAATCATATTTGTGGGTATGTGAAGGACACAGTACGGAAATAATTGGATTTGAAAAAAGATGTCTAGAAGTTCGCGTAGCTCCTGATGGTGCTTCATATAAAATTTACATGCTACAAATTGTAAGTATAGTTTGGGCAGATATTAACTCATAAAGTGCAGGCGAACACCGGCTAATGCTGCCTGTTCTAAAGTTGGTTTTAGGTCTTGATAATTTTGCCAAACTTTAAGCATTTAGAGTGAATTGTGCATGGTGCACCACCTAGATGACAAATTTTGACATAAAGTGGATTCACAATCTGCAAAAATGTGTGTAGAGGGGAAAAGGAAATTTTAAAAAAAGAAGAACAAAAATTGTGTAAAAAAGATGGGTTATGAATGCCTCTTCTTAAGGGACAATAGCATGTCTATAATTTGAAAGAGGTTTTTGAAAAAGTCCTTCTTTTCAGATCTGTCTTTGGATAGGGATATTAATAAACACCTTTTCAACATACTGTCACTTCTGTTTATTAAAAAAAAATGGCATTCCACACTACCATCACGTGCTTCAAATTCAAGGACATTATTGTCATGCATTCAGGAGAGATGTTAGATTTGCTGCTGAATTCTGCAGCTGAGTTGCACATCCTCCAGAAAGAATATAGTTTCTATTTTCTGAACAACTCCAAGCCCCCAAAGAAGTAATCAGCCGTAGCCAGAACCGACCTGAACTTGTGCAGCTTCACGTGATGGACTAATGAGCACAGGCCTGAAAAAATGAGACATATGCTTCTTTTTGATTTATTCCCTTTCCTGAAAGCTTCAGGAAAGTGAGGAGTGAATGAAGACATAGACAATAGAGAATATGTGGGACAAATGAGAGTGTTGTGAATAAGAGGTAGGTGTAAAGTGAACTGTGTTATCTGAAAGAGAAACAGAATGGCTGAATCAGTAGGGAGAAAAGTTATTTGCTGATGGGGAATTCATAGATGCATTAGTGTTGGACAAGAGAAGAATTATTATCCAAGGGGTTCAAGAGGATGACAGAAGAAACGAATGAGGGAAAATAAGATTATATGAAGATAAAACTGGAAAAGTAGTGACAGAATTTTTTTTTTTCATTTGTCATATTTTCAACTACAGCTGTGACTGATTGCAGAGTCGTGAGATCCTACATTAATTTTCTGCCAGATAAGGTTTTCTAACAAAATATGCTCCTCAGAGTACCATTTCCAAATAAGTATCATTCTCTGGTATGATTTTTTTCATTTACTTTAAAGGTTTTTACATTTTAAAGAAAATTGCATCCAAAAATTATGTAAATAATTTTAAAGTCGACCTTGAATTGTATAATACTATCAATAACATTTTCAGCACTGCATTATTACTGGAAACTTTCTTCAATTATATATTATTAGTATATTTTGAAAGACAGAGCAGCTCTCTTCTCAAAGGTCACAGCTTCTCAATTCAAAAGAAACCGGGGGGGGGGGAAAAAACAAAACAAAAGAATGGTGATAAAAAAAAAGAAAGATGAAAAGGCAGGGACTTAAGCAGCAGAAGCTAATCTTTGGGTAAGAAAAAGGGAATTAGATTAGCACTAAAATCTTGAGCTCTTTTTGGAGCGGTTTAAGTGGCATTTGATCTACTGACAGTACTATAGGACAAGAATAGTTTCATTTCCACTTGGTGTAAGCAAGACATTTCAACAAAATGGTTGGACACGCTTTTGGCTTTCAGTGATTATAAACATTCAGGGGCAATCTTTGCTTTTAAAAAGTCTGTTGCACATTAATAACTAATATTTTACATAGTGAAGTGGTTTAGATTTAAAACATAGAACGTAAATTAATTAGTGAGTGTGGTTCAATTTTTTTCATAGTTCATTCTTTTTCATGTGACTGAAGCTGTAGCAATTTGTAGAAATACTTGTTTCCTTTTCAGTTCATCAAAATAACGGTAAGACTCCAGATACCTGACTATTTTTTAGTCTTCTTTATAGCATAGGTTTGCAGAAATGTAACACCAGTGATAGTCCTCTGAAAAAGTCAAAAAACATTGCCTTTTGGTAACATTTAAGCATTCCTCCAGCAGTGAAAGCAAGTGTGTTACAGTTAACAGTCCTAGAAGATATTTTAAGTTTGGCATCACCATCCAGGCACTCAGCCAATCACTTTGTAACCTGAAGGTATAAACAGACAAAATATAGAGGGGATTTACAGGAGTACTTGAACTTCAATAGAGTAGGTGACAATAGAGAACACAGATATATGGGATAAAGGGAAAGCTGCTGCTGATTATCTCTCTCAAGGAAAGAATATTATAGACCAGTGGTTCCTTCCACTTTTCCATTTTTCTGTAATCATTACACATCGCTAGGGAAAAAAAGAAATGGTGCATTCTTAGGTATTCCTTTATCACACAGTTCATAGAGAGAATTTCTTGTAATATTTGGAAGAACATTTCCTTCATACAATGTAAAAGATGAATGATAAACTATGATTAGGATGTAAGTAATGTTCTCTAATGATTTTGAAGTCAAATAGCTAGTAAGAAAAGTGACTGGTAATTCATTATGATTTTCATATCAATCAATAAAATACCCAAAGCAAGAGAATTTCATAACATTGTGTAACCACCTTTGTTTCACAAACTGAATTTGCTTTGTGGATAATTATGTAAAAGACAATGAGTCTTTTGCCAC
This sequence comes from Lophotriccus pileatus, assembly GCA_035583135.1. NCBI lineage: Eukaryota > Metazoa > Chordata > Aves > Passeriformes > Tyrannidae > Lophotriccus > Lophotriccus pileatus. The sequence goes on along the minus strand of JAWWES010000081.1, from coordinate 96,325,235 downwards.
ACTGATTTGCCTAGTAGATTATAAAAAAGATGTATAATCTTGTTTTCAAATGAAAAACATCCTGTCGGGGTTTTGTCTTCGAATATTGTTAAATATGTTGTGAGTCTCAGACATGCAGAAGGGGGATTTCAATTATTTTGCTGAAAACTTTCCAAATCTGAATTTCTAGCAATGTGTTAGATTAGTTCACAGGAATAAGACTCGTTGAGGGTGTACTATAGCTGGTACTCCTATTATTGAGGGATTTCATGCAGATGTCTTATTTTACTTGGAAGACATATTTGATTAATCTGAAGCTTCATTATCCATGTTTATACTATGGTATTGCTGTGGGTTGACCTTGCCTGACTGCCACAGATGCCCATCCATGCATTCTCTCACTTTCCATTCTTAACTGAGCACATGAGCTGAGATAAAGATGGGGATTCCCACTAGGGGATTTTTTTACCCTATCAGACACGCACTTTCTGAGATGCCACCCAGCTGTGCCCTGCTGTAGGTGGGTTGGACCAAACTGGAACCAAACTGGAATGTTAAGGGCAGCCTCAGACTCTCCTCACAAAGGCCATCGTGCAGTCCCACCACTGCCAGTGCCGGGGCACAAGCAAACACACAGAGATATTTTCTGTAGCATTGTGAAAATAATAAATTAAATCCCATATCTTTACTTCATATACACTAATAAATATTTATTGTAATAAATTACAAATAACTAATAGATAGCATATGTAAGAAAGGACATCTTGCTATAGCTTTATATAAAATCAGTAAAGAAAGACGAACAAAAGTCTATTACACTCAAAGTTGGTAAGGATTTTAAATATTTAAGTCAGGTAATTTAAGTTTATAATTTATCCATAGCAGGAAATAGCTTGATACATTAATTTAAAACCAAGAAAGAGGATAAAGAATACCAAAGCAGAATTTTATTTGGAAAATCTCTTTTTGCTCGCTTCACATTGTTTCACAGCAAAGTGGCTGTAGAGAAAATGATCCTTGCCATGAAAGGTTTGGTAACAACCAAATCAACCACATGCTGGTGGATGGGAAAAACACAAAGAAATGACGAGCAAGGAATGAGAAACTGCGTGAGGTACCATGGGATGAGCAAGAGCCATTATCATTAACCCATACTTAGCGTCCTTGAAAAACTTCCTTTTGTTACAATAATATTGTGTTCCTTTCTGTATACTTATTTTTCTCTGATGCACAAAATGGTGATTTTAAATTACAGTTTCCACTTGAAGTTGTCAGCATACTTGTTAATTTTTCTTGGAGGATATTCCCAGGACGCTAACACTGAGCAATGTGCATGCTTTCCCCTAAAGAACTACTATCTTCTCTTGTCTTCAAATAGTTATTAATTTACAAAACATTCATTTTGGTAATTTAAAAGTACCTGTCCTTCCTCTTCATAGTCTAGATGGGTAGTATTTTCAGTTTTCATTCAGTCTCTTGTTGCTTTCCACCTCTATGAAATTTATTTCAATTTGCTTTAGCAAGCTGCATTAATTTAATTTTATTCAGATATGATGATGCTTTCACTTATTTCACTTTCCCTTTCATTCTGGAAAACATTCCTGGTTGTGGAGCACTTTAACGTATACTTAGCATTAAGCTGATATTAAAGTTCCACTGAGTTACTAAGCCAATGCAAAGACTGTCCTGATTACAGGAACTTAGTGCTTGTATTTTTACCATATTACCTGGTAACCAATGAAAGTTTTTTTAAGAATTGAAGAAGAACTGAGAAAAGGAAAGCAAATATTGCTGCTCAAGACTTCTTTGGGTAAAAAAAAAAAAAAAAAAGTAAGTAAGTAAATCTATTAGTTTTATATCAACACAATGATCAACACATCGGTAATAAATTTCAAATTTAAAACAAAAAATATTCTGCTTATGAGATCTATTGTCTGTGTATTTCATAGAAGTTGCAGTATTTCATAACTGAAAACTACTTGTTTCATTTTACTTCTAATTAGATTTAATTCTGTTTTCTGATGCTCATGGATAATCACATCTAAAGTAGGCAAAACTAGATTCTAAATTTAGAACTTCAGGCTTTACTCTTACGTTTTAAGAGTTACTGGTTGAGAGCCAACCTATGTGTTTTAAACTCAAGGAAATTTCTGTATTGAAAATTTGTCAGTTGTGGCACTTATGAAGCACTTTGATTAGGTGCCAGAACTTTTTTTCCCTCCACACAAATAAAAGTAAGCTTTCCCTATAATATCATACATCATGTGAATCCAACAGCCATGAAGATCTGGGGTCACAATCTATTTTGCCATGCTGGTGGTATTAAATGACAAGTGCTTACATGTAGGACAACACTTCACAGCAATTTATTTTTACTGCAGCTGGTACTTGTGACTGCAAGGTGAGAGACTGTGAATGTGCAGAGCAGTTTTCCCATGAAACCTTGTCATGAGTAGTTTCAAAATACAATTTCCAGACCATGAGAAGAGGAAACACTGAATATTACTAGAAGACTGGAGAGTTAAAAAGAAAAATGTAGGGGTTTAATTGTTTAGGAATTAAAAACAAACAAGACCATCCCCAAACTAAGGAAATTACAAAAAAAAAAAAAAAAAAACAAACAAACTGTATTATGTGACCTCTTATAATACAACATGCAAGAAATATTTCAAGAAATCTGAACTATTTTAAGGAATATAACAACCCTACTATCCTAAATTATATAATAATGAGCTGTATTGTATTATTTATATGTTCTGAATACAATTCATTGTGGCAGTAAATCTGCAGTATATGAGAAACTATTTTTTAAACATGTTTCAAAACGGCTTTTTGCAGTTTTTGCTAACTCATGGTCCTCTTCCCAAGACCCCTCTCGATAACTACCATTCATATGCAGGAATGTCCTGGAGAAGATATCGAGAAGTCTTCTTATTGGCTTTGTTAACCCCTTCCTATTGAATGTTAACCTTTACCTGCAATTGGTGTTCCTGTAACCCCCAGAAACTTGTAATTGGTTACTTTGTAATCCGTCCAAAACCTACATAAGCCTTTACCTCTGACAATAAACTCTCTCTCTTGCTCATCTCTCTCCTGTGGTCTCTGTGTGAGTCCGTGTCGGGCTCCAGGGGGCCATGTGGCAGGGGGGCAGGGGGGGAGCATCTCCCCTCCAGGTAATGGGCTAGAAATCCCTGAGCCTGGAGCTCCCCTTTCCAATCAGCCGTCGCAATTCATTTTTACAAATGTTTTAAATTTCATTTGTCTGATTTTATGCAGACTATAGGTCATATTTTAGATTTTTGGTCTATTTATATTTATATTGTTCTTGCCATATTGATCATGGGACAAATATTATATTATTGTGTTGGCTTTTTTCCTTCAAAATTCCTTGGTTTTGACCAGTTCACAAAATTATTTTTTATAAAAGAAGAGCAATTACTTATCCAGACCCCTGTGAACACACCTTGTTTTCAGACTCAGTGTGTCAAGGCTGAAGAGTATAGTTTTAACATACATTTCATCTCATCATGCAAGTGATACAATTCTTCTGCTGTATAATGTTTGTGTCTAAATCTAAGTAGATACAACTTATAGATGTTAAACACTTGTTTTTCCAAACAAGTATTTTTCAAAAAAACACAACCCCCCCAAAAAAATAAAACAACGAAAAAAACCCAACAAAAACAACAACAACAAAACCCACCAAACCAACAAACAAACAAAAAAAATCAGAGTTAGAACTTAGCAGCTATCAAATGTCCAAAGGAAAATAATATAATGGAAGTATAGTTAAAGATTGATATCACCATCTAATAATCATATAAAATATTCAAGGGTATTCTGGTATTATTGGAATAATCACTAATTAGTGGTATTCTGATTTTAAAGTATGGAGTGTAAGGCAAATTCATATTTCTATTTTTTATTTGTTCTTTTAGTGAAGATACGAAACCAACACTTTTGTCATGTTTGCTGTTGGGGATTTCTGAAAGTGTACTCTCTGTTACCTTATTACTGCATAAAATGCAACAGAAGTAATCAGCTGATATATTTGCAAGAAAAAACACTTTATATATGAAGTATTAGCCAACATAGCTGAATGATATTGAGCTTGTAATACTACTAACTTTGATGAGTTAGTGAACCTGTGCATTTTTAATAAAGGAACAGTTTGGTGGGGAAATATTGCTTTATATGAAATATGAATGCATTGCTTGAGCATGAGAGCAGCACTTAGATTTACTTGCATGTTTACAGATAATGAAGCTATAATAAAGTTGAGATCAAATTAAAAACATGAGATTAAAATGTTTAGTACTACTTTCTATTTTGCAGATTAGTTTTTCTGCTGTCTTGTACGCAGAAGTCTCAAGGTCTTAAACACCAGTTATAATGAATTTAACACCATTAATTTTTCAGGGTACTGTAATCTATTTCATTTGCCCTAAACATCTTTTGAGGTGTTGCAAAACAAAACAACCAAACAAAACCAGAACAAAAACATATCAGATCATCTGAAATGATCTTATATAATTTTCAGTTGCATGGACAACCATAAATTAAAATATTTCCATTTGATAGTAAACACCAATGAATAAATTGTATTCCTCTGCAGGGATTGGTATGACTCTTCTGCATATAAGTACTTTATGATCAATCCATAGAATAACTTTATTGACATAAATATTTTATTTTTTCTCTGTTGATTATTTATGGCACTGTTTTTCAAGCATAATGTCATGAAATGTCAACTCTGCTGTTACCATGTTTGGTGAGTTCTTGTATTAACTGTATGGTTACAAGCCCATAAGTTTACAATTGACCACACAAAGAGAAATGAAAACCAACTTCTAAGTATAAAAGTTCTGCTACTGTGCAGTTATTTTTTGCAGCCATGAGCTTATTAAAAAAAAAATATTTTAAATTATATATGTATTCATAGAAATGTTGTGGTAGATTGATCTTGGTTGGACGCCAGGTGACCACCAAGCCTCTCTATCACCTCCTCAGTAGCATCGGGGGAAAAAAAATGGAACCTCCCCCAAATTTTAGGTCAAGATAAAGGCATTTTACTAAAGTAAAAACAAAGGTCACACATCTCTAAGCAAAGATTTTCTTCTGTACTTCCCACAGCAAGTGATGTCTGTCCGTTTCCCAGGAAGTCAGGCTTCAGCACACATAGCAGTAGCTCCTGAAGGCAAACACTGTAAATATTAAGCACCTCTCTCTTCCTCCTCCTTTTCTTATCTTTTTTATCTGAGCAGATGGCATAAGGCATGAAATACTCCCTTGGTCAGTTTAGATCAGCTGTCCTGTCTGTGTTACCTCCCAGGATCTTGCCCACCCCCAGGCCACTGCTGTGTGTGTGGAATATTGGAGAGACAGCACTGATACGTGACAACAGTGCTTGGCAGTACCCAAAAAACTGGTGTGTTGTCAACACCTTTCTAGGTATGCATGCAAAGCACAGCACTATGAGGGCTGCTATAGGGAGTAGCATCTCAGCTAGACCCAACACAAATGCATATGTAAAAAGATATGTGTATATATACATATATTTATTTATTTTTCTGCATGTATATGAATGTATGCTACTTGAAATTGAAAAAAATTAAATCTTTGTTCTTTTAGGTTATTAAAAACAAAATGTAGAATTAAAAATGGGATTCTAATATGGGTGTTCATATGATTATGTCTTTTGCACGAGCCTTCTGAAATACAGTTTTCAGAAGACTGACAAGAGCAAGCATTTGCAGTGAAGCAGAATAGAAGCATATCACTGGATGAATAAATTTTAAAAGCAATGATCTTGAACTTAGGAGAACTGGAGAAGGCTAGATAAGTTTGTGTCATTTTGGTACACGAAATAGAAAAAACTCAGTTGCACAGCATTTGAGGAGAGAAGATATCAATGTTTGAATCTATAATATTTTATCCTTAATCCCTTGAATTTGCCAAAAGCAGTAAATGAATTTTATAACAGCTAGGGTTGGGATGTTTGGTTTGAGTATGATAAGAACAACATTTATGCAGGGGGTGACTTTCAAAATGTTTCTCAGTTGAATAATGTTGAACAGTTTCAGAGTGCACAAGACATGGCTAAAGACAGCTAGATGTTCTTTATAATTCAGAAAACTTCCTACATACTTTGTGTGATTGGGCTGAGTAGCAGCACTGATAATATTCAGATGCAAACCACCTTGAAAAATATTAGTAGGCTAACTATAAAAAAGACTCAAGCAACAAATTACTTTTTGACATCTTTTTCTGGTTTTTTTTTTTTTTTTTTTTTTTTTCCAGCCCTAGGGCCTTTAGAAGTTTAAACATTAGACTGGCATTTATAACGAACTGTAATGTTTTGTAATTGAATTCAGTGAAATGAACCCTTGAAAAATAGTCTGGTTTTGAGTAATGCTTAAGTAAGGATTGTATCCATTTACTGAAAAGCTTTTCCATATTCTTTATTCAGTACTGTATCTACAGAATTTGATTACAATTCTGCGGTGCTGAGCAACATAAAATCAGAATTTTAAGATGCATTTGCATTTTTCTTTTTTTTCCCTTTTTATTTTTACCACTTACATTCTCAGTGAATTTGTGTCTAAACACAAGCATACTTTCCCTAAATCTTTTAAGAAGCTAAACCATAGGAAAAAATTATTAATCATATAATTTGAACTTCAAAACTATGAAGTAAAATACATATTGGTTCATAACTAATGAAGTATTCAATATTAGTTCAAAATTGCTATCACAGTTTTATTTAAAGTGAAGGCATTGAAAGCTCGTAGTGCTTTGCTGCAGACTTACAAAGTATCCAGGAAACATCTTTCTTCATTTTCAGAAGTTTTACATATCCTTGAAAATAAATGATGAATCCATTTCTGTTCATTATTTAAGAATCGGGAGGGGGAAATACATTTTTTAGACCACTATATAAAAGATTGTATGATAGAGAAAATAAATGCCTTTGAGTAACCAAGGTAGTGTCATTCCTGTAATGGAAAGAAGTACCCAAAATGTAATGCTTTGTATACAGAATAGCATATAGCTGTATGATTTATTTCAAAATAAATGTCTTCAAACAAGACTTTTCAAAACAAGTAATAACTTTTAAACACTTCTTGCATATTCCCTGACACAGCATACTGTGAATCATGCAAAATCAAAGTACCTGTTTACACTGGGTGTATTAGATAAGAGGCAGGGTTCCTTACCATGGGCTAAGCACTGTGAGCATTCCAGCATATAATTTTTTATGAAAGCTTGCCTGCATCCATCAGCTTGGAATTCATGTGTAGAGATATACAGAACACTTTGTAATATACTAGTAGAATCAAATGCTTGAGTTGTTGGCTATGCTCTGTATCTAGCTCCTACACAGGCCTCTCTTGAGCACTGGCTTAGAGAGTACTTGACCCTCCCTAAGTAAGCATTTAGCATCAATGAAGGCTCCAATCACCCTGGGTTGAGGTTAGCTGTTTGAGCTTGCTAGGAAGTGTTAAGAGCTCCCTCAGGTTCACATCCCTGTAGGTCCCCCCCTTCCTCATCACTACCTAGAAGAACTGGGCACCTTCTCAGGTTTCTCAGAAGGTTTCCGGACACACCCCAGCAATCCTAGACCTTGTTCCCAGAGTATCCAGAAACTCCCAAAGCAGAACCCAGAGACTGTTGCACAAACTGTTGTGTCTGTTGGCTTCTCTGTTAACTGTCCTCTGGGAGCTGTGCTCTAGGACTGTTCAATTATTCTCCACCAATGTTAAATATTTAATTTGAAAATTTTCTCACAGTTCTTCACCATGACAAAGTTTTCCTTTCTTGTGTTACCTTCAAAGAACTCTTAGTTCTCAGCTTTACCAGCATTCATAAGATGATTCAAAAGCTATCAAATAATTACTCAAGCACTTAGAGATCAACAACTTACTAAACTTTTAATTTAATAGAAATTTAAATTAAGATCTGGAATGGTGGTAAAACACTAACAGTAATGTTCCTGCTTTGTTGCTGGTCTCTTATGATGAGGGGTATAAGTTAGAAATAAAGCAAAGGAACTGGAATAAACTAGGTATTGATTCAAACTCCATGCTTTTGGAAACTACAATCTTAAGTACTCAAATACCTGGTTAAAAAAAAAAAACAAAAAAAATTTTCTTCTTTCTTTTAATACATATGAAACCCTGCAGTTGCCGGTATCCTAGTATATCACTAGCTGAATATAGTTTCTGAATTGCTAGCCTAAATTATTACCACAGGTGCAATAAAATAGTATATTTTGTCAGAAATACAGTTGATGATTCAATCTTGTTTTTTTCTGCATAGAGACATCTTTGGTAGGTGCTTACAGGAAGGGGAAGATTCCAGATTTCTATTCCTCAGCTCTATCGTTAAGTTAGGTGAAGTAACAGCACTCCATTGGAATTTAACTGCTGCTACCACAGTGGAATATTATACATTCATCTGATGTGGTAGCATAACACTTTATTTTACAGAATTTATGTACACGTGTAAACATCTTCATGTGGCAGGCAATGGAAAAATTGGCAAGGATTATATCTTTTGTATAATTTTTCACTTAAATTTCAGTTTCTGCCTTGTTGCACATCCTCAGTGCTTAAAAGTGGTTATTTTCAGTGAGACTTATGTCTTGGTAGAAGTCTATTTGTATGAAACAACTCCAGGAACGCTTAGCTGAGGTAGGAGTTTTTTTGGTAGAAATGAGGTACATTTCAGTGAAGTGAAGACATTTTAAAAAGCTTTGATATCTTTCAGATGGGTGTAATTTTCTCCATATTTGGAGATCACTAATTACACACAATCCTACACAACATGGTATTTACAATGCTTATAAATATTTTCAATTAAAACATAAGTTGCTTTATAAAGCCAAATTATAAGTAGGACAGTAAGACTTCTAAAGGTTACAGAAGATAATCTAATTTCAGGAGTCATGGATCTGCCATTGTAGTAATAACATTCAATAGCACAGTCAGTGACAATAAACAGATAGTCACTTCGCCTTGCCTCGCCTCTCTTTTCTGTGATTTTATTTCAGAAATTAATATTTTCTGGTAAGCAGTTGCTTTGAGTATCCCAAAAATATTTCAAGGATTATAGTGCATTGTTCTGATGCACAAACTATTTCAATATAGTTGCTTATGAGGAAAATATTTACTGAAATAATAGAAATAGTGTGAAGAAATACTCTAAACATGTTCTGAAAACTTAGAGTGTACGTTGAGTACTTAAGTGTATCTCATTAGTACTCTGTGAGCCTTTCAGTTCTTTTGTTAGTAATATCTTTAGAGCTAAAAATGAATGACTATGAAACTGTTGGCTCTGCAGCTGATCAGTTTTGCTGTTAATGTGTACTGATGTCAACCACTTGCAAGAAAGCAAAGGACAATACAAAGACCAGTTGCCAAACAATTTGCACTCCCTGTAGTGAGGCAATTATTCCCTTGGAGGCTCTTATCATCTTTATAGCATGAATTCTGCTCAGGCTTCAAATGTACTTAGGGCTTTCCACTGCATTACTGGCACTGTAGTTAACACTAGGGATACAAATTACAGGGAAAGAAGGCTGAAACAAGTCTGTATCACTGACAGGAAAATTAATAGACCACCCTTCTAATGTCAGATTCTCAGTTCTGAGAAAAGTTGTAACTTCACAAATGCAATATGTCCATACAGGGAGTGAGCGTGCAGAGGTTATGTATAAAAGAGCAAATTATTTCATATTATAATAATGACCATTATTTCATATTACAATAATGAACGTAATGATGCAAAAAAACCCAACCCAAATCAAAAAACTCCACTTTATCAAGACACAAAGGGTTATGGTCAAAGATCTTAATTTTAAATGAGGAAACATGATCTCCTAGGAGGAAATATTGCCATGCTGCTGTTGTCAAACATATTTTAGAAGGCAGACAATCACTTTAACGTCATTGCTTTTGCTTGCTCAAGTGTAATCAGCATGGCAACTCAGCAATTGAAGATACATACCCTTATGTTTAAGAGCACAAATATAGGATGTTTTTCATGTCTCTGGTCTGAACATTATATCCACTTAGTCACAAAGACATATTCCTAGGAGATGACTATGAATAAATCATATTAAACATAGCAAAATGTGATGAACTGTTGCTGAACTTACTACTTATCAGGACAGAAAAACATAAGTACTTTTCTAAGTGTGCTTAGTTGTGAAATTCACTTATTTGTAATAATTTCCTTTTTCTTGGCATTTTTAAGAGTGAAAATTATGTGATTTAATAAAATTTGTTTTCAATTTTTTTAGTTGTATACTAATATGTATTCCTGTACTTTTGAGAAGCTGGAGTTTATGTGAGATTTTTCTTCTTACATTTTTGAATCCAGTATAAATTATGTTGTTCATTGGTTCAGAAGATACATAATTTGTGTGTGGCACTTGTACAGGTGTGTTCAGAGAAACAACTGTCCATACATCTCATTCAAATACACTCACGTAACTTGATTGTAATGACTTCAATGACAGAAATGTAGATTTCACTTATAAATAGAAAGAAGACTTCACTTACTGTATGATAAATATTCATTCTTGTCAATGAATATTTGCAGACTTGGAAGGCACAGTTTTAAACAATACCTTGCTGACTGTTAGGCTTTATGTGTTAATTTTTCCTATTTGCCTACAGTGCTCTTTAACTTAAGCATAGCCTCACATAAGTGTTTGAAATTTAAGATATAATGTCATGGCTGTTGAATTTTGTCTGAACGGCCTATCCTGGGTTATAACTCAAGGCAATGGAAATTCCTAAACCCTTCTACAGAAAGGAGCATATTGTCTGAACTGAAAGAGCAGTTATTTCAGGATGCAAAAATTTAGTCCCCTGGAAGTAGAAACATTAGCACCATGAAATGAAAAGCATGACCTCTGTAACATCTGGCTACAGGCCTTTTTTTGCCAGAACTGAGAGAGCAACAGGCATAGAAAGTGCTAGAGAGTGACAGTCAGTATAGAAGGATAAACAGGAATATTTAAGCCTGAGATAAAAAATTCTGTGGTGCTCAAGCTGTACAGCTTTTGGGCCTTCTTTACTACCTCTGTGCTGGATCCAATACTTCTGCTGGGTAACCAGGATTGCCTTTGAGCAGAAAGAACATTTGCTTACAGGGATTTGATTATTCAAAGCAATATTCAATTCAAAGAAACAATTCAAATAGGCAGTTTAAACTCAAAATAACAAAACAATCCACAGAATAAAAACTAAACAGCCAAAAGCAAAACAACTACATAATAGAACAAACTAATCTGTTACTGTTTTCCATTGAATGCTGTAGTCACATCTGGTGAAAGCCTATTTTGCAATTTGGAGATCTTTGTCAAGTATCAGTTTACATTAAACCAATGTTTAGATTCCCAAAGCTTGATATTTCTCATCAATATCTGCTGTAATGTTACTTAGATCAGCAATTTACAGGTGAAAAATTAAAACTTGTTTGTAGGCTACAAAATAAAATTGGTTCCTTATTGTGTGAGAGTCTCAAAAGCCTCTTCATGCTCAATTTTTTCCCTACATCATCTCTGATAAAGTCCCCCGAGTCTTTTTGCTTCTGTGGGAGGTAGCATATTGATATATAACAGATGAGTCCTTAAGATTTGGCTTCTGTGGGATACATAGACTTTTGCTTGGGCACTGCAAAAAAATAGGATACATCAAAAACAGGACCAGGAATTGGGCTCTGTAATTCTAAACATCTGTACGTCTGGCTCTGATTTGGCAGTTCAGTCAGCTGCTGCACTTAAGTTTACTCTTTGGTCTGGTGCACCATTCTCCTTGCATCTCACTCACATCTGGTATCTTGTTTCTACACTCCAGAACCATCAGTCTGGAAACAGTTTATTCCGAACTGAATAAAATGCAAAACACTGAGCAGGTTTGGCTTCCTTCACTGTCCACAGTCCTCCAGATTTTTGTAGAGTAGCAAGGAGAAGAACTGAATAGCATGGGCATGTGTCAATATACGCCACTTAACCTCTGTGAAGGGATTATATGTCAGGTACTCTTTTATTTTATGTTAGAGCTGTATTTATTAAGTGTGGAGGAGCAAAAGAGAAAAAGAGAAGATTTTCGAAGATGGAGAGAGATTTGTTCGGGATACTAACATAACCAGTTACCAGACAAGACAACAAAGACTTCATAATGGACTGTTCAGAAAAAGTTTAATTAATGTTAATGTATTAGACAAGTTAAAGTTTTAAATTTTTCTGTGGGTTAT
>JAWWES010000081.1:96293778-96306478 GCA_035583135.1 Lophotriccus pileatus | reverse complement strand
TATCCCCTCCAGATCCCTGGGGCTGAGAGAACCCCTAGGAATGGAGATCCCCCTCCCCAGCCTATCAACCGTCGCAGTAGCTGAAGTATTTACTTTTTCAGAAGTGCAAAATACTAGTCTCTGAAGTAGTCAGAAAACCCATTGCAGTGAGTAAAAGTGAATACAGGTCTCTGTTCCTGGCTGGGCTACCGTGACCAAGGTGCAAGTGCACATAATATGACATTAACCCTGGAACAAAAAAATAAAAAAGAATAATTGTGAAAAAAAATGGCCCAAAATCTCTAGAACACTGGCTACAAAGGTAGGCCTAATTTGGGTACAATATGGGCTGCAAGTTTCTTAAGTTTTAGGTGATTTTTGAAGAGGTGGACAAAATTATTTTTGCCTAGTGACTAACATAATTTGAGATGATAGATAGCAAGTTGAAGCCACCAGTTGCTTTGGGAAAACAGAATATGCAAATACGATCTTTACACTATACAGAATATTCGAAAAATGCAACAAAACAAACAAAGCTATGTTTTCCTTCACCCTTAAAGAAAAAAAAAATAAGATTTGGTAAAAATCATGAAGAGTTTTATTAAAATAGGAAATTTTATGACCAAATGACCAAAAGCTTCTTTTCGTATCACCACCGCAGTGTTGTAGCACAGTTGTAGTTCATATATCCCATATTCTCCTACAGGGTCAAGCTTCCCAGTTGGCTTGCAATTTCTAGCAAATTCCCCTCCTATAGTGAAAGCTGAGGTGAGGGTAGAGATTCGCTTCACTTTGCTTACCACAAAGGATAACAAGTAAAGACTACAGAGAACAGAAATTTACTTTAGTCAAAAATTCATTTTCCTTTAAAAAAATCAGACTGCAATAAAAACTTTAGCCTTACATTTTACATGCTCCCAAACCTAAACACAGTTCCCAATCCAAAATGTAACCATAAAACCTCACTTTAGTATCCTTTTTAATAGAGATTTTTTTTTTTGTGAATCTATTCACAAAGTAAATTGCTACTCATTTTCTGTGAAGATCATCACATTCTTTGATGCATTTTTAACATTTATCACAGAATCGTGTGCTGTATATTTTTTAATTTGGCTGAAACAAAGACCTACTGAATAACCTGAAAGCTAGTCCCAGAGTTGGACAAGTTTCTTAATAAGGGTTTTAAGGAATAAGTTATTAAAATCCTATCAAGGATTGGTAAAATGTGACTTCAGAAATTAGGAGGTCAGCCTTCAGTGACCTTTCATGAGAGCTCAGTAAATTTCATAGGGTCACGTGAATTTTTTTTTTGTATAAGACTTTAGATTTAAATTTCATCCTAAATATGCAATCTATATCAGTGGGGAATATTTTTTCCTCAGCTCCAGTTGTATTCATCGTCTTGACGTACGTATTCATAGGAAGTTGATTGATTTGCCTATTCTTTCCATACACTCTTTGTTATCTTCCTCTATTTCATCTATGCTTTATATCTCTTGCTATAAATACAATGCTTTTTCACAGCTTATTCCTCAAGTGTAACACCTCTGGTCCCCCTCTGATGAAGTGTCTGCTGTCAAAAGGAGTCGAGGGCATACAGCTCTTCACAGCATCAGTCTGTGTCTTAGCTCTCAACGTTGCATTTCCTGGAAGTCTCTACAACTTCTTTTTGTAAAAGACCCTGTACTGGCCAGGCATCATTAACAGTAGTAGATGTTGACACTGACATGTCCAAACCAGTCTTTCTGACACGTTGGTGGCATTATTCCTTAAGGATGATATTTCTTTTTTTATACACTGTCTTAAGCAGCCAGCCCCTCCCACCAACTCCTGTAGATCATGCTCAAAACAATGCCTTGGTTGCCCACATATCTGTTTCATGTTCTTTGATTCCTACTTATGGTGCATTTGCTGTCATTGTTGATTTAAAATTTGAAATTGGCAGGGAATTCTGACCTTTTTGGTTTTTATCAGTCTGCCTCTACCAGTTAGTCACATACACACATNNNNTATATAATATATATATGTATTATATGTATATATTTACAGTATAGCAGGATCTGGGGTTACTCTAAGGAATTTCATAAACTTTAAAACGGGGGGGAGGAAAAAGTCAATAAAAATAAAACAATTTTTCTCTATTTTTCTGTCCCTTAAAGAACTAAATAACCTCTAATTCAGTGACTTGCATTGCTTGCAAATGCTTCGGTATTCAGCTGGAGTAGCTGCTCTTCTTTAGGACAGCATTACTATACACAAGCCTTTCCCTGTATTTATATCTGGATAGCTGCACTGAATAGAAGGAGGTCATGCAAAGGAATACAACAATACAGAAGTTGGTATAATGCCATTATGAGGAAAGATCTGTTTCCATTTAGTCATTGGCAATATTTCACAGTAGCTTTACTAAGCTAATGCCTACAGTTTTTCTGTGCATTATGTGTAACAGTACGAGGCATTAACAAAAAGACTCCCAGAGTTTTAGCTCATGAATTTGAACAGTAGGAAATGATTCCTCCTGCTAGTTTTATACCAGCACTGCAATTTCTGTTGCATGTTTCAATAGGTCCTAAATAATAAAAAGGACTTCAAGACCTGGCTGTGCATTTCATATAAAAATGTCAGCATTAAAAGAAACAAGGATTACTAAGGCTCTCATTCAAAGAGCAATCTAATCATAGAGATATAGGATAACTCTTAAACTCTCTCTTTGACGTAAAAAAATTTTTAGACAGAAGTGGGTTTTTTAGATAGATTAGAAGAGCTACATTACAATAAGACTCTGTGTTTCAATAGATAGGAGATATATATTCAAATCCTTCACAGATAGGTGGGAGTTTGAATTCTGATGGACTGAATACCATGGTAATATTCAAGCTGCTTCATAAAAGCCAGAGATTTACACACAAGCTTGAATGTACCTTCTAGCCACAATCTCCCCCTTAAACAGTCCTATAATGAAAGACTAGTCTCATCTGTATCTTTAAAAATAGTCTTTTGCAACTGCTATGTATTTAGTGTGATCAGAGAATATTCATTAGACCAAGATCCTTAGGGTTTATGTAAGTCCTACTCTTCTAAGACTTATTAGGGTTCCAACACATGCAGAAAGGCAAGATTATGTAAGGGCAAAATTTTTATCAAGCCTCAAGGCACCTTTAGAGTAAGGCAGACGATGTTGAACAAAGAGGTTTGGATTGTGCTACTTGAACAATGTAATTTAAGTTTGGCTTTGTATTGACTAAACCCTAGTTTCAGATAACCTTAGTTCAGTCAAATACGGCTTTATTTACTTATTTTTTTTTATTTTATTTTCCACAGAACACGTATTTTGTGCTATTCCCACAAAGGGCATAGATTTCATGCGTTTTTAATTGAAAGTAGTTTTTTTGGAGGGATTTTTTTGGTGGGGATTTTTTTGAGTTCAGTTCAGCTTTTTAGTTACAAGACAGTAGGAGCATGGAGCAAAGTCAAAGACAAGCTACATTATTGTTCATTGTGTACTGGCAGTACACCAAAGAAGAGTAATTAAATAAACAGTCCTGGAGTCCAGCGACAGTAAGCACCTTGGGCAACAACTTCCAAGGGTGAACTACAGCTCCTAGGGAGGCCAAGTCTAGAATATAGTGTTACATTATATGACTAAATGCAAATATGAAAGTGGATGTCCTTGTGAAGGGGAAGCAGAAAGAACAAGACGAATAAAAGTCTTGAATTAACCTTCAGTATGTTTATTCTTAGTGATGGATGTTAGAGGAAAAAGTACTCTAACGTAAGTTGTGATAAAAAAATAGAGGCACAGCTAAAAATACCATTCAGGTTAACTTTCTCCTTTCTGTCTCCTTTCTTTGCCCCTTGGTCTTCAATATGGTTTCAGAAAATCATCTTCTTTTCCTTTTTAATTGGAGAATCCAGAGCATGCAAAAAGGTACTTTACCTTTAAATTAAGGTAATAATTTTATGCTTATAAATACGAGAAATGCAGCCTCATGATGAATGAAAGGGCATTTGCTCATTCTGAGATGGTGATCTCCTCCCAGTTTGTTCATAGCTTGGTACCTCTAATGTTAGGTTACTTAACAGGGTCGAGACTAAAGATAAGGGGCAATATTTGTTAATTTTTTCAGTTCACGCTTCAAAATTTTCAAGCAATTCTAAAAGAAAATATATGAAAGTTTCAGCACTACATCAGAAATGTGTAGCAAGAGTAACATGTTCACAGAGTAAAAGCTTTTTTTTGCTGCATTTTCAGGCTTCTATGGTTCATTTTGTGTCCATTGCTGTGTGCATCTGTTTCGTCCTCTTTCTCTTTCTAGTATTTATCACATATGCAGCACTTCACCACTTAGAGCAAATAAAGAATGTTAGTCAGGATTTAATTTTCAGTAAATAAATTTTCACTTCTTATTTACCTCCAAAATTCTTGAGTTTGCTTCCTCATGGGTGTGTGAGAGTTTAAGCTTGGAATCAGAATACATCATATTATCACTAAGTCGTCAGTAGTTTCATTTTGATCAGATTCTCACAGGACTTGATGAAGACAGATAGAAAAGACAGAGGAGTGCAAGAGAGGGAATTAAAGTGTCAGGTTGGTTAAGGCAGTTGCTGAAGTAGTCTGCAGCACCTGAAGTTAGTAAGGCCAAGAAAATATAAAAGGGCTTTCCTGTGGGGAATGTTTCTCTTTTGGCAGCAAATTGAAAGCATTAATCTTTTGGAGCAAAAGCTTTTTGGCGAAAATTTTATTTGGTTGGGGTTTTTTTGGTGGTGTTTGTTTGTTTGGGGGTTTTGTGGTTTTGTTTGTTTGTTTATTTTTGGGGGAGGTGTTTTTTGCTTGCATTGGAAATGTTTTGAATTCCTTGACTGCTGTATGTGAGGAAGATAAAGAAGCAAACTCTTGGTTTATAACAGCCTATCTGAATGAGGGTCTAAACATGCATAATCAAAATACTATTTACCTTTTCCTTTAACTGGGGTGTGATTCCTATTCCTTTTTGTTCATTTGAAGGAAAGGAATTTTCCATGAATAGAGCAAATTTAAAAAATAAAAAAATAAATGTTAAAGTATGTCTCACTTCCCATGATCAAAGTTGTGAAGTGGGTTTTTTTTTGTTGGTTGTTTTGTTAGTTTGTTTTGTTAGTTTGTGTTTTTTCTCTTCTTTTTTTTTTTTTCCCCCCAGTATTGTAATCTTGATGGAAATGGCATATACAACTAATAGTACACAAAACTAGACTTCAGGCAAAATGCCACACAATTAATGAAACCCGAACTCAAGGATATGTCACAGTGACAGCCATAAAAAAAACACAAATGTGAAAGAGCTTCACCCTCCCAAGTACTTGACTTTAACCTTGTGCAAAGCTTCAACTTGAGAAGAAAAACAAACGTTATTTGCAATATTTCCTTTTTCATGAAAACTAATAATACATATAGGCTCTATTAGTCTCATTTAGAAAAAAAATGAATATAACTGTAACTTTACTAACAAAGTCAAGAGTTAACATTACTGCATTTGAGCTGGCTCTTATTGTTTAACGTGAAAATAAAACGTGCTCTCAACTTCTATCATTAGCACAATTGAGAAATGAAAGAGTCATATTTAAAAATCCACAAGAAATAACCAAATGCTATGGCATTTGGGTAGGAGAGATCTAGATGCAAATTTTGATGACTACATTTTGTCCAAAATACTGACTGAGATTTTAGTCTGCACAGCCTTGCTGTGTCCCCTTTCCCCTCCTCCCTAGCAGAAAGCAAGACTTGGAGAGTGACACAGGCAGAGATAATTTGGATTACTGGGGAGCTGCGGAGTGCTACAGTACATGACAAAAGATAAACTGATACATGAGTATAGCAGTGCAGCCTGGAGAATGAAGAAGCAGGTTCAAACATGGGGTTCTGTGTCACAATTATGTGAAATCTACCAGTGAAAACTCATAGGTGCTAGTGAGTCAGAGAAGCCAGCTTGAACTATGTGTAACATCCTATCAACTTCTGTTATGAGGAGGTTTTATCAGGAAAAGCAATAGAAATATTTTAGTCTGTCTTTCTTGGACTAATTAGAATATTTAGTTCTTTGTCTGGAGATGCACTCCAAAAGTATAATTCTGAGGATGCCATTTTGAAAATTTGCTTGAGAAACAATTCTAGCTTTATCCCATGCACAGGTGTGATATGTTTCTTCTTATTATGTTAGGTATATTAGTCAAATGCAATATAGTATTGAGTTTGACTTAGTATCAGCTTCTTTTTAGGATCATTGCTTCTCCTCCAAAACAAGCTGTGGATCTGTGAATTTTGATACACGTGTTGCCACTAGTACGCATAGCCTTGCTGCTTTGAAAAGAAAAATGCTGCAGGATATTGTACACAATATTGGACTCTACCACGTTATTTTTTTAGCCAGAAGAATTATAAACTGTCCCTGTGCTTATGGCATAGATTATAAGCCATTTTATTGGCATATAGCAAATATTCCATGCAGATAATAAAACACCTGCAGTTTGTTTGTTACTCCTTAAATAATAGAGGAGGGCTAGTCTCCTTCAACAGTGGGAAAAGATTCTTCTTTTGAAATAACTCAAACCATTCTTCTAGTAACACTACCTACTGCCCTTGGTTTACTGCTAAGTTCTTTGCAATAGGACAACAGAACCTATCTTGTAGTGGAAGCCCATTTTCAGTTCCTAGGGGTTAATTTAACAAAAATTGGTTATTAGAGGACAGATTTTTAAATAAAACAATCTAAATTTCTTAGAAAAAATAATTAAGAATATGAACTGGTTGTCATTTTATTTTTGTTTTACTTTCAAAAGGACATTACTTTTTAAATGATTGGTACAATTTAAAAGTCTTAATAATTTAACAACATTCCTACATTCTGAATAACCAAATTAAATACTATTAGTATGATTTTAATGAATTTAGTTGCATGATGACTCAAAATTTTTAGATAATATAAACTTATCCTCCTTTTTTTTAATCTTATTAAAATATTGAGATTAAAGATTGCATCCATAGACTTCTTGCAGACATTACTGGGAGATAATACTGTCTCAAGTTCAAAAATAAATAATATTCTTTGCATATATATTTTCATAGAAATCAACAAGAAAGTAGAACAATTCCTGAATATAATGACAGAATTTAAATTTAATAGCAGTTGTAGCAGTAGCAGATCCACAAAGGGAAATATGATTGTATTTTCATAATTTTAAAATAGGCACCTGATATTTATTTCATTTCTTATATATAATTTTCTCATAATTTATCTTTATATACTTGAATTTGTATTTATTCATGAGGGTTCCGCCTTTAGCTTTCCTTTGGATGTTCACTTACACACTCTAAACAGGTATAGTTGAATTTATTTTTTTAGATAAATGAATAATCACAAGGATGTCTTCTTAGTAAACAAGTTGTACTTTTATACTTTTCTGCCACTCTACAGAAATTGAAGAGAGCAAGGGAAAAAAAGAAGCATAACTATTGGAAATCTTCTTCATTGTAAAAGAATTTATCCTAGGGGGAAAAAGGCAATCTGGATATGTAGCTATTTTTGTAGAATACTGAAGTTGCATTAAATAAGTTAGGAACTTCAAGGAGAATGAAGTATGTGAGTGCTTTTTTTAAAGTTCTTCATCCTTTAAATGAGTGCTTTGAAGCTATTAGCTTACATCTTTATGATTTATTGAAAGTGAAGGCTACTCCTTAATCTCTGCAAGTCAAAATAATAATGATAAATAGTAATGAAAAGAAGTTAATACCACACAGTTGAGTTTTCTTTTTTTTTTTAATAACCTTCCATTCCCTACTCCTTTTCACTCACAGCCAGCTGAAGAATCATCTTCAGCACAATTTATTTGCAAAATTAGTGCTCACAGAAAAGTTGATCACTCTATGCTTCTACTGAATGAGGAAGGAGTGTTAACAATGCTTTCTATCCTTTGAAGGATGGGTGACATAGCTAAGAGTTAAAGATGTTCCTGTAAGAATTTACTAAGAGGACAATTTCTAAGACACATTTAAAAGCAATTGGTGCTATCTCTTCAAATTTTATCTCTAATGTGGTTTTTTTTTTTTGTCTGTTTCAAAGACATTAATTAAGTCCTAAGAGTTTTTTTTCCTACCTAAAAGCTTTATGAATTCTGTTTAAGTGCTTAACTGAAATTTGGAGGTAAACATTCTCTATGTATTTTTAAAGTTAAATATAAAACACAAGATTTATGTACTTATGTAAATAAGACAGTACATAACTGTACTATCAACACTGTTCAATGCCACTTTGAAGAAAGACACTCCTTCTTCATCCAGGCTATGAATTCATACAAATGATATAGAGTTTTCTGTTGAAAAGAATTGGAGGTTGAAATGATTTAAGAAGGAAAATTCCTGTTCATGCTTGTAATACCTTGTTATTTCCCATAATTAATATCCTGATCTGGCTGAGGAATTACTGTCCGTATGTTGGTCTATGAATCCATTCACATGCTTTCATTAATGTTTTAAGAAAATACTAAGCAATTGATTTGGCTTCTTCTCTACCTTATTCTATCTCTTTCAACTCCATGTAGTTAGACCCCCAGAATTGCACTAAATCCCTGGTAATTATGTGGTATTTAATTCAAAGAGGTATGGTGTAATCTGTCTTTTCTTCTACTAAAAAGCAAACTCACAAGAACAGTAGAATTATTCTGTAATTTAGCTGCTGCACTTAAATTTGCTGATGACCTGACATTGCCTGAAATTCTCCAAGTTCTTCAGCTGAAGAGCAGTCATACTAAGTTGTCTGCAGTAATCCCCCACCTTTCTGCAATCATGTAATTATCTTCAGAATACTTTCCAGGCAGTGTTCAAAATTGACTATTGATTCATGGTAAAGATGAACAGCACATTTCATCTTGTCTTTTCTGAATATTGGAGCCAGCATTCAGTATCCCCACTTTGAGAGGAGTAGAACCCACTGTGCCCCAACAAAATGTTCTTCTTGATTGCACTCTACGTGTTTTCATGCCTGGCACAGTGCTCAGGTCAAGTCATGCTGGTTAAAGTTAAACAATCCTTAATACACTTATTCATGGAACTTTTCTCTGTGTATTCTGCAGAATGTCTACAACTGGATTTCTCCATGGCACTTTAGAGGAGTACAAAATCTGATTTCTGTTGAATTCTAATAAGGTCTCAGCACTTAACTCTCTATTTCCTTGAAAAACTCATCTTAAATACCTTCCTTTTTAAAAAACAGTGCGTCAATTATACTTTCAACTCCTACATGATACCTAAGTGGGGAAAACAAGGGCATTTATTTTGGTGGGTTCTGTTGGGAGTGATACTCTGGTTGTAATAGTGAACATTAGACATGAGATAGCTCACAGGAAGATGCACTAGAGCCTGGAGAGAGCACTTATGGAATAACTTACCCAGAGGAAACACTTCCACCTTTTCCCCACAAGTTAGCAGTTGTCTTGTCTGAAATGAAAAATTGTTCTCAAAATCTGAAAGAAAAGCAATATTTTTCTGATAAAATTCTTGGTTTGTCTTCCTTTTTTGTTTTTTTTTTAATCTATGTGTATCCCTACCTTCTGAGCAATTTCCCGCTCATGATCTCAGTGGTATTATGTGGCAATTAGTGAATTAAATCACTTTGTCTTAGGTAGAACCATCATCACCAGAGTAACAAAGTACATTAATGAACATATTTTGACAAGATACACAGAAGACCTCTGTGACATACAGAAGCAGAATCTCTTTTTTTGACATAGAGGACTGGGGTACATAGATCCTCACTGGACTGACGGAAATTAATGGAAATTATATACCTAAGCACCTTTGAGAATCTGCAACAAAGAGACTAAATTACTTGCTCTAGGTTGTTGATCAAGGAGCTTTCCAGTAAAAAAGTATTTCCTGAAATCCACAAATCTTTTGACTTTAAGCTATCTAGTCCTTTAGTTTTTGGACTAAGACAAGTAGAATTGAGAGAATACTTTGGGCAATATCCTGCTGAACTCTACTGAAAAAATATCATGGTTCTTTATGCCATTCCTTTCTTTAAGGACGATGAAGACAGAATTCAAAAAATATGCAGTTGTTACACCAAATTCTTTATCCTGTGGATGCATACTTGGAGAAGCTAGCATTACCTTTTTTGCCTGTATGTCAGTCAGGAATCCCAAAGGAAAAATAAGGAAAAAGCCATGTCAAATCAAGCTGAACACTCAAGGTGGAGAAATGGTTCAGAACTAAGATCCAGAGCCCTTAAAACTCCACCTCATAGAAGTGAATACAATACAAACATGCATCAACTGTAACATGTACTATCTGTATGGAATTTACATATTGTAAGGAATTCACTAGACCTTTTGTTTCAAGCAGCCAGGGGACACAGGAGGACAAACCATTTACACTTTAAAAAGTGAAGCATTTGAGATGGCATTTTTTAAGAAATCTAAAGTTAGGCAGTGATAGCGTACTGAAATTCAGTGAAAACTGGATTTCTCCTTTTTTAAGAAAGTGTCTGCTTAAAAGTTCAGTTACAAAATGCCACTCTGGAGGCTTGACAGGGTCTGCATGACAGGTGGAGATCATGGAAGTGGAGCCTGTGCAGAGGTATTCCCTGCAACAAATAAATTGTTCCTCCATTTTTATTCATCCCTTCCTATTTCCCTGTTTCCTTTATCACTCTACCCCATAGCTACTATCAACATTCATGGATTTGATCTCCCCAAGCCTCAATAAATCCTCTGTTATTTTTATCCTTGTGATGCTTAGCTGGAAACTGAGATCCTGAGGGACTGTGTATCACATTAGTCATGGATTGTGAGCTGAACCATAAATAGCACCTGCATCCACATCCTGACTCCCCATTTTTGTGCCTTAACATCAGCAATATCTTTGCTTTCTAGAGTTACTTCTAAATTATTTGATTTCTTGTGCTCTAAGGGAGTCTTGATTTATAGATATGCTTTTTGGCACTCTGTAGCAAGAAAAGGAAAATCATCCAAATAATGGAGGATTGTTGACAGACTGGGTGTCTAAACTATCTAATTTAAACAGAAAAATCAGATATTAAACAGAGTAAGAGCAAACATACACCCTATGAATCCCCAGGCCCACAAGGTGAGAGCTAGAAGAATCTTACTTTTAGTAACATTTTTAAGGAATGTTGCATCTGTATTCAGCCATAACATCTTGTATAGCTTGTTCTTTGAAGCTACCTTGCAATTATTCTAATAACTAATTTTTTTTTTCTGCCTGACTTGTTTATTTTATGAAGTATTAGCCATTTTGGTGGCCTGAATTAAAAAGCAAAACAAAGACAAATACAGCCTTCAGCCAGAGAGCTAAATATGATTGCATCATAGTACTTTTATGGGGCTTTGCACTCTGAGCCAAATATTGAATTTTTCTTAAGTGACTTTATCAACCCTTACAAAAAATTTGATTTTGTCATGATAGGATTTTTTAACAGTTTAGGTAAAAAAATAATAAATCCATATAATACCACACTCTTACATAACAATTTTCGGAGATTGCAGGGCACTTTACAGAGTTTAGTACTTATTTTAGAGCAGCAAAAAGACACCAGAGCCAGGTATATAAAAAATAAATTATCAGGGAGTATTTGTGGGTTTTAAATATTACTATTATATGAGAGATATGGTTATGTAAATAACTTGTAAAGTAATTTTTCAAGGTCATTACACATGCAAAAGGACTGTGACAACGGAAGCATAAATTAACTTTCTATTTAACTGAGGTGTATTATACTGTAATTACAGCTCAGACAGTGGCTCAGAATCATTGTTTTGGTTGGACAGATGTTGGCAAATAAATGTTCAACTCTAAGTCAAAAAACTGACAATATAATTTTATACACTATGAGCTTATGCATACTTTCTTATTTAAGAAAAATACATTATAATTGCTAAAACTATGTTTCAAATTATATTGAAGCATGTAGCAGTAAAGCAAGTGAAGGAATAACAAAAATCCTTCTCTTGTAGAAAATCACAGCTCTCTACACAGAATTTAGACTTCATGTGTCTCTTTATGGGCTTTCATGTCACCTAGTCCATTGACTAAGCAGTGCTACAGCAATTTCTCAGAAACTTTAGAAGTTGTTCCATCAGTCCAGCACAAATAGAGAAAGTAACTTACTGAAACTTCCTCAGCTGTATCCCTCATCTTCATATCCATCATCATTCCTCATATAGCTCAACCATGACATCCCTGAGAACAGTTCTTTGTTAGACACAGACCTTCTGGAATCTCTTGATGTGATAGTATTTCTTTCTCCATGATGGTGCTATGACAATCTACCACAGAGCTGTTCCTTATTAAGAAATATTCCTCCTCACTAAAAAACAAACAGGAAAGAATTGTGCAACATTTTTTTTGGAGGAGTAAACCACCTACATGAGCAGACAGTGCATAAATGCCACTATATCTGTAGATGACCTGAACGCCATACTTTGTTCTCATTTACACTGGTGAAATCCATGGGATTTTCTCAGCTGGCATTTCAGAGCATTGGTTTTCCAAATTGCTTTTTCTTTTTATAGAGCAGAGCCTTGTTATAATAAAACAACAAAATTCTGACATGAACAGATGTATAAGATATAGCAAAAGAGACACTGAAAGGTGTTGTGAGAAATATCTCTAAATAATATTTTAGAAACGGCCAAATAAGTGAAACAAAGAACTTTTTATTACAGCGCTGGG
>JAWWES010000081.1:96251517-96293286 GCA_035583135.1 Lophotriccus pileatus | reverse complement strand
CATAATGAGGTAGCAATACAAACCCTGCCTAAATAATGAGGTAGCAATACAAACCCTGCCTAATTTACTTCTTACAGTGTTATTAGAATATTTTTTATTGTGAAACAGAGTCTTTAGTGTTCTGCATGGATGTATGTTACATTAAAATAGTGGTAAAAAAAAATAACAAAAAACCAACCTACACGAAAAGGCCCAACCAAAATACATAATCATAACCCAGAAAGGGTATTTGCAGAAACGGCAAACTGAAGGTGCCTGTAGTTCTGCAACTTTGTAGGAACTGAGAAAATATAAGGGAAATCATGGTAAATTGTTACATATTCTTAAACATATTATTATAAAAAAACTGCTGAGGAATGTCTGTTGTTGGCATACTAATTGATGGCCTTTAAATAACCTTCTAGATAATGTAATTATGCACATAATTTATCAAGAAGTAAGTTTCCTTTTGAAAGAACAGATCTATATTTTAACCTCAGTAATTGCTAAAAGAATCTACTTCTGTTGCTAGATAAAAACATCTGAATTGTATAAACGATAACATATTATATTACTGATATTATTACTGAATAATTTCAGGGTAAATATTAGTATTCAACAAAACCAGACATGGTTTATCATGGTTTTTCACATTGACTAAAAATAATTATTTGTACTTTTCATACTCTGTGATCTTGAAGTAAGCAAACAGTTGCACTTTATCTCCTTTTCCAATTAGAAAACATAGAACCGTATGTTTTTCCAGGTTTAGTAGCAATTCAATGTTAATGTGCAAGACTCACACAGAAGTATTGTTAAGATTATAAATGTTTGCTTCATTGGCCTGTTCTCCAGTCCTTGTCTCAAAATCCAACCCTGAGCACCAGCTGCAGCTTCAGAGATTGAGGGAAGGTGGCTTGCCTGGTCACCAACCAGGCACTTGTGTCAATCTGGAAATAATCAGATCAAAATTGACCGCCTTCCTGAAGATCTTCTGCTGGATTTTCATCTGTGTAGGCCTATAATTGAAAACAGATCTACTCTATTTATTTCTCATCCAGAAGATAAAAGAATATGTGAATTACCTGAATTATTTCAGATCTGTGTTTCCTATTGACCAATACTGGAACTTTTCGAGATCTTGATCCACTACTGTTCAGACCAGTCTGTATGCTGGATGTTCCCAATACCAACTATAGCAAAGTCTTCCTCTGGTTAATTGGGACCTTATCTCATAAGGCGGCATATTCTGTGGTTAGTCACCAGTCTTAGCACAACACTGGTTCTCTACTAAGATTGCATTATTTTAACAGCAGGGCATAAATCCTCAGCCCAGATATATCGGAGATGGAAGGACTGGATAGAAGTTATATAAAATAATACTCAAATTTGCATGGATAGTAATTGACAGATCAGTAATCCCTCACTTTAATGCTCTCATTCAGTATTTTTGGTGGAATAGAAAAGAAGTCCTTTCGCCAAAGACATGGAGAAACAGAGTTATCTATAACCAACTTTATTTCTGAAAGTCAAGATTGCTCTTTCTGAACCAAGGGATTTGAACATTACTCAGGACTGATAGTTTCCTTTCATCTGCCCTACAGAGGATGGGATACAGGACAAATTCAGTCCTGAGAAGCTTAATGGGAAAGGCAGGAAAGGAATCAAGAGTACAGGCACAAGTCCTGTAGAAAATGTTGATGTTTATAGATGTCATTCAGTGAGTGATTTAACAGCTCTTAAATGCAAAGTCAGAATGCTTAAATTCTTTAAAAATCACAGCAATGTTATGCTTTTTTATGGCTCCTCTCATTACAATAATAGAAGCATTTACCAGTTGGAAAGAGCATAAAAATTTAACAAAAAATTACTCTAACATAAATGAAAACAAACCTACAGAGCCTTTCATGAGACTATATACCTGAAAACTGGTTATTTATTTTATTCAAAATTATTTTGTTTCCTGATGTTGAGACTTTTTTAAGAGTGACAATTAAAGTGATAATTAAAACTAATACAGATAAAATCATTATTTTATATTATTATTTTAAATCTATAATATTTTGAATAAATGACTTCACGATAATTAATGAACAACATAATGTGGGGGTCTGGTAAAGAAAAGACATGAAGTACTAAAAAAAATACAGAGGAGTATACTGAAAGTTGAACTGAATATAGAATTGAAGTAAAGAACTCAGTTTAGCTGTATGTGCAGAAATCTAGGAATCACTCATATTTATATATATGTGTAAAATTATTTATATATACATATAAATGTATATATTAAATATATGTTTTATATTGAGAAGAATGAAATTGCAGGAATCCTTCTTAAACAGCTTTTAATAAATTTGTGTTCATCCTTGTAGCAGGAATATCAAACAATTTTGAAAGTGGAGAAACAAATTTCTTCAACCCCAGAAAAAATCCACACTGGCAATATATTTTCATCATGCTTTCTTTGATTTTAGTGGTTTTAAATGTACGTTTACAGAGCTTTCTGAGATTTCACAGTAGGTTTCAATGAGTGAGTGGGATCACTAATGCTTGCCACTATTTTGTTATTGCATTTCACAGGGTATGCATAAAGGATCATAAGTATTTTGACTATACATAGGGAAAAATAGTTATTCTCTGGCCAATACAAAGAACATCTGTAAAGGATAATCAAGCTCAGAAATGGCTATTTTTCATGAAATTTAAAAAAAATTGCAAAAATATATAATTTTCCATCCATTTAAAGAATGCAGATAATATTAAAACAAAACAAACAAACAAACAAACCACAAATATTTAAAAACTCTTTTACCAATATTCATGCTGAGAGAACAGTAAAAAAATTGTTTCATAACATGACTTGGTTAATATAAATTAAAATCTAGTTTAAATAATATGAACAAAATATTGTGACTTATCCAAATTGCTTACTCTTCTTTAAAGAATTGAATACTCTATACTGAATCAGTCTCTTAAGCTATTTGTGACAGACATGATTACATTAAAATTTCAAGTGTGATAGCTTTCAAATTTTCATTACAATTTGAACTTTACAGATCAAGACAACCATGACAGTAAGATCGGATGGAGGATATCATCTGGCTCAGTGTGTGGAACTGATATACCATAAAACGCAAATTTGTGAAAAAGAAGATCTGAGGTACTCATAAACAAGTTTACAGAGAGCATCATAGCCCTGGAGAAAATAGAGCTTTTGTGGCCATTGAATAGCATAAAAGCTACATGAGACAGTTTTTGTGATCAATATAAAAGTTTTCGAAGCTGTCAGTGCACTGAAGAAATGCTCCAGTGACTCTCCCTTGAGGAATCTGTTCCCAGCAGAGCCCAGCGTCTCAGATTTCTCCCTCACATCCTTGATGCATAGTAAGAAGCTATGACTGACATCTGCTCTCACCATGATCTGGCTAACTTCTTCCTCTAACTAAAAATATGCTTCCTCAGCTTCCAAAATGTTCCTTCCAGTGGAGCAAAGAAGAATTTAAATTACTTTTGGGAGACTCTCAGTTAGGGTAGGCACATAGGACACTGCCATACATGCATCTGACATTTTTAAAGAAAAATATACTTTTTTTTTTTTTTTTTATTAGAAGGCATAGTTTAAGAAATAAGATACTGAACAAAGATAGAGAAATAGGGCAAAAAGCACCTTATAATTTGGTCTGTCTCTAGTACAACTTCAAGTTAAAAACTTGAAGTGAAGGTTCAAGACAACACCCAAAGACAATTCAAACTGTTATTTAAAGCTAGGGTCAGTCTTTCAATGTACAAAGTTTTTCCATCCCAAATGGACGCTGGCTTTCATCATCACCATTCTGTGGAGTATTAGTTTGTGTGTGAGCTTTCCTGTTCCTGTCAGGTTTAATGATTCAGATAATTGACTCTTGTATCCTATGTAAATAATTTCTCATGTGAGAGAGTTTTGGATGTTGAGTAGAGCTCTACATATGGGCCATGTAGCTCCTACAGATAATGGAAAGGAGCAAAGGGATTCAGCAACACACTTAGCTTGTTTTAAGCATACATATTTACACAGTGCAAATACATTGTTTTGTGACAAATGGATGAACAAGAGTAATACCACCTCCTCTTGTACATGAACATGGACACAAACATCTAACTCTTTTTTGCTATAGAGGTTCATCTACACGCATTTTCCCAATCAAGAATAAAACAGTGAGGCTCAATGATAGCTCTTAATAGAGAATAGATAGGCTACATACTCACTAACTAGGGATGGAACTGTGTTTGTATCATAAACTCAATTTCCTGGAATAGGGAAGAATGACCTTCATAAATATTTTAAGGGACATACAGCATATTTATCTAGTTTGACACCTGAAAGCATTTGCTTCAACAGATGAAGACTGGTTCACATCTAAATAAATTTAAAACAAGAAAACAAATAAAAACCAAAACACTTATATCAAAGTTGAGATTCTGTAGAAATTCGTTTTTTGAAGACATTAGAAAATTGTATTTTTATTTTGAAACTAATGAAAATGCAAAGAAAAGTATCACAGTCACGAATATGTTCAGTCAGCCAAGTTTTGGGTGATCGTTGTGATAGTCACTGAAGAAAATTAATTGCTTCTGGAGGATGACCTATGCTTCATGAGGAGTGCTGCATGTGCATCAAGTCTTATAATAAATGTGTCTATCACTGAAGTTTGATAGAGTTGAAGGAATGACTGATTATCCCCTCTAGTCACTTGGGAGATTCCTCTAGGTGAATAGTTGCAATGGAGGGAGATGTGTCACTGGGTAGCTATGGTGTTGGGTTTATTTGCTCTTGATTGATCTTGCATTAAGTAATGGGACTTTGCTGAAAGACAATTTATCCTTATGATTTAGTTAGTCTATTTTTTATTCATTTATTTATGACTAAAAAATTGTGTAGAACCTGCTAAGCCCATCGCTGAGTATCTATTTTGTAGTTTCTACTTCAATAACTGAGGACGCTTCACTGTCCTCAAGGGCACATTCAAATTACCAGCATTTGTGGGAGTATTGCATTATGTTCTTTGTGAATTGATCCTTCCTGTAGTCTGGTTATTTTATATCTCTGAGTTTCCCACTGTCTGACTTATTTGTGTGCCACAGTAGTGAATCAAGGATGTTAACCATATCACATTTGTTTAAACAAGCACATAAATGTCATTTCTATTGGCTTGTAGAGATCTATCAACACACATGTTCATACATGTATGCTGAACTGAAAATAAATGTCAAATAAAACTTTTTCATAATTCTATATTTAGTCACTGAATGCTACAGAAATTGGATAATACTTTATTTCCTTGTTTCCTACAGCGTGCATCCTCATTTGTATGTAGATGATGCTACTTAATTAGTTTACAGATTAGTGATCCGGGTATCTGTGATGTGCAGGTAATATTTATAATTAGTGGCTAATTTGAAATTAATATTTATTTTGCTGTCCACATGTCATTGAATTAAGTCAGAATTAACTGACCTATTTCTAATTTATTCTAGAGATTTTTGTTGTCATTTTTTACCTTTTAAAGAGATAGTCTTAGACTGTGGGAATATTCTGTTGTGCACTCCAGTGATTTGACAGCTAGTACGGACACACTTGTTAGAGAGATGGTGTGAAAGACTGAATCCTTTAGATTCAGAACAGTGATCAGGAACTGAATGTTATCTTTTAGCATGCTTTCAAGTAAATAAAGAAAGGTACAATATCTACATGGATATTTCTACATTTTAAACTTGGGGAAGGGGGAATTAATGAGTAGTTACTATCTATAAAAAGCCTGAAATGTTCCAGATTTTTTTTAAATTCAAATTACAGATATAAACTATAATAAAGAGGTTATTTTCCTTGTGAATGTCAGAAAACTAAGGGTATTTGACATGCATGGAACTCAAATATGACATATTAAAAAAGAAATAGATGAATACTTATAGATAAACTTTATTACTTTGGACTAGATCTTGATTTATTTTCTAATTAAATCAGGTTAATTTACTCTTAGTTTTATTTCCAATAATGAATAATATTTATCCTTATTTTTTACAGGAATAATTATTTGATGACGATTATATGTTTTTATTTTAGTCAATTACCGCACATTAAAGAATAACACTGCTGTGCATAACTAAATAACTTCATTTTTCACCAAGAACTGGCTCAATTCTGTGCAAAGAATGAACAGGTTTTTGAATAAGTGAATTAAACTTCTGAAGGAATTGATAGTGCTCAGCAATTATGATTTTTTTTTCCTTTATTTTTTCACCTCTTTTGTCTTCCCCCTCTTGGGTTTTACAACAGGCAGTTATCAAACCCTTAATTCTTGTTTCTTTCTGAAATTCTAAGCAACAGAAAGTTGCTGGTATGGCTTAGTTTCCCTATGGCTTAGTAACTTGTAGCAACAGTAGAATTTTGGCACTCTGTATGTTGAACCCGAATTGAACTTTGGAATGTTTTCATATTATGAATAGTGAAATTTGCTATGAAATTTAGTGTAATTTAGTGTAAAAAATGCAAATTGGATAACATACTGGACCTAAGAGACATGAGAAATCACTGAGAAGGATCTGAGCAGTCCTTTAAAATTCACCTTCTAATCCAGGCCCTGATTCGTTATGGTCTAGCTTTACTTAGTATGTGGACAACTCTAATAGAGCTAGCTTTCTGCTTCAAAATATATTTTTATCTCACATATTTTGTACAGCCAAGCTCATACAAGCTTTCTGAAATACTTAATCGTAGTTATAATCTTTTCCTAAATAGTCCTCAGTCCTCAGTGTAAATCTGTATAGTAAATTTACTTCATGTCAATATGTAAATGTCTAGAAATAAAAGGTTTATAACTTATCAACAGAAAAAAAAAATAATACATGTACAGATAGATCTTCTCTCCTCACACAGAATAACATTTTAAAAATAGGAATAACTAATACATAAGTAGCAAATTTTCCAATATTTGTCAAAACACCTGTGAAATAAAAGTATAAATAATTGAATCATTTCAAAGCACACTGTGACTGACAGGCACTTTAAAATATTCTGACTTTTTATGTAATTTCATTGCTCAATTCATATTTCTATGCTCAATTTGCTTAATTTTATAGTATATATACTTTTATTAAAGATATTGACTTCAAATTGCTAGACGTTTCAAATATATTTATCTTCTCAAAACTAACACACCTCTGAAACACATCAATCCAGCTGATAAGTACTGTCAAGGTCACAGACATTAGCAGAATTTGCTTTGTGGAAATATCCCAAATACAATAGCAAAGGTAGTGATTTTATGAGGAATGAGGAAGAAATTCATATTTGAAACATGCCTTTAAATTCCGTTCTCTGTGGTGACCAGGGACAGCAACACAAGGGAATGACCTGAAGTTGCATCAGGGCAGGATTAGGCTGGAAATTAGAAGGAGGTTCTTAACCCAGAGGGTGGTTGGGTGCTGAAACAAGCTCCCCAGGAAAGTGGTCACTGCACCAAGCCTGACAGAGTTCAAGTATTTGTGACCTGGTTTGGGTTTTCAGGGTAAATAGGGTCCGCTGGGGAGCCCCTGGTGCTCTCCTGGGAGTGAGCCCTGCCCTGTGGAGGAGCAGGGACCACAGTCCAAGGCTATCAAAGTAAAGAGAACACTCAGGGTTGGTGGAAAATGGCAAACTACTTTATTAGGTAAAGGTACAGGATTTTATAGGGGTCCCGTGTAGAACGGGCTAGAAGAAGGGTGTTACAGGGATGGTCTATGTAAAAATTAGCCTATGGATAGGGTAGTGACATGCATAGGGGGAGCTTCTACTGATAACTGTAGGGAGTGCTATTGGGTCAAGGGAGTGATAAATCCTTCTAGCTGTCCTGTCTTTCTGGCTGTGGTCAGCACAGCTGCCTCCAGGGAGTTACAGAGGCCTATATCTCGGTCTCCTGGGCTGGAATGCTATCCCTCCACAACTCAAACCCAGCTCCAAGCTCTGATCTAATCCCGACATATTTGGATTATATTTTTGGGCTCATGATGTGACTCTTGGGGATGGTTCTGTAGAGGACTAAGGGTTGTATTTGATAATCCTTGTGAATCCCTTCCAACCCTGTCTATTCTGTGATTCTGTGAAATACTGCATTGCAAAAATGAGGCCCTGAATTAAAAATCTGTATTGCTCATCTTACTGTTTCCTGGCAGAAAGACAGGAAAATCAAGAACACAGCTGATGTTGAAAGACAATCATACCTGGAAATACATTGTGCAACTAACCTCCAGTATTTAATAATCTCAGGTTTTTGATGCTGTAGGTTTGTTTTTGTTTTTTTTTTCCATGGGTCAGCACACAGCAAATGGAGCTTACACTCCTAAAGCATCAAATATAAACTTCTTGCACTTATTTTTGTTACTACCCGAGTAATGTACCTCCACAAGAGAATCGTCAAAATCTATGGATTTTATACATTGGTATCCCTTTTGGAAAATGAGTAAAAACCCCAAAAGATGTGGTACACTAGAGTGTCTCACACAGGTAAACAGCAAAAGATGAAAGTGCCTATTTGCACAGGTTAGAATACTTTTTTTTAGCAAACAACCATTCATTTTCCCTCCTTCCACTTCTCGCCTCTGTGGGAAAACTGCACAGTATGCTCAAAAGGAAAGCCTGACAACTAGCATTCAGGCAGCGGGTAATAGAGGAGTAAGTAATTAGCCCTTTCTCCTATTCTTAGGTCCCAAGAGATTCTTTGACTAAGCAATATCGCAGGGTAAGCAACATATTTATTGCTTTAAACAATCTCAGCACAATACAATGCAGAATATATACCTTAAAGTAAGATGGCTTTTTTAGCCTTGGGCAGACAACTTACCATGTATTTTCAATGAATTGATTTCAAGATGCAAAATACATACCAGGAAAAGCAATTTTCTTGATTTTTATTGAGTAAAACCTTGCTGAGGACAGAAAGCAGTGCAATAAATAACCACAACCTTTGCTTGGCATAGCTATTGGTTATGTGAAGGCCAGCACCTTCTCAATGGACTAAGGGCTACCTTTGTTCTAATTACCATTTCCTAGAAGAAATGTTAAATGTCTAAGGACTAAAGAAACAAATAGTCTTGGTAATCTAACATTTCAGTAATTATATCATCCTTAAACATCTTAAGTTTAATAACTGCTGAATTCAGTGAGATTTTTAAGACAATCTGTCTCTGTTCTTTTTTCTCTTTTTTCATTTAAGTGAATAACAGAGGGAGGTGTAGAGCTCTACATACTTCTGTTTGGCTTTTATGTGAGTGGGGATGTTCAGCAAGGACACATCCCCAGATCAGGATAGTGCTAAAGTTTGAGAATTGGCTGACACAGCACTGTGAAACAGTTTGATCTTTGCACTCTTCCTCAAAGCCATCAATCCTGACACAAATGGACACTGAGATGAGGCATTCAGGCAAGCATGGAAAATGACACCTTTTCCCTGTCATAGCTGCTGAGAGTGCATAACTTTTGGTAGGCCTGAAGTCATATGTCATTCCACCGGGCACAGTCAAACTGCCCTGGAACTGGGAGTAGAGATGGGTTGGACATGT
The DNA here is from genome assembly GCA_035583135.1 of Lophotriccus pileatus. Taxonomy (NCBI): domain Eukaryota; kingdom Metazoa; phylum Chordata; class Aves; order Passeriformes; family Tyrannidae; genus Lophotriccus; species Lophotriccus pileatus. Next base: position 96,283,734 of record JAWWES010000081.1, on the reverse strand, counting down.
TCATAGATCACAGGGGACTCTACCTCCAAACATTATACTGCTTGGAAGCAATATGCCCACCTGGGTCTCTTCCAACTTTGGAGCTAGAGGCTGAAAAACTGCTATTTTATAGACATAATTAGATGAAGTTTAGTGCCACAGTCTGACATCCTTTGAAAAAATATAAAACTTATCTGAGGAAAGCAGTAGACACTGTACTCTAGGGAGCATTCCTGCACTGCTGGGAAATCCAGCAGCGACTCCTATTTCCATAGCTCTCTGAAATCCTTCTGGTAGTGGTTCAGCACAACTATTAAATATATGCATAACTCCACAAAATCTCCCATACCCTCACCCCCACCCCCTCATTTTTTAATGGATATTGTCAGAGGAAAATATTTTCAAAGTAAACTGTTATCCAAAGCATACTTGGTTTTGATTCCTATGTCATGATTTTTGTGTTATTTTTCCATGAACAGTCATGTATTTCTTTAACATTATTTTTCAACTAAAATAATTTTGGAAATTGATCTATTTGAAGTCATACTGAACACACATTTATAAGGGAGGGAACATGACTGGACATGGAAGAAAGAGCTCGCAAACAATCACATCTAGAAAGAAACCCTCTGTTTTCACAGATTAAAGCAACAAAGCAAACAAAATTTCTGTTAAAAGGATGCAATGTCTGTGAGGTTATGTCTGTGTTTAAAAACAGCCACTTGTGTAGCTCTCTGAAACAGACAATACAAAGTTAAACATGACTTGCCAAGTGACCTCAAATATCTGAAACAAGAAGACACTAAAGAAACAGTGTCAGAGTGCTACAGTGCAAGATGAACACAGAGAGGTAGAGAAAAGAATGAGTAACTGGAAAATGTCAGGCTGAAAGCCACCTCTTGTGCAATCGATGTGATTCTCTGGGACCATAAATCAAAACTTCTCCCTAATAGAAGCATCATGGAAAAAAAAAAAGAAGGAGGAAAATGCTAAAATGAATATTTCTGTGAGAAAGCAAGCAAATTAACAAAACAATCCAACAGCAGCAAAACCTCAGATTAGGGAGACATAATTTAGCAAAATCATCTCCTTATGTTTATGAATACTAGATCTCACATCAAGCAATAAATGAAAATAGCAAAAAACCTATTATTTTACTTGTATTTTTTCCATTTCGAGTGTAAATTATAGTTCTGTTATCTTTTGAAAAGCCTCATCAAATTTCATTGCATATGAACTTATCTGTTACAGCTTCACTCCTCTTTTTGTCTCAGCAGCATTTGAGAAAGCTGAGAAATAAGGCAGTAGAGTAGATCAGCTGCTCCCTTAGAACGGCCTAGGTCTTTTCTCTGTCCAAAATCTCATGAATTTATGAGGAGACTAGTTACTGGAAAACACAGATTGCCTATACTGTGAGGGACAGTATTTGCAGTTGTAATAGAAATCTGTAATGGAACTGAATTTGCAAATATGTTGTTTTTTCAGTGTAGGACATTTTGAGGACTAGAGAAAGTGTTAGGATGATTGTATAATTTCCTGCAATATTTTCCAGAATTTTATTCTGGTGCAGGAGGATGGTGTCCTGGTTTTCAGCTGGGCTTAAAACCATGACAGATGTGTGTAAATTCCTGGAAGATTGTGGTACTTTCTCTGGATCAAAATACTTACTTTTACCTCATAATTGTAGTTATATCAAACATCTCTGCATGTTTGATGGTTGATGGTCTATATGGTTGATGATTGTTCCACATGGCAGAATTACTATTTGCAATTTGCTTTAGGCTAGTGATGAAATGCCTTCCTCCTTGTGGTATGAATGATTGCAAATTTGGTGAAATAACAAGAGCTAAAAAATTATTCAAAAAACAAAGAGAAATAAGAAAAAAGAAAGCATGGTAACCCCATAAGGAAAAAAAAAAGGTTAATGCTTATGTTTACTCATTTTGTCTTTATTTCCTACTGAGATTTTGACAGGAATTGGTTAGATAGGGAAACACAGAAAAGATTGACAGGAAATTTGTTGGCAGAAAGCTGAGAAGAGAGTAGAGAATCGTAGAAAGCATCAGGCTACACAGGCAGTAAAAGCTTGTGCATAGGATTTTCAGTCAGACCAGCATTAGGAAGAAATAAATACTCAACTGACAGCTGCACTGTCAGACTGCAGGTTCACCAGAAAGCCACCTGGCCTGCTTGCATACCTGCCTGCCCCTGCTGGCCCTCATAAGCCCTTCACCCTGGAAGTGGAGGAAGATACCTTCCAAGGTCTGGTGTCCTGAAAGTGGACCAGAGAGCAATGCATCTTCTGTCTGATGCTTCTTGTGCCCACAAATGTGAAGGGAGGAAACTTTTACATACCTTTGCACCAAGGACTAGATAGGAAATGCAATGTCTTTTCCCTTTCTCTATGTTGCATGCTAGTTTAAGGCACTGCTTTTTAGATTGCTCATTTCACTGCCAGTGACATTTGCAGGATAAAAAAATGTCACATTTCTTAATTTCAATACTAAATTACTGAAAGCTTGACTACAGAAATATGTACATTCTTGTTTGTATATGAATCTGCAGTATATGTAAGAATCATAAAGACATTTCCACCCAAAAGAATTCCTCAGATAAAAAGGTAAGGTGAGGGTGATTAAGTACTTATAGAGTAAGAGGATTAACAAGTACATTGAGAAAGTAAAATAAGGTTGAGGAAGTATGTCAAAGCATGGAAGTGAAGCTAACCTTCTATAACTTGCAAGCAGCTTGGTAAAAGTGTGGTAGACCTTTAATTTCATCTGAGTATTGGAGTTTGGATAAATTAATTAGAATATCTCCTGTGTCTACTTCTTAAAATCTATACTGAAGATGATTTTGATGCTTGTTATAACAGGAAAAGTTTTAAATTTTTATTTAAGTTCCCATCACCTGGGGTTAATCAGTTGTTCTGTGGATATTTCTCATTTGAAAAATATCTTTCAAACAGATGAAAATTTTCAGCCAATCACTGTGTTGTGAACAAAATCCAGGAAATGTGAAAATTAAATTAGACTTTAAGAAAATACTTCAAAAACCAAGGTCAATTAGAGAGTGACATAATTTGCCAAGGGAAATTGTTGAAGCAGAGTCACTAAAGATATTCAAGGCTATCCTAGTAATATATAGGACTAATTATATAGCACTGAGTGCTTTCAAAGTGCTGTACAGACATGAACTAATTAATCTGCTCAACACCCCTCAGAGACAGGGGAGGAAGTATTGCAAATTTCAGCATCACCTGCCACAGCTTCTGGTAAAAGGCAGAAATAAATTCCCATTTTCAACAATCACCCCAAGCTGGGCTCTCTCCCTTTGTTAACAAAATGCACATGTTATTCTCATGTTCCATCGAGGTCACTGGTGTTCATAGTTAAAACATTAAAGCCTTATTTAAATTGTTTCTTTACCCTACATTTCTTCATGTGGAGCAGTGGAGCTCTAGAAGCTAGGAACTAATTTTTTATCCTGAACTGATGTTTGTATCAATTATGTTCTTACGCAGTCATTAAGATCCCTCTTTGCTATATGTAGTACAAACTGAGTGATTTTTTAGGGAGAAGACAACAATTCAAGAAAAGACAGCAGATATATATACTCAGAAATAAAATGTTCTTATGTTTGGCTGTGACATTAGCATAACCTAAATTCTCAGCATTTAAACAGACTAAAATTATTTACATATTGCCTTAGTAACTACTGAACAATAGTGGCTTTGGTACTAGACATGCAGTAGGCAATTTGTTCAGCAGCAGCATTTGATTGACATTTGTCTTCTTTGAAATATCAAAGAACAGAGAGCTCAAAGTGTTCAAAAGTTATATACTTGTTACAGAGTCAAAGACAGTGATGATGTTGTCTAGGAAAGGTGATGAGAAGTAGAACTTCACACTGAACTTGATTGGGGGAGTTATGTATTATTTTTATTCTTTGTATACACAGAAGGAGTATGTTACTAGAGTGGTTTTTTTATTAAATCAGTTGCAAAAAGACATGCTCCCATCTTTCTTTAAAAGAAAGATTTGAGAACCTCGTCTGACAACTTGAGCCAGAGAGTGATATAAAAACCTATAGTATTCATGCAAGGGTAAGTAATGGAGTGTCCAAATAGTGAAGTGAATCCAACTCTTCTTTGGGTAATGTTTGAGATTCCTAGATTTCTTATACAGAAAGTTAAAGGACCTGTAAAATATTTGGAATTATTAGAGAGAAATTATATACCTGAATTTGTATATGACAGCATTTCAAACTGACAGTAGATATTAAAGGATGATATGCACAGATTTTCTTTGCTGGTTTAGGAAGCAGGTTTTTGATGTCATACTTCTTGTCTTTAATAATGACAGAAAAACTAGTAAGTCTGCAGTTGAACCTGAGAATGGTATTAGCTATAGGGTCACTTAATTGTCCCTTTAGTCTTTTGAGTCTTGAACCAGGTAACAGGCAGTATCATTAGCAGGCAGGTTTTAGATCTGAGTTTTGAACACTACAGAGAAAAGGTGGTATCATGCCTTTTTTATAGTGATGCCACCTGTGAGTTTTTCAGCATTGAAGTCCCTTGAATGTAATAAAAGAAGATTATCAGAAAATAATATTTCATTACTCATTAGAGAGAGTTGTGAAATTTCTGAAATTTATATTTTTGGACCAAAAAATATTTTACTGTACAATTCACTAGTGAGCAGATTAGTGTAAATCTGAGGAAGTTTCAGAGTAGGGGAAACAAAGATTCATAGCAACACTTTCATTTTCTATATAAAAATATCTAAAAATAATAAAAGACAAAAAATTACCTAGTGCATAATAAACCCATTGAACTTACTGCTCCAAGGCATAGGCAAGGACAAGAGCTAAGCAGGAGTCAAGTTACATTAGTTTGGATCAGAAAGTGATGGCTATAAATCTTCATGTATTCAGATAAAGATAGGAACTATCTAATAAAAATTCAGAAGAAATTTTTGCTGTAGGCAGATTTTTCGACGACGATTTTAGCATCTTTTTCTGATATATTCAATCCAGAGTGTTAAAGATGAAATAAATGTAGAGAGCCTTGATTCATTATAGTAATTTCTACATATTTACATGTTCTTAAAGATCATTTTGGCCTTGGCAGTTCAGTTAGACTGGAGGCATTTCAAAATTAGTACTGGTGACTACACATCAACTTTACAATATGTTAAAAAAAAAAAAAAAAGAAAAAAAAAAAGGGGAAAAACCCACCTTATACTCATATTAAAAGTAGGTTAAAGTTTGAAATATATGACCACACTGACTGCATTCCATTTTCACTTTTTTAGTATATCTTGATGTACTGTTGCCTGAGTGCTCTAGACAGAGTATAGTCATAGTATATGATGTCTATCATTTGGTCTACTGTAGCCTACAAAACATCTGATCCTACAAAACCTTAGAATAAAGCTTTAGCATATAGTGGCAGATCATAGATCTCTCAAAGCAGATCTGCAGTACATGTGGAAATCTGTGGAAGATGCCTTATTCAAAATGTTTTCAGTGTCAAAGTGCTCAAATTTTACCAAATAAGTCATATTTTATTTGCTTCAAATGTGAAGCTAACAGTTTTCTCAAAGAATATAGAGGTTCAAATAAGTATTATACTAGCTATTCATTCTGCTCTGCTTTGTATAATTGCTACTTTTGAAATAAGAAAACCCTAATTCCAAAGGCATATCAATCAAACCATTTTTTGCCAGACTATAACTTGAAAAAAAAATGAACAAACCACCTTCACCAACAGAAAAATAACCCAAAGAAAGCCACACAAAAATCAAGAAAAACACTTTATTTAACCTAAATAATGAATATTCATAGTTATCAGTAGATAGAGGTTAATTGGTCACACAAGTTTTGGAGATGCTTAGGTGAAGATAAGTCAATGAAGAATAAAAGCAAAATCTATAGGTGATATTCAGAATTCTCTGGAGATCAAGAATGCCTTTCTATTGTGAAATCCTGTGTTTACAAAAGTTTCACTAGAGGAAGAGTAGGACTATTCCTCCACTAAACTAAGTAAAAGGTTCTCTCTTCAAAACCAGTAACAATCATTCAAATATGATTTTGGAGAGGATCGTAGGCTCAAATGTAAAATCTCTGCAATGCCAAGGTTTTCAGGGATATTCAAGGACTTTTTCTTCCCCTGTACCTGAAGGCTTATGTTAATCCAGTCAGTAAAGCCAGTAATTTATTGAGTACACAAGGATGGCAGTCATTTGGGTCGTCTGTGTTTACTTCGCTTTTGTAAACTGCATTTAATGGAGAGTGATCTCCTGTGACAGCAATTGTATCTTACCAGAGGGTGTGTGCCATGAAAATCCTCCAGTTTCTGCTGCACAGGGTGTCCCTGTCTAATTACAGGTTTATGTATGTTTATGATCCTGCAAATGCCATCAAACATCACAGCATCTGGATAAGGTAAAGCTGTGGAAGGAGGATATTGCACTTTAGAAAAAATACCACAGTACCACCAGTGACTGGTGGCGAGAGAAGGAGAAGAAGGAGAAGGCTACTTTTGGGGATGTCTGAAGCTTCAGTTTAGTAATCAAAAGTTACCAGTCAAAGCTCAGCACTTATATTTATTATTTCACTCAGTCTTGGAGAAGCAATCAAGAAAAGTGATGATATTCTTCTGCAAACAAGGAAGATAGTCTTCTACTTCAAGGACAAGATTCCCAGTTTCCCATATGATAAGTTGAATTTTCTTTTACTATTATTCTAATTGCACAAACAAACCAAAGAGTAGTGTTAAATATTGAGTTTCTTTGGAAAACCATGTATATTTTCAATATGTGATGATAATAACTAGATTTTATACTTAAAGGAAGAGACACAATTATAAGTAAATACCAAAGTCATCATTGCCTACAATGAGCTCTTAATGCTATGAAATGGTCATACGCTCACTACCTAAAGAAATATTGATGCCTAGGATATATGGCTGCAATTTAAGCCCTGAATTGTCATTAAATAGTTTTTCCAAAAGTGATGTGGCTTTGACTAGAAAGATGTGTATCACACATAAAGGATGACAGTTCATGGAAATTGTAGAAATATCTCAGCTTAGATGAAATGAAAGTTTTCAAAAGGTTTTGGAGGACAAATTGAAGAAACCTTATTTCTTTGGCAAAATGGAGTCCTGCAGAAAAGAGACTAAGATTAATCAAGTCCACAGCCTCATTTATACCTTTCATGATTGATGAATCTATTGCCACCTGTCAAACATGTAATACTACTATAAAAAAAAAATCAATTAAAAAAGTAAGTTTCCTAAATAGGGTTGTATCATACACTCCAAACACTGTAGATTTTTTTTTTTTAAATGGTCAGTTTAATTCAATATGCACATTTATTTATTTCTCTTAGACTAGGCTATCAGGAAGACTTTTCTGTAACAATAGAAGATAATAAATGAGAAACTCCTGCTTTGTTAGAATAATTTTATTTTACAGTGTTTGTGGGATTCTGCCCTCCCTAAACCACAAACAGTAAATAAAATAGAGGAATGAATGTCTAGTCCCAGAATAACCTTTTTTTCTGAAGTCTTTCTTGTCCAAAAAGTCCTATCACACATACACCTGCTTAGATTTCACCACACAGAATATATAGAAGTGACTTGGTGGTGATGGATGAGTCACTTAAGTTCTGCTCTCAGAAATGAATGGTTCCATTCCCCTCCCTAGAATATGATGGAAGAAGGTATTTTCACCAATACTGTTGGTTTTGTGACTGAGGTGAGGGTGTATCTGGTAGGATTCAAAGGTCATACATCAATTTGGTGATAGGCAGCAAAGAAAGCTAGTCTTCTCTTAAGTCTACTTAAGGTATTCCCTTGAGGAAACCATATGTGTTGAGGGTTGGCTATAAAATTCAACAAGTACTTTCTGCCAATGTTTTTGGCATCAGAAAGGAATGATGTGTAAGATGGAGGTGGAAAAGGTGATAAAAAGTATGATGACAGCACAGCTTATATTTTCTAACCTGTGGTAGAAGAAGGACCTTTTTTCCCAGAAGAGATGACATAAACATACAGTGCACTTACTTGTGTTTAAACCCCAAATAATTCAATATTTAAAAGCTTCAAGACTTTGATGCATGTTTGCTTCTGTGAAACCCAGAACCATATACTGTTACAGTATGTGAATATATCTTAACAAAAGTTTGATGTTATATTAAAAAAAAAAAATGTTAACTGAAGTAATAAAAAGTGGCACATTCTTTGAGAGAAGTTTCTAAGACAATTTCAGATCACACAGTACAAAAAATAGGCCCAAACTCTCTTACCAGGAGCTATTTTTTTATAGCCGCAGGATATCGAGAATTTCTTCATGCCTTTACCCTCTAAGAAAGATGGATGTTTGTCTGCATCCTGGATATATAAAGGCTCTGGAATATATTCTATGAGATTTTGTTTTTCTAGAATAGGACTGAAGGTGGAAAATTTGCTTCCCTTTTCTATAATTAGTATCACAGGACAGAATCCAGGCACTTAGGTGACTAAAAATAATGACTGTAAAACTGCTATAAAAGCATGCATCAGTTTTAGTCTGCAATTCTAAATAAAATTGATTGTGATGATTTAATGGGCAACAACATGAGAGCCACTAAACCTTTAGTTTAAGCTTACTTGAATTAGGTGTCACTGCTAAAGATTTCTTCGGCATGTGTCCAATAAGTAATTTCAAATTGTCCTCATAGGAAGGTCTTGAACATAAATTTTTGTGGGTTTTTTCCCTCTCTGTCCATTACAAATGTAGGTGTTTACAAAGATATGACTATTACAGGGATTCAACCATTATAGCTCTGCAGCAAGAAATACACTCTGTGAGAGTGTACTGTCAGGCTGAACCCAGTGAAGAGAGCTGTATACATTCTGCTGGAAAGGATACAGTTTTCCAGTGTCAAAACAAAGAAAGGCAGAGAACAATTTTTTTTTTTTTTTTTTTTTAACAGTGCACTCATACTGTGTGTATGGATCCAATGACTTTAAAAGAAATGGAATACAACTCCATTAATTACAGAGATTTAATACAATTCAATTTCATAATTAATAGCCAAAAATCTGGTGCAGATTGCTTTTCTCCTCCTCCTTTCTTAGAGCTTTTCATGAAAATGAATCATATTTTTGGCACACTAGTAGGACACTTGCCTTTATATCTTACTTTTGCAGATCACTGATCTGCTGTTTTGGCAGATTTTAGCAAGACATATGAAGTCAGTTTTTCCTGGTATTCCAAATTACTTAAAGCTTCCCATTACTCTGCCCTCTCTAATGCTATTTTTGTTCAGCTCTTGGATTTATTTTTTTATATTTTATAGTGATTCTACACGATATTCCATATCCTGCTTCTAGCTAACCTTTGAAGGCAAGCTGTCTTACAGTGATAGCCTTTCTCCTGCCTCAGAGTTCTCTCTAAATTTATCGTCTTTCGATAAAATGTTCAGAGTTGCGCTTTTACTGCCATCTAGTGCCTGAGTTAGCAAAAAAAGAATCCTTTATCTTGGGACTTAGAAGAGAGTAAATATTGGCTATAAGTGAGACTGTTCTAGTTTCTGGGTAAATAAAATACTATAGAGAACATATAGATTATAGGGTATATAGAGATTAATAAAGGAAATTCTAAAGATATTTGAGATTTTGTCAGATGCTATGAAGGCAGGACAGCATGTAGTAAAATGATACAGAGTCAACCACACATCATGCACTATGCTTGCTCACAGGACTTCCACATTCGTTTTGATTTTTACTGTTATTCTGATTATAAAACGAGAACACAACGTGTTCTTTTACCCTTCGTTTTAAATATGACTGCACTTGCCTACTGGTTCTGGCTGGGATAGAATTAATTTTCTTCATAGAAGCTCTTATAGTGCTGTGCTTTGTCATCAAAATAGTGCTGATAAATTAGAGGTGTTTTAGTCATTGCTGAGCAGTGTTTACACAAAGTCAAGGCCTGTTCTGCTTCTCACATTGGCACACCAGCAAGGAGGCTGGAGGTGCCTGAGGAGGGAACACAGCCTGGACAGCTGACTGCAACCAAAGAGACATTCCATACCATATGGCACCATGATCAGCAATAAAAGCGGTGGAGGAAAGAGAGAAAGCGGAGAACGTTTGGACTGATGGCGTTCCCCTTCCCAAGTCACCATGGCATGTGATGGAGCCCAGCTTTCCTGGGGGTGGCTGAACACCTGCCTGTTGATGGGAAGGGGTGAATGAATTTCTTGTGTTTGCTTTCACACACAGCTTTTACTTTACCTATCAAATTGTCTTTGTCTCAATCCATTAGTTTTCTAACTTTTACCCTTACAATTCTCTTCCCCCTCCCACCAGGGGGAGTGAGTGAGCCTCTGTGTGAGGCTGAGCTGCTTGCCCTAGTTAAACCACAACAATTTGTGAACATAGAACAAACAAAAACATCCAAACCAACAAAAATTGAACTTAATTTCAGTGAGATTGGGTTGTTAGTTAAGAAATGCAGGAAATCTCACTATCACACCGCTAGTTATTTCAGATGAGAAAGGAAAAAAGAATGGTAAGAAATGGCAATTCAAAAATTAAACATGTAAAAGCTGCCTTGGTGTAAGGTCCAGGCCCTAATGTTGTTTAAGCAAAATCCTACTTTGGTGAATACACTGCAAAAATTGAAGCTATACATGTTTTTCTTCTTATGACCCTGAAATATCAAGAAAATTGACAGAAATTTGATAATCATGTTAAGAAATCTCGTTTAGATATATCTCCAAAATATATATAGTAGTCTGTTTATGTGGTTTTAAATAACACTCTGAGAGTAGGCCACTGTGGCCAACCAAAGCTCTATGGCAGTCATACTAATGTTAGCAAATATCATGCTATAAAAAGATAATGTTCTCCCAAATTTTTATCAGTCCTGTTCGTAGAAACATAATTTAACCTCATTAATGTGTTAAGCTTATAGTAGTCATAGTTCAGGCAATTTTGATGTCAGCAGGCATGGTATTAACAGTAGTTGTTCTGCTTTGGCTATAAAATTTGCTTTGAAATTGCGCACAGCCAGCTTATGGAAACTGTAAAGGTTGTCCACCTAGAAACCTAGAAAAAGCTCACAGACATGAAATGGTTAATTTGGGGAAATATTGCATAAAATGCTCCTGACTATACTGAGAATACTACTCCTGGTATGAATAGATAAGGTGACAAAATGAAAGAACATAGGCTTATTTTGTATTCCCTAGTCCTACATAATATATACTTTAAGTATTTTCAAAAGGTAGTTGAGAAAAAGAAAAAGTATGTGGAAGCCTAAAATACTAAGACAAATTTTCTGGTTTTCACTGCACAATAGTTTTGCTGAAATGTTATCTCTTCTTGCTGTATAATATATTGTCTTTACATTGTATTATATTACTGAAAAGAAATTCAGAATAACTCATGCTTGATGAAGTACTTCTCAACTGAAATTTGATTTCTTAGTTTATCGAAAAGCAAAACAAAATACAAAAAAAACCCCAAAAATGGTAGAGAAAGTATTGCTAGCAAAAGCCAGACAGATTTACATTTACATCACTTTTTATGATGTTAGTTCAGAACAGCTTGGTCCTGTAGAACATTTTGTTTTCAAGCTATACTTGTGATAAAACACTCACCAAGTAATTGATTAAATATGTCTATTAACATGTACACATTAACATCATATTTCCCTAGTGATTTGGTTCTGGAGATAGCTCACAGATCAAACTGAAAATAATTAATTCATATGAATATAAAGCATGGAGAAAAAGATAATGTTTACAATTCAGTCTTGGATGACTTTTTCCTACACTTAAATTTCTTTAACGAAGAGTAATACTTTCAGTCAAGTTTAACATGCAAAATGAATGCACAGCTTTCCCTCATCTCCCAAGACATCTTTGCATTTTCTTCGAAATTTTCTCTGGAGGGGGTTATTCCTTGACACAATAGGGACAACCAATCTTTTTAGGCAAATTATGGTAATCACTGTTGTAACTGGAATGTATCCCATGGGATTTGAAGGAAAGCCCTGAGAAATGTAAAAAGGGAAGAGCTGACTTTTGAGAAGGATTCTCCCTTTGCTGGAAGCTCCATCAGAAAACTGTATGGTCAAGTCGACAGAAATGGACATGGCTGATTGAAATACGTGTGTGTTTTGCAGCATAAGCCTGGGCTCTGACATTGGAAGAGTGGAATCAGAAAAGTAAGTGGAAATCTCCATTGCTGTGTCTTTCCTGGATTGCTGTGTTGCTCCTATGTTGCTTTAAAGGTAATAGGAAAAGATAATATTATGCAGTCAAGAGAGATTAGATGTGGAGAAGAGCAGACTTTTAGAGGAAAAAAATATTTTTTCAATTAGCCTCTTAGTTTAAAAGCTGTGCTCTTCTCCATTTCTGCAGTGGTATTACCATGCATTTCCTCAAAAAGGTCAGTGGTTGAAAAACGTGGTATCCCTTGACTGGCTGCCTTCCTCCTCCTGTGAATGGTTTAACAAGAGAGCAGGTGGCCCTTCATTGATTTTTTTGGGGACGGGTATTCAAAACAGGGCTACTGCTCAAGGATTTCAATTTTCATGACACAAACAATTTAAGTCAAATTGTCAACATGTGCACTAGACTGTCAGCATGAGTAAATATTGATTCTACAATTGCACCACACAGGCATATAAAAACCAAACATATTTGCTCATGCAATGTCCCAGTTCAACCCTTAGTCTACTAAAACTAATCCTAATCTCACTATGAGGTACCTTCTGGTGAAAATTGACCAGGCATGATCTCTCTTCTCATGAATGAGTATAAATATTAGCTGCTATGAAAAAAGACAAAGATATCTAAGACATCCTTCATGGCTATATCTTGCAAAGATAAATTATGACTCATGGCAAGGAATTTCTCTGTACCTGTGTTTTAGTTATAACTTAAACTTGCTGAATAGCATCAGTTTAACAAAGTTGTCAGTCAGATAGCGGTTTTGTGGCACTTTATTAGAGATTAAGCTTGGGAAACAGTAACTTTCTGTGATGATATAGGTAAACACTGTTGGTTTTTTTTCTGATTTGAACTTTACATATTGATTTAGTAAGAAGTTACCACAGGTGTGTCCATTGTAACTCAAACTTCTCACATACTTTGAGAAAATTTTACTGCTGAGCAGCTGGCCTAAACTCCTGGTTTCTTGTTACGGTATCATAAAAATACTACAGATAATGCTGCCATCATCTAATTGTATTTACCTCATAATTATTGTGAAATAACAACTCATGTATGATTGTATATAAAACCTAATTGCAGAAGTCAATGCATTTAATTTTGTTCAATTGAAAAAGAAAAAATAAATAGTAATAAATAAATCACAGATATTAACTTTTCCTTTTGGTTGATCTAAAGGAAAAGAGAAAGCTTAGAGAACATTCTTGGGTTATGTGCTTTCTTTGTTTGTTGTTTTCATTGTAATATTTAATCAATACTCTTAGTACTATTTTTGCTTTAAATTAAAAGCATTCTATTCTGAAATATCTGGATACACTGATATGTGTCATATCCTGCTATACTATGGCTTTGTCCTCTGTTAGTTCTTTGAGGTCATATTGAAGCCTATGCATGCTAAGCTGAAATCAATAAACTTAAAATGGACAAATCTTCCCTTAAGCAAATGCCAATATTAATTTCTAGTTAAAGCTAAAATATTAACAAATATCTTCCAACTAGGAATCCGAATTTCACCTTTCAAAACCCTGTTTGAGGTCTAATTTAGTTCAATATAGACACTGAAGACTCTAGAAACATGAATTTACATTTTAATTAAAGAATAATTTCTAAATGTTTTGGATGTCAGCAATATCAAAGCAAAATTCATTCTTAGGTAAATTAAAAATATGGGTCTCTCTCACGTTTTTTTAGATTTTTATCCCCAAAATTTAAGATTTGTCAGTTTTCCATTCTGTGCTGTATATTGCTTTTGAGGTTGTTATTCTGTCTGTTTTCAGTAGGAAGACAAGGGAGGAGTCAGAGGGAGGAGAACAGCAAATTATCTTGGTAATAGCTCTCCAAAGCCTGCTAACTAAGAAGGGCTTTGTGTGAATGTTGAAGGGCTTTGTAATGAATGTTCCAATACATTGAGACAATGTGTACGTGAATTGTAGTATTTTACCGGTGCTCATCTGTAACGAAGTTAGTATTTGATTTTTCACATTTTCACTCTTGCAGTATAATTTTACAATGTGTGGCAGATGTAGAGGATGACATAGCTTTCACTGAACACAAGGTTTGGTAAACAGATTAATCTTCAAGAAATTGAAGGCACAAAGTTGAGGAAGGTGAGAAATGGACGTGTTTCCAAAGCAGTTATATTACAAGGTGTTCAAATGCTTATGAAAATTCCTTAATTTTTCCACAGTGTACTTGCATACTTGCTATCATTGCATACAAATGATATTGCTATTTTGTTTTCAAGTTCTAAGTAGCCTATTTTGATTCCAGTGGCACATCTTTCCTTCAGTTAGAACATTTCCATTTCCTTTCCATGACTCCACAGTAGCCTGCAGGATAGGACAGAAACTAAATCCTTGGTGTTTTCTGTACTTAGCAGGCAGCAGCAAATTCATGTAAGAGCACTGTGATAGCAACAGGTATCAAAACTGAGTCTATTCTTAGTTGTATTTTCTCTCCAAATCAGTACTGTGACTTCATCTTCTGGAATAGTTTATCTAGTACTGATGGAGTTACTGTTTTTCTTCTTTCTCACTTATAAGAAAAGTTCATATAAGAGCATTTATGTCTCCAATACAATTTTATACCTATTTGTGATATCACTAAGGTCTTTTTCACTTGAATGGATATAGGTTTTAAAATTTAGGTCTAACTGGTAATGTTAAGTTTTGCGATGACTCGGGGCTAGAATTCCTCCTACTGGGCTGTCTTATTTACATGTCAAGTCATGGTTAGACGAATAATTCTGTAGTCTTGGCTATTCTGTGGAAGCATTTCCAACTAAACAGGCTAATAGGTAAAAATTAACATTAGATGGATATTAAAAGCTTTCACACATGATATTCAATACTGAGTTTCTGCAAGAAGAGGGATTTCAAGGTGGGCTGTATCCAGTAAAATGGTGGGAAGCTTACATACAAGAAATTTCCTAATGAATGCACTGAAGGAACTCTCCTACTCTTTAAAACGTACACCAGTTAGTTAGCCACAGTTTTTCACAGTGCTGAGACTTATGGGAGTATAAAGTAGACAAGGATCAATTCAAGTTTGGAACATAAATAGCTGGCGTAGAAGCAGCACACCTTTTCTTGCACAAAAAAAAAAAAAAAACCAACAACAACAAACAGCGAAATAGCAAGTTAATGGGACACATTCATTTTTCCTTTTGCACTGAATAAAATGGAATTAAAACAAAATAGTTCATAATGAAAAAAGGAGAACAAATAAAACTTACCCCCTGTTGCTAAGCATTCTTTTCCGTATTGGTAGGAGATGAACAGTGTGCTTGAGCAAAGTTAATGTCCACAATGTCTTTATAGTATGTCTCCCATGAAAAGGCATTCTACAGAATTCAGAAGGAAATGTTTGAATGGGGTTTTTTATCTCTTGTTGACCATGGAGCGAGCTAAGTTCCTAGTACAGAATAATTTCAGGAACTTCTGAAAAACTACATGAAAACTCGTTGTCCTGGGCATGATTTTAAAACATTATCTGTAAGGATCTACTGACTCCATTTCTGCATTATGCTCTTGATCAAAATGTTCCCAAAAAGGATATGGTGACCACACATGAGAACTGAATGTTATATTCCTATCCAAAAAGTTATTGATTCTTCACAAGTATACTAAAAGTTCAGTCAAAGTGAAGGGTGAAGTCTCATCAAAGTCAATGGAGCTGTGCCATCTTATATCAGTGGTGGATTTAAACAATGACTCCCTTGCCTGTTTTTGGCTGGGGTGCCCAGGACTGCCTTGAGACAGCCTAGCTCACAAGACTCTGGTGAGATCTATATTATTATTAAATGATTATATGCACATATAATCTCGGGCATATTGCAAATTTTTCTTATTATTTCCAACTCTTTATTTAATACACAAATCATTCCTAAAATCATTGCTGCCTCTTATTTAAAACCCAGTTGTGTTTCGTTTTAAAAAATATTTTTTTTTTACAGACTATTTTTCAAATAATTTTCTTTTTGTAAACTACACACACTGTTGACAAGCCATGAATTATTATTTTAGCTTTAACTGTGATTTGTAAATAATTCACTTCAAAAGAGCTATTCTACTTTGTTGACAACAGAGTTAATTGTCAACAAAGATGGAAACATGCAAACAAGGACAGCATATTGAAAAACAGACTGCAAACACAGAGGGAAAGACAGACTTAGATCACAGGAAACAAAATGTGTTTGTAGAATAAATTGCTTGTAAACAAACATGATTTTAAAGAAAAACCAAAACAAACAAAAAAACTCCAAACCCCACCAGCTTGTTTATAGTTCTATACACATAGCATATGACAAAATAAGCCTCAATATTAAAATGGCATTAAGGTGATCAGAAAATCTTTGGGAGATTAAGAGTGAGTCCAATTAGACTCCCTGAATAAATCTAATAGGCTCTGATTGTTAATAAGGTGCTGCAGAGAGCTGACTTGACCGAAGGAAATACACAACAGAAACAAATAAATTCAAATGTAAAGAAAAGTTGGAATCTTAATAGGATCCCAGGACTGTATTTTACTGATGTGCACGTTCTTATAGCTCTGCTTTGTTACCATTAAATTTCATACCTCTAACACAGTTTATCAGACAAATATTCCTCCTGTGAGAGCTGTAAACACCAGCCTTCCCTGAGTGGTAGCAACTATGAAAAGTATTTGAAATGAAGCAGTCACAGCAGCTAATACAGAATGGGCAAGTCGTTTCATCCACGGTGTATTGCAATGCAGAAGATAATTCATTAGGGTGATTCCCTCTGCTTATTCAGACATGCACCGTTCTCATCCATCACTTGTATAGGATTCAATAACAGTACAATAGAAACAAAAGCCCTTGTCAAGGTGGCATGGGATTCTTGTCTAATACCCAACTAACAGGAATGAACAAGGTCAAAACAGAAACTAATTTGGCATGCCAATTTGAAAGGTGCCGGTGTGCTCCCAGGTTTGAAAGTCTTTATGCCTGTATATGGATGTATGTACCCAACTGAAACTCCTTGAATAATGTGTGTTCTTTATGCTCTTATTAAAAAAGTATGCTGTCATTTCAGCTCTAGGGCTGGAAAACGGTGCTCTGTTCCACTTTGTCAGTCTAAGGATGGGTTGTTCCTGTCAGCAGCTCTAGTCAGGAGGAATAAAGTATGTATCTGTGCTATATACAGTAACTGCATCCAAATGAGACTCCCTCACCTGAATACCTGACAATTGCTTTGGCTGTTGTCATCTACTTGCTGCTACATCCAAATCTATCACACTTTATGCAAAAGTTAGGAGGTCACCATGGCAACTCAGTATTCCTAAACTTAATAAGAAGGAGCAAAACACACATCATTTTGTCTTTATAGTATTTTATTTGCTTTTTCATTTCTTGCCTTGATAAGACAAACACTGTCCATTAGACACAAGCATAAATAGAAAATATTTGGTACCAAATTTCTTTGGTTTTTTTTCCTTTGTTAAACAAAGAAATTTTTCTTCTTCATCTTTCTACTGTCCTAGAATTTAACATATATGTATAGTATAAAAACATATATGTGTTATAATAAGACAATGAAGAAAGGAAGCTATGAAAAATTCTTGCCAAAGGGTACCAGTAGGTCATTTTTATTCAGCAAAAAGATTAGAAATTTGAAAATAGAGTTTCTAAAAGCATTATACACCCATCTTTGATTGAAATCAATTTCTTCAGGGTCTTTGGAAAATTTCAGGCAAAATGGGTAACATAAATATAGATGGACAGGTATTTTTTTTCTGCACAGAAATTAGGGTACTAGGAATAAAACATCAAGTTTTAGGGCACAAAGCAGCTGATAACTGGTTGAAATAGAACAAGGTTCTCGTTTCATGAACATACCATAAGTACTCTTTTGGTTCACATTATGTGTGATACACACATGAAGAGATTTCTTTAATAAATAAGCATAGTAGTATCAAATATATCCAAGTAGCTTAATTCTGGCATTAGACTGATTTTTGGTTAGAACTGGGCAACATTGTCAAAAATACCTTTGGAGATTTGTTTCTCTCTCCTTTAGACTGCACCATTTAGATGCTCCATTTGTATTTGACTTTTGAAAGCCTCTGTGAAACTTCAGAGTATAATGAAAACACTTTCAGCTAAGATCAATACCCACGTAAGTGGTAATACACCTCCTAGATATCTTCACTCATAATAATAATGGTTTGCGTTTTCTGAGCATATCCATTTGCTGTGGTTTTGGTAAAAGCATTTCTTCAAGAAAGCCCATTTATTTCAATTGATGTTTAACACACTGCTTTAATAAGCTGGTATCAACTGAATTAAATTTTCACATCTTTTAAATGGTCGAGCTTCAGTTTTCATGTTTGTACTTAAATAAATAAATAAATTGGGGTTGTGTATTCCATGCTTTTTGCTTTTATAAGCATGTCATTGCATAATTGCATAGGACTGCACACTCATGTTTTGATTGTGAACTTTCTTAACTCATGATTATTTTCTGTACATTCCTGTTTAAATCAGATCAGTGGATCTTCCTGTGCATATATTTACTTTATTTAAAATATTTTTACTCCTTACTAATAAAACAATAAATATACCCTAGTAATTCTAATGATAAATATCTTATTTATGCATCTGAAAGCTATGAAATTTAAGAAGGCTTTCAGAAGAGTTTTATGGTCATCTGTGCAGGCCAGTAATATAGCACAGACACTTGTGGCTGCAGACATAAATATTACATTTGATGTCAGTAAGGTCGTGAATTACTCTGCTGCATCACAAACACTACTGATCACCTGGAAAGTTTTCAAAGAAACGGGAATTACATTTCTAAGACTGCACAGTTATGCAGCCTTTCTATTTTTGCAATATAAATTGTTGAAACAAAAAGAAAAAAAAAAGTTAAATAGAAAGATCATGTTCTCTATATCCATTCCATTAAGAAAAGAAAGAAAATAAAATGCATATTAGGAAACCACAAGCTAGAGACTTCATATAAACTATGATTCTCTGTTGTATACAGTACAGAATGAATTTTAACTACAACTAATTTCAAAATACAGGAAAAATAGGGTCAGCCTTTGAATACCATCAGTTTGAATTAGGCTGGCAGAAGCAGTACTACAGTAAATTAAAGAGGAATTGCATGAAATATTGAATAGATTTTGATCACGGTATGAAAAAGATATTATTTTATTTATGAAATTTATTAATTAATTCATTAGGAAATCACTTATGGGCTGGCTACAAGGCCAGATGAAGCCGCAAAGCTAGCTAAAACTTCCTTGCCTAACTGAGGGTATCTGCATCACTAGGCTGCTCCTGTGTAAAAATAGATGATAGCCAAAACATAGATTAGATAGACAAATGATTGATTGATAGATGATTCATAGATAGATAGATAGATAGATAGATAGACTGAGCTGCTGCTGATCTGTACTTTTTCTTTCTGTCCTAGTGAGAAGTTAATAGGTAGACAAAGATGAAGTCTCTGCCCTGTTCTGGTGACCAGAATGCAATTTTCAGTTGATTGAACAGAGTTTAGTTCTGCCCAGCTCCAGCACTGTAGAATGCCAGAAATGCCACCAGAAAGCACCTCCTTTTCTCCAGGCAGCCTGATGCTGACCACGTCATACCCTTGGGAAGAGATAAGTAGCACTGGATGATGAAAGGTTGCATGCCCAGAGGACTTTATGTTTGCTCTGTGTTAGAACATATGGGTGAGCCATGGTTGGAAATTGGTGCCACTAGATTGAATTTATGGGTATTTTAATTTGCATATTTTTTTATCCTGGCACAAATAACTAGTCAGGAGCAAAGAGGTGGTATGGGAGTAAGACACAGACTAAGTCAAAGGCTATAACATATGATTTCCTTCTTGAACTGCAACTAAACTTTGGAACTGTAACAGTTGGTATTTTTTGTCTGAAGTGGCACAGATTACATGGTATCAGGCACAATGATTAGACTCAGTAAGACTGGGTAATAAGTCAATTTACAGCTGCAATGCACATAGAAATACGAAGCATTTTGACAGATATGTCCAAGAAGATTGCATTACTCACTGTTATCTAGTGCAGAGCACTTGGAGACTTTAATGCAGTTACTGTTAAAAAGTTGCTGATATATTTAACATATGAAAGTGAAATTTAAATCCTGACATTTTCAGCCTTTGCTTTAAGTAGAAAATATTTTGATATGTATTCCCAGATGGTCTGCACGATTTAGATATATTGTATGTGTGGAGATTCGCAAGGAATTTGTATTCACCTGAAATGTCTATTTCCTTCTTGCAATAAATTTGTGGTAATTACAAAAAATTGGGCTAACCATAATCAGCTATATGAAATAACACTCAGTATTGGGAAGAAAAGTAGAAAATTTATGAGGATAAAATTATTTACAAGTATGCTATATAGTACGTATAAATAGTGACTTCTATATAGTGTTGCACATTTAAAATTTCTTATCAAAAGAAGCCCAGTAACAATAGATACGATAATGTTTTGAATACTAGCAGGAAATAGCAACAATTACAAAAATTCTTTAAATGGTTCTTATGTTTATGGAAAGGGTGGAATGTTCCTGTGAAAAATTTGACACTTGTCTTTTAAAATTAGTAACTGAAATCATCATGTATACACACAAACTGTCTTATTTAGCAAATACTTGGCTTATTTAGAAGTAAGTTTAATACTAATAGTGGATAATTTTTAATATTGACTTTCTTGCAATCAGAGTTATTTCCCTTTTCCTTATGGAGACATCTCCAAGTTATTTCTTTTCTTATGTCTACCCACAGTTTTCTTTTATTCGTCTGGTATGGATTCTTGCTCAGAAACTTATAAAAATTCTTCTATCTACTCAAAGAATTTAGGAGAAAATCAATTGGAAACATTACTCTGGGAACCCATTATCTGTATAAATTTGGATGTGGCTTTATAGTTAAGATATGTTTCTGGTTTGAATGGGCTGACTTCTACAAGAGCATAAAAATGTAGACAGAGGTCATAGGTCAGTCTCTAAAGTCAGCATTCTGACTGAGAATGGTGTGAAGATTCATTGTGATGTGAGGAACCTTTAAATGACAGGGAAGTTGTTTCTACCTAAAATTGTCACTTAGGTATTTTTAGGAAGGAGTAAAGAGGTCAGGAGTGTAAAAAACATGTCTTTTTATCTTTTCTGTCTCTCTATCTACAGCATATTAAATCAGCTCCAGTGTTTCTGTTCAGATTTCCAACCTGGTTCAGTTCTCTTCAACCGAATAAAAGTTTCTATATCTTATGTACTAGAAAGTAAGGAGGGCATTAGTCTAGCTTACAGTCCTAGCTTTCTTTGAGATACTTGTAAAGCCGGAGGCAGCTGGGAAAAAAAACACAGACCTCTTAAGATGCTATTGATGTCATATTTCAGAATAATAAAATTAGAAAGTTTTGTTGGAAAAAAACCATTTGGGAACATTTCGTTACTACCCCAACCATTAATCTACACTATATAATTCGAACTCTTACGAGTATGTGAAGGTAAAGAACGAGTCAAGTTATATTGTGGTCAGGGTCATGTAGCAGATTCTGAATAGTATTGGGTCACAGAAAATAAACTGATAGGACTGTAAAAATAAAGCTTTTACTCATATGCAAGGAAAATAAATTTGCTTACATTTATAAAGGTCATATATAAGAAACCTGCTTATTTCTCAATTTGAGTAGCAACTAAGATGTCAGTGGTTTGGTGTTTTCTCCCTGAAACTTCTAACTTCTCCAAGCAAATTCTTACTGGAAATAGGGGAAGAGATGGAAGGAGAATGAAATCTCATTACTTTCATGGTGTGGTTCCAAATCTTATTTGTTGATTGGTCTCATCCCACTAAAAGTGTGAAAATATTTATGAATAAAAAGCAAATGACCAGAGATAAAGTAACCATCTCCTGTCATGGTCCAAAACTATGTGGGAAAGCAAATCTTAAGCAGTGTAATTTGCATATTATCACAATTTTTACTTCTCATATGGCATATTATGGAACATATTCTTTATCAATATTTTGTTCTAGACAAAGTAAATTATGATGTTTCCTTCTAAATACCTAGTTTTCCTTGGTGTCCCACCAAACTTCAATCTAACCTGTAGATCTTGATGGTGAATTTCATGGCTCAATTATACAGTTTATATAGGAATATTTTCAGTTTTCAGCTTGACATCTGTTGCCTTTACATGTTCAAGTCATGTTACTCTCCAGTTATCCCACTGTGTTACTTCCCTCATTAATCCTCCAATGTATCACTAAAAATGCACCACTTTTTACACTGACAGTTGTTTTTATTTCCGAAAGTTCTGGAGTTTCCTGGGGTTAATAAGTACTAGATCAGATAAGCACTTCTTCTAGAAGGAGGAAGGGATGTTTATTATATTTTAACTTGAGTTGGAGAGTGACAGGACTGTCCCAGCACTGAGGGTACTGGTTTGCAGTAGAAAAGTACATGATCAAGAACCTGACAGATTTGGAGTGTGAACTTGAACCTATTGTTCTCAGATAAAATTTTCAGACTTTTGCTGTCTGTTTGTGTACTTGTTTTTAGTTTTAATGTTCATAAGCTTACAGCAATTCGAGTTGCAATTAAACTAAAATATAGATAAATTTCTCAAGTTCACTTTTTTCCATTTTCATTTGTTTTTCTTCAAAAAAAAGAAGGATCTTAATTTTGACAGCTGTGAAGTTTATTATGCCTGAAATATTACATGCCAAAAAATCCTAGGGTTGTGTTCCTGCTTGTATTATTGTATATTATTTTGTATTCTTCACATTGACTCACTATAGGCTAAATTTCATCTTCAAATATGTGTGCCAAATCCATAAATTTTCTACTTGCTTTGTTTTCAATTAATATCGAAGATCTTCAGCAGAAAAGCTGAAAGTTTTCCCACTGAAATAAATGAAGACATGAAGACAAGGACACTTGTCTTATATTAAAAAAATAACTGTAAGAGATGGAATATTCTATTGTTTAAAAAACAATGAAAATAAGAAGAAATATTTTTATACTTACAGAAATAACTGTAGAAACTAAATAAGTATCTTGTATGTGTCTCTTGGCATGTGATAGCTTGTACTTACAAAAGGGTACAGAACTAAGTGGTATATGATCCACTGTGGAACTTCAATTTTATATCAGTTGAAATGTAGGCAGTAAATGATTATATCCACTGTCTTCGCTTAACACCACTCTTGAATTTCCAGTCCACAAAAAAAGTATATCAGTATGAAAATAAATATTGGTTGATTGCTTTAAAAACATTTCCCAGTCGTAAGATGATAAAAATGTGGAGATCCTTAGACACTCATTTGGTCTGCATAGAAATAAAAGGTCAATTACTGCAATGAACAATTTAATATAGATTGATTGCAAATGGAGTCTGAGTGTTCAGTGACACTGTTGTGCCCCAGACCATAAAACTTGCATAAATTAACTAAAAATTGTGCACAATTGGGTGTTTAGCTAAAAGGTCTCTTTGAGTAGTTAGTTAAAAACAACTATACATCAGAGATTACTCATTTTCCACCTCAGAGATGGCAAAAGTAACGCGCTACACAGAGAAAACTGAACACTGAACTATCCCATACATTGCTACAAGCAAGGTCTTATTTTTAAGCACTTAAGCTGTGTTGATTTATGGTGAAATAGATTAAGATAAATTGGAAGAAATTGATTCTTTATAAAATCTGAATTTGTCTTCCTTTAACTTCCAGAGGGCATCCTAAGTGTAAGAGACTTAGATATCTTTTCTCACTGTCATGAAAATTGAGAGATTGTAATTAGTGACATAAAAGAGGATAAGAGAGTGTAATTCATATGTATGTTAAGTGTATCCAAAATTCACTGAATTTGCAAAATAAAGTTAAACTTTTTAAAATATACTTTATATATTTCACAGATAGCTCTACATCTTTCTTTGCCTTTGCCAAACAAATCTATTCCACAGCCTTTTTTTTTTTTTCTTTCAGGCAGAGCAAGAGAACAGCCTCAGAACATAATTTATAACACAGGTTTTAAGTAGACTTCCAAGTATTAGGGTTGCTTTGCAGGTCATCTACATTTTTAGCACAAATAATTTTCTTCTGACACTCAAAAAAATATTGTACAGTATAAAAGGACACGGATTACTAGGAAAAGTAATAAACAGAGAGATTTTATATTCTCAAACAATAGAAATAGCATAGTCAACTACCAGTGTCTTCTGACTGAGGCCCAACTGATTTTTAAGAAGTAATTCTTTAGTGCATGACAGAATCTCAATGTTTATGGAATTCCCTTTTGCATTGAAACGAGCCTTGATCAAATCAGGTCTTTTTCTTATATGAGTAAATGATATGTCTGGAGAAGAGGTCCAGGATACCAAAGCAGGGCTTCTCTGATTATGGCTAAATAGAAGGATCAGAAACTCAGTTTATTTTCTTCAGAAGAAATAACTCTGTAATGAGATTTCGAAGTTGCAATTGCAATCTGAATTTTTTTATTCAACTTAAAGCACAAGGCACTTATTTTAGGTTTCGGGGTTTGAAACTTTTTTTTATTTTTTATTTTTTTAATTTGTGTAGACAGGTAAATTGTAAGTGTGACTGCAGAAGAAAGAAGGTCATCCTCATTAAAAAAGTATTCAATTTAAAAATGGGGAAGTGCTTTGGTATTGTCCCTTTTAATTTTGTTCAATGATTTTCCATATTTAAAAATTTTGGGAATATTTTCATTTTTTTCAGAACTCACTTTTTAAAAAAATTGTTGTTTAACAGAAAAGCTTGTTCTCGTCTTCCAGGTGTTGGGTTTCCCTCTTGCAAAAGCCAAATAATTAATGTTACCAGTCCTACCTTATTAAATCTTATAATTAATTAAATGTTGCAGATACACACTCTAACATGGAAAACAACTGCAGAAAAAGACAAAGTTTGCTATGTCACAAGGCAATTGATCACTTTACCAGCATAGTTTTGTGCTGTGGGTCCAGCAGGATGGATAAGCTTCTCTCTTCTATAAAAATACCCATATCTAAATTCAAAATGACACTTTTGAAAACAGTCAATGACTCTTGAAGAGTTGTTATGTTCTTACAATACAGGAAGTCTCATTATGACGAACGGTTAGAAAAGTTTCTGTCCTAACTCTTTTGTGGGGGAAAAATGTCATGCAGTGAATTGTAGTTGAGAAAAGAATCACTCCACTCTATGGCAAATGAAAATTAAGTAGTTGTTAATGCTGAAAGTCCAGTGATCAACTTCAGCCAGAGTTACAAAGTATAGACAGAATATCTAATTTCCAAATGTTCCCATTGCTTAGAACTTTTCATGGATTCCAGAAACTGTTACTGGAATCAAAGAAAAGAAACTAGAGGAGGTACAGGTGTCCATGGTGATAGATTGAGAAATTAACTTCTATGCTAAAAACCATGTACCTCAGAGTGAAAAATATCTCAGATTTGTAAAATCAGGCTATTTTCAAATTTCTAGGTGCTTTCAGAGCTCAGTTCCAATTTTCTTAGCAGTCTGATTTTCTTCTAGGTCATCTGAATCCAGGTCTTGCAATTGGAGATGTAAAATCCTGAAGTGTAAATAAATATAACACACTGACATAATGAAGCAATTCTTTTTACCTTTAATGTTGCATGTTCTGTAATGTTGCCTAAGACTGACTTAAGAGAAATTTAAAAGGAATATAAGACTGATCCTCATATCTGAAAGTAAATTCAAAATTGCAAGGCATTATCATTAAATGCTGTTCTTTTTAAAAGTGTTCAAATAAACAGTTACAAGAAGCAAAATTGTAAGAATAAATACATCACAGTCAGCTGTTGTCTGTTTCCATTTTTTGCTTTTAAAAGTATGATTGAACCTTACATTTCACTGGCCACATTTTCTGTTGGTTTTCATTCTAGAATTTTGTAAATAAACGAGGCTGTTATAGAAATATACTACTTCTTTGCCCACAGTATCAGTTTTCATAGCATTATCTCATTGACAAAATAATTTAACCTATGTTTTTATCTAATCCACTAATCTAGGATATTCTCACAGGAAAGTACAAACCAGCTGGAAAAGATCTTCCCATAACCTATATGTACAACTAGACATGAACCAGTAGGCAAATTGGTGACTGATTTAATATTTCTCTAAATACCTCAATGACATCATAATGAAACCATAAAAAGTAGATACCATCCCCTCCTTTTCTTATGCAGGTTTATACATGCTGTAAGGTCAGAATCCCTCCTTTCACTGATCACCACTTAAGCAGCGCACTGTCTGTACTGTGGAGTCCTAGATCAGTCTTCACTCAAAAGGCACATTAAGAAATCATGCCTTGTTTAATCCCTATACACTCCTTCTAGATTTATTACATACATCATACTTTTCAAAACAGAAGTGCTTCATGGTTCTTATGTACTGAAATATTTGTTGCGTTTGAGTTATTTGTTGTGTTTTTTTTCCAAATACATTGTAAGCTCATGATGCAAAGTATTCAGAATTGTACAGAACAAACATTGTTTACATTCACTCCAAGGTGATGATTTTGATCTATATTTATGACATTATTAGATTCTGAGAAGATAAATCAATTTACAGTGGGCAAAACTGGGAAGTTCAAGTTATTAATCACTAAACATACACAAAGAGTGTCTGTTAGCAATCAGTTGAAGAGCAAATATTTAATTTCTGAGGTTTGTCTCCTCTGTGTACCACAGATTAGGTCTATTGTTTCCCAAAGATCTCTGAAAGGCAAATTTGCCTTTAACTGTCTTATTATGAATATGAAACAGTGTAGCTTGCTGACAGGTCACAATTTTTCAAGATCAACATTGAACTGTATGTATGTATGTATTTCTTTTAATCATCTATTTCTTTTAATCTTCTTGATCACAGTGATTCTATGATGGGAAGAAATAATCTCGTCGTTTTTCAGGAACATCACACAGAGTTCTTTAGAAAGACACTATTATGTGCACCTGCTTTTTACTTTAGGCAACTTCAAAACAGTTATTTAAAGAATGCAAATTATCTCCTTTTTCATATTTAACAATGGTCCTTTCTTTTGTAATTTCTTTTTGTCTTGTCATTCACTGAAGAACTAAAACCAACACAAGGTTCATGCTGACTTATAAAGTGGGACTTCTTGTCAGATAATAGTATATATGTAAATTTCTGAAAGGTATAAACCTAATAATTAATCTTATAATAATGAGGATATATATTTTATTCCTTATATCCTTGCAGCCTTCTTTACATTGTAAGAAGAAAGACAACAAAAAATCTATTTCAAGCTATAGCAAAATCACTAATTGCAAAAGATTTACTTAGTTCAGTTTATGGTGCACAAATTGCCTGCTTTGGAGGAGTTTTTTAGGTCAAGAATGTTTAAAAGGGGTGTGAGTGTTTGTAGTGACAAAATAGTGTAAGCTGTGTTGAAGATCCAATATCTGGTTTTGAATTTTCACACATGCAAGTGGAATAGCAAATGTGGCACTGAATTCAAATTAACCTGGGGTTAGCCAAAGCTACTTAATTTTCTCCTAAGAAAGCTGATCCGTATAAAAACATTTGGAAATATTAATGCTCATACAAAATAAAATTGATTTTTCTGTTACCAAATAATTTTTTGATAAAGACAGAGATCTTGTACCCAGAAGGGTAACTGTGATATGTATACAAAATTTATATGATGGCCATAAAATGCACAGAGATTTTCCTACCTCTTTTTATTGTCAGAGAGATGCAAAAAGATTGGCATGCAGAAGAAACTCTGCCTTACAAAAGTATCTTATAAGTTACCATAACACAGAATTCTTAATATGTGGTTCAGATTCCTGAACTGGAATTATGTGGGCTGCTTTGAGTAGTTAATATGAGTCTAGCACTCTCAGAGTTCACAGCCTTCTGAGTACTCCCTAGAAATTTATCCAATTCTTTCTATTCTTTTTTCTCCTCTTGCTTTTGCCCCCTGACTCACTGTTATACAGGTTTAAAGGTAGCTGCTGTTAGGCCACCAATACTGATCTTTACCACTGCAGCAGTGCATCAACTCTACTACAGATTCCTAGTTTTCTTTACTTCTAAGACACATTTTTAAAATATTTTCTGGTTAGCTTACTTTTAAAAATGGAAATGCTTTATGATTTTTTTGGGTTTATTTTATTTGGTTTACTGCATCCTGTGGGTTGAAAATTTTCCACTTTTCCAAATTGTGTCAGTATGTAATCAAGATGGGGGAACTTTTTAACTCAACAAGATTGCATATTTCCTGCATGTAAGATGATAGCTGAGCCAAACAGTACTATGAACATACTGAAATTACTAATCATTATCAGATGGTACATGTGGAGTTTTTTTGCTTCCCCTCCCCTCCCCTCTCTTGAGAAAGCTTGCAGTGTTTTTCATATGAAGAGGAGCTAAGAGAGCAAGGACCTTTTATCCAGGAGAATAGAAGGCTAAGAGAGAAAGTCATCAATTCACATAAATACCTGACTGAAGGGAATAAACAGAGCCAGACTCCTCTGTGTAATACCCAGTGTCAGGACAAGAGGATAGGAGCACAAAAATTATGCCTGTACATGAGATACAGATATCTATCAGCACAAAGTAGAATCACTTCATTGGGCCATGAATATATTTTTTACCAATATGTTTAAAAAGCTGAAGGTCCTCTCTGTCCCAGAAAAATCAAGTAACAATTTTCATAATAAAAAAAATATTTTTGGAAGGTGTACTTTTCCAAATTTTACTGTAAAGTTGTCGAGAAATACAGTCTTATTTGTCCCTTTTCCCCTTTTCCCAGGCTTTTTATTGGCAACAAGCAAAATGCACTATAGAGTTTCACGCACCAAGGTATCAAGTTCTGGCCACTATCCACAGGATACCCGAACAGCTGACAGTGGTTTGTTATGCTTTTCTGAGTAGCTATTGCTGTAACTGTTTGATGTCTAAGTAACAGGTCAGAAGACCTGTCTGTAAAGTACAAAAGCAGCATTTGACTAAAGAATGTCTTTCATTCATTCTAAGGTCACGGCTGAACAGTGGTTTTAGGAGGAAAATGTTAGGAGAAATGGCACAATAAAACACATGTAACTGACAGCTTTTAAAGGGGGAGGAAAGGTTGTAATTAGAATTAAACATAGACCTTGCATTAGAACATTATCATCTCATGGCTTTGAGGAAATTTCTGTTGAAAGAAAAAGCTACTATTAAAATTACTTTCTGTATGTGATAATATGTTAAACTGTATTTCATTTTCTTTCACTCTTCTGACCTGTGCTAAGGGAAATTGCAGAGATATGTTTTAACTCTTTCTTGTAGTTTTTGAGTCATCACCTTTAAACCTGTCCTTCCCCTGACACAAACTCCAGGACTCAATTTATACAAAATTTCTGATAGGAAAACCTCTAAGTACAGTTTGAGGACAATCCCTCTTCAAATAACAGCTGAGAAAATACAGATTCTCTAACTGTCTAGTTTGGAAAACAGTCTGAAAAAGCAAATATGAATGACTTGGCATAGGAAAGCATTTTGGCTTAAACAGACCAATGAAGGTCTGCTATGTACCCAGCATGGAAGCTGTACTTAGCTAACAGGAGTAGTAAAGAACTTAGTGTGTATGTTCCTTTTCAGTTTGTGTTAACAACCCAAATTAATGAGTAATTTTTCCCTTCATTTGTTGAAACCATAAAGAGAAACAGTGCAATGTGCATAAAATAAACCCACAGTCAGTTGAAATCAATCATAATGTAAAGAGATAATATGTGGAAATGGCCTTAATAATGAATAAAACATGTCTTATTTGAAAATTAACATTTTAGATGTATCTATAGATCAAAACAACTTGAAAAAATGAAGAAACAGAACTCCTGTGCAGCTTCACAAGACTAGTCAAAGCTGAGCAACAGCTATGTGAGTAAACTAGGGTCTTAGAAATTGTGTATTGTAAGAACATCTCTCAGGCATAATTACATCTCCATTTTTGTTCAGTAGTGTTCCAGATGTCAAAGCTATCTCTAGATCATTAATAAACTCTATTAATACTGTTGGCAAGAACAAGAGTGGTATGATGTTTTCAGTATTTCATGCAGACCACCCTGGCACAGTATCGGTACTGTGTTCTCAGTTAAATTGTTTAGCTGAAAACAAGTATCTAAACATATTTAAATCATCTGTTAATGAACAAGTGGATATTTTTATGCACAAATGGTGTGCAAATGCACACCTGCATCAAATGAAATCTACAGCCGTGCCCACTAATATTGCCTGATTTAAGTGAAAAAAACCCTAGACACAGAGAAACAGGAGAAAACCCTGGGAAGACTAGGATTTGCAAATTCTATCCAAAGCTTGTGATTGCAGGGCAGACAGTTACGGCATTTCTTAAGACAAAGTTAAATGCAGTTCATGTATGACTGGTCACCTCCTTCAGCCTGAGAAAGGGAAAAAGGTGACATGTTGAAAAATCTCCCCCTTACTAATGTTATGATTATGACTACGATTATGAAGTAAATTCCTGTGTACCCAAGCCAATACTTTTTCTCTTCCTTCCAAATAACCTTGGAGAGGACAGGCCCCCAAAGAAGGACTTAAATTTTTTGTCGTACATCCTTTGAAATATTGTCTCATGCAAAAACGATACGTGTTGGTTTTGTTTATTAGGATGTTTGTTGTCATTCATGTTTAAAATATTTCCTTTGTCAGTGATGTTTTCTTAAAATCTTTAGTTGGATTTCAAGAATATTTAGTGTAATAAGTGCAGCCACTAACTTTGACATATAAAAAAAATGATGAAAACAATTTGACTTTGTAAAAACAAAATGTTTTCTTAAGATCAAAATATACATTATCCTTGTGTTTTAATACTTTGTTTTGAGTTGTCCTTTCCCAGGATTATATTTCTAGTTTGCTATAAAGTTCTCTAAAAAGGAAGTCCACCTTTATTTTACACTTCCTTATGCAGATGGAGGATGGTTTACTTAAGTTCCACTCTTTGGCGTGTCCTCTGCTTTTCTTTCTCCTCTATATATGAGCCTAGTAAATGCTCATTCCAAACTGTGAAGCCTTAACATTAATGCCTGGCCATAAGGCTCCACTGAACTAGATAATATGAATTATTATAGAAGTAATAATTCCTTAGACAGAGGTGTCTATGTGTGTCAATATGCCCTTCCAGTGTACTAGTGATTTGGGTGAGTAGGAAATGATATGAGAAGCTAAGAGGTGGCCTTGTTAGAAGGGGAAAATTACTCAACAAAAAAAATGTCTCCTGAAAAATGCTTAAATGGAAAATGTCTGCCAGTCTGGGAACCGTTAGCCTGGGAACTAAGCCTAGGAATGAAAAAAATCCTTGAAAAGTGCAGCTGGCATCGTTGATATATAGCTAGGGTTCACAGAAAGTAGAGACATCCTGGCATACCATAGATATGCACAAAAAAACAAGAGACTGTAGTGGCAACTTATCATCTCAGAAGGTAGATACAGTCTGACCTAAAAACTTATCTGAAAAAAAAAAAACAAAAACCAGCAAGCAAATCATAATGATCCATTGGCTTTTACAGGTGAAAAAATACAACTTAACAGCATCTATTGACTGCTTGAAGTGATTGTATCATCTTATGCCTCTATGATATGAAAAGGACTTGATTTTTATGCAAAATGGAGCCTTTCTCTCTGATAAAGAGAGAATGCTGCCCATGACTTTCCTTTTGTGAAAAAGGCTGAACTTCACATAAACTTTCTGTGAGATCATGGACTGTCACTGGAGATGCCTGACTGATTCTAGACTCAGCAGCATGGACCATGGTTGGTTTGTTTTGTCCTTCCACCTTCAGGATGGTTGGACCCCTGTTTGCAATTGGTTTGTCCTCTCCTCTGGGATAGATAAGTCTCTGCTGAAATCTGTCTAATATGCTTGATACAGGTATTATACATACCCATATAAGCAATCTGTCATAAGTATATCTACTGTTCTAATTGTCGATAAGTTGCTTCACTAAAGTAA
>JAWWES010000081.1:96233214-96251417 GCA_035583135.1 Lophotriccus pileatus | reverse complement strand
TGACAATCTGCCATAACACAGAGAAATTTAGTGGATAAAAGGCTCCGTGTCCTTGTGTATTACAAAATGCAACAATATATTAACACTATAGCTAGTAAAAATATTTTCACTGCTTCCTTTATTTTTAAAGCAGTTTGTGTCAGAAAGAGTATTAAATCAGTACTTTGCCTATTCTCTGTCTTAGTAAAAAAGCTTAAGTTTTCTGCTTCAAAGTGGTTTAAAGAGAATAATATTCAGAAGTCCAATTTTTAAGAAAGTTTCAGAATTCCCTAAGGAATTTTGGTTTCTCATCTCATTACTGCTAAATCTATTGTTTTAACATTTATTTCTTTTTCCCTCTATCTCACTATATATGTACAAGAGCAAAGAGTGTGAGAAGGCTAGATTGAGAGGGTCATGATAAGTCATAAAAATAACGTGGAAAAGATCAACACAACCTCCCTTTTCTAACGGACTAGGTGTAAGATGGATGAGAATTGTTTGGGGATCATCTTTATCTACAGATGCCTCCCAAAATATCTGTAACAAAAGAAGTGCTGTTACTACTGACTTGTTCTGATTCTCCTACAGGGAAAAAAAAAGATATATATATTGATTTTCTAACATTTTTTTAGCATGAGTTTAACTACAATTTTCCAGGCTTTTAATGTTGCTTCAACAAGATGTATTTCCTAATAAATCCAGGTCATTGTTCTTTTGTCTCACTTTTATTTATTTTTTAGCCTTCTCTTTGAAAATCATAGATATGTGCATTAAGTGTTTCTGTGTTTCTGTGTGTGTAAGTCGTTTACAACGTTTGTCTGAAGAAGATTTTATAGTGGAGTTCCAAACCCTTTAAAATAGAGGTTTATAATGCAAAAACTGATAGACCTTTAACTAGATCCACACTACCAGTCACTGCTTTTTAAAGTAGAAATAATAGCAATCTACAGATTGTGTCTCAAACAATACCATAAAAATCGAAATACCATGAAATGAATTTTTGTTTATTTATGTTATAGTGTTACAGCAAAGATTTGTGAGTTGAATCTATTTTCCACAAGTTTTAGCAGCTCAAAGATTAACTCTAGTATAACTTGATCTGTTTATGCATATTAGTAGATGTGGATTTCCTGTATCAATCCATTTATATGTTATGCTCCCGCATGTTAAAGATTACTTTTCAGATTTAGCTCCTAAAATAAGACACTATATTAAACACAATCAAAGCATTCAGATGTCTTCTTTAGAGAAGAATCCCAGAGGTTTAAATTAGATGAGAGTAAAACTATGTGTGTCTCTTAAGTGTTTGCTGTATCAAAAATTATCTGTGGCTAAATTTAGAGCTAGTGGTAAATATAAAGTACAGTAATGATTTCTATTACCTAAATTTCTGGCAGCCCAACTACTACCAGGTGAAGACATGTTAGGTCACTTTTCTTCGAGGGTTCAACAATGCAGATACAGCTGGATTGAAAAGACACAGGATTCCCCTCCCTGCATTCACTCTCAGTTCCCATCTGATTTGGAGGCGGCTTAGAAGGGGAAGCTCTGAGAACTCGCTCAAATTATCAGTTCCCCTATCGATTTATATTTTACTACTAAAATATGGTCATATATGACACAACCATGGCATAATGCCTACTGGGGCTATTCCGCAGTAGGAATTTGTTGATATGGTTTGTTTACATATAAACTTTCTGGAGAAAAGAGTGATTTTGAGGAAGGACTCATTTATCGATATTTAACCATCTAAACATCTAGTCTGCTGTGGTCATCTGGGCTTCTGATCTGCCTACTAGAGAAAGAAGATGGTCTGTTCTAACAAACTAAACATATCTAACATGCTAAGAGAGGAAAGGAAGATCTACTTTTAAAGTTGCTTTTAGTATATTTAATGTATTTAACTAAGGATAGGTGAGAGGAACCTGTGATTATAACTAATACAGAGGAGTTCTGCTCATGATTTATAGACCCTTATAAATCTTTATAGCAATGGTAATGTTAAAACATTTCCTAATTATGAGTCTTTACTGAAAGATGTGAGTAAAGGTACAGTTTAGTTATGTAATTGTATCTGCTACTTAACAATTTCTGGGTTTGAATCACTGAATATGCATGTGTCCAAGAAGAGATTTTTTTTTTTTTGCATAGTTTCTAAGTGATAAAAAGCATAATTTCTTTGGGTTTGTTCTTTGACATAAGTTCAGTGCAGTAGTTTTTCCTAACATGCATATATATGTCAATCTTGTAAGTAATGTCCACTTAAAATATACAAAGTGAATCTGTGTAGTTAGCACATAATATCACATAAATAGTTGTGAAAATACACACAAAAACCTCATCTTGCTAAGGTCAGTGGGAATTTTAAAGCAGGTAAAATAATGTATCTAATAATTAGTAATGAGTTGTGTTTCTAATGAGAAAGAAGTTTTTGTTCTGATAGTATTCACTGTTTCTCTAAGCTAACTACCATCTAAATCTGAAAAGTGATTTAATCTGATCTCATAAACACCACTGGCTGTACTCTGTGCCTCAAATGAAAACTGCTTTATTAAATTAAGTACAAAATTATTTTGCATTTTGAATTCTATTGTTCCTTGAATGAAAAATCGCAACACTTTTACTCTGTTCTTCTCTTTTAATGTATCAATGGTCATCTCAGAAATACCTTTTCCTGGTAATTTGTCTAAGAAAACAGAAAAGCCTTGACATCTAGTGATTGGTTGGTGTGTTAAAGAGGGTTATTTTTGTACCATAAAATTTGTACATATCTAAGTAAATAGAGGCTCCGCTACATTAAAACCACCTCACATTAGATATATAGGAAGTGTGTGTATGTGTACACATACGTGTGTGAGTGTGTATTTATGAATAGTCTCTGCTTTGTGTCACTGGCAAAAAAATTAAGTAACTGTACAATTTTAATTCAAGGTATGAACTGAAGATAAAACAAACCGCTTTCATTTGTCTCAGGTGAAAAATAAGAGGGTAGAAAATAAACAGAAGTGTTTGTTTCATTAGCAGTATTGCATTTTTCCTCTGAAATGAAAAGTGTTTTAAAATAACGACTATTTTCCAGCTGTAGGAAAGCTGTTGCAAAGAGTCTGGTTTATTAATGGTCTACGGGAATTATAAATTTAAAAAGTTATAAATGGCACTCACAGGATTTTCCTTCACAAAGTTAAAGCTGCTGTGCTTTTTGAATGGTAAGTGTACAATTATTTCTATAAAGTGCTGCAGAAATTAATTTTAAAACCAGATGGTTTTGTACAGATATTGAAATGCTCTATTTTGATCTCATGATTCTAGAAGACTAAAAAGAAAAAAAAAATTTGTGATTGCATATAGGTAGTTAAATTCATTCAATGACAGAAGATATAAATTTTAAATTTTTTTAAAATAAGAAACCTTTCAAAGAATTTATTCAAATTTGCTTAATACAATTAATTTATTACTGGTATTTTCTTACAAACCAGTGATAAATTGTTCTTATTTGAAGCATGATAACAGCACAGGGTAAAGAAATAGCAACATTCATTAAAAATGTTTTATAGATTTTTCCTTTTAGCTTTTTTTTTCTTTTAATTCTCTTTTGTAATCTTGTCTTTTTTAGTAACTTTTTATTTTAACCTTTTTAAGTTTTAGGTTTTACCTTTTTGTTCCAAAAGGTCTTTGCAACTGTTAAGACTTGATAATATTAATAACCTTGAATTTTATGAATTTATCTTTTCTTAGGGAATAGAGTTCTTTAGAACTACTAAACTATTAAATAGTCTCTCTCTCTCTATCTCTCTCTCTCTGTCTCTATTAATTTCTATCTCTAACATATATGCTCCTTCCTGATTTCTTATCAAGTTACAAATTTCATGGTTTGTTCATGAACTTTCTATGGAGATTCCATCTTTTATGGAATAAAAAGATGCTACTTTTAAAACAAGTAGCAAAAGTTAGAAATCTTCGCAAAAATCAACTATGTATTTATTTTTATATCCACATAATTGAATGCTCATATTTTGTTTGATGAAGGCCATTAGTATTTGTTGTTTCATGTACTTGTATTTTGGTTTTGGTTTGTTTGAGTTTTTTTCTAATTGTGATTAGTAGAGGACAAATTATCTTTTTCTTTTAAAATTCAGTTTGTCTAAAACTTTTAATATGAAGAATATACATATATATGTATGTATGTATATGTATATACACTTTTTTATTAAGTATTTCAGAAATAGAAGTCAAGTCAAAGTAAAAATGCAATTAAGTTAAGAACAGCACAGCATGAAATAGAGATGCATATACATATTCATTTCAATCTTTGGAAAGGTAGACAATCAAAAATATCCAAAATTTTATTATAAAACATTCATTACCGTCATCAACAAAAATAACTTCTAAGGTTTTGCTTGGGTTCTCTGAGAGTTTTGCTTGACTTGACTATTGAAATTAGGCTAGAAATATGTTTTATGTAAATACATCATTAGGGAGAACTCTGTGATTATACAGAACAGATGAAAGCTTACACTGCACTGTACAGTATCAAAGTAATGTCTCTCTGACCGCAGAATATATATGGTTATAGAGTACATAAATACGAACTTTGGCTTGGGTGGCAGGAGAGGTCAAAGATTAGGTATGCAGGCCATTAGAGTTTAATGTCAAGTTCCAGCATCATTATCCTACTGTGAAAGCTGTTATTGCCTTTTGATGAAAGAATTTCTGTATTGTAATCCCATCACTGATTCAGTCTATTTGCATTACTTCTTCCTAGTGACTGGTTTCTACTGTTTAGCACCATTTGTTTAATATTTAATATTTTCCCACCTAATTTTTACATTATTTTAAGCTCTGTCTTATTCTGAATTCCTAATTTTTAGAGTATATTCTTTGAACTCATTTTTGATAGGCTTTATCCTATCTAACTTTGGAATCTAAAATTTGGATAAACAGTTGAGTGTGAGCAAGACATTTAAGGCTGACTCTATGTATGCTTGTGTTTCCTTTTATTTACTATGAAGGTATCCTAGGATAACTCACTTAGATATTGCAGGGTGTTTCTGTGGCTGGGTTTTGGTACCTGGGGGGCTACAGGGATGGCTTTTGTTAGAAGCTGCCAGAAGCTTCCCCTCTCTGGTGGAGCCAATGCCAGCCAGATCCAGGACAGACTTCCTGCCGCTCGCCAAGGCCAAGCCAATTAGGAGTGACAGTAACGCCTCCATGATAACCTATTTAAGAAAAGAAGGTTGCAGTGCAAAAGAATTCCAGCCAGGGAAGAGCAGAGTGAGAACATGGGAACAGCCATGCAGACATCAGTGTCAGTGCAGAAGGAGGGGCAGGAGGTGCTCCAGGAGCCGGAGCTGAGGCCCTGCAGCCCGTGGGGCAGACCATGGTGGGGCAGCTGTGGCCCTGCAGCCCAGGGAGGAACATCAGAGTGCAGAGACCCACCTGCAGCCCACGGAGGAGCCCATGCTGGAGCAGGTGGGTGTGTGGGAGGTTGTGACCTCATGGCTGTGACCTCGTGGGAGGCCCAAGATGGAGCAGGATCCTGCCAGAGACCTGCAGCCCATGGAGAGGGAAGCCCATGCTGGAACAGGTTTTTCCTGGGTAGGACTTGTGGCCCCTCTGGGGGACCCATGTCGGTGCAGCTCAGTCATGAAAGACTGCACCCCATGGAGGAATGACCCATGGGACAGCAGTTTGGGAAGAAATGCTGCCTGAGGGATGGACTCACACTGGAGAAGTCCATGAAAGACTATCTCCCGTGGGAGAGATGCAACAGGAGAAGAGAAACTCCTCTCTCTGAGCAGTGTCAGAAACAACTTGACCATAACCCCCAGTCTTTATCCTCCTGCACTGATGGGGGGAGGAGAGAGAATATGAAAGGAAGGAAGGAGGGGGAGAAGGTGTTTTTAAGACTGTTTTATTTCTCAGTCTTTGGCTCTTACCCTATTAGTAACAAATTTAAGTGCTATCCCCACTTTGAGTCTGTTTTGCCTGTGAAAGGAATCAGTGGCTGACCTCTCCTAGCTGTTATCTCAACATGTGAATCCTTAGCTTTTTTCTCTCCTCTGTCCAGTTGCAGAGGGAGAGTGAGAGAGCAGCTTCAGTGGGTACCTGGTATCCAGCCAGGGTCAGCCCACTACAGGTATTTAGATGATATGAATCATGGTCTTAGATTCCATTCTAGACACCATATATTGTCTCATACTTTCTTTAACAATCTATGTAATTACAATAATTAAGAACCTAAAATATTTCACCAAGCTACTGATCTATAAAGCAATCCTATGCTTTATACAGTTCAGTGCTTTTATTACAGTTTTGTGAAAGCTCTATAGTACCACTGACTCCAATACCACAAAAAATATATATCTTAAATTTAAGACTCAATAATATGAGTTAACTGAAAGACTAAAAAATTCTAGAAAATGTTCTTGTTATGAATTAGTTATGATGATATAGACAGAGGAGATAAACCCATTCCATTGCTACATTTTTATCTGTAGTGTCATCCAGGGATTCAAATTGTATCCTTTAATCTGTAGTTACTTTGTCTCAGTTTTTCCAGGTTCCATATTCATGTATATCTGGATATGAATTGCTCAGCTTTCATTTCAGATTTTGTAATCCAACATGTAGCTGTTCTAACAAACACTTCTGAAAAAACTATGTAAGAGCTGCACTTATTACTGAAAATCTTTTTTTCAATATCCTTTATTTCCTGTATTTATTTTACCTTTCTAAATGGAAGTTAATTTCTGTTGTGCAGCATCAGTTCAGATTTTATAATCAATACACAATGAGGAAAATTTTACTATGAATACATTTTACTATTGATTTTGGTTTATCATTATGTTTCAAATGAATCCTTCCCTTTATTCATCTTTAGTTAATACCCCTTTCTGCTGTTTACAGAAATACACCTTCTGCCTCAGTGCCTTGCAAGCTGACTCAAAATGTTTTGCAACATTAACTTGAAATCATTGTGTTATTCATCACATACATTGTCCAGAATATTATACTAAATATTTTGAAGTAAATAAAATCATACAGGCATTTACTTCATGTTTTCTGTTGAGGTGGAAAGTTTCTATTATTCTGAGATATCCATAGTGCAGAAAAAAGTTTTTAGCTCTTTTTGAGCTTCTGAATGAGTTGTTTGTTCATGGAGGCACTGTCATGATGCTTTTTTCCATCTCTTAAACTAGATCCATGACTCCTCCTCATTCTTCTTATGTTGCTATTCTCTTTCTTAGGGCTTGTAAAGTTCACATGTGAATAAGATTCATATATATGTTGCTCTCTATCCTATTATATATATATATATGACCTATCCACATAAGACAAAATATATACAGTTTTAGTAGATTAGCTAACGGAGAAAAATTCCAATGTTTATCAAATAAGACATTTAAATCAAAAAATATGTCCACTTTTTCTTTCTACTGAATGCAAGATGAAATTTACAGAGTTGTCTCTTCATATGCTTGGAGGATCTCTGTGAAAGGACAACTTCTGCTTCCAATTCTACACAAAAAGTAGGTATGAGACTGTATTTTGTTTCCTTATTCAAACAAAAGACATAAGAATATGTGGTGGATTAAGGATGGCTCATTGACAAATTCCAACCCAAGTGTTCATTCCCTCTCTCCTCAAAAGGACAGAGTGGAAGATAAGACAGAAGACTTACAGGTGTAGATAAAGACACTTACCAATCACCATCACAGGAAAAGCAGACTTGATTTGGAAAAGATTAATAATATGATTTATTGTCAATGGGATTGTGAGAAAAAATGTTGAAACCTAAAACACCTCTCCCCATCTCCCTTCTTTCAAGGTTCAACTTCACTTCTTCATTTCTGACATCTGTATCTCCTCTTGCCCCTGAGCAGCAGCTGTGAAAGAAAGAGATCATGAAATGTGTCTTTCAAGTATAAGTCTTCCAGGACAGCATAATTAGAGTATATCAAAAAACCTCTACATTCATTGTGGAGGAGATAAAGTAATTATCATCTTTTTCTCCTTCTCCTGAATTTGAACTTTTAAGAAGAACTGCGTAGGCAACCACATCCCGGTAATTTCAGAATGAGGGACCTGTGAAAATCATGTTGGGAGAGAAACTACAGAACAAGAATATTGAATCCATATAATTTCTATTATGGAAATAGTATCAAGGAACATAATGAAACTTCAAATGCTTAAAGGTATTTGAGTGCATAGTGAAGCGAATCTGACAATCTGGGGCTGAGATGGGTAATGTAGTGGGATATGAAGCTGTTACTGTGGTAACAGCTAACAATCACAGAGGAAGTTCTGGCTTTGCTACCTGATTATTCTTGATCTTTTTTTGAGGCAGGTGTAACAGATCCTTATGAAATCAAATATAGAGAGGAAGCTGATAAAAATGTGGGGTTTTCAATTGCAGTCCATGAGAACACATATGAACATAAGGATGAAGAATGAACCAAGTCCTAACAAACTGAGTATAAGGCTTCTTCTTACATCACTGTTCTGCAACGTTTGTAACCTGGAGGACAGGTGTTATAATTTTATAGGAAGTGGTGAGGCAGCAACAGCATTACATTTTCTTAGGTATAAAATCTAGTCAAGAAGGTGCAGAATAAGACACGTGTATTTAAGATCAACTGTTGCACGCTGTGATGTATAATTTATAGGAAAGATGTCCAGAATAGTTGGTGAATGTTTGTAATTCAAGCCTTTGAAGCAATAATTGAATTATAAATAATACACTGTTTGACTATTATTGCATGTAATTAAACTTTATTAGTTTTAATAGAGTTGATTTGGGACAAAAGGAGTTCAAGGCATATCCACTGATAATAACAAAAAATTATGTGTGGTGAGATGAAATATTTCTGAATTGTGACTCAGAAAAATAGCTTTAAGTATTTGTTTCCTAGAGACATTGACTGCTTAGACCTGAGAAATGAAATTGCAGACACCTGGAGGCTGGCATTATGCTAGCTCTGTATTTTTAGTATGTCAGACAAAATGGAGTGATCTTGATCAGGGCTTCCTAGTGAAAACACACAGATAGAGAAAGAAATAGAAAAGTACATTTTGTTAAGTAACAACATAGCTTGTCATGTCTACATTTTGTTCTCCAAGGAAATGTGCAAAAGCAGGTTTTTGCTCTGTCAAACAAAAATATGTTTCTGTAGAATGAACTTGCAGACATGCAACTTACATGTCTGTGCAACTCTTGTCTAGGCTAGTCTCTTGATTAAAGTTATTACTAAATTAAAAATTTTAGAATAATCATTGATAATGTAGGTTTAAGAAAATGCATGTGACTATTTAAGTTCTAAATGAAACACTGGAGTTAAGTCAGGTTCTGAGGTCTTTATTGAGTTTAAATACGGTGAATAAAGAATTTAAATTTTGTGTAGAAACTATTGTGAAAAAAAAATATGAGATTCTAATATGTTTAAAATATTAAGTCAACTGAAAAGTGTAAAATAAGATAAAGCATAGTTAATGATCTGAATAACATCAAACTAGCAAAGAAAAGAAAGTTTTCAGTCTTTTACATCCATTCACTAGGATTCATAAAGAAATACTTTTAAAACTGCAAACTTAAGAAATGCTGAAACAATTAAACACTTGAAAAGCAACAATCATGTTTGTTCCACTACTTTTTTTAATGTCTAGCCAAATGGTATCTCTGATTGGAATTCCTGGACACAATAACAAAAACACAAATCAAAACGAAACAACTAATTGTTGTGGGAGATAAACAAGTCCATTTGTTTGGTTTAAACAAAATCAGAACTGAAAGAGTTTATTGATTTAGTAATGGCACTTTATTAATTGAGAGCCAGTGAAGTATGTGTGCAGAATCAATACCAGGTGTACAACAGATAAACCATGAGACCAGAGATTATTAAGGAACACCTACAAATAGTGGGGTGCAGGGTGACCCCAGCATCCATCCCATGGGAGAGGGCTCTGCCTATTGCAGGGGGAGAGGGTAATGCCAGGGGGAGGGTTGCAGGCACTGCCCAACCTGCTGTGTTGTGTCCTTTCCTTCTCTCCCCAAGGTCTCTCCCTACCCATTGCAAATTATGATGCCTCTTTACATTTCATTTGTCAGGGGTGGTCCATTAGACACTGTCACATCAATAGGTTTGTACATGAAATACGAGTGTTCAAATGTACCAATTTGCAGCCATGTCAACATCCTTCTACTGATTGCTGTCTTAGAAAGAAAAAGCCAATGTTTTAAATGGTCTCCAAAACAAAACAAGGATCATTCCTTCTGATTACATTAGGGATGTTTTGGGTCCTTTCTTCACCACCTTTTTGCCTTTTCTTTCTTTTTTTTTTTTTTTTTGGTATGCCTTCATAAAAATGCTGGTAAAAAAAAATCATCAAAATTATTTATTATGTTGGAAAACAATTGAGTTAGTGTGTTTTGTTATGTCAGTTTCAGTTTACCTTCTATTAAAACACAATTAAACATAATTTATGAAAGATATTTTTAGAAGTTCTGTCTTGAAATGAAGGTATAGGCAAGCAGCTTTAGCCCAGGTCTTTCTCTTAGTATGTAATACTTCCTAACTTTAATATAGGTGATGAGTCAAGTCTAACTGAGAAATTCACAGAGGAAAGAAACTACTCACATAGGCAGATAAATTGGAATACTGCATATTTTCCACTCATAAAATGAGAAAATATCATCCATGAATCATGGTATCAAGCTTGCCCTAACAGATTCATAAAGCTGAAAAGTATTATTTTCACTTAATGTCGTATGACTAACAAAATGTTCCATGGTATGAACTGCTTCAGTTTCTCCATGGTGGAGGATAAGGTACAAGGGTTCAAGATAGAGTTAACAACAAATAATATTTTCTCATCTCCAAGGAGCTAAGTAAGGACAACTTGATCTTATTGGTAGCTGATTTAGTAACAGAAGCTACAATTATCTTTACTGATAAATGTAAAAGAAAATTCAGTGGCAATGGGAACTTCATTTCCAAAAAGGGAATCTGGCAGGGAGTGAAGTATCATCCAATTCAAAGACAAAAATGTCACAGCCACTTTAATCAGGTCCACGCCACGAGCAGATGCTAAACCCCCACATAAAAGGAAATTTCCATACAACACATTTGTGACTCTTTCCTTCTCTTTGCATTTGTTAAATTTATTAGATGTGCAAGAAAGAAAAAGGTTCTTAAAAGGAAATTAGGCTTTGAAAAACTGTGCCTTTATAATTTTCTATTCTAAAAAAACATAAGTAACCTCCTATTTTTCAGAGGAATAAGAGCTATGGCTTAGTTCTTTCTTAACAGGTGCATTGCTTGTTTGTTTGATAAGAAGAATACTATTCTTCCTATTAGTTGTTCCACATTATGCCTTTTCTTTTTTTTTTTTTTTTCCTCTCAATATCTCTTGAATGATTTACAACTACCTTCCAAAGGCTATGGAAGACATGTAAAACTAACCTTGCAGTTCTGTGCCCTGTACTATGGACACTCATTTATGTTTTGAAGATGAAATTTCCAAAGGTGGAATAACATCTCAGGAAATTGAGTGACACTAGGTGGACCCAATTTCTTTCATTCCCATTTACTTTTTTTTTTTTTTTACTTCAGTGCTACTCTAAAAACTGATAAATACTTATCAAGAATAAAGACCACTGAGATCAATAGACAAGACTGAACAGAATAAGACTATTTTTTTTAACTTAAATGCATGTATCTGACAATGTAGACATTCCTGAGAGCAATAATGTAATGTGCTTCAGAATTAGAATTGTGCTGTGATTTGAGGTTCACTCTTGGAATTATCCTCCAGGCACTTGCCTCAAATGTAGTTGTCCAACCCTCAGCATTAAGAAGGGGAGAGGGAAGTGAATGATGTCTGAATGAAGTATAATTTTCTGGTCTTGCATATACAGTTCTGACTTGCTTAAAAATGTTCACTTACCATCTTTTTTGCTAAATGGCATTTTCTTCCAAGAGCATTTTTTTCTAGCTGTAACGAATGAAATTCAACTATTTGTAGGCAAGGCTAAAATGAGTATTGTTCTGAAGGTGTTATGAGTCCTGGTCTTGTTGAAATCTATTGCTGAAGTATTGTTGAAATTTTTAGATAAAATGTAGGCCTATCCTAAATTATCTAGGGGTTTATATCTAAAAAAATTGGTGTCTAATAAACAGAGTCCAAAAATAATGTTAGAGTTTCTTTATGTTATTTTATCTGATGCAAATCTAAACCACCAATTTTGAATATCGAACTTGATCTCAGTTTATCCTGTGGTATACTAAAATTTTTCAGGATCATCTGACATGTAGACAAAGAAGAAGCAATACAGCATATTACTGCTTTGTGCTTCTGC
This sequence comes from Lophotriccus pileatus, assembly GCA_035583135.1. Taxonomy (NCBI): domain Eukaryota; kingdom Metazoa; phylum Chordata; class Aves; order Passeriformes; family Tyrannidae; genus Lophotriccus; species Lophotriccus pileatus. The sequence goes on along the minus strand of JAWWES010000081.1, from coordinate 96,239,080 downwards.
ATACTTGCTGGCTGTGCATGACAGTATGAAGCAGGTGTACTCATTGTTTCATTTCATTCACCAGTCATTTGTGTGAACAGTAAAATCAGTATTTTAGTCTCATATACTCTAACTATGGTTGATATTTCTATGACATAACTTGTATGTCAGTAGTATGAAACTCAGTGAACTGTGAGCAGCAAATACACTACAGTGACAGGTTTTTTTGTTGCTTCATTGTAACTCTTATAACATTTTTACTTTTTTTTTTTCCGTCATTTCATGTGGCAGCCTACCAGGTAAGATCTTGGCCCAATACAAGCAGTATTACCATCCCAGTCCCTCTCCTTTGTTGCTGATTCCACCTTCTCAATAACAAGCTACATTTCTACAACTTCACTAAAGCAGAAATATAACCTGGAAAGGATTTTAAAAATAAGATAATTTGTTTTCCAGAATAAAAGGAAAAAAAATCAACTGTAACAAAAGCCTTGATGAATAAGTAATCAACAAGACAGATTAAAAAAAAAAAATATGTATTTAGGTACCTTGCCCTAAAAATATTTAAAATCCAACCAGGTTTTACCTTGCACTGTAAGCACGTTTGTCATAATTTGATCAGAACAGACATTTTTCAAAGATTTGCCAGGTAATTCTAAGTCTAAATGAAAGATAAACCAGACCTAATTATTTCAGCTTTTTCTCTTAGGTCAGTCACATTTTTAAACCTTGTGATTAACTTCATTGCTCTCTTCTAGGCTTTCTCACACTAAATACACATTTTCTGAAGTACAATAGCCAAGACTGAACAGAGTTGTATACACTGGTATTAATACATCCCAATATGGCACTTCTTTAGTAAGTATGTGAATTTGTTGTCTGTTATTCAATTAGTAATCCATTATAAAACCTTATTCTTATTCTACTCTGCTGCCCATCCTTTTCCTGTATTTTTGTACTTAGTTGGTCTTGCACAGTCACAGCATTTTTTATTGTGCTTACCAATTTTTTTTAACAAATCTTTCATAAATTTTGGCTCACTAAAAACTTGCATCCTGTCCTCTAGTGCTCCTGTAGTCCCTCCCAGATTTTCTTTTTTATAAAAAAATTCAATAGCATGCATTCTCTTCTATCCTTCATGCAACGTGGAACAGCAATCAATAAATCTTTCCATTCTAATAACAAGTTATTGATAATTACTCTTAGGAATCACCTTTCCTAACCAACCTTCTGTCCACCTTGTTGTAGTTTCCTCTGTTTCATGTTTGATTATCAGTGTTGTACATTTCCATTGAAGTATTTAAGTAAAGTCAAATGTTGAACCTGCTATTCTTAAGGTTGTAATTCTGTCCTAAAAAAAAAAAAAGATCACAAGGAACTATTTTTTTGCTTCCTTACCATTTGAAGCTACAAGCTTTCTAGCAGTCAATTGCTCTCAGTTCAGTCCTCAGTTCCTGAGAAGTGAAACAGAAAAGGCAGTAAGGACTGTATTTTCTGATACCATTCTTTTGTCATTCTTTTCTGCGTTGAGCAACAGATAAATCCTTTCCTCAGTCTCTTATTACACTGAATGCAGTTGCAGAGCAAATTCTTTTTATCTTTCATTTTCTACTACTTTGCCTTGCCTTTCTGGTCCTGACAAGCATATGCCACACATTTCATTGTTTCCTCTATAGGAAGACCTGATGTTACCTGGTTCCAGTTAAACTCCAACCCCTAATTTTTATGAATTTCAACCCATACTGGTTTTTTAGCCTAAGTTATACTCCCACTAAATATTCTAATGTCAGCCTTTCAAACTCTTAATTTGTTCTTTCTGCCCTCTGAATTTTGATGGCTGAATTAAAAAATTCCTTGGATCAGTGTCTGAAGAGGCACTTTAGCTCCTCAGCTGGGAGAGATGAGTATTGCTTGTCTGAATAAATTATTGCCTTGAAAGAGTAATAGCAACTGGCTGAGTTTAACCAACACTAACATACAGCTTCTATTAACCTCAGATTACCACTACAAATGAGCACACGTTCAGGTAATGTGTTGTATAAATAAAGCATGCTACTTTATTAAATCAATACAAGAATAAGAGGCCTTACAGTAGAGAAAATGCTGCCAATTTGCAAAGAGGGCTATGCATGATGATTTGTAAGTAGGTTACTTTCAGCTTCTTAATATTGACCTCTAAAGTATTCAATATGAATAGTGATAAATAACATTTTTTCAGAAAATAGCAAACCATTATGATAAAATCCATTTTAAAGCTATTAACTTTATTTAATTATTCTGAAACAGAATCAAGATGACTTTGAATAAATCATAGTGAAGTATTTTTTTAATGAGGAAAACCCACAAGTTAACCTCTTACACATCTTTGAAAAACTGTGAGTGAAAAAAATTTATGTTTAAACTAAAGAACAAAATCATAACCTCACTTTGTAATATGATTGGATCCCAGAGGGTGGAAGGGCAAGAAATTATCTTTGCAACTGCATATACTAAGAGACTGACTTTAATCAAGGCTGATAACTAAATATATAATCATGAATAGCTATGCTATACTCAAGTTCAGTAGGTTTAATACCTTCAGATTTCTCTAACCTTACAAAAAATTTGACCTCCATAATGAGTCTTGAAAACCTCTGTGTATTGTACATAATCTCAGGAATTTTCATTCCTCTACAAAACTGTTTCTATAATTCAATTTGAAAGTCATAGAATCATAGAATATGCTGAGTTGGAAGGGACCCACAAGGATCATTTAATTCCATCTCCTGGCCCTGCACAGGAGAAATGCAGGAAACAAATCATGAGCTTGAGAGTATTGTCCAAACACTTCTTGAACTCTGCCAGGTTTGGTGCCATGATCCCTTTAACTGAGTTTATCTTCATGCCCCATAATTTTAAGACTATTTACTAAAGCACCGTGCTCTTTTTGAAACTGCTTAGAAAATAAAATAGGACATCTGTAATTTTTTCTTTATTGAAGGTTTTGAGATCTTGAGATCTTTTGCAACAAGATAATGTAATTACTCGTTTTTGTCTTTCTTGCTCTTCAAATCAGGTAGTCTATCCATTCCATGAAACTACTTTTTTTCCAGTTGTGTTACGTCCTTTGAACAATCTCTTAGGATGGTATCACCCATCTGGAACATTTTAAATATCTCTTTCAGAATAGTGCTATGGCTTCTCCCAGGCTGACAGCTACACCTAGGAAGCGTATCTGTGATGCTAAACTACAGTGAAGGATGTGTATGCTAATGTATTAATATACCTCTCTCTTCAGTCTGCCACGTCCTGTAGTTCCCTATGTCAAGTATAGCTGGTCAGGACACCGTGATGAATCATTTCTTTGCATGTGCTGTGCAAAGGAATAGCAGAGTAAGGAAAGCCTACATATCACAAGAGTCTCAGTGGACTCCATTCTTGAGAAATATCTGCTATAGCGGAGCTCAGACATCAAATCATTCATGTAAGGGATAGAGAGATCGACCACCAGCAACTTTTACTTAGCTCTGATATTTACAGAATAGAGCTATGTTAAAGAAAAGCCACAAACATGGAAATCCTAGTTAAGTGACTTCTTATTTAGTTGTGAAATCATTGTTTTGAGCCTAAACACTCTCTGAGTCAAGTTAGGTAAAAGGGGACTAAAAGTGTTGGGTTTTTTCCTAGAACTTTGTTTCAGTGTGAACTTTTAGAAGTTTGGTCGATAAAAATTGGTCAGCCTTCTGAACTGATTGGTAAAAACTAATTGATTGACTCTACTCTTGGCCATTTTTTTTATTTTTTATTTTTTATAGCATAACATGCAAACATAAAGAATCAGAATTGAATGGAGCATTTCCAGTGATCAGGGTGTACTAAAAACAATGCAGTTCAAAATGAACAAAGATTTGAATATATTAAAGTATGAGAAGGAACAAAAGAAAAAGCAATGATTAGGGTCTCACTTTAAAATGTGTCTTTTTAACTGACTTTCAGCTTAAATTTTTGATTTTTGATGTTTTACTATTTTTTTCTCTTTTTGTAGGTGAAAACATCTGTCTGATTTAAAACAGTATTTAATAATTTTTATTTTTGACTGCTGAAAAATCCATTATTTCCACAGGTTGTCCAAAGGTACTAGTCATGTGTCATATTGTTTGATAAAACTATGTTAGTTTTAGTACTTTAGGTCTTAACTATCTTCAGACAATTAGAAACTAACTTAACTATTACCTGCCATTTTACGTCTCCAATGCTTGCTGTAAGGATTTTTTTTCCAGCTGTAGTGATTTACAGATGACATTTTTTCAGTTTAAATTATTTAAAATCATGCTTTTCTTACCAGAAGTTTAAAGGAATAGTGTGCTGAGAGAGACATTGATTATTATAAGGCTTGTAAGTAAACTCTTTTTTATTCTGTGTCTATTACAAAAAGTATTATTTTTAAGTTGCTTGACATGGCACAAAATATACGAAAAAAAAGTAAAATTCATGACACTGTGAATTATGAAGAAAAACAAACTGACAGGTTCAGAGTTAACGATAGGCTAATCCTTTATTTTACAGATGCCGTGGGTTTTTCTGTGTGGAACATTTCTACTTTCATGGAACAGTAACTCTGAATATAACTAACTTAACATAGCTGTGTCCTACTCTGCCCTCAGCACTCAAAGGAAGTTATCAGGAGGGTTTTTGGGTACAACCAGAGCAAAATTACTTCTGTAAAGCAATTTTAAAGCCTAGTTGGATTTAGAAGATATGAAATACAAATCCATATATAATTCATGCATATTATAGAAGGCATCTTTTTCTATTTGTTGCAATATACTGCAAAATGCTTCCTGGGGGAAAAAGATACAGCTCCAAGGTCCTTGTTTGTAATGAATATATGGGTTTTTTTCCTCCTGCTACCATTTAAAAATGAAACCAAACAAAACTATAATCCAATCTATAGTCTAAAAACATTTGATATTGAACCAGATAGGTCATTAGATGGTCCAGTTTGAAGGCAGTAACTGCAGAGATCACACTGTAAATTATAGATAATATTGCAATCAAGAAGGAATCAATTTAAAGAACATAAAATTTACATTTGTCACTAACTTAAATATGCAACTATGCAACTTAAATAGTAGCAGTTTTGTGGAAACAAAAAGGGGGCTGACACAGAATGTTTGTCAGGGATATTTTTTTAACAAAGCTTTTCATAAACACTCTCCTAAGGAGTAAAATACTTCTTGGCAAGGTTCTGCAAGACTGTTTGTGAGTACTGTGCTGTTTACTGTGTCTACAGATCTATCCAAGATATCCACAAGTCATTTTGCTACAAATCTCATTTCTGTCCTTGAGGATTTCCTACACTTCAGCAGAAACACTCCTGTGTTTTAGAGAGACAATCTTTTCTGATATAATCTCAGAATGTCTCATGGTAATGAAGACAGCTGCTGTCACAAAGCAAAACTGCTCAGTTCATATAGTTTTAAACAAATTGTATCTGAAACAGTTTATTTGTTTGCTAATGTCATGCAATTAACTTGAAAATAGTGAATGATATATCTAGGATCAATATCACTAGCAGAACAGATAAACCGCAGGACCAGACATTTTGAAATGTTAATAAATACCTAAAAATTTCTAAACCATCCTTTTAAACTAATCCCCTAAAGGTCTAAAGCTGCACATATAAACACCCCTGTAAGTGTCCTCCTTCAGCAGGAATGCTTCATTGCTCTCTTCTTGTCCTGTTTCCTCAATACGCACACTGGTCTATTCCTTCTGTTTTTTCAAGATGGCGGCGGGCGATGTGCCACGCTGCCGCCAGGCTCCTGCAACATGGCAGGGACCCGCTCCCCCAGTGCGGCCCGTCGCCACGCTGCTGGCATGGGAGACGCTGCCGTGCCGATTTGTG
>JAWWES010000081.1:96206431-96233114 GCA_035583135.1 Lophotriccus pileatus | reverse complement strand
CCACCAGCGCGCTTGTAGCAAGCGTGGTTAGATCCCTTCCCAAATCTTCGTTCGCGAAGCCTTGCCATGATGATGACGATGATGATGATGATGATGACTATTCCTTCTAGATGGGATGTCAGTAACCACATCAGGTCTGTGGCTAATATTCTGTGTGTGGCTTATTATACTGACTTGTGCAGTTTGTCAGAAATTTTGGTTAAAAAGTCTTGTAACTATTTCACTGTTTCATTACATCAATTTTTATTTGGCTTCTTGTACCTTTCTCCTTTAATAATTCCCAATTGTGCACTCTAGAATCTCTGCATGTGTATGTATATTCTTCTTATTAATTTCTTTTCTGGCTAAAATAAATTACTTCCTCAGCCTTCTGCTAACATTGGCTTCTAGATTATGCCATTTTTTCTGATTAGATTTTACTATGTGTTTTTGACTTAACCTATTGATGATATAAATCCATTAACCTAAGTTGATTATATAAATCCATCTTCTACTATTTATGTTTTCAGTACCTAGCAAGCTTACCTAAAGCAATTTTTTCTATATACTTTTTATATATTTGAATATTTTCTTATATTTCACAGTTAGTTTTTTTCTTATTTCATATTTTATAAGGTAGGTCGTATTTTCAAAACTTGTGTCCTGTTTCTGGAGAATCTAAAAGTCAAAAATCTCTGTGAGGATTTGAGACTTTCACAGAGAAGGTACTTTTCGCAATCTGAAGCAATACTGACTCATAGGTCTCTCACAATGTAGTAAGAAAGCAACATTCAGGTTTCCTTGGCATTTTGTTGGCACATTCTTTCAGGTGGTGAGCTGTTTTTCTGTACAGGTGCTCTCTTAGCAGCATAGAAATTTCCTATTGAATTAGGTGATGAAGCTTCTGGTGTGGTTCCAGATAAGAATCACAGCTTATTAAGGTGTAGCCCCTATTGATCTTTAGCAGTTCCTACTTTTTGAATTCTTACTCTCTGCAGTCTTAGAAGATCTTCGAAAAACCCATGTGAACATCTGCTGCATCTCCAATCTTTGCTTCAAAACAAGCATGAACTCTCAGAAAAATTTTAGCTGGTCAACTAAACTGCATTACTCTAGGTCAGACTCGGGCTAGGTACTGAGATTAATGTTTATTTCCTTGTTTATTTCCTTTTGTGCCACAAATTATTCCCTATTAGTTTTATTCATCATACAATCACAGGAAATCCCTTCCTTCTGTTGTGTCAACTTCACCTCTTTTACTAAGGTTACACTCAATCTAGCTGTCTGTGCCATCGATGAAGATGCTGAAGAGCACTGGTCCCAAGACAGAGCCCTGAGGGACACCACATATCACTGGCCTCCACCTGGATATAGAGGCATTGAGCACAACTCTGTGGCTACATCCATACAGCCAATTCCTTACCCATCAAATAGTTCACTCTTCAAATCCATGTGTCTCCAATTTATAGGTAAGGATGTTGTGTGGAATTGTGTTGAAGATCTTATAGAAATGTATGTACCAAATTGTGTTTGAACATAATTGACTTTTTTTTTCTTGGAAGACACTTATAAAATACTGATAAAATACGTTTTTATTTCCCATATTCTTTGGGTGAACTCGTACAGAAAAATATTTAGTTTGAAAAGTTTTTGGGTTTCTGTCCCATGTGTTAGAAATGAAGTTGCTTTATACTGATAGGGCAGCCAGATAAGGCTGAGAGTTATATTCACTGTTATACCTAGGGGATGCAGGCTTTCATATTTCCCCTTCTGGACTGGGACAATTGGAACCTTAGTAGTTCAGGAATATGCTAATAATCACATCTTACCTTAACAAAATAAGAACTGCACCTATGATTATTAGTACATCTTGATGATACTAAAGATTATATAGGTCGGTTAGCTCTGGATAATTGTAAAGATGAACTATGAGAAATGTTGTGATATAAACCAATTTTAGGGTCCAAAAGATGATATCTCCCTAGTTACAGGTCTGGCATCAGCACCAAACACGAGACTATGTTCAGATTTGTGTAAAGCAACAGTTCCTACAAAGGAGCTGGCACTAATACTCTGGTTTTGAGCAGGGCTGAACTGGGATTCAGTACAGTGAGAGGCAAGGACTGGAATGAAAAAGAGATGCCAGGCTATGTTTTGAGTCAGTCCACAAGGATCATCTGGCTATGCTCCCATCTCAGATGAGTAGAAGTTCCTAAGCTAGAACTGGGTTGGGCTCAGGTTTGTTTTTATTTAAGGAAAGTGCCCTACGTAAATTTTGCTTTCAAGTGTCACTTCCATCATTTCTGAGATCTGCTGGAATAACTGGCTACTCTAGTCAGATCTGATTCTTCTGACATTTCTTCTGCTTCCTCTGACCATGGCATGGGATAGTTATGCTTTGGATATGTAATGTCATTATTCTTAGTAGACGGACTGACAGTTTGCTGTCTGGAGTTCCCTGTTAGGATGACATGACTTGCAAATAGCCCTTTCTTTCACTTTTACACACTCGTGGGTTAATCAGTACGCATAAACTCAGCAGACTTTTGCATTAGGAACTGTTATGCCAAATTGAGACTCAAACCAGGGAAAATACTTTTTCTGTAAACTTATTGTAACCAACAGAAGAAAAATGCAGTGAAGTGTAAGCAATACTGCTATAGGAGAGTACACTGACAATTTTAATAATGCTACTTCAAGTACCTAATAATACAGTTTCTTTCAGTTTAAGTGGGTAACCTGTGGAGTAGTAAATAACGTTTAGAAAAGAGCTATACATTTCTTCTACTTAATGTTTCTGCAACAGAAGTTCAATTTTTGCCTCAGTAAACAATTTAAATAGGGAGTCCACTTGGGATAATGCAGATTTTATCTTTGCTTGCTAAAGAGAAACATAATAATGAATTCTGCTCTCACACTCCCAATTTAGTAAGAAAAATAAATAAAAGGAAATTGCAATTGTTCAAAATTATTTACTCATCAAGTATTTAAGATTGTGTCCTGAATGACAGAGGTCTTGTGAATAGTTCACTAAATATTAGCATATCAGAGTAGCTTTTTTTTTCCAAAGAGTTTTCTTGCCATTTATCTTAGGCTTTTGATTCAAATTTGACTTTGTACACTGGTACCTTACTCATTTTTCTTGAATGACTAGAGTTAATAAAGAGATAGAAAGAAATTATTTCAAAATTTTAATTCTGTAGTATTTTACTGTACAAGCAGAAATGGGAAAAGAAACCTGGATTATCCAAATGCAGCTGTTCCTTCAATTTTCTTTTACTCATCAGATATTGGGGTTGTATTATAACAAGTTACAAGACGATGGAAGTTTCTTTGTCAGCAGCAATTTCATGGCTTGATATACCTTTTTTTTTTAATCAAAATTGCATGAAAATCATGTTGATGGAATCACTTCCAAGATGCTCCAAAATGGCAATGAATAAATCTATTAATGTAAGGAATAACTTCCTGAGACTTCAAAATAGGAAATGTTCCTTCATGGTAATGTATGATAATCTCTAATTTAACAATCAGTCAAGCTTTCTGCTATGAACACTCTGATTTTTTTTCCTATTTATATTTAACATCTCTGCTCATGTAAGGTACATTCCATGGCTTATGAATGGAATGGCTGTCAACACAGATAAATATTTTGTTCATCAAAATGAAAATGTATTCATGTTTGGTTTTCAATTTAGAAGCAACAGGAATGACAAAAGTCTAGCTCAAATAGTTGATGCTTTCTGAATTCTCTTACCCACACAGGAAAAAAACAAATTTTAAGAGTATATCTCTGTTAGCAAAGTTTTGAGTCATAGCAGCAGATATTTGTTATAAAAATACCCATTCATATAAGATATGAATCTTCAAAATTATTTTCTTTGACTTCCAGAGTTCTCCTTCACATACAATCTGTTTTGGTGTATAGTTAGATGGATTTATGGAAAAGAGAGCAAGTAGTGCTCTCATTGACTGGCATGTATCAGAGTATTGCATTTAGAATGGAAAAAGAAAAATAGAAAAAAAAAAAGAAATAAGAAAAAAAAATCACAGAGATAACAGCTACATTGAATAATTTAGAATGGTGAGGACTACTTGAGAATAGGAAAAAGAAATCATCAATCTGTCATAAATAAAGAGCAAGGGCCAGGGACTAGAAGGAAAGGTAAACTGCAGAGCCAGAGTTTCACTTTTGCATTGTCTTACTTTACACTCTCCTGAAATACGTTTTTCTCTCAAGGCTGCTGCTGGAATGGTTTGCTTCCATTTTAGTTTAAAATTATTGAAAAGGGGATGTGGAAGCTGATCCCCCACTTTTCAGGGGAACACAACCACCCGTGAGATGATGGACTTCTCTAAGTTTTTGTGATAAGCTTCAAAACGTTTTGTTTTGGTTTTCTTTTTCCTAATGAAGAAAAGGGAATATTTGATGTTTAAAGCATCTGAAGGTTTAAGCTATTTCCTGATCATTTGAAGTTCAGTGAGCTGCAGCAGGCTAAATTCTTTAGAGAATGGTAGGACATGAAGGTATGGGAAATGGAGGAAGGAATCATCTTGAATGTTTTCTGTGAAACTGCTTAAGAAACTATGATGATTAGGAGACATGGCAATGCTTGCAGCTGTGGCAGTTCTTTGGTAGAAAGGGACAAATAGGAAAATGAGATTTCATTTCATTTTAATGCAAAAGAAGGTCTACAAGAATTATTTTTAAAAATGGTATCAACAAACAGGTGACCAAAACACAATGACAAATAATTACTGGCAGGTGATATGCTGATCAGACTAAATGATTTACCATTCCCTATTTAAAGAAAAATGTATATGAAAGAGGAACAAATCTTTAGTATTCCAAATGACACTTGTATAATTTTTTCTACAGAAACAGCTTTAGAAACATCACAGCATGGTCCCAACAAATAAAATTCAAGCCATAGTGGTAATTGGAAAATTCTATTTCAACTTTTTGTAAATATATAATCCTCATTTTTTTATTCTGAAGAATGAAAATTAAAAGTAAAAATTTTGCTTGTTTTGTGTGGGTTTTTAAAATTGAAAACTTACTTTTAATTTAAAAGAAAGAAAAACACATATATAAATGAAACTTCTATGTACGTGATGGGAATGGAAATTCGCATTCAGTTTTTTAGCTATATTTTTATTTACTCATGTATATTAACATCTCCTTCCTTAATGCTATAACTTCTAAATGCTTTCATTGGAAATAGAGAATATATATTACATAATAGGTAGCCAAAGATGAAGTGCAAGAAAATAAATTGATTTTTATATCTGCAAGAAAGTGAGATGAAAGCAATGTCTGAATAATATATAAATAAGAGGTTTTGACTATTTTAATTTGTGCTGTTCTAAGTGGCAGCTAAGAATTCAAGACATAAATCTCACCTCTTTTTATAATATACCTTCGTGCTTTCTGTAAATCTTCCATTCTTCAGACAAAGTATTCTTTGATCAGGCCATCTCACTTGTTCCTTTCTTTTAAAGACCACACATAATGCAAGAGCACTTCAGTTGTAAGTGAAGCCCTTAACATTTAAACAATTCTGTTATTATTAGATAACTTTCATTTGTAAGAAGTGTATAATTTTCTGACATATCTCTGGACTTTTTGAAAGGTTTTTGCACTTAACAGCTTGTATTTAGATAGTAGTAAATGACAGTTCATGGACTACTCCCAGATAGTCTATTTTCCTTCAACTACCTGAAACTGAAACCCAAGACAATTTACTGGCAGAGATGTAGGTCTTTCTGTGTCAGTTAGCATTAATACTTGGTATTGAGCGTGGATACATTTAATTTGTTTTGTATATAGGCATAAATAATCAAATGTATACATGCCTACGATATAAAAAATAACCTAATATGTGACCACCTGAACTGGAAGAACTCTGACAGTGATTTAACTTTCATCTGAATATCATGACATCTTTAATATATTCTTCCCCAGTATTATACTCTTAGATATGGAGGTATTATTAGCCCATGTCTACAAACAGGATATAGAGAAATTATGATTGTGAAAGTATCTCCTAAACGTATCGTGTGCTTGGTCTATAATCTCAAGCACTGATACCTCTTTTTTTCTGCAATATGGATAGAGAAGTATCGGTGTCTGTCACTGTCTGTTTCTCCCACAATTTTATGATCAAAATAATAGGAAATCTCAGCAAGTAATGCTGACCACTCTTCATCAAGGAGCTTTTGGAAGTATTTGCAGTTTATATGAACAGCTCTACACATAACACATGTGAACAGTTAAACTTTTTTCAATTACATTTATAAGCTAAGCAGTTATATATTTCACGATCTGCTTTAATTTATATACGTATGTACATTCCTACTTATCACTCCCTTTTAGAAACAGAGGGACAACAAGAGAAGTGCCTATTTTGCTAAATAAAAGGAGAATATAGGAGAAAATGACATTTTTCATTTCATTGCAAACAAAAAAAAACTAAAAACAACTGCAAAGTCATCAGCTGTAATTTTCAGCTTTTCAGGGTGTTAGTATTTGCCAGATTTTTGAAAGGCCTCACTTCAGTAGCTGTTGGCTTTTTTGTAAGTTTGGCCATAAGCATTGCAGTGGGAGTGACAATATGCTGAGCTCTATTGAAAATCTTGTTGGTGCAGAACAATTGACTGAAAGATTTTGGCCCTGAGCCCTGTAGAATAACAAAATCCACATCACCAAGGTCATGGTTATAGTTTATAGCACCTGACTGTGCTCTGGTTCAAAAAACTGAATACTGTTCATGGATATAAGGAAGCATTTAACTATATAATTCATCTTAGATATACCCTGGTGGGGAAAAAAACCCCGAAGCCAACTTTTTTATATTAAGCAGATGTTGATATAAACTATTACAAATGCAAATTCTGGGACATTTCTGGTTAAAGTGTAGGGGGGTTTATGTTTTTGTACTTAGTTATTTCTTTTTTTTTTTTCAGTTTATAAAAAGAAGATGGCAGAAAGAAGAACAGAATTATGCCGAACAGCAGGTAAGAAACTAAGCTATCTAAATAAAATTAGGAGTGATGTCTTAAGACAAGGAAAGTTTCTTAAGTAATTGTATTATCCTTTTAGAAATGTTATAAAATTTCCAATTTTTTCTGTTTGAATTTTCATTGCATTAAGGATAGAACATTTAATGCTTGGGTTTTTCACAACATAAATGCTCCTTAACCCTTGTCCCCTAAGTAAATTTTCTTATACTGTCTGTCTAATCATCAACCATTATAATTATTTCTCCTTCATCTGTTTTTAATCAGTTCCTTCACACCTTAATATGAATGTCCCTCAGATTTCTTTCCTTTTTACATCTTGTCCCTTAGTGTCTCTTAAAGCACAGACAAGAACAACATGGATATTACAAATACAGAATAGCTTCTGTTTAGGATAGAAATAATATGACTTAGAAAGTATATTAAAGAGATCCAAAAATCTTAACAAGCTGAATGAAAATGATTAGGAAACAACTACTTCAATCTTGTTCCCATAATAGATTTGGAGACACCTAGTTAAGTTAGATTACGGGTTCAGAGAAAACAGAAGCGATTTTTCTTTAAATATGAAACTCATTAACACAGGATCCAGTGGATGTCAAGAGTTTGTCTTTTTTCTGTCTTTTGGTAGAAAGCTATTGTGTTTCTTTGAAAAGATATTGAACAGATCAAGTGGAACTTTTTGGAGGAAAGGACAGGTTGCACTTTCCTCTGCTGAATACAATCACAACAGGATTTGGGAGAAAACAACATCCTTTTAAACATTGTAGTATTTGAGCAGCAGAAAGGTAGAGAAAATTACTATCACACTACAGAAAGAGCTCTTTCATTATAGGATCAAGACAATCACAGATAACAATAGCAAGAATACCATAAATCTTTGTTAATGGGATATATTGTATATAAGTATGGCAAATCATAACGACTTTAAAGCAGTGTAATGCCTCCCATTCATGATTAAGACATATGTTGTTGAATCATTTGAATTGAACAAATCACTGACCAGTTGTTGGTCAGTGAATAGTAAAGAGACTGAGTAGTTTCTGTTCTTATCTTTTACAAGTGAAAATCTAAAACTGAAAGGAAGAAAAGGAAGCTCTTTACATGATTTATACCACATTATTTATTTTGGGGTTTTTTTTGTTTTTTTATTTATTTATTTATTTATAAGAATAACTGTAGCTTTTTCACACCCCATAAGTCTCAAAATTGTAGGCAAGATATAAACTAGGACGCGGGCAGAGAGTTCATGAAATCAGTCTGTTAAGTCCATTGGGGTGGTCCAGTGATCCATGTCAGTGATTTCCTTCACTTTCACTCATAGTTCTTAATACAGCATTCTTCTTTGGTGCAGTGCAGCACTTCATATATTCCTTGTTATTTAATAACAACATATCAAATATTAGGCAATTTTATAAAACTATTTCTAATACTTTGTGGATTTATAAGCTGGGCTCTCAAAGTGGCATGGTGTCGTGGGTTAGCAGGGTCCCCCCTCCCTGAGGGACTGTAGGTGGTTTGTCCAGGTTGGTTTCCGGGATAGACCCAATCAGAAGTTTTGGTAGCGCCTTTTGCCAATTACATCTTTAAGAAAGTTGGAAGAGAAGGCTAGTTGCGCAGTTGAAATTAATAGCCATGTGAGGGAGACGTACCAGGCCCCAAGGGGGGCCAAGGCCTCCCTCCTCCCCCGGCCCTGGGCTGGGGGGCAGAGGCAGCAGTGAAACCCCCCTTCGTCCAGACGTGTAACGGAGTGAAGAGGAAAAAAAAAAGAACTTAAAGGATTTTGCAAAAGAACCGTAGAAACTGCAGCTGGAGAGATAACGGAGTCTTCAAGGTCAGACCTGGCAGCAGCAGCAACAAGCGGAGAGAGTAAGTCCGAACGGGGGGGAAGAGACAGCTCCTTCTCCCTCCCTCCCTCTCTCTCCCTTCAGCAGGGAAAAAAGACTGAAATTTAAATCATCCCTGCCACCTGTGGAAGATTGTTGGGAAGCAGAGACAACTCTTGTCTGCAGTATACAAGGGAGCCCATGATGGAACAGATACAGATGCGACTCCATGGAAGCAGTTTTTGCTGGCTTGTGGCCCACGCAGAGGAACCTTATGCCAGAGTGAAGAGGCCTGGGTAAGAGTTTGGGATCCCAGGGAGGGATCCGTGCCGATGCAGCTAAATTTGGACCCATGTCTGAGACCAGTGCTGGTGCAGCTGCATTTGTGACCCGAAGGACAGCAGAGAGTGGAAGAACTGCTGTCCGAGGGGTAGTCCCACGTTAGAGAAGTCTATTAAGGACTGTATTCGTGGGAAGGGACCCCCTAGGAAACAGGGATGGACTCAAAAGCCATTATTCCCTGTGACCCTGTGGAGCAGACCATGGAGAAGCAAGTGTCCCCTTGCAGTCCATGGAAACCCCAGCCTTCAGCCTTAGCTGAGAAAGGAGGTAGGCTCAGCCCTGTTCCTCGACACAGAGAAGGAAAGGGTCAGAGAGAGAGAAACTGTTCCAGCTGTGACAAGTCGGAGTTGTTGTGCCAGAGGTAACAGAGAAGAAACAAGTGTTGCAGAGTGCCTTAGAAGAATCTGCTTCTCCTCCTGGACTGATGTAAAGGGGGGAGGAGTGTTTTTGTGGACTCAAACTGTAGATGTATAGTGCTTTTACTTAATTAGTATTGTAATAAATATAGTTGTTTAGTTTTTATTGTGTAGTAATAAATCCTAATTTTATTTTCCCCAATCGAATTTGGTTTTGTCTGCATAAACCTTCTCTCAACTTAGAGCAATTTGGTTGGGGGGTGTGGGAAAAAATTGTCACCGAGACAAACCCACGACACATGGTAAATTCAATGTAAGATTCTCTATTGCCCATTTTTATTGCAGTGTGATTGTACTCCTTGCACAAACCTTAAGGATAGGCCAATTTTCAGGAGTTAGGCCACCTTACATTTTGGAGCTGGTAATCTTACAGGTCCAAATATCATTACAGCCCAAACAAATATACATATCTCATGTTACCACCCTCATCCTTCCCACCAACTGGGTTTCAGAAGCATATTACAATTGCTAGAGATCAGAATGCCAGGGAAAGGGGGAATGTCAGTGTGTATCATGAGAGAGTGACATTCAGTAACAGCTAATGCATAATAGTTTGGTTGCCTCAGGGGAATCAAAGATAGAGCAGAATTCAAACCGTTCCTACCTACTCAGCGTATTATTCTATTCAGGGTCATGGATTTGGACCAAATACTTTCCCAGTTTACCGAAAACCTTCATGGGTTTCCAAACCTGAAATCCTTTCTTGTTCTCCTTTGTCTGCAGCTGGGAAAAAAAAAATTTCCTCTTTCCTCCCTCCATCTAGGGGCCACAAAAAGTTCAACATCCTCTTCTTCTGCATCATCATGTTTTGCTTAGTACTACTACATGAACTTCTTTCAGTATAGTCACTTTATACTCTGAGGAGGTAGGAAGCGGTATACAAATATTTTGATAAACCATGATTTCATATTCATATTCATATGAAATCTGGTGCAAGCTTCTAAGCTAAATTCAAGGGGAAATTTATTTCACCTATAGTGGAAAAGGGAGAGGAAATTCAAACATTCCAAAATATTGCTTGTGACAAATTTATATACATACTGTATTTTTTTCTGTGATTACTTCAGAATCCTAAGGTGCATACTACATCTGTTACATCAGAATGACACCCCACTGAAAAAAGTCTGGTATGTTGCCTTATAGACATTTCAGTGCAGTCATTCTGTGGTTTAATAAGATTTGGGAAATATTACATATAATGTTAGAAAAGAGTTTTCTGGGCCATGCTGGCTCATACTGGGCTATCTACCCCACAGTGATAATCTGAGATGTCTTGATTTTTTCTTCATTCAGACTAGGGTCTGTGAAAACAAAACTGCCTTTATCTAGTGTTGGAAGAAGCCTGAGATGGAAAAGATTAAGTGGCACATATTCACAGCCTTGCATTAAAAGGGACGTACACTGATGAACATCTCTAAGTAAGATGTATGATACTGTGAAATTATTGCCTTCCTGATCTACAACTACTGTTTTTGGCTGTTGATTAGATTACAGTGCATTTTCTTATTCTCTTGATAGTTTTATTTCATGTGATTAATAATAACAATGTAATGAAAATAATCCTTTCTTATATCAAAGTAAAATTAGAATAATGACAGAATGTATATGGTGTTAATTTTAAAAGATGCTTCCGAAAAGAACATGAAATCTTTTCAGAGCAAGGTGAAAGTATATGTTAAGGAAATATCACTGAAATATGTATATTGCATTGTAAGTATGCTTGAGTAATATTCCTTGCTTTTTATAATATATAATAAAAAATGTCCAACACTAGAGTTAAGCTTTCCAATTTAAGAATTCTAAATGTAGACTGACAAACTACCTTGTTAGTTTTGTTAATGCACTAAATTGGGCCAGGTTTTCACCATTTCAACTTCCCTTGAAAAGATGCCCTTTGGAAATTAGAAGGAGCTACTACCTAATCCATACATTAATTCTGCTATGGACCAGTAATAAAGGAAACTACTAACCATCTGGTAGTTATGTCAGCTTAATGACTCTGTACAAAACACATGCATATCTAGAGAACAGTTAGACCAAGTCTACATAACACTGAATTTTACACCAGACCTGCAGAGAGTTATATATTCTTAAAATCATATAGACCTGAACACAATTGAATGCTGAATGAATAAAACAGCTGTCTCTGTAATCCCTAAACCAGAAATAATTTTAAAAAATCTATGGTCTGAAGTTGACTTGAGACATTCCAGAAATATAATATTTCCTGACACATTTTAAGATTTCTGAATCTGATCATGATTTTGATTTCTAACCTTTTTATTTTTTTTTTTTTAAGTTACTTAAATGCAAAACATAATGAGGGAAGGTTTAGTTCTTTGTTTGTTGTGTTTTTTGTTTTGCAACATTCATTAATAAATTCAAATAAGTCTTCCCTGAGGACAGGCTGGATGATTAATTAACATGTGTAGGGAATACTTAATTTTTTATAGAAGATTTGAACAATCTTTTCAATATTTCAAAAATCAGTGTCCTTTTTATCTTCTCCTGGGTCATCTATTTTTTTTTAAAAGAATGTGTTTCTCTGCTTTCATGGTTTTCAGAAGGTATATCTTCCTCTTTCCCCTCCCAGTAGTTATTTGGTAAGGAAGACCATTAAAAGTTACAGTGTAAGTGTCCTGCTACAGTTTAATTATTATAAAAATCTCTCATGAGAAGGAATGGCCTTCAGGGAAATATCACATGCACAGCTCAATAATCCTAATCAATCTAATTAAATTTCTGTGAAATAAGCATTTTTAAAAGATTTCCAGAGGTCTTGTAAGTTTGTCTTATTGTTTAGTGTTGCAGGATTTATCTTTAATCTGGGAAGGTTTCTCAAATGTTACAATGAATAATGCATTATATTTGAATGGAATACTCCTTGCACAAGATCACTACAATGGCATAGTAGAGAATACTTTCTTTTTGAGGGCAGACTTCTTGCTGTAATTTCCTGGTGCTTTGTGGTGGGTTGACACTGACTGGATGCCAAGCGCCCATTTAAACTGCTCTGTCACTGCTCTCCTCAGCTGGATAGGGGAGAGTTACATAATGTAACTTTTGTGGGTTGAGATAAGGACAGAAAGAGATCACTCTAGAGTTATCGTCTTGGGCAAAACGGACTCAACCTGGGGAAAAGTAATTTAATATATTACCAATCACATCAGAGTAGGGTAATGAGAAACTAAAACAAATCTTAAAGAAAACCAGCTTCGCCACACTCCTCCTTTCTTCCCAGGCTCAACTTCACACTGAAATTGTCTACCGACTCCCAGCCAGTGGCATCAAGGGACAGAAATGGGGACTGTAGTCAGTACATCATGTATTGTCACTGCTGCTCCTTCCACCTTAGGGAAGGACTCCTCACATTCTTCCCCTGCTCCAACGTAGGGTGTCTCCCATGGGAGAAATAGCCTCCACCTGGCCATAGAGCCATTGACCACAACTCTCTGGCTGTGTCCATCCAACCAGTGCACTGACTTATCCACTAAATAGTCCACACTACAAATCCACGTCTCTCCAATTTGGACATAAGGATGCCATGTGGGACTGTGCCAAAAGCCTTATAGAAGTCTAGGTAGAAAACATGGGTCAGTTTTCCCTTATTGATCATTGTTAGGGTTGGGTTGGGACCTGCAGCAGAGTTTGATCAGTGGAAAGATAACTCTCCAGAACAGGAAACCAAGATACAGGAAGAGAAAACATTCAGACCCCATATGCGCTCCTGAAAGCTGCTGTGGGTTACAGCAGCCTGAGAGACAGGACAGCCTAAGTGATTTATCACTCTCTTGACCCAATTGTAGCCCTCTTAGTTATCAGCAGAGCTACCCCTATTCCTTTGTATTATCCTATTTCATATGTAAGTTTTACATAATCCATCCCTGTAACACCCTTTTTCTAGCCCTTTCCACACATACCCCTATAAAACCTTGTTCCCTTTCCTAATAAAGGAGTTTGCCATTTTCCAACAACCCTGTGTGATCTCTTTATTCTGCTAGCCTGGACTGTGGCCCCTGCTTCTCACACGGGGCAGGGTCTGCTCCCTGCCGAGCACCAGGGGTTTCCCCGCAGACTTTATGTTTCCCTGAACCCCAAATTGGGTCAGATCATTGCAGTCACTCATCATAGAAGGCCACCACTTTGCTCAGGAACAATTTACCCTTACTGAAGCCATGCTGGCTGCCTCAGATCACCTCCTTGTCTTGTGTAAGATTTAACATTACTTCCATGAGGGTCTGCTCCATAATCTTCCCAGGCAAAAAGGTGAGGCTTATTGATCTGTAGTTCCCTGGGTCTTCCTTTATACCCTTTTTAAAAATCAGAGTGATGTTTCCCTCTCTGGTCACACGGATTTTGCCCGACTTCCATGACTTTTCAAATATAATGGAGAATGGCTTCCAACATCAGTCAGCTTCCTCAACACCCTGGGATGCATGTCATCAGATCCCATTGACTTGTGGCTATTCACTTTCACCAAGGGGTCCCAAACCTGTTGTTCACTTATAGTGGGAGGAACTCTGTTCCTCTAACTCCAACCTGGATGTTCAGGACCTTGAGAGACATGGAAAGCCTGTGAATACCGGGGTGAAGAACTCACTGAGTACCCCTGTGTATAAGCAGTCCTCCCATTGAGCAGGAAGGAGTAGCAGAGATAAAGCGTAACAAACTGACCATAACCCACATTCCCCACCCCACTGCTCTGCTGGAGGGGAGAAGGTTAAGAATTGAGCAGTGAAGCTGAGCCCAGGAAGAAGGGAGGGGTGGAAGGAAGGTGTTTATTTAAGATTCAGTTCTGTTTCTCATTGCTCTACTCTGATTTTGTTGCTAATATATTAAATTATTTCAATGATTGTATTTAAATTATTTTAATCCTAATAATTTAATAATAACTGATGAGTGAATTCTCTCTGGCCTGATGTCAGCCCACAAGCCTTTCACTGTATTTGCTCCCCCTGTGCAGCTGAGAAGGGGAGTAATAGATCAGCTTTGGTGGGCACCTGTTGTCCAGCCAACACCGACCCGCAGTGGAATGAAAGATCAAAGTTGCAAGCAGTGTCAAAATTCTGGCAGTGGATTAGTCCTTAGTTGAGACAGCTACAGGGTTGAAGATGGAAAAAGCTGACATGCAGAATGATGACATTACACCAAACTATTAAAAAAATTTAACAGTTTTACTCTAAATGCAAATTTCTTGATATGGTCTTATTAAAGCTGTCAGTGATAAGCAAAAATGAGATCTGCATAAGGAATCAATAATTGAAAGCAGGTGCTTTCTGTTCCTTTGGTAAAAAAGTAATTTAAAAATAAAATTATAAAATAATAGAAGTTTTAATTTTGATCATTAATTACATGGATAGATGACTTCTTGTTTCCTAACTGATTTGCTCATGAGTATTTTCTTCTATATAACCCTTGGTGTAAAACATTAAAAAACCCCAAGACAATTTACTTTGAATTAAGTTACTTTTGATCTGATGCAATTACTTTTAGAGAAATTGTTGAAATAAGAGTGTTTATGATACAGAATTTAAAAAAAAAAAAAGAAAAAAAGAAAGAAAAAATGAGAAATAAGAAAAGCCTCACTTTTACTGGCTAAAAGGTATAAATATTCGGAAGAATAATATACCAAATTCAGCAAGGCAAAATTACAGGGGGTGAAAAAACATTACATGTGAAAATCTCAAAGTAAATTCCATATTGCTCATGGCAGCATTATTCAGTTCTACAAGATACTGACATTAGCTTTGGAAAATTTGATAAATGGGGATTCCAAAGCATATATTTAAGCAGCATATTTTCTTCTCCCTCTTGTCCCTCCTTCCATTTCCAGATAGGTATTGATTTCTTAGTCTTTCACATTAATGGTAGACACACATCAGAATGCAAATTTCCTCTATTAAACTTAGAATTAAAGAGGAAACTTGAATTTTAGAACTAAACTTCCTGTGAGTTTGAATCATATTCCCATTATTCCGATGAGGATTGATTTCTATTAAAATTCCAGCCCATTTTAGTCTTTGTAATGAGCCTAAAATAGCTGCCAGCTTGCAGTGCTGGAATTAATGATAATTAAATGTAACACAAAATGTATTTCCATATTTTGTATTGCTTAAATGATTTCATCTCAGATGTAGTATGATTCTTTTTAGAGATGACTACTTCTATTTAATCTCTTTTCCAATTTTAATTTGAATTTCATATTGTTCCTGACTGTTTAATGAATATTTTGGGAGATGGCCATAGTGTTGTTAATTATACCGGAGACTGAGTATAATTAATTCTTTTGGACCCAAAGTCAGCTAGTTAATCGATTTCTGATGAAACTGAAGATTAAACACAGATAGTTCACTTCTTCCTTCATTCATTTTAATTTTTCCCTCTTTGAATTCAATCAGATTACTTTGGGAAGTCACTTGCTGGCAAATCAATTTATGGACCCATTTGGGGTATTATCCAGATGTTAATAGATGGATGATCCACTCAGGCCAGTCAGCTTCCTATCCATTTTATTTTTTAATTTTAAAAGAAAACTGTTCAGTTCTTTGCAGTAGATTTACTGGCTTTCTTTTCATTTATATTTAAATGATTCTTAACTCCCTATTAACAATAAGTTAATTAACTAAGTACAGAATAAAAAGAGGTCCTCAAAAGAGTTCCATGAAGACAAGACAACTTAAAAAGTAAAAGGGCTGTTTTAATGTAGAAGATATTCCTCGTATCAGTGAGGCATTTAATCATGTGGCAAATTTGATTTTAGGGAATGGCCTGAGAAGGCTCAAATGAAAAAAAAGAAAAAAAATCACTATGTCCAGAAATTCCTCTATTGTTTTTTTCCCCTTCCAGTGTTATAATAATGGTATATTTTAATTTTTGATGGTGGGAAAAAACCCTAAAGGCTGTAACGAGATAATCAAAAAAGAGCAAGGAAGAAATTAAAAAGAAACAGAAGGAGAACTTTCTTCTAGTCAAGGAGAGAAACCTTTAATATTTTTCATTTATTACTTTATTATTATAGTAACTGATAGCTCCAATTTACTACTTTTATAGTGCAATGGTTATGATCCAGTTGTGCTCTATCACTGTATTCAATATCCTTATGTGAACAGAAAAAACAGCTTTTAATGCTGTTTCTTTATTGGCGAATGAGAAAAGAACAGAAGCGTACCAGGTGACTCATTATCTGTATTTTCTGGAAAACTAGGGCCAACAGAACAATATTTAAGAATGGCTACTTACATAAATTCATCCCTTTTTAGCAAGTATGTGTAAACATATAATTCAATCTTCTCATCACTTGAGTATTTTATATGTTAATTTTTTATTAAATTCATTACTAAATAAAAGCCTTGGTATTATTTCAGAAATATTTTCTGTTTTGCAGATGAAGATCAGACATGCACGATCTTTGTCAGGAATTGTATAGATTAACATTCAAACAGCAACTTTGTCAATCTGTAAAAACAAAGACTTCACCAGCTTAGAAGCTATTCAGTTTTTTAATTAACGTTCTTATTCCCACAAACATTACTTTTTCATTTAAAATAAAGGAAAATGTTAGTAGTTTCTCATAATATTAAGCCTTTTAAAGTTCAGCCTTCTTTGTTAGGAGGAATGTAAGCATTAAACAGTCATTAAAATCTAAGAAGAAATAACTTTGAAAAATTTTATATATATGCTTTACATTATAGAACTTTAGAGTGTTAGGTAAGGAATGTATTTGGTCTCAAAGTTATGACATGAAGAGAAGACTAACAGGAGTAATGAGGGATATTTTGAATGACAATAGCTTCACTTATAAAAAAATGTTTATCACCAAGTTATGTCTTGCTCTAGGAGATCATGAAGACAATTATCAATTGTTTTAGGCTCAAAACAACTTACTCTCTAAACAGTTGTCTCAACCGTCTGAATCTGGGAATCGAAGATTAAAGCGTTAGAATATAGAAAACCTTTTTATAGCCTTCTTATCCCTGAAGTCTAAACAGTGAGAGAGTAGGTGATTAGATCTTCAAATTCATGAAAGACTCCACATTAAACCTTGACATGCCATAAAATGGAAATTTAGTCCTGTCTCTAGAAAGAAGTACATAGTTACATAGTGTTTGGGTGATTTGACTGGACATACTATGGTCATTATATTTATGAAATATTAATTGACTATTAGATGAGAATTGTTTTATTATTAATAAAATGGCAAGGACATAATTTGATGTATAATCAGGGAAACCTAGCCAAGAAACCAGATTTTATGTTTTGCATGCTTCCTTTTAAATGCCAAACGCTCCTGTTCATGTTTGTGTTACCTGTAAAGACACTGAGAATCAGGGAGTCAGACTTTAAGTGTTGTTAAATTCACATTTGTAGTGACATTTAAAGCTGAGAGTTGAGAGAAGTGAATTTCAATTATGCCTTGGTTTTGTAGCTATTCTCACATTACCCAGCTATAATGGGACAGCCGATTATATGTATAGAGTTACTGGATGTGAGATAAACAGCAGAATGTGATACTAACTGCATCGTCCCCTTCTTTTCCCTTTCCATATTTTCACCCCAAGCCAGTGTAGTTTGATCATATTATATGGAAATCTGGACTATACTGAACATCTGACCATGTTATTGATTGAAAAGTACCCAATTAGTATTCACTGGAATAGTGTCTCTTTCTATTTCTATATTTGGCTTTTAGTGTGCATTTACCTAGATAAATTACATGGAGATAACAGGAGGACCTGCTGAGTTGTGGGTGTTCCCTTTTTAATGAAAGAAACAAATTCAATTAGACTACTTATCATATAATCAAAACTGATTTTCTACTCTATGTAGAAATTATCACCAGACAATATCGTGTTCCTTATTTACACCTTTTATAAGAGGAACACAAGAAGTCACCATTAATTCTAGCAAATATAACTGAAGGACAGTAAATAACATGCTACAATGAACTACCACAATGCAGACTGCAATAAAGCAATGCTGTTAAGACTTAGAAACAAAGGATAACCCCGTGTCCTGGCACTCTGTCTTTCCACTGCTGCATTTCCTTGATTTATCTTTCTAAAAGTAATTATAGTTATGCTGATAATGATGATGTTGATGATAGCAGTGATAACAATAACAGCTGGTGTGGTAGAAGTTACTGCAAGCAAAATTAGTTTCATTCATTTAAAAAATAATCTGATCCATCCAACTGCTAAATATTGCTAAATGGAGCTATTGGTTACAGTTTGTGCCAAAAGACTGAAAACAAAAGCACTGCAAAATTCTGTGTTGAAAATGCTGAGAAGGACTCCAGATTTTCCATCTACTTCTGTTGCCTAGAGCCAGCTTCACATTTTGGTACATTCAAGGTCAGTGCTATGAATCAGAATATGTGCAATAAACCTTAATTTTTCTTTCTGGCTCGTTTTTTACAAATGCCAAATATAGTCAAAAGCCTATCTAAAAATCAAATTTTACAACTTTGTCTTTAATTAGCCCTTTTTTCCTTCCCTGGAAAGAGATCATGATTATTTAATGAGTTTGTTGTACTATTAATAAGTATTTCATAACAAAAGGACTGTTTCATGATTTCTGTCTTAATTTTCAATTTTTTCATAGGATGGCTTTAGACATGTAAAAATTATAATCGTAAAGCTACACTTCAAGCTGTTGATGAAAGTGATCCTGTGGACAAAGAGGAGCAAAAATCAAAGAAACAACAAAAAACACAAACAAACAAAAAAAAAAACCAAACCAGGCCAATACAAAGTCTAGACTTAAGAACACATTCTCAAATAAGTAAAACTGATGAACTCTGAAGTTTGTTTCCAGAAACCACATGATTTGTGTTTGCTACACACAGCTGTTTCTTAAAATTTATCAAAAGGCAAACTGCCAAAATAGCAGGTTTGTTATTACTACTAGCAGTGCTATTAATAATAATTTTGCCAACTCTAGCTTTACCACTCCTTCACCTTCATTATTTCCACCTAGTTCTTTTTCAACACCACTCTACTATTTTTTCCCCTTAATTAGATTCTTTGTTCACTTGTTGGAAGCTCAAGTTTTTTCAAATATGAGGGTTTCTTATGAAAAAGCATTTTCGCTGAACAATTAAGCTGAAGAAAGAACATGATTATGTTATATATGTTATTAAGCATAATGTTATAAGAAAACTCTTCACGTCAGAGAGAAGAAATCTTCAGTATCTTCTGTCAGAATTACTGAGGGATTCAAACTATGGCTGTGCAGAAACACAGAAACCTTTCTACGGACATAAACTTAAACACCTGGTCCCAACCTCTCTGAAACAGAGGGTTTCCTGATTTCTCTTATTCTTTAGGTGGGTTACTTCTGGCATTCATGTCAGCACAAAACACAGCTACACGGGGATAGAAAATGAGTCCCACTAAATTATGAGATTTTAGCCTAGAGAAAAGAGCAGTGTCCTGGAGGCAGATACCTCTTCAGGCTGGACTACACAATGAGTCAGATAGTGATTGTAGACAGGATCAAAACATGTTATTTAAAAAAAAAACTATTAAAGCATTTCTAATGGTGAAGTTCTGAGGCCTGGGTCATAATAGTTTAAAGATGCCCATGTTCAAAGCAGAAGTAGTTTAGGCTAGACCTCACTTTTCCTTTACATGTTCCCTCATTTTGGGGGACAGCAAGCTCTTTCTGTTCATGTCCTACAAAATCTGGCTGTGCTATGATCTGCCTGATCCAGCTGTTATCCATCAAGAAAATCCTTAAAAAAAAACAGATAGAATGAACTTCTATTTCACCAAGAACCATGTTTACAAGACAGTATAGACTCACTAACGAAACATTTTTTTACAAAATGTATTCTTTTTCTGAATGCATTTTTAAACTAGATGTTATTCAAAAATTAAAATATTGTACAGATCATGGCCATTTCATACAGAAAACTTAACAAAAAACTGTCTCCCATTCTAATCTAATTCTTAAAAATTTTTAATGAGAGAAAGTGGGATGATGATTATAAAGGAATCTATTTCCATATAATATGTGAGTGTTTGTATTTAATTTTTATGAGGATAAATATTGAACACCTGATGCTTCACAAAATTAATTGTCTGATGCTGGATAGATCAGCTAATATCATTATGGAAATATTCTGAGTGATATACTTGCAATTGCCATGCATATTGCAATAAGGCAGTGCAGTGGGAACTCTTATTTGCCATGGCAACCATTAATTGGATATGCAGGAGGTAGTATTTTGCTCTGAATAAATCTGACTGGGTCAGCAATTGAATGTTTCAAATAAATGATCTATATTTTACACAATTTTTTCACATTTTTTTCAGGTTTTGAATTACTTTTTCTTCTTATCTATGTGTTCCTCATAAAAGAATGGGACAAAATTGAATGGAACCCTGGGACATTTTGTTTTATGATTATTTTTGTGAATGCACATTTTGTATTTCTAAGTCGGACAAATAAAAGCTGATTGCAATTACATTTGTATTCCTGCCATGTGTTCTTAGGCCTCTTTCTCCATTGTTTCTTTCTCATGTGACTATTATTATGGATCAAATAGCTGCTTTGCATAAATCATTTCCATAAAAATGTATAGTTGGTTTTGATTTACAGAGAGTTTGACATAGGAGACAGTATTTTTGCATATCACACTGGGATTTTGATTAAAATACATTGGGATGTATATATGAAAAATTAACTTCCAAAGAAATGAATCCTAAGCAAATACTTAGAGAGAAATTATTAAAATCTGAAAACAACAGATATTTCAAGACAGGAAAGTGTGAAGTGCAAAAAAAAAAGACTTTTCTTTGAGTTATACATTCCATGGCATATTCATTAATAATTTGTTTAGAAACACTGTGACTGTTTCTATGTTAAGCCATGCTCTCAAATTACTGTTTTTCTCACAATTAAGACCATATGAAAATCTGAACGCATTTATGAATATGATTATACAAGAGAGTAGTCGTGCCTAAGTCAAGGAAGACAACTATAGTATTCAAGGTCATATTATTTTCCTTGCTTATTTGTGGCAGCTTTTTATGATATTAATAAGTCAAAATTCATATTATTCCATATTATATCAGGATCTATTTAGGAAAGCATCTGGATTCAATACAGGACAAAAATATCTTCCTAATATTAGTCACTGAACATATTGATGCTTCAGAATTAGTCCACAAAACTTCATCCTGCAGCACAGTCCAGGACTTTGTCAGATTGCTGGGCACGTCACTGCTCACAGTCCTGAAGCCAGACCCTGAGGAGAATTTGAAGCAGGATGTGTGCAAAACACTGGGTACCCTGTGTGGATCAATATATGAGTTCTCTAGGCTGGGTAAGACTTATCTATAAATGCACCATTCCCCCAAATAATTTATTGAATGTGTCCCAACCAGCTGCAGACTTTGTTTTAAAGATGTGGTGAAGGTGGTACAGTTTGTGGGGGTTTTGGGTTTGTTTGTTTTTTACTAGTTTTCCCAAGTAAAACTAATATGTTATTTTCTCATATGTAATTATTTGATAAGTAGATAAATCTCCCAGAAGTGGTTCTTATACTGTTACTTACTTGACAGGAGCCAGCAGGGGAGAGGGTAGATCAACATATTGTCTTCTTGAATATATTCTCCAGTTCTTCTGTGGCAACAACACCTCCATATTCCAACCAATAGACTGCTATATAAAAGGTACATTTCCTTCTTATGCAATGCAGCATTGGATCACTATGTAGCAATAATGCTCTGAGAATGGTCTATCGGATTGTCCATCTCAGAAGATCCAAAAATTAGCATGTGAATTTTGTGCTTTCCATAATCTTTCCTGAGTCATGGTCATAATATTTTTATATTCTCAGGAAGACTCCCTTTAACTGTATGACCTTTGGTTCAAAATCCTTTTTCTTCTTATAAATACCAGTTTTCAGATCAAGCAAGATGCTTAAATGAATTTAGTCTTGATATAACAGAAAACTGTTTGTGACAGTTTTGTTCTCAGCATAATGAGGACATAGTAACTTTAATTGAAGTCATCACTAAGATGTATTAAGCTAAAATGCTGATGCAGAGCTACAGCGGTCAAAAAGTCATGGTGGTGACACAAAATTTCTGGTTTTAAAATAACTTGTTGTGCAAGCAGTTATAACAGAATCCTTCTAAATTATTCCATTACATTAACCCTGAATTATCCCTTTTTGTCCATGATAACAAAAATAATATCAAGGAGTGATTTTAAAGGTGCAACCAGGTTTAATTAATCAAAGAAATTGATAGTAAGTAAAAACTTACATATGACCATTTTCAGCCAATGGAACAAATATCTTATTTATATTTATTGTAAATCTGCCTATTCCTGGGAAATTCTGCATGTTTGACTGTTTTAATTCTTTTCCATCAAAGTTTCCTACTTTCATTTCGGTTTATTGAGAGATTTAAATACATGGCTCGATTTGTGGTATATTGGATACCTACAAATTAACAGTTTTGAAATTGGTGTTCTCTTGGTCACCTGGCTTTCGTGTAAACAATCGGATCATCAGCAACAAGAGTTCAGCATAACTGTACTGTAATACGCAGCAAAAGGTGTCAATGCTAAGTGAAGCCCTTAACTAATATGGCACCAATTTCCATATTTATTTGACTTGAATAGTGTAATTATTTTTAATAACACTGCAATGTCAGCCAAGATTGTACTATTATCTTAGAGAGGCCTTCTATATAAATGAAGAGTCCTCTTGATCTCTTGTTCTTAAATTTTAAAGATTTCAAGAAGGTTAGAGACACATATTTTTTTATTTCCCAGTTCAAAATTATTTTTTTTTAATCTCTGGGAAAAAAAAAGAAGAAGAAAGGAATAACAGAAAAGAAGGTTTTGCTTTGTTTTGGTTTTTTAATGTAATATTTAAACAAAAATGTATCTAATTTATTTGCCAGCTCTTTTTCTCTGTGTGAAATGCAGCATCTCTTTGAGGGGTTATTGCTGCCATGCAGGCGGCAGTCATTTCAGAGAATGTGACATTATTTGTTTAGAATTCAATTATGTTTTCTTTCATGTCAGACAATATTAAATGATCATTTGAATTTCGGTCCTTTGTCATTAGTAATAGCTACAATTCATGGCAGATGACTCCTCAGATGTCAGAAGCTCAGACCAATGGAGAGAAACTTTTTATATGTATATAACAACTGATAATCAAGACAATTCAGAAATGTCTATTACAGTGGAAATAGTCTTTATTAATTTAATTTCTGTATGAAGAGACACTCAGAAGTTTGGTTGTACACTCATTCATTTTAAAAGACAAACATTTTCATGATGTGTAAGTTGGTGTCTGGTTTTCTTCACTCAGGAACCTCATGAATGGCCACCCTTAAAAGTCCTTCTTGTCTTCCTTCCTCTTTCACTGGGTTCTTGGTCACATCTTCAGTACATTTTCAAAGACAGGGACCTTCACATTGAATGCCTCATTTTTATCAGGTTCATTTGCTGTTGTTGACCCATTCTCTAGTAGGAGTTGATGCAAAGCTGGTAGTTAGACCTCTGAGAATTATCTAACAGGTGGTAGAAGTGAAAAGATCATAAGAGAATGATGATGAAGGTGTGCAAATTTACTTAAAATTGAAATGTAAATAACTGACTAAATTTATATCTAGTGTTTGGAAATAGTGTAGAGGTATAGGTCAAGTGTTCTTTTTCCCTTTCTGTTTTTCTTTTCCTTCTCTTTTTCCTTCTATTCACCTGCCTGAAATGAGAATTATTTTATGATACAGATCTTGCTACAGTCTTGTTTGACTACTTTATTTCTAGGTTAATGATCTACACAGGATGAATCTCAATGCTTTTTTAGAAAATGTAACTGTTCAAATTCAGAGAGGTTGGTTATTAGCTGCTGTAATTTATTAAGGGGATTATACTTTTGATTATTCAGGTGGACTGATTTCTTAGTTTCTACAGAGCTTTTACAAGTTAATTGTTTTTGACCCAGTTCTCACAGTAGTGTAGATTTTTGAATCCACAACAATGAATTAAATAACCTGTTACCTTTGAACAGAAAATAGATGTTTGTTCCTTGACCCTTTTGAAATCTCTTCCTCAATAATTTAACATTATTTTTTAAAAGAAAATTGCTCTTTCATAAGATACAGCATTAAAATTATCACCATTTTTGGTATATTGCTTGTGTCATATTTTTTCTTATTCATTAGCCTCCTCAATTTGTGCATCTTTAAGACATCTTGCAACACTCATATATTTTTCATTAGTATTAAAAAAAAAAAAAAATAGTTGGAGGTTCTCTTTTCTTTGCATTGGCATTAGCATAGGATGCTTGCATCCCAGAAAGCCAACTACATGTTGGGCTGCATCAAAACAAGCATGGATAGCAGATAAAGGGAGGTGATTCTACCCCTCTACTCTGTCCTCATGAGACCCAATCTGGAGTAATGCATCCACCTCTGGGGGTCCCAACACAGGACTCATAGGACACAGACCGATTGGAATGAGTCCAGAGGAGGATCATAAAGATGATCAGGGACTAGAGCACCTGTTCTACAAAGACAGGCTAAGAGAGTTGGGGTTATTCAGCCCGAAGGAGAAAAGGGTCCAGGAGACCTTATAACAGCCTTCCAGTACCTAAAGCAGGCTTACAAGAGAGATGCAGAGGGACTTTTTACAAGAGCATATAGAATCATAGAATCATAGAATCATAGAATCATAGAATCAGATGGGTTGGAAAGGACCTCTGAGATCATCACGTCCAACCCTTGATCCACAACCACCGTGGTTACTAGACTATGGCACTAAGTGCCACATCCAGTCTCTTCTTAAATACCTCCAGGACCTCCCTTGGCAGCCCATTCCAATGCCTGATTACCCTCTCTGTAAAGAATTTCTTCCTATAGAGAATGTAAAGACAACTGGAAATTATTTTAAACTTAGAGTAGGTTCAGATAACATATTAGGAATAAGTTCTTTACTGTGAGGGTGGTGAGGCAGTGGAACAGGTTGCCCAGAGAAGTTGTGGATGCCCCATTCCTGGAAGTGTTCAGCTTGAATGGGGCATTGGGTAAGTTGAACCCCTTCAACCTGGTAAGTTGAAGGGATCCCTGCCCATGGCAGGGGATTGAAATTAGGTATTCTTTAAGGTCTCTTCCCACACAAACTGTTCTATAACCCTGTGATGATTATTGGGCGATATAAATATTTTTATTATGTCTGTTTCATGTATTTATTTTTTAACTGAAATTTCCTTTAAAAATGGTTTTCAGAACTTACAGAACTGAGCAAGTCATCTCAGCCAATGTGTGTACATGGCAATGAATTCAATTGTGGTACTGATTACTTGTAACATCTTATTAAAAACAGTGGTTTAACATGCATTTTGGACTTCAAGTTGCTCAGACATAAAATTGAAAGTGAGCAGTCATCTATCAAAAACAGCAAAAGTTTTTGTAGAATACTAAAAGAAGGCCATTGTTGGCTCTCTCAAAGAGTATTCGTAATATCAGAATAGTTAAGTATTTTAAGATACCTCTCAAAGGAGTTGCTTTAATTCCAGATTTCTCCAAGAATCATCCTCAAATTTGTGTTTGAAGATTATATGAAAAACTCTTTTTCAGAGTGCATATTTTAAATATATTTTATCATGGCAGAGATAATCTCAAAGTAGTCTGTAAAACAACCTAAAATAGAATGTTAAACCAATCTTTACACAGCTAATCCCAGAACTCATTGACAGTAAAATAAGTTTTTGAATTAGCAGTTTAAGCACAATTAAATATTACAATATCATCTGGCTCAAGAAGTAAGGTTCACAATAAGAAGTGCTTCCAAAACCTCTTGGACAATCAGGAACTGAAAAAGTTAGGTCAGTGTTGTGCTTGTGGTCTCTTTGTTTTCAAATTACAATTTTCAAAAGTAGTTGTAAAGATGTCGCCTTTGTACAAAACAGCGCTCAGAAATGCCCATCTTTTTTAATTACTGGGCAGACTCAATGGTACAATGGGAAAGAAATTGAACTTATTAAACAGAAATAAACACCAAACATTAAAATGACATTGTACTGTATGTATCTTTAATTTTTTTAAAACAGTTTTTTCAGAATAATTTTGATTC
>JAWWES010000081.1:96175104-96206331 GCA_035583135.1 Lophotriccus pileatus | reverse complement strand
CACCCTTTTATTGTGCACCTCTGAAAAGAATTTAGCTTGACCTTTTCTATATGCTCCCATTACATGCTGATGGGAGAGTGAAATTGCTTCTTAACCTTCTCCAAAGTGATAAACCCAGCTGTCAGCCACTCCTTCTACAACCTTTGTTTCTGCTCCTAATTATCTTGGTGGCCCTCCACTGGATTTTCTGTCTTCTGCTGAACTTGCTACAATTAGTCAATGTCCTTCTAGTACTGGTGAAAGAAGACCTAGAAAGATTAATACAAACCAAACCAAACTTGTAAAAATTTGCTTAGTATGCATTCATGAGGCATAGAAAAACACAATTATTCTCCCTGAAATAGCCAATGGTGATCTAATTTGTCAAGTAGTAAACTCTAACAGATGGCTAAGCACTTCACTGGCTGATATTGCTGGATGGATTCCTTTACACTTAGTTGCAAATCTCTAGGGCCAGTTTTGGATGCAACATAAACAGGAGGGCACCATCAAAGTATTTAATGGAATCCAGGTAAAGAATTCCTACTATTGAAGTTTTGCAGTAGTTATTACACTGCAATGGCTAAACTGGACAGTATCTATACATGTATAATCTGCAAAAATATTCTGTAGATAAGTTCAAATATTTGTGCAGTTTTGGTCACTGCAGTACAGGAAATATATTAAGCTGTTAGAAAGTGTCCAAAGGAGGACAACAAGGATGGTGAAGCACCTTGAGGGAAAGCTGTATGAGGAGTGGCTGAGGGCACTTGGTTTGTTCAGCCTGGAGAAGAGGAGACTGAGAGGAGATCTCATTGCAGTCTACAACTTTCTCATGAGTGGAAGTGGAGGGGCAAACACTCATCTCTTCTCTGTGGTGACCCTGAGGGAATGGCCTGAAGTTGCATCAGGGGAGGTTTCAGTTGGATATTAGAAAAAGGTTCTTCACACAGAGGGTGGTTGGTTGCTGGAACAGGCTCCCCAGCCTGTGGTCACAGCACCAAGCCTGACAGTTCAAGAAATATTTGGATGATATTCTCAGGCACATGGTGTGACTCTTGGGGATGGTCCTGTGTAGGGTTAAGAGATGGACTTGATGAACCTTTTGGATCCTTTCCAACTCAGCATGCTCTGTGATTCTGTGAAATGTTAACTTTTATATTGTCTCCAAATCAGTATTCTAAAAATACTTTTTCTCCAATTAGTATCAAATATTCACCAAAGAATGTAAAAAGCTGAAAAGTATGTTTGCCATCTCAATTTGGTTGTACTTTTCCACTGTATATTCAGATTTAGAGTAGACTGTGTGAGGAGCTTTGAAAGGCCTCCCAGAATATGTTAGTCAAAAATTTTATTCAAGTAAAGATTTTTTGAACTTCTTGATTCAACAATATTAAATGAAATTTTACATAAAAAGAAGACCATTGATTTTTTATGTTTAACACCTTTGTGTTTTTAACCCTAACTATGGATGCTATGAAAGCAAACAGTAAAGAAAGTTTTGGCTTTCACTAGTTCCTTATTCAGAAAAAACAAAATAAGAACATGAAAGATAGTTTAAATAACTTATTTGAACTGACATTCTTAATGCAGAAGTTTTCCTAATACTAGGCCACGGTGAGCTTTCTTTCTTCCCTAAATTCAAACAGCTCTCATTCTCCCCAACCTCAAGGCAAACAACACTGAAACAAGTAATCCTCCTGCAGTATGCTACTAATGCATTATTCTAGTGGTTTTCGTAGTAGAACTGGTTCCAGTGTGTTTTGCTATAGAAAATGAGAAATTAAACTGTCCACTTACAGATTTTTTTATTGAGAATCCCTGAAAAAACACCTATATTTCTGAAGAAAACAATACCTTGTTATCGAAACAAACTACATGGGATTTTTGTGTTTTCTCATTGCCTGTGTAGCAAAACATTTCAAAACTTTCACATTATCAAATAATTGCACACAAATGTTTGCAATAAAATTTTTTATTTATGTACCATATTAATGAGAGAGTAATATTTGTAAATTATGCTCATGCAATTATAACTATCTTCTTCATGTGACAGACAAGCTTGAAGCTTGATTAAAAAAAAAAAAAATCCCTATTCAAAACACCGTACTGATTTTTACAGGGGAAGCAAAAGGAAAAATCAAATCAAATCAAATCAAATTTAATGCAACCCTTAATACTGTGAGTAAGGTCTCCATAGTCTGTATTTATCAAATAAATAACACAAACAATACAAAACAAATTCTGAGGGTCTCATATTGATTAAAATTCTACTTGCAGATATGAAAAAGTCCATTTGGCTGTTCTTAGCCGTAGCCACGTTCAGAGTAATACTTAGCAGGCTTCCAGATATCCATGGTCAAAAGATCTGGAGAATTAGAAATAATTGCATTTAGCTGATTGGATACTATATTTAAGCAAAGTGGTGTTTGCAGAATGTGTGATGCTGTTTTGATAGTTTTCATTGTAATTATATAGTATCACTGTGCCTCTATCATATCTTTTAACGTCATGTTATACCATCCCCTACCCATGTACTTGCTGTGACAAGGCCAATCTCTACGTGACAAAATTTAACCCAGAGCCAAGACTTGAATAAAAGTTAGTCTTGGCTCCTTCCTCCTACAGGAGGAACAGATAGAAGCCATCTTCACATTTGGCCCAGTTTTGACAAGGATTTATTCAATATCAGAATAAAATCCAAAATTTAATTATTTATCAGATTGTCAGACATTTAGAGAGACATCATGATTATGCATATGGCCCTTCACCACTACAAACAATTTCAGATTGAACAAAGCAAAAGGAGCTATTCCAAAGCTATTTGAAATAACACACTTTTCCCAATTATTCTCTTACTAACAACTGTTCACCAAATGCATTTGCTTACCAAATGTATGAAGTCAGATTTTATTTTTTCATCTTCTCCCGGATTTTTGTTTGGAAGTCTGGGGTCCTCAGCTCCTTCCGTGTCTTTAATTTTCATTCAAACGATCAGCAGTTCACCGCCTCTTGTCTGGGGCTGTCTCCCAGAGCTGGGTGTGCAGCTGCAGTGTCTGTACTGAATGTATTCCTCAACATCTCCTCCTTCCCCCGGCACCAAGGTCAGGCTGACAGGCTTGTAGTTCCCCGGATCCTCCTGCTAGCCCTTCTTGTAGATGGGTGTCACATTGGCTAGCTTCCAGATAGCTAAATGTCAATTTTTGTGGCAGTAGTCAGATTGAGTTCTATTTGGGCTTTGTCTCTTCTAATTTTCTGTCTGCATAATCTTACAACACCTTTGCGGTTATCCTGAAATGCCTGTCCCTTCTTCCAGAGTTGATACACTCTCTTTCTATCTCTGAGTTCCAGCCATACCTCTCTGTTCAGCCAAGCCAGTCTTCGCCCTCTCTGGCTCATCTTTAGGCACATAGGGATGGCCTACCCCTGTAAAAAAGATTTCCTCCTTAAAACACATCCAGCCTCCCTGTTCTCCTTTGTTCTTCTTGACTGCTTCCCAAGGGATTTTCTCAACCAGTCTCCTAAACAGACCAAAGTCTGCCCTCTGGAAGTCCAAGGTGACATGACAGTTTTGCTGCCCCTGCTGCCAACTGTTCTAAGAATCATAAACTATCATTACATGATCACTGTGCCCAAGACAGCTTCCAACCATCATATCACCCATCAGTCCTTCTCTGCTTACAAGCAGTAGTCCAGTGGGGAACTTTCCTTAATTGACTCCTTCACCAGCTCTCTCAGAAAGTTCGCTTCCACACACTTCAGGAACATCCCAGACTTTTTCCTCTCTGCTCTGTTGTGGGTTTTGTTACAGAAACTACTCCTTGCCTCTTTTCCTGTTATTTAGGTGAGAGAGCAAGGCACAGTTATTTGCTCTCATTTCTCTTTGAAAGTGAATTTTAAGTCTGGGTGGTAAAAGTTTTTGTCAGTCAGTTCTATGACTTGTTCCATTAAAAAAAAATATTATTTATTCCTCTTGCACTTTCAAATCCCAAAAGCTTTGTGCAGGTAATTACATTCTATGTGAAGTTGAGAGCGTGACAATAAGCAACCAGTCAATTCCATTACTGTGAGAGTGATACTGTGAGGGCTGTGCCCAATATCATTTGCTTCTCTGTAATACAGGCACAAAACACTCTGAGTTCCAGTGTTTTCCTGTTATTACATTTTAAATCATATAGCTAACGATGGCTTTATAGTCACTTGGAAGCACATGTGCTATGAATACAAATACCAAGAAACTAATAATTTTGTTTTAAAAAAGCAAGAGTTTGATTTATAATGGGATAAGCAGGCAAGGAACAGCCTTGTTCCTTTCATCACTAGTAGTAATAAAATGATATTACTACTAATAATAATTATGTTATGATTACTATTATTATTTTATTTTAAAATGTTATTTTTAAATATTTATGCCTATGGTCAGAACATTATTTTCCTCTGTTTATGCCTATCATCAAATCCAAAAGAAAGAATGAGTAAGTAGTTGTTAAAAGTTGTTCTCTTTTCTTTTTTTTAACTATAATAATAAAGATTCTCCTAATTCTTAATGGGTTTAAACAAAGAAACCCACAAAACTTACTTCAAAATTAATCTTTGGCACAATGTCAGAACTGTAAAAAAATATTCTTTGTAATGACCTGAAAAGAATAGCAGTAGAAAATACAGTGTCCCAGACCTCACATATGTGGAGTGCTGCACTTATCTGTTGACACAAAGCTCGTATAAAAATACTTTTGTAGAACTTTATATACTGTTATTTTATTTAAGACTGTGGGAATTTTCCTCCAACAAAGGAGAATACTGAAATGACAAAGAGCCACCAGAATAATTCCTGCTATTTTTCTCAGAAAAGGAATGAGCTTGCTGTCCTTGTGTTTGCAACATTAGAGATAAAAGACACTCTAAATGGAACATGTATGAAACTTTTTACATTTTCATGCTGTATTATTCTGACAGTCCTTTCTTTGCTATGTTAAGGACAATATCTCACTGATGGACTGGTTTGATGTACATTTATACACCTAAGAATAAGTAAAGTCAGTCAGGAACTCTTTTAACTTACTGCAAAACATTTTGCTTAGCATATTGCACACAGGGTCAAGAGGAACTTCTGTAAAAAATATTCTGCTCAAATATTCATTAGATATCTTCAACTTCACAAAACTTCAAAAAAAGAAATATGTAAGTTAAAAAACAGTCTTCGAAACTAAATTTGGAATGGAAATTTAAAGTGTAATCTTCATTATGTCAATTTTTTTTTCCTATTTATGTCCTCATCTTGCAGTCTGATAAGCAACTCAGTAGTCAGTTTTTTTCTATTCTCTTGAATATCAGAATTGCAAGACTAAATTATCTCCCTTGTAATGATTATCTAGTCCAGTGTACAGTTTAATAATTTGCTACAACTTGTAAAAGTTCCAGCACTGTGAGGTTGGGTGCTCATAATACGTGATTGCTGGTTACTCACTTGGGCTGTCATAAATAAAAGTTCAATTTCTATTGCATTAGGGCTTTTTTTAAAAGAGAAAAAACAGCAAACAAAAACAAACAAACAAAAAAACTAACAAACAAAATGCAAACCAAAACAAAAAAAACACCAAAGTAAAATTCTTAGTTTTCTCCCAAATCAGACAGGAAAAAAGTTTTGTGGGTTGAAGTAAATTATTTGGGCATAAGAGTTTGTAATTTATTTTCCCCTAAGGCTATTTTTTTTTCCTCTTTACATGTGTGTGCATATTCTGGATTCTGAATGCACATTTTGATGAAGATATTATTTTCCTTTTTACCCTAGAGCAATACATATTTTAGTTCCTTGGTCAAAATTCATGCTGTGCTGTTATATCACTTTTCCTTTATACATATATATGTGCATGTACTTCAGAGGGGGGTTTTTCAGTGCACGATACCTTTACATTTTCCACACCTCATAAAACTTGGCAAAAAGGAAAATTTTCTGAAAGTTGCATCCTATAGAAATATTACTGTAGCTGAATCATAACTGCATCGCTATGATTACAGCAGTTTATAGGGAAGAAAATATTGCTCCTGTTTGCAAGATCAAAAGTGTTTTTCATCACTTGAAAACACTACTCTATGGAGAGATGCTACCTTAAATATATGTTGCCTGTTTTTAAGAAAAATCCAGCTGCCTCAAGGAATAGGAAGGAATTAGTGTCTGACTTTTCTTGAAGTGATCATAAACTTGTATGCTGAACACAGAAAACTAGATTCTTCTCTATGTTGACAATGACACAGAAACAACCATTAAGAGACAAAGGGAAAAATATCTTCTGCTGCCAGTTTCTCTCTCCTCACTTTTAATAAAGGAAATTACTTAACAAAACTGATTTCCAGTGATATTTATACTTTACACTGAATGTCAAAGGACACAAAAGGGTATAAGGTTAAATGTGGCATTACGTACCCACCTGCAAGCGTCAGGTTCTTGAGGCTTGCTCAGTGCTCAGAATTGTTGAAGCTCGTCTTTTGCTTTCTGTTACTTTCTATCTGTCAGAATTTGAAGAGCAAATGTCTTAAGGAAACCTACAGTTCTGTGTAACCAAGAGTTCCAGATAATTCTTTATTAACATCCTCACTTTAACTCCAAGCCATCCGTAGCATTTTTGCCTGGCAAGGCAATTCCAGCAGCTACAGAGTTCAGAGATCTGCTAAATCAGGAACTAAAGAATGAACTAAATCCCATTATTTCAGAAATTATTCCATTAGAGACAAACTACATAGTATGGGATTTGATACTGTTGAAGAAGCAACAAAAAATTAAAACTGTCTTGCTTCCCAACAATGTAGGTAGGGAAGATCACAGGCCAAGACCATCTATACCCATAGAATGCAGGTGGAAATTCTACCATAGTAGCATGGCTGAGAAGTGATGTACAAAACACTGATAGATTTAGATGTGAATAAAACACCTACAATTAATTTACGTTAAAGTATGTGTGATTAGTGATATAGCTTTGTATATATAGAATATGTATCTAAAAAAATTTACTTCTTTCATCAACTGAAGCAGAAATAGTAACACATACCTGATTTTAAACCATGACCCAGTATTCACTGGACTGGTTGTGCATAAATAAGAGACAATTACTAGAAAGTATAATTGTTATCCAGATAAGTATTCTGATCCTGAGTATTTTAATCAGCTCCCAATTATTTCATTTCAGAAAAAGAAAAAGAAAAAAAAAGGTTCAGTATCTTATTTAATTAAAACTGTGCTGAAACTAAAATTAATTGAGAAAAATTAAATCAGGGTCTGAACTGTCCCTACTACCACTTTATTCATATGAAATCAAGTCTTTAGAAAAACACCAGAAGCATCAGAGAGGAAGGAAAGTGTATTTCATGTGAGAAGTAAGAATGTCCCAGATGCTGTAATCAAGCAAATATGGGTCATGGCAAGTCCAGTCAGAACAATACAAGAATCAAGGAGAAAGGTAAAGGCTAAGGCAGAAAGAAACTGAATGATTGCAATCCTACTAAAAATTTTCTACCACTCAATAAAAACCTCTCAGTAAGAGAGAGCACAGATGCAGCACCACAGAGAAAATTCTAATGTTCCCTTGTGTACAAGCCGTGCCAGATTAGCTGTGAGTAAACATTGTTAGACTAGCAATTTGTGTAGTTAGGACATTCTGCCATGGCTCTCTTTTGTGACATCCCAAAGTTTGATTCAAGAGCTTCACTGTCACACTCATCTGGTATAAGTTGCGCTTTTCTTAACTCGTCTTGACTTCTTTTCTTTTGTTCTTCTGTATTTTAGATTTATATCTCAAATTTACACTGGTGATTGTAGTAAAAAATAAAAGAAAATAATGTAGATGTGGTGATTATACCTGTCCAAAATGCTGCTATGTATAACAACAGTCCTGGCTCTAAGCCTGTCTTTCCCAACACTCACAAATCACTTTGCTGATGACATGTTTGACTCAAAATGTCTCGGTGGCACTGGAAAGAGTTTTTATTTTTTCTTTGAATTTGCTCCTTTTGTGATCTACCTTTTCATGGATTCCCAATTGCTCAATTTTTCTCTTCTCTTTTTTTGTCTCTAAAATCAGTTTTACCTGATGGCCCATCGGTAGCCATCACTGTTTGACCACTACAATTTGCTCTTACAGACTGTAATTTTCTATTATTATTCTGTGTCAGCACTTTTCTCTAACACATTTCACTCTGGAGTACACAAATCAATCTAATGAAAAATAACTAGTTGTTATCACTATAAATCAAAACTACACCAAAACTGAAAAGAATTTGGGCAACACTACATGACTACCAGGTAACTCATATCACAGCTGAACAACCTTGAAATAAGCTCAGGTCAAAACAAGATCAGATAAGTTGCGAGATCCTTCACTGTCAGGTCAGACACTGTCCTTTTTATTACAATTGTATCAGTATCAAACCTGTCAGGAGTTTGAAACCACCGTAAAGAAACCAAATAAATAACTGGGTCATTTTCCTACATATTGTTCTTTGCTAGGGTGGTTTTCAACTGGCTAAAATTTGGGAAAGATTACATGGGTTGCATCTACAACATTAACAGTAGTTTTATATATCCATTTTCAGTGCTTGATTCAGAGACCATGAGAGGCTGGTTTATGAAGAAATTTAAAGGATTACTGTAAAAAATGGAAGTTGTGTTGGAAGGCTAAATTTAGGAATGTAATACTTCCAAGGTGTACATAGTTTTTCCTTGGTTGAGGGTTGAGGAAATGTGAAAAAACATATCTGTGAAAATTGCAGTGTTTTAAGGAGAAAGACTAGGACTGTCACAAGAAATGTCTCAGAAGATCATAAGGAAAGGCTGTTCCTGATTTATTTCATTTTTTTAATAAAGGTCTGAATGTTCTGTTTGGATTATTATTTTACTAACACAACAAAAGATTTAGTATTTACTGATTTTAGAAAGAGCTTTCCTAGAGCTATGTAAAAAGTTACTGCAGCACAGAAATTATCTAGATTTTAGAAAATTGTGGTTTTATACAGAATAGTGAGTGGGATGCAAGAAAAATAATGAACTGTAAATAAACTGAGGTACCAATCATTAACAGAATGAATGTGACTTTATGAGCAACTGAATGTCTTATACTCTGATAGAGATGACATAATAATATATAATTTTCTTTTAAAATAACACCTTTTTTAGTTCCTATTTTTTTATACTAGCCTCTATACAATAATTTTAGCACAATGCTCTCTATATTAGAAAATTTACCCTTCATGTATTATAATCTCAAAATTTTCATTTAAAATACTTATTTCCAGTGCCTGGGATTTCACATATCATTTTTCATGTAGAAATATTTCTAGTTTTCACAATTGCCAAGAAGGTCATGGTAATATAACTTTAGTCCAAGACTGAAAGCATATATATAAATTATATATATATAAAAATATATATATATAATTATATTATATATTTATATAAATTTTATATATAGATATATAAATTATAAAGACTCTTTTAAAATTGTTGACGTTATTTTCAAGGTAGCTGAGAGCACTGAGAGTGAAACATCAGTTCTTGCTTCCTAGTTCGCATGACTACCTTAATATTTGGTTTTGGTGGACTTTTGCAACAGCAAATTTAGTTGATTAAATATTTCGGAGCCAAATAAATTTCTTTGCAAGCATTCATATAGGTGACAGCGGGGGTCATATTCACTTCAAAAGTCAGGTGTTTGCATTGATGGTTTAAGTTTATGTATCAGTCAACTCTGTTTGCCACCTTTTTTAACTCTTTAAAATTATATTATTGAAAAACAAGTGGTCTTGGATTGTGATTTTATTCTTCTTTAAGATTTTTTTTCTGTAAGTGAATAGGTAAAAAGGAATATAGCTCAAAGGACTTATATCTGGAGAAGAAGAAATTGCATTTCTCTGCAAAGGAAATAAAACTCCACAGTTGTTTAAGCTAGCAGATTTGAGAAAAAGTTTGTTTTAAGAGCTATATCGGAGATAATGTGAACACGATGTATTCAACTTTTACTTTAAGAACTAATGTGATCAATAACATTGTTTCTATAAAATATCACTCCTATAGCCTATGAGAAAGCTATAAAAAAGTGACTATACAAGCAATCCTTAAAATTATATAAGTACATAACCTAGCAAAGGCAAGTATATTACACACTATTAAATGTCCAAGTG
Source organism: Lophotriccus pileatus (assembly GCA_035583135.1). NCBI lineage: Eukaryota > Metazoa > Chordata > Aves > Passeriformes > Tyrannidae > Lophotriccus > Lophotriccus pileatus. Next base: position 96,196,182 of record JAWWES010000081.1, on the reverse strand, counting down.
TCTTAATTTTTCCTAAGTGAAATTGCAAAGACAGCTCGACTCTTTTACAACTTAAATTATTCCAAGAGAAAAACAAACTAACTAACCAACTAACTAAACAGCAAACAAATAAATTATAAACTCCCCACAAACTACCCACAAGAAAAAAAATCTCAACAACACAACGAAGAAGCACACTGCAGCAGCAAAGGCACAGGGAAATCATCACTGTACTTGGCCAAGTACATTTAATAAACACTTAGATGAAAAATTAAAAATGCCTTATATCTTAATAGGAGACTGTGTTTGGAGGGATCAAACATACATCAGAGCAATACAGCCACCAGTGGCTGTCAGTTCAGTAAAATGACTTAGCTGCAGGATGCCTTCTGTGCGTCATAAAGCCTCCTCAAAGTGACAAACATTCTGTTACTTGCAGATGCATGGCTATTGTGAACAGCAAGGACTGAATATATCATAACAACCCTGTGTATTCTTAATTTGTATTGTCACGTGAGAGCTAAAACCTGGAATGAGGCCCTGAAGGCACAAGAACTAATGAACTCTGCCTGGCTTTGGAAGAGTAATTCATCACCGACATACGGTGGCCCTTTTCTTTAGACTGTGTTGATGAAAATTTTCTACTCTCTCATGCCAAGTGACATTTTCTTAACTGCGCAAGACAGAATGTTCTCATAAGATTAACCTTCCCATAGCAAAATACACTACGGTTAGAATATTCTAAGTTCATTTGAAGTATTTCTCATTAAGACGTGGGAGGAGAGGAAATAAAAAATAATAACAAAAAAAATGTATTAGCCAGATCTTCCCTGTTTAGCTATGGATTTAAAAAGTAAATATAAAACAAGTGAACAGCATTATAATAGTAATACTTATCTCAAAAGAGATAGACATATGCATGGATTTCAGTAGCAGGACAGTTTCATTAACATTATTACTAATGTTAATAGCAACATCAAGTGACTGATACTATGATAATCCATTAAACTTTAACTGTACTTTTCTTTTCCCCTCAACCTGATCATATTTGGCACAAAAGGCTTTATTATTACCAGCTTTCTGCATAAGAACCTTTGTCCAAATACAGCAAAATCTGAAAATCTTGAGAGTCTAGTAAGGTTTTTCAAGAAAAATTAACTGCCTAGATTTTGCTTTTATCTAATGTAATTAAATATCCTCATATTTTTTAGTAAAATTTGAATAAGATGTTTGCTTGTTTTGTTTTTTGGGGTTTTTTTTTGCTTGTTTTATGTTTTTTTAAAAACAATATTTGGTTTTCTTTAACTATAATTTTGATAATCATAATAAGGCCAACTTTATGGATATACAGTGAGGAAGATTCCAAGTTGCCTACTTTCATTACACATTGCCTGCTGCATCCTGCCCAATCCTTTACCATATAAGATAGTTATCAAGGGCCTACAGCTCACAGAGTTTATTAGCAAACTACACAGTTGGCATGGAAATTGGTATGTATTTTGTCCCACATTATCATCATCATCATCATCATCATCATCATCATCATCATCATCATCAATAATAAAGAGGGAATAAAGAAAAATGAAGGAGACATCAGATAAAGGGGATCATCAGTCCCGAGTCTAGCATCAATCCAGCTGACAGGGTATTCACAGTCCTGAGATTGGGTTACCCAGGCTCTGTGGTGTATCTTTTGCAATATGCTGGCTGTTCTGCAGTCATCATGGATCTGAACAGGAAAACTGATTCCAGAAAGTATTTAGTACACATACTTGCAAATAAAATTATTTGTCTAAGGTAATAAATTAATTGAGTAAAATGAAAACTAAAGAATTTTTTTTCTAACCTTTTCCAGAAACAGCATGTGAAAATTCTGAAAAGTGAGAATTTCACTGTAATGTGTGTTGGCGAAGACAAGCTGGTAAACTCAAAATGGTCTTTTAGCTGAAAATTTATGTTATGATGAAGATTAAAATAATCATTATCTACATCAAGAATACCCATTAAATTTACAGAATTACTGATTTCAGGGGTGTTCTTTGGCCTAGACTGAGGTCAGTATAGACCATAATTGTGATCTCTTTAGCCTTAAACTTACAAAATAGTAATTTTATTCAAATTTTGTGATTGAACACAATGCTAGATAATCTCATCTAGGCTCTCTTTCCTATAAAATGGGCCAGATTATTTACTGAGGTCCCTTACAACCTCAGCTATTCTGTGTTTCTATGATTCTATTTATTTAGGACATTTAGTTTCTGAGATGGAATGCTAAAACACGTCCTCAGGACAAATAGTCTTTAAAATTTAAGTTCGCTTTAAGGAGTCACATTTAAGTGTCACCTAGTACCCATCTTGAGACAAGACAACTTTTTTTCTTGATATCAATAGCTTATTTAAATAGAGAAAGGGGCAGATAATGATATTCTTCTCTAGTATAGTTATAGCAGAAATATTTAGACAGAAAAATCTCATCAAGGATTGAAATTCACTGAAACAAAGTCCTGGGACTGTTGAATTACAGCTGCTACTGCTTTATGGTGTTTACATGCCCCTTAGCATTGCAGAAGGTTTTTTTTCTCTGAGGAGCAGTGGCTCAGTAGCTGAAAATTTACCACAGCTGCATTAATAACCTTCCACGTGCACATGACCTTCAAAATCCAGGCTGAATGCACACTTGTGTTGCTGTTCCAGACTAGAGGAAGCTAAACCTCTACTTCACTGTTCATTATTTCACTGTTTCACTCTTTCTAATGATTTTTTTTTATCTGCCCATTTGTCTTATTTTTAATATCCTTTTCTTGACCAACAGAATGACAGTTCATAATGATAGCAGTACCTCCACTTTCAATCCCACCACTTAAAGGGCTGTTAAATCAGATGTTATGATGCCCTTCAAAGAGACTGTTCTGTGGGAACTGGTAAGTTATGCCCTTATTCTTTTCTTCAGTTTTGTTAAACGATCAGTCCTCATTTCACAAGTCTTGTACTTGGAGAAATTATTCTTAGGATGATTGGTACCAGTTTCACCCAAATAAATTTAGTAAAAAAAACCAGCTACCAACATCTTTTGGAAAACTGTTCATTTGGTCTTGGTTCTTCTGCTTTCAGAAAGTTTACATGATTACAGATAAAAATTAATTAGCATGCAGAAAATAAATCCCTATTTCACTCCTATTAAGTTATTTTTTTAATACTGAGCTTTTATTAATCACTCTTATGTCATGATTCTCCTTTGCATGCTTATGTTTAAACTTTGTTTAAGATGCAGATTCTTTCAAATTAGGAAATTATCCTTCTTTTATTCTGAATACTTTTTGTTTAAAAAATTCTAATTGAAAAGTAAATTCAAAGGTTTCCCCAGAAAATTATAAAATTATAAATTATAAACTGTTAAGGGAAAATAATTTTCAATCCTGATGGAAAAACATCACATAGATATTAATGAAAAGAAAATTAAAAAATAAATTAATATTGGCTGTCTTGCACAAAAGAGGTGGAATCTAGTTTACACAATGTACAGATTTTCATGGAACTTCATTCCAACCAACTGAAAAAAACCCAAACAATTTTTTTTATACTACTAGCGCTTATAGATTTAGGTATTTTTAATTAATCACAGTGTTTTTTTTCTCTTCTCTGACTGTTTTGACTCTCTAACCTTGATATCAATCTATAAGGTAACTTAAGCATTACCTCTATTGAACACACTGTTTTATGAGATTTGTACAAGTTTGTTTCATGACATACTTCCAGAGTCTTATAATTTTTTCCAAATGTATTTGTACATTTAGAGACCAGTTCCCCACTATTATTTATTCATTTCAATCATGTTTAAGCAGGATAAATAAAACAGGCTCTGTTTTCAGTTCTGCAGCTGATGATACAATCAAGTGACTCTGTGAATCCATACTTTTGATTTATTCATCTTACTTTTACATACCTTCAGGAAGGAAATGGAAAGTACAAAGCTGATATCAGTAGCTTATGCCAGTTTCTATGAATCTTATGATTATTCCTGTGATTATTCCTTTAGTATATCCTAAGAAATGTTTAATATAAAAATGGGAGAAGACCATATGTCTGGGTATTCAAGGCAAAAATGCCAGCTGAACATGTGCCCTGCTCAAGTCTTGTATAATCCCAAGCATGGCACAAGAATTGCTGTGCCTCCTAAATCTTCCAAACAAAAACTCCTGTAGCTCAATAACTGTTTTAATTACTTACCTAGAATGTTTATGCCAATGAGGGTGCTTCTTAGAAATAAAATACAAGTCTGAATAAGGCAGAGATAAAATACAGGAAATAATAAGGAACATTTAATCATCTTTTCATTCTTAAGTTTTCATTTTAAATTTATCTTTTTTCATGTTTCTTTGTTGTTTGGGGTTTTTTAGTCTTTACAGCTGCTTTATCAGAAGTAAAATAATGATTTTAACAAAAAAGACCAATACAAAACAGTACTGTATCCTGACTGACGATATTTTTATTGCTTAGTAGTAGGCAATACTGGTGCTAGTCTTAAAAACACCCTGTTATTGTTGCTTTATTTTATATCTGACAGAATTGCTGCTGCTATTAAAAAAAAAAAAAAAGGGAAAGTATTTCTATTATATTTTCCACAAATGTAAATATTAATCTTTTAGTCATGATTTAAGTGTTGTCTTGTATTTATTCCAAGCTGCTGTCCTTCAGTTTCTAAGATACTGTGACAATTGAAATTCCTAAAATTATTAGCTCATTAACTGAAATTGTAAAAATGAGCTAGAATCACCTTATTAAAGGAAAAATGTTCCTATTATGAAAAGTATACTTTAGATGTTTTGATTCATTGCATAAGACCAATGAAAAAAGTTTCTGATCATCAAAGCCTTTATTCATCTTACATCATACTGTGGTGCTGTTGGTGGTATTATGTCGGAGTTTCTTCTGTTTTAGCATGGTTTGTAGAACGAAGTCAGCAAGGCAACTTTTTTGTATTATGAAAGATTAATTTGTCACAGTTAGATTTCAATAGAGAGACAAATTGTGCTGACCTTCAGATTAATGTCTCAATTTCTATAAATATTTATCTGAGGTCCTTCATAAAGGACCCAACATTCAAGATCAGTAATTTATTTCAAAATAAGATGATACAAACACTAAAAGGAAACATATTTTGCAATATAATCATGACACTTAATAAGGTTAACCTGTATTTGTTTTTGTTTCAAGAAGTACTAGTATGAGGGCTTCGACAATGAGATGCCTTCTTTTAATGTGACTGTTTTCACGTCTTATCTGGTCTATGTCCTCTTCTATCAGTAACATACTTTGACTTTGATACACACTCTCTTCAATTTAATAAATGCATATCTGAGTTTTATAATGACTCCCTAGACTTTTTGATCATATGCACAGTTTTACAACATTTTTTTCCCTGGGAGAATACTCAAATGTCAAACAAACTAAATGCAAGTTTTAAATACAGTCATCAAAAAGAACAAAGTTAACACACCTGTCAAAATTGTGCACCCCAGGTGACAACTGTATAATTGCTAAGAACAAGAATCTATTGACAGTGAACTATGAAACATTTATAATATTAAAAGAAAAATAATTATGATAAACAACAATAGAATCGAAATTAATACCTTCTCATTTGACTCCAACTTTCAGAAATATACAAACACAGAATTCTACTAATTAAACCTGGCTTAATAGACTTGGCTTTTATTAAGTAAAAGAAATACAAGACTATAAACTTATTTGTTTAAATCAAAGACTAAGTAGTATAAACTTAATAACATTAGATGCATTAATTGCCTAAATGCTAATAGAAATCTATATATTCAAGTATTTTCACTTTTCTATATCAACATGAAAATGCCATACCTTGCTGTTTAGTCCCAAAACTTTGGATTTCAGAGAATTATACTTGCAAACTCCATTTTGTTTGAAAGAGCTGTAAAGCCTAAGCAGATCCAAGAGCATCTCTCTGGTGGTGGTTGACAGAACCCGAGGGAATGGCATGAAGCTGTGTTTTTAGTTATAAATCAGGATGATTTAGTTACACATTAGATATTAGGAAAAGGTGCTTCACCCAGAGGGTGGCTGAGCACAGGAAGAGGCTCCCCAGGGAACTGGGGAATCACTAAGCTTGGCAGAGTTCAAGAAGCCTTTGGACAATGCTCTAAGGTACTTGGTGTGATTCTTGGGGCTATCCTGTGCAGGGCCAGGAGTTGGACTTTGATGCTTGTATTAGGTCCCTTACAACTCAGGATATTCAATGAATCTATTATGCTTAAATGTAAAATTGCATACAAATCAAAAGATAATTAATGCAAGCTATATTCTCAGAAATTTCCAGAAAAGAAGACTTTTTTTCTTCAGAAGACCATTCATAGATATCTTTAGGATTCTTGAATGAATCTGTAGAAATGCATATCAAAAGAAATAAATTATTGCTTTGAAGAGAGGCAAACTCAAGTAAAAAATAAAAAGAAAGGAGAAATTAATTAGGACGCTTAGGATGGAATCATAGAATGTCTTGGGTTGGAAAAGAACTTCAAGGTCACCTAGTTCCAACTCCCCCCTGCCATGGACAAGGACAACTTTTACTAGACCAGTTTACTCAGAGTTCCATCCAACCTGCCTGTCACTTTTCCTATCACTTCATGCTCTTGTAAATATCATCCATCTTTCTTGTGGGATATCTTCAGATACCAGATAGACATGATTAGGTCACCCTGAAGCCTTCTTTTTTCCAGGCTGAAGAATGCCAATTATTTTTTCCTTTCCTCTTGGAAGAGGTGCTCCATCCCTGTAGTCATCTTGAATGGCCCTTCTCTGGACTTGCTGCAACATCTCACCATCTTTCTTGTACCGGAGACCTCAGAGTTGGATGCAGTACTCCAGGGGGTCTTACCAGAGAGGAGTAGAGGGGCGGAATCACCTCCTTCGACCTGCTGGCCATGCTGCTTTTGATGCAGCCCAGGACATGGTTAGGTTAATACCAGGGATTGCCCTGACCCAGGTGCACCACCTTGCACATGGTTTTTTTAAAATGCATGGGATTCCCATGTGCTCATTCTTCAGCTTGTTCAGGTCCCACTGGATGGCATCCCATCAGGTGTGTCAACCGCAGCACTCAGCTTGGTGTCATCTGCTGAGGGTGCACTCGATACCTTAATATGGGCATTTCAGGGGAAATGGCTTTGGACTTATAAACTTTCTTTCAGATATCTAAGAAGTAAGTGATTCAGAAATGCTGACATTGAATTTTGAATGATGAACCAAGCTATTACAAAACAAGACAGAATAGGCAGAAAGGGCTGATTGGAACATCTGGATCTTTCGGGCCATCTATGTGCAATTGTCTTCAGTGACTCATTTATGTGTATGATAAGCATTTAACTTCTATTTTTTTATCTCAAAGACACATTAAAAAATAATGATACTACACATGAATTTTCATACTGCCAATTTTTACCCATAAATACCTTTCATCCCTCTGCTGAATTTTAGATCTAGTTAGGGAGCCATTTTCACAGTTTCTTCAGTGCTATTATCTGCTGATATTAGCTTCATCCAAACAAAGCAGTAATATCAGGTTCTTTTAAAGGGGCAATGCAGGGCTCAGCAGTGTCACACTGCATGTGTTGACCAAAGTCAGAAACTCTTACAGCAATTGGGATTATCTGTATTTCACTATCAGCCAGACAGTAAGTCTTACCACACAGATGGTGTTTCTTAAGTAAAAATTCAGGCTTGTGTGATCCTGCATACCCAGTTTATAATCTTGAGCTGAACTAAAGTTTTGCCAAACAATTTGAGGATCAATGCCCTAGATTATAGGTCTAGATTTGACAAATTTGATGTCATTTTACAGACTCTGTATTAAAAGCATGGGTCTACCCTTGGTGACTGTTTCTTTTGGACATCAAAGATGGGGTTCAGTTAATGACAATTTGTCCATCTGAGGTCTAGGTGTCTTATCAAGGCAAAAAATCTGGACTCTCTTTTATCCACTGGAGAGAGAAAGATGTAGTTTATATATTTTTTCAGATCAGTTTCTCCCTGCATGTGTTTTTCTCTGCTGACTAGAAAAGTATTTTTGAATCATATCCACTAAATGCTGAGATTTATACATCTGAAATGAAAGGAGGTTAATTCCACCACAAGTAAGGAATGGCAAAATATTTTTTTGTAAAAGTGTTGGTAAATGTTATTACCTTGAATAATTGTCAAGCTTGTCTGTATATGACCTATGTGTGTTGTCTGATTGTCCTTGAAATGCATGGAAAAGTACCTTGCTTCTCAGCTGTTTTCTTATTAAGACTCAGTTTCACACTGCAGGCATTTAAATTCAGAGAGCTTTTCAACATACTCAGAATTATAGTGCATGATTAAGCATTTTCTTGAAATGAGAGCCAACATTTTTCTCTCATCAGGTTGCAAGAGGTTTAAACTCTGGCTGTCTTAATGAAACAAAAGCTGTGAGTATAAGAATACAGCAAATCCATTACGAACACAGCCTTCAATTAGTGCTAGGGATTGAATACAATCTCTGTCATTACCACTGTCACCACTTTCCTTGCCCTCCAAGCTGTGGTAGCTATTCTCATGCTGTAGTCAGGTATGCAAAGTGGGTAGCAGCATTGCAGAGGAGAGAAAGGTTACTTACTGCTTTGTGTGGTTAATTAAAAGAACTGCATTTTCTATATCTATAACTATTCTCTCTTTTCACCAGTAGTATTTTGTATTGTTTATTGTATTTATTACAGTACTAACTTTAATGCTTTAAAACTGAGGTCATAGTTGCTTTCATTTTTTTTTGTATCTATGAAGTTTGCTTTGAAAGCACAAGAGCCTGAGCTGTCACTGTGATTAATTGGAAACCACACTGCCAAAAATGTGGAAGGGAGGTCAGGTCTTATGAAGCATAGGCAACTCAGAGTCAGACATTTTCTAACTTTCAAGTGCTTAATGTTTCAACCATGCAAATATTGTTCTTTAAAAATACTGTGAACAGATGTAAATACAGTTATGCACGCTTCTGTGGCCCCCTAGCTGAACAAATATTTTAAAAAACAAAAGACTGAAATTCTATAATTTAAGTTCTTAAATTGTCACCAGAATATTTAGATCTTTCAGATCCCTGAAGCTAATGGATTAAAAAATATCACACAATTCTATATCTCATTATGTGATAGGAATTAATAATATCCAACACATTCACAAGGCACATGTGTTACTGGGTTTCCTATTATATACCAAAAAAAATCAGACTTGGGAATTACAGATTTTACTCTTAAAAAAAGCAAAAAACAACTTCTCTTCATTTGCAATTTTCCATCTGCCAGTCTTTTCCAGGCTGATGCTTTTCAGCTGTGTTTCCTCTTAATTTTTCTCACCTTCTCCATTCTTCCCATCTCAGCAGTTCTAGACCCCTCACTTCATAGAATCATAGAACCACAGAATGTTTCATGTTTGAAGGGACTTTTAAAGTTCATGTAGTCCAACCCCTCTACTTCCATGGTCAGGGACATCTTTCTCTGGATCAGGCCTCTCAAAGCCCCATCCAGCCTGAATTTGAACACTTGCAACTTCAAGTTGTTCATCCTGGGATTGTTTGAAAACATCATTTTACAGTTCTGGAATAGCACTCACATTCCCAGCCTGTGTTCTCTGTTAACCAGAGTTTTCTAATACCTTTCAAGTCCTTGTTTCTTTTCCCAAAGTCCATACTGTACTTACCCATCCTTCTTACCCTTTTGCCCAGTAAAGCTTGTCAATATCACCCATTGGTTCCCACACCCTTTAGAGGCTCCTTATCCTATTTGTCTTCTATATCCTGCCTTTACTCCTTATCCTAAGATAATGAAACAAATTCATTCAGGTCTTTCTCTCCACAGTATCAACTCCTTGTTTAGAATCCATATGTCTCCAGTAGCCTCAGAAGCCCTTAACTGAATAAATCTCATTCTCTTGGATTTTGAGTGAAGTGTGTAACTCTTAAGAGGTTGCAGTTGCTGAAGTGTAAAATGTCAAAATCTGATTAGAAGGGATTTTTCAGAGGCAATTAAACTGGCTAAATTTTAGTAGAATTCCCCAGTACATATTAAAAAAAAAAAAAAAAAAAAAAAAAGGTGAAAAATCTACTGTTCTCTCAAGGAGATTTTTTTTCAATTCTAAATTTCAAGTTCAAGCTTTAATACTCATTATATATTTACATACTGTGGAAAAGGTCTTCACCTCCTTGCTAGAAGACCCTTGGGGAAATATGAACTCTCCTACAGAAAGGTCAATGTCATGCTCCAGAGGAAAAAATGGGGGCCTTTCTAAGTTAAACTAGGGAAAATGTCTTCCTCTGGCTCAGCTTTTTGACCTTAAATATGGAAACAAGATGCAGTAACCTGAAAAGCAATAATTTTTTTTTTTCGTGACTGACCACACCAATATTCCCTCTCATCAGTTTACTTATAACCCTAAAATCCTGAGATTTGGAGACTTGAAACTGCGCAAAATTATATTTTAAATGCTTTAATCCTAGAAGGGAAAATTATTTCTGTTTATTTCATACAAACTCCACTGGATGTCAAAATATTTGATTATTTTGACATGTTTAGAGATGTCATAGAGTTTCTCCATTTTGAAATTACTCTCTTTAAATTTACAAATTGTTAATCTATTATTTGTTATATGAATCACCTAATCTCCATCAGTTTGCCTATATTTAAATTAAAAATACATGAAAAAATATGTATTTAAATACTACTTAACACCTTTTTAATGTCTGTCAATGTGAATTAAAATTACTTTTCTATTAATTCAAATTCATATGTCTATACATATACATACATTTGGTTACAACTATTCACAAACACACAGTGAACTACACCCACTATGAAGTCGCAAGCTTCCCAGGCTCCATTATTCATAAGCTCCACTATTTTGAGACAGATTCTTCGCAGGATATCTGAATTGTCTTGTCTACCATGGTGATGGCCTTCACATGCTTGTAGACAAGCTACACCTGATGTGGGCCCAAAGATCTGACTCTCCAAATTGTGCCTAAAAATGGCCTAATAAAGTTCTGTTCCCAAATGCAAGAAAAGGACACAAATATTTCTGAACAGTGTCCAGAGACACTAAAAAGAACCCTTTTTCTTTACAATTTAGCTCAACTATGAGCCAAGGTTTGCAGAAATGTGCTACCTAGGTAATTTAGTACATCATGGCCGTGGTGTTCTTACTTAAGATAAATAAAACTAAAGCTTCTCAATTAATTAAGAGTTTTCATGATTTCACTGTCAGACAAATTGATTCAGTTTTACACTCAATTTGATTTTGTGCTGGCCAGCAAATAACTTGGTTAGAAAATAAAGAAAGGTGGTTTGAACAGGGCTTTAATTAATTCTATTGAAAAATACCTCAAATACAATGTACCCTGAAGAAATACTCCTCCAACTATATTCAGTAAAGGTTGTTTATCAAAGTAATTATTTCCTTTAGGGAATTTCTTAGGATTCTCTCTTTAAATACATGAAGGCTCAAAAAAAGCTAGCTTTTACTTCTGTGACCTTGAAGAAACACCTTAATTCGAACAATTTAATTCCACAGAAAAAAACTTCTTCTACTATTAAAAATATTTTATTGCCTTTGTTAATGAATCTTGTAGCAAGTTAACCCTTGGACCTCTGCTAAAAAGCTTCCTGTCTTTATCAACAGTACATCTTTCCAGTTATGGAAATACGTTACAAAGGATATAGAATATAATATATAATATAGACAGTATATATACCTCATATAAGATTTTTTTCAGTTTTATAAGCAATAAGAACAATGTTCTTTTAATGTCTAAGACCTGCTGTACCTACAGTTGCATGTTATTTTTAAAAATCATGAAATATTCTCTTAATGTGAAATATTTATTGGCAACATTGAGAATGGCAGTAATGCTGACTAACTTTTGTTCAGTGGTTTTCTAGACTCAGTGCCTTAAATCAGAAATCCATTGAAGTTTTCAGACACAACAGTTTTAGTAGCTAATTGGGTGCATTGCAGTGTTTTTGAGTTGATGGTTCCCTTTAATGACTTTTGTAAGTTCTAAACCAGAGAGAGAAGAGATTCCATGGGTAGCTAAATTCAAAGTTAAAAACAAAAGAAGAAAATCAACTCCAAAAAACCCCTTAAGTTTATACACCCAGAAAAATATTGAATATGATGGAAAACCTCCCAGAGGTAGTTATGTATACATACAAATATACATAAAGGTCCTTGGTGTGCAGACAAAAAACACTCCACTTTGAGGATGTAGATGGCATGGATGAGAAATCACAATCCTTTTATTGACTTGTAATGCTTCCATTTCATGGAGAAAACTTGTTTCTATCTTATTGAGAAGACTTCAGAACAAACTGCTTTCCAAGTTATTTCATGCAAATTATTGTACGTTAGAAAGCGAGACTAAGTTTAAGCACGTATATTTACATATTGCCTTAATGGCAAGAGAGAAAGTTTCAGGTATTCTGTAACTGCTCGGTATTTTAAATGCAAACAGTTTAATAAGTCTGATTCACTTTTTGTTTTTTAATCTTTCCTTCTTTTACTGGTTTTAAACAAAGACTGTAAAAGTATAAAGAAAAAATCAGTTACACTTAATAACTCTGAATTCCTTGACAACACATTTTCCCTCTGTTCATTTTCCACTAAGATTTTTTCAGACTCAACTTCACACATCTTTCTGTGGAAATTAAATTCCTTGTATGTACTAACTTATACTTCTGAGGCTTTAAATCTACTTCTCCCTGATGCACTTACAGAACAGGACAGGAATTTCCATAGCTAGAACCATGTCTTCTTCTCCAGCCTGCAGTGATATTTTCAATACTGTCTTGTGATTGGTGAGATAACATTTAACATATTGGTTGTTCAGGTTTTTTTCCTCAGGCAAGCAGTAATCCCTGCTTGTTACCCTCAGGTTATATATTTAACTTAAAATGAAAAAGAATTACTATACTCTTTTTGCCCCTGGAGTTTTCCAGCAGGATAAAATGTTAGCTTCTGGCTTCCATGTTAATTCACAAACATTGAATCTCATGAGCTTTCATCAGAACTTACTCTTTTTCTTTTTTAAAAATTATTTTAATTTTGTTCTAATTAGTAAGTATCATAATCTCTAGTACTTTTCAAAATATAGACGAAAATATGTTTGTTGTGATTTTTGGGGGGAGAAAACCAAATTATTACTTTAACTTTGATAGATATTATTTTCATGACTGCATCTTGAGTAAATAACTCATTGAGACAGCCTTGATGCTTCAGGCACTGCTCAGCAATAGCCAAAATACTGTTGTGCTGTCATCACCCTTCTGTCATCACCAAATACAAAGCACAGAAATGTATGAGCTTCTCTAGGGAAAGTAATCTCCATCCCAGACAGTCTCAGTATAGTGGTCCTGCTTCTCAGTGTCTGGCATACGAGAAATAAGTTGTATGGGAAAACACAATATGTGTTGTTTGTTTTTTGTTTTTTGGGCTTTTTTTAACACAATGTGACTAGGTTATCTGGGTAACACAATTATATTGCTGAATTGATTAACACTATTTAATCTGAGAGATTCTCCAAGTTTCATGTTGTAGTTGTTTCATTTCAGCTTTGGACTTGTGAGCTCACAGATTTGTAAACCAAAAAGGTTTACAAAATCTGCTAAATATAATGTATTCTATATACCTACAGACTTCTTTGACTCTTCCCAATAAACATTCCTCTTTTTTGTTTCAGGTATTCCTATTTTTTCCTTTTCCTTTTGTTCCAGACTTGATTTCTTATAAACAATCTTTAAATCAGCCTGTGATTCTTCACTGACTTATTTCTTCCTTTACATAATAGTTTCTTAGATGACTGAAAAACCTCTCATTAAATCTCCTCAACCATATTTTGATTATTACATTATTTGGCTGCCTGCTTTCATAGCTCAAAACAATTACAGTGTCTCAAACATTAGTTACAACTATTTGCTTATTCACTGCAAGCAAAACTTGTTTGTTATGCATCTCCAATTTTACTTTTGGGGAAATCCATGGAAACTCAATTTCTGATATTTGTGGCTTCAAGATATACCTTTAATTATCTTCAAGCTTACATTCTTGAAATACAGTTATCTGCTACAACACATTTTGTGTATTTATGATGTGAATTAAAAATTAAATAAACACAATTATAATTTATAAGGAAATACTATCCTTAAGCTATGTTCCTTGCCTCCTTCCTTGCCTCCTTCCTTGCCTTTTTCACACCCAGTGAACTCTTCCAGAAGTAAATTTTTCTTGCCCTTCTCAGTCATTGTAGTGCATTTTAGCTTCTCTCCTGTTCTTACCCTTCTAAACATTCACTACAGAAAGGATCAAATGAAACACCTCTCCACGAAAGTTATGTCACATTCCCTGTCATGTATGTATATGGGGGTGTTTATACTACTGACTTTATTGCTAACGAATAATAATTTGTGTAGGAAATATGAGATATTGGTGTTTCAGTCATGTAGTGTGGTCGTTCTTAGTAAATGGGTTTACCTCCATTTAATTTACAATTCTTGTCCACTTTGAGGAAGGAGAAGCAATCTGACACCTCTGAGTATAGTAGCTAATAATATGTTTCTTCTAAATTTCTGCTCTGAAAAAGCACTTAAATGCCTTTGTTAGTGTATCTTTTCTGTATTATAGCTATCTGCTGCTTGCAAAATTACTATCTATAAGAGCCAAAAGATTTTTTTTTAGCATGGGAACTGGAATTAATAAAGACAAACTAGAGGACTGAATTTTTCATAGTGCTAGAATATGTAATCCCTCTCCAATTTCTAGTAGTGTGTTAATATGCAGATGATATCAACTCCAAGAAATGAGCTCAGTTTATGTATTTGGCCATTCTCTTTGAAAATTCTTACAAGGTATAAATAACATCTCAGCCCTTTTAGCACTTGCCAAGTTTGGATCAAATTGCAAAATAAATTTAAATATTATAAACTGGTTATTCCAGAATAATCACAGTCTCTTCGTTCCCAGGCGAGTCAAGTAAATGATTGTCATTTTTCACAGAGGACTATGAATCCAGATGTGTGTTATGTCTTACACTTCCTACCATGATGAAAATGTAGCTCAAGCCATGTGAGGGAGTACTGTGCATCTGTGTGGGAGGCTAGTTACTAGGTCACACTGATAAAGTTCAGATAAAAACATTGGTAAAGCAAACAAACCCAAACCAAAAGGAAAGTACTGCCATGATAACCTTAGTTCTGCTATATAAAACATATCAAGAAGGTGACTTTCAAGTGTTTCTAAACTTAGAAAACTGCTATACTACTTTATCTGAGAAAATCTAGTTATTTGGGGGATAATTCAATCATTAGTTTGCTAAGAAAAACAGGTGAGCGGAATTGAACACGGCCTGAATTGCTCTTAGCTTTTCACTGTTGCTGTTATTTTTGTACAAGTATGTTAACAAAATAAATATTTGTCATGTCTAATATGGAGTTCATAATGGAAAATAATCTGAAAGGGAATTTAAATTTGAATTATTTATTTATATTATTTATATAGAGCTATTGAGTTATTTTAATCCAATAAATTATTCTGATTTTGTATGAGCACAATAGTTGACTCTGCCTCAGTGACATCATTCAACATCAGTCTAAATGAATAACAGGTCACTTTCTCAGCTGTACCTGCTAAAAGACAATTGATTATTAAAATCTGAGTAAGAGCACTGGGCAAATTCATTCATGGTCAGTAAACCCAGTGATGCTGATAAAGCTCTATGAGAGATAAATTCTGCCTTGAGAATATGTCTAGTCTGAGCAATTAGGTACATTTTAAGTTTAATATAAGTATTGTAATCCTAGAACTTGCCCTAGAACTGATACATTAGGTATATACTCAAGACTGATGAGTGATGGAAAATATTTTTCCCTAATATAAATACTCTAGCTTACCCTAACATCAACAAATGGAATATACTCTCAAGGCCTGATTTGCCCCTGACATAACCTCATCGACTGCAGTGTGCTAAATAGATATTACAAGACCTTGACACACACTAATTATTTCTGTACACTTTTTATAGAGATTATTTAACTTGAGTTTATGGAAAATTTTGTGTAAGGAATTAAATTAATCCTTAAAATAACCCTATATTTTCTCATATTCTGTATTGATTCCTTAATCTGATTCTCAGGAGTCTGTGCGAATTTTTTGTTAGCACTCAAAAATTTTTTAGTTGACAAAATTACTTGAAACCTTATTCAGCTCAGTAGACTTCAAACTTATTTTGCTGGTCTGTGTACACTTTTCCCGCTTATGTTATTTTATGTTATTTTAACAAATCTTCTGGTACTTTTAGTGTTTCTTTGCGAATCCCTTTGTGTTTGTTTCAATTAAACACGTAGTACTTGCTCTTAAAAAAAAAAAAAAAAGGAATAACCAGTCATTTATAGTTTATACCAGGAGATAATGAAATCAGATCTTCTCATTTTTGCGTGATCACATGTGTTCTCAGAGGAAGGGATTTACATGTCTAGAGCAAAGGTCACAGATTGGATGTTGAATGTTTCCCAGTGGAGATCAATTAAATGCTACCTCTTTTAACAAGACACTTGTTGTTTTTTAAATTTGTTCTGTAACAGATTAATTTTTAATTGAAAATAAGAAATGTCATTGGTTTTTTTTAAATTTGTTCATTTAAAATTCATACATCTGAGGCTAAAATTTCCTTTGTCATAAAAAACATTTAAACTAATACTTTTTACTTGTTGCAACATGTGAAGACCATCCAGCTTTGTATCCAAAGTACACATACTTGTGAGAACATGATTATGGAATTTTAAAACTTCTAATCAGAGAACATCAACAGATTTTCAAAACTTTTTTGTTATTTGCTTCAGTGAAAGATTTATTGTGCAAATGTTTTTTAATTTTATTTTTTAAATTTAAAATTATTCTTTAGTTTCCTTTTTTCTCTGTTGCCTAGGATGCATTCCTCTTTTCTTTTTTAATTCTTCCCTTTCTTAATTTGAATTTTGTCATTCCATAGGTTTTTTGCTTACTTGTTTAGTGCTTTGTTTTTCTTCTAATTATTTTACTTGTAGTTTCTTTATTTTGTCATTCGTTTTGATCATTTCTCTCTTTATCATCCTCTATCAAGAGTCCTCTATCTTATTTTCATTTTTAAAAAGTACACTGGAGAAAAAAATTCATATCATATCCCTTGAATGCCACTGGAGAGTACTTTTCCATATATATAACATGTATATCCATTGTTTTTCTTTTATTCTTTTAAAAAAAGATTCTGCCAAGAGTAAGGTGAAGCTGTTGTCAGCATCTACAGTGAAGTTAGTGCATTTTGGAAGGAATATTTTTTTTTTTTAAGGAATATTTTTTTTTCCTTACGTTATTCACTTTATTTAACACTAGCTATGACAGTTTATTTTTCCATCTGAAATTAGACAGAATGAAATTTAGGTCCAGTCATGCTAATATGGTCAAATCTCATTCTATAAGAAAACTCAGACCTTTCCTACTCATTAGCTACAGTCTTACAGATCATGCAATTGGATCATGGATTTATCTTAAAAATTTTTCTTTATAGAAGGTCAGATTTATTTATTTTCATATTTTTGTTCCTAATTGTTAAAAAAAGATCAACCCATGAGCAAAGTTTTTTCTCACTAGGAATGGGAAGTCTGCTTTGCAGAAGCCTGTCAAGTTGGCCTACTGATAATTTTTAATAGTGAAGCAGGAATGTTCTTTTTTTCTTCTTTATATTGAAACAGGATGGTAATTAGCTTTTACAGCTCAACAGTGCAACACTGGTAGGATAAGTCAAGTTTCACACCACAATTAAAAAGCTGAAGACCAAAATATCATATGGGCAGAACAATATTTTAGAAACCAAGACATTTCATTCAGGTGTAGGTGGGAACAAACTCTGAGTGGGAACACAGCTTATTCTGTGGCCAAGAAGATGAAAAGCAATTACATAGACATAAAGAATGAGAAACACCATGACATAGCAAGCTCGGAGAACACTTGTAATGATGTATGAAGTATCTAAAATCACAGTTTAATGAAGAGAAAAGATTTAACCTCTTTTTAAATTAAACATTCACATTTCAGTTTTTGTCTGTGAACTTTTAGAATTAGCTTTATCATTAGTATTTTGAATATTTTATAATAACGGACTGTTAAAATTGTTACTTACGTTTGAAATCTCTGTATGCTTCCTTGTCAACTATTATGTAAAAGCTATTTTCCACAAAAAAAAAGTATTAATAATTAAAAAGGCACTAACAGTCTAAAGTAACAAGAATTAATTTGTTGTTGCAGTTATATTTAACTTTTCATGTCCCTTTATAGTAAGGGACTAATGTATATTTTTCCCAATTATCAGATTATTGCTACTATGACATAATTTTTTAACCTTGCTTTTAAATTTTTTATTGATTTTTTTGGACAAGTCTCACATGTTTAGAATTATTCTCTGCAAATTTTCTATATTTGCTTTCACTAAGTAGACATTCTAAAATACATGCAATAAGTGTGTCACATAAATCTAAATTACTTTTTAATAGCTTTTTCAAACAGATATGAAAAATATAAGATTTTTTTTTTTTAATCTGTATAGCCTCTGAGTCATTGTTGCCTAGTTTTTTAAATCCAGGTTTGCATTTTTGAGTTTATGTTGCACAACTTCCTAAGACATTTTAATTAATATTATTTAAAACCATGCTTCAGACAGAGACAGATTTGTTCTAAATTAACACTCTCTAATATGAGCGATAGATATGTCAGTTTAAATAGTTTTAGAAATATTTCGGCAAGATGAACTATATGTCATGCCTGATATGGAATATTCATCATTAAATGCCTCCTTGTCATCCATATTGATGCTTTCACTATTAGTCTTTGTCCGAAAACTCAAGCTAGGTAATGTGACAGGGTCTCATGTTAAGAAGAGGCAAGTTTTACAAATGATGTGGCAAGGACAGGTTAAGGCATAATGGGGTTCAAATCATTGATTTTATCTCAACATGCTCTACAACTTTACTCGTAACAGGCAACCTCTGGCTTCTGCTGTTTTGATAGGTGTTTGATATTCCTAAGCCGGAGTGAGGTTAATGTGAAGTTTGACTCTGCTGATTTCTCAGCGGAGCCATTCTATCAATTAACAGGGTGATCCATCACATATGCATTATCACTCAGAGGTGTACAATGTGTCCTACTTTAAAGAGCACATCAATTTTTGAGTCATGAAAAAATGTCCGATGCCACTAATCACAGGCAGGAAAGAAGTACTAAAACTGACTTATCCCCATTTGTGATAGTGATGGATGTCCTTTGAAAACAAACAGATAACCACCATGGCAGAAGCCTTCTCAGTTCCTCTATTGCTTGAAGGGTTTTTCTGTTCCTCACTGAAAAGCTGGCTTTGCACTCTCTGTATCCAGTGGTATGGCCAAAACATACCCAGAACTTTTAAGCCCTACGTTAAATGTCCAGCTGCCTACTCAGCAGGAATTCTGTCAGTGCTGTCTTTATTAATGGCTTCAAGAACTGTGTGGAGATAAATGCAGAGCAAGGGCATGACCTAGCTTTTTTCAAGCTGTGCTGCCACACTTTTTATGTATGTCATTGTCAAATGGGGGAAAAATCTTTCCAGCTCTCCAAAAAAGTACAGCAGACAACACCGGTAGTTTCTCTAAACTCTCTCTCTGTATTCCATCAAACTACTCTACCAATGTGTGCCACTAAAATGTCATACGCTATTCTGGGGATCAACCATCATTACTGATGAAAGATAAACATGGATTGCATTTTCCAGAGTGTTAGGAGTGGCATTATGAGATAATGAGCAGTTATAAGGACAATAATACAAACATAAAGTGCTACTTTATAGACATATCCTTTTTTTCAGTGTCTCTCTTACTTATGAAAGTATGCATCCAAATAAATGACTTCAAGACACAAGTAACATTGTCATACCTGAAGAAATCAGCAAGGCTTTTGACACTGTGTCTCACAACATTCTCATAGGCAAACTAAAGAAATGTGGGTTGGATGAGTGAACAGTGAGGTGGACTGAGAACTGGATGAACAGCAGATCCCAGAGGATTGTAATCAGTGGAACATGGTCTGGTTGGAGGCCTATCACTTGTGACAAGGTTCAATACTGGGCCCAGTATTGCTTAATTTGTGCATCAATGACTTGGATGAAAGGGCAGATGCCTCCTCGGCAAGTTTACTGATGACATAAAGCTGGAAGGAGTGGCCAATTCCCTAATATCTCTTGCAGCTCTTCAGAAGGACCTTAACAGGTTGGAGAGATGGGCAGGGAGGAACCATCTGAAGTTTAACAAAGGCAAATGAAAAGTCCTGCGACTGGGGAAGAATAATCCTGTGCACCAAAACAAACTGGGGGGTGACCTGCAGGAAACAATAAAATTTGTCTTTCTTTTGACACAAAACAAGATCCTGGCAAATGTCACAAACTCAATTAATTTTCCAAATTTAATTTCAATAAAATTCAATGTGATTGTTGGAAAAGCTGTTTTACCATGCGCATGTTCTGTGTTCTGTTGACTCTGGTGACAGATTTGTTGTCTTCTTTCCCTGAAGAAGAAATCAGATTTGTACATTGAGATATCCAGAATAAAGTGTCAGTGAAAGTGGCAAGCGGGCAGTTTCACAGAGGATTCCAATTCATAAACTTTTCCTATTTCAGCCTTTCTCCCACAGAAACCCTTTTTTTTAGTTGTTTTTATTGAGATACTGAAGAAAGAAGAATAAGCTTTGATGAAAAAACCTCAAACAAATAAAAAAGCACAAATCTTAAACCCTGTCATACTCTTTTGCTAATAAATTTGAGAGAATTAGTTCTAGGAGAGGACTGCAACATCTCAGTTGATATGAGAACAATATTGAAAGATATGTAAATATCAAATGATGTTAATCCTTCAATCAAAAGTAATTTCAAGATAATTGCAGGACAAGCTAAAGAACAAGCAAAAGAGGTTTGAACACTAAACAATCAGAAAGTAGTGGAATATACTTAAGGAGGCACTG
>JAWWES010000081.1:96153205-96175004 GCA_035583135.1 Lophotriccus pileatus | reverse complement strand
ACAAGCTAAAGAACAAGCAAAAGAGGTTTGAACACTAAACAATCAGAAAGTAGTGGAATATACTTAAGGAGGCACTGATAATACTAACACAAATGTGCATTAAATAAACCATAAGTTCTATACACAATTCTGGATGAAGTAAATTGGGCAAATATCACTGACTTCTGCAACATATGCTTTATGAAAATGAATCAGAGGGCTGGACAGTGAGGGTTCTTGAGAACAATCAGAAAAACTGTTTGGTCCAATACTTTGTCCACAGATATATTCTCAAAAGCAAAGAGGAATCTCTATCACTTATAATTAACATTTCTCTCTAAAGGAATAATCAAGCACTCCAACAACGTAAAGATACTTGAGATTTAATTATGATGAATAATCTTTCATACTCATATTACTTTAGTCAGTATACAAATAAAGAATGAAAATCTAAGTTTCAAATTAATTACAGAGGAGAAAGACTGGCAGCAAAAAAATTATGTTTTTTATTCAAACCATGAAAATAGTTGAAATATATCTAGGGAAAATAATAATCACCGTGTAAAAAACCCCACATGGATAGTGTATACACAATCAATAGTCAAAATCTCTTTACTTAGAAATGCAGATGCAAGGCTGTCCTAAGATAAAGGAGGAATGTTTGAAAATTTTTAATTAAAAGATATTTTAAAAATATTTTGAGAATCATCATTGTGAAGAAAGAGATAAATTTCAAATTCATATTATGTATAATGAGACAAACTTATTTTTGTGGAAAATCATATAGTTATGACATTAAGAAAAAAAACTTAGAAAAAGGGCTATTTATATTTACAATTATACAAGAGAAACTTGGAATTTAGTGAGGACTGTGGACAATTTCTCCATCAATAATCACAACCATGTTTTTTCCTATGATTCAATGAAACTTATCAGCCAAGATCAACTGTGGATATAAGCAAGAGATGTAAGTACCCAGACTGATGGGCTGTCAAGGGTAGCAAAACATTTAAGATGGTATCCAGTTTGCTCCAGAGCACTGGAATGTTTACATTTTTCATGAAACAGATCCTGAGGAAAAGGTTAGAGACTGTGAAAAATGGCCACTGCTATTACAGGAGACCTTCTTAGTTTTTACAACAGTCTCAGTAAGAGTAGCAAACCTAGCAGTTCCCCTTTTCTTGGCTTCATATCTCCAATGTACATTTTGCATTCTCTGAATACAGAGGGTTTGGGAATAAACACATCTTGAAAGACGTCCCTTCATTTTGTCCAGACTTCACCCAAGGGTATGAGATCATTGGCATTCAAGAAACCTGCTTTTATTTTATTGATGTAAAAAAAAGGGCATTCACATCATTTAGGTAAATTTGAAATTCTCACAATAAGATTTCTGCTTTCACCTTGTGGCACTCAAAGAGAGCTGGAAAATACCAGGCATTCGTAGGACACCAACATGCATAATAATGAAAAGTAAGACCAATTTAATGTTATATCTGATTGATCTCTTTGAGCTGCCATTCCCTGTAGTAAATACTTCTCTTTATAATGTTTTCATATTTCTCCAACATTGTTCCCAAATAAATTAATTAGGACAGTGATTTTCAATTTTCTATCCTATGATAAAGCTCATTGTCTTCACAGAAATCTTTGATTTAAATCTTTCTGGTTTAAGAAGTACTACTAAAAATGAAAAGATATGTTGGCATAAACTTCTGGTAATCAAACATATCATCTTGCAGAACCTTGAGTTCACTTAAAAAAAACACCCATTGAAATCTAACCGCATCATACATAATAGGATAGAATCAAAAGATATCAAAGAAATGTCAAATATAGCTGCTGGTGAGTTTCAATGAAACTAGTTCCTGAATCAAGGGGAATATTTCTATTGATATGATCCATTGTTAAATCAAATCTTATAGGTAATTATTATCTGGGAGTGTAGTAACATAAATCCCCAAAAACGTGTCAAACAAACCTGTAAAAACTTGAACTTCTAGATGCATTCTGACTGCTAGAAGTGAACAAGCACCTTTTGACAGTTGCTGAAAAGTCTTCCAAATTTTGCAAGAATAAAAGACTGAAAATTCAAAAAGCAGTCTAGCCTCAACTATTTTTTCAAAGACTGCAAGGTAGTTTAAAAATTATTGACTTCTAATGCACAGAAATAATTATTTTCTGTTACAGTACTTGATTCCAGAGCATTGAGTCAGTACAGAATCTTATATCTGCAAGTCTGAGTGCCCAAGAACATAAATGATACTCATGCAAATTGAGCCACGATCTGTCTTCACAACAATTGCACTCTCTTGTTTTGACAATTACAAAAGGTTGTTTAAACATGAAATATTTTACTCCCAGAAACATGCATTAATACAACTCACAATTCATTTTTGGAAGGTGTGGTTCACAGGTTTGTTACCAAGATAACAACCAAGTTATTCTAGGATCTCAGGACTAATCACATAGTATTAATTAAGGTGGTTAAATGTTGGATCCCAAAATATTATGTCTGCAGAGAGGGATTTGAGGGGACTTTACAGAAAGCCGTGTGGGCTGTGAGAGTTGGGGAAAAAAAAAATCTCAGTTTAAGAAATAAACGAGATATCATCTGTGTTGATTGCCCTGTCCCAGCCCAGAGAGTCCACACCTTGATTTCATCAAACCTGTGTAGAAGACCTATTGTACCTTATCCCTCCCTTTGTGTTCCCTGAATCCTTGCATCCTGTAAAACCAGATATATATTCCCACCTGAAACCCTCTGTTTGTAATAAATTGTAAGAATTACAACCCCCTGTTGAATATGTAGATCCTAAACCTTTTAAATATGAACTTGTAAGTCCAGTAAAACATTCCAGTGTCTTGCCTCTGCTGGATTGTCTAGTTTTTGAGTCGTTGCACTTAGATTATTGTTATATTCTTAGGGGTGGAAATAAATCTAATCTTTCCCAATAATCAATAGATAAAAGCAGGTGAAGGGTGATTCGTCTGATCCATCCTAAACACTAGTTTTGGAATGAGAGGAGCTCTTTCCCAGAAATGCTTTTTACTCTCCTTTGAGTAAGTGACTAGTGGAGCTATAAAGGTCCTTAGTTCTGACTTGGACATCTAATATTGAAACCCTTGAATCTGAGCAGGTGAAACCTGTTCTGTGTTTCAGATACAGGTTCCAAAGCTTCTTTGAAGCAATACTTTCCATAATGCAATTATCCCATTCCTGAGGAAGTCTGTTGAACGACCTACTCTGAAACCTCACAACAGTGATTCCACGTTTAAAGCTTTGTCTTCCTCAGGGAGTTTCTTATTGTGACAGTCACTGAGAAAGGCTTTAAAATGTGATCCAATTACATCCAAAGACTTGTAATACGGAATGAAAATTGAACTTATGCTTTTTTTCTTAAATATTCTATTTATTTTTAAGTCAGTCTCTGATAGTGGGGACTCCACTAATTATCCCTTTAATGTAAACAAAACTCTTCAGACTTGTTTATAAGCCATGAAGAAACATATACCAAGACAGATTCCTTTTTCCCCAGAAATAATCTTTAAAATGTGTCTGTGGGAAGCTTTTTTGTCTGAAGCATTTCGGAACTGAAGCAATTTATCTCCACAGCTATCATGGCTTTAAAGAAGAAAAAGTAGTAAATGCTGTGCTTTTTACCTTAGGTGATAGGATACATCACCTGGTGCAGTTCTTGAAGTTAACCTCAAAGCAAAACTATCCTGCTTTATCCTCACTGTATTTTTACCTTTGGAAGATTAATACATGCTAGCTGGGCTCAGATAAAATGACAAAAAATAAACAGCTTTTAGACCACCAAAATCCCATTGTCACAGAGGAGTCTGATCTGGTTTAACTTTGTGGCAGAAGAAGGGTGGTGACCATGTCACAAGCATCCACCCTGGGGATATGAATCAAACCTTCTTCTTTAGGAAGCCAGAGGAAACACTCAATGAAACTAGGCCATTTTCCTCCAGATTGTGTTGGATTCTGTGAAAACTTCATTGGCGAAAAATATAACATTTTAAATGTCTGCAATGGGGCTACTAATAGTCATTTGTTTTCTTACTATCTTTCTAAACTTAATTCTTCCATCTTTTAACGCATTCAGGGAGAAAATTTAGTAGTCACTTATTGAAATTATTATATTTTCCTTCTTGAAGGATGGAGTTATGATGTCTCAATTCACCCAGTTCCTCAAGGATAAACAAACCCAGAGGTCTAAAGCACAGGGTTTTAAATAATGGGTCCAAGTTTGCTATGAATGCACTAAAATGTGTAAAATGTTTCCTAAACAGGGAATAAAACGCAATAGGAGAAACACAGCTTTTCTAGTCTGACATACCGTTCCCATTAAATGATACTCAAGGAGGCACAGGTAAATTACATGAAACCAAAATTCATTATGTGGGGATTTGGTGAATTATGTAGTTTAATAGTATTCAAAAATAAAGTGCATCTTCTTTTAAGAATTTTTTGATAAATAAATTTTCTGCAGACCTCAACCATGAAATTACACAGCTGCAGTTGGTCATAACTGCATAATATTGCAAGAAACACCAAATACACAGAGGGGAATGAAAAGATTCAGCCAACAAAGTCATATAAGAGTCTGCATGACTAAACCCCACTAAATAAGGCAAGTCACATCCCCAGAAACAGAAACTCTAACCTCATTAAGCAAGTATAAAACTGTCTGAAGTGATGGAAAACCACTTTGTACTCCACCTAATAACACAACTAGAATCCACTTTGAAGGAAAATTCAGGCAAAAGCTCATGTAAAAATCAGGGAGACTGCAAACAAACAAAGCATTAAAGTAAAATTGCCCAAAAGAAGACAACAATAAGAATCTGTAATCCCTGAATAGAATGCAAGAAGGCACTTAAAGAGGCATTCAGAACTAATGGTGACATTAACTCAATAAAGGCATATACATCCAAAGAGTCCCTGAAGCAGTTTATACCAAGTGAGTATGGCACCAGAAAAGCTGCATTTGAAAAATTAACATCCCGTTACCATGGAATAACGACAATGTTCAGAAGCTTATAAAAGCAAGACACAAAACTTGGCAGTTGAACTGCAATGAGTACCTAGATGATAAAAGCTGAGAGGGAGACTGAGAAGTAAGAAGACATTGAAATAATTTTTCCTTGGCATTGCCAGTTGGAAGAGTAGCTAGAGAAGAAAGTAACTACTCACATTTGTTCCGTGAAGGTTTTGATGTTTATATAATTTGTCCTCAAGATCTGAGCCTCAAGACAGTAGATCTCTTTAAGCTCTCATTTCCATCACTGCATGCAAGTGATAAGGGAACCTTCATGTGCTTGAAGCCATAAGTGTGATGAGGATAGGGACCGTTTAGCTTGGTGAAGAGGAGGCTCAGGGGTGACCTTATATCTCTCTACAGATACCTGAAAGGAGATTGTGACCAGGTGGGGGTCAGCCTTTTCTCGCAGGCAACTAGTGACAGGATGAGAAGACAGAGTCTTAAGATGCACCAGGGGATGTTCAGGTTGGATATTAGTGGGAATTTCTCTATAGAAAAGGTCATTAGATACTGGAATGGGTTGCCCAAGGGGTGGTGGAGTCACCATCCCTGGAGGTGTTTAAGGAAAGACTGGACATGGCGCTTAGCTGACATGGTGGTGTTGGTTTGTAGGTTGGACTCGATAGTCTCAGAGATCTTTTCCGATCTAATTGATTCTGTGATTCTGCGATTCTGCGATTCTGCATTTTAACGAAATTCAGTGGATGCTGGAGAAAATCTATTTTGATACCTAAAATACAAGGAAATAATGCATTTCAGTTCTATTTATGAAATACTGTCTTCCTGAGAACAGATCTCACCTGCTCTGACTGTAGACCAGTATTTACTGCTTTCAGTTCAGAAACTGAAGTCAAGTGAAGAATAACTAGTAGATTACTGATAATGTGTTGCTAAAGGTCTGTTTTCCAAATCTTTGGTATAAACTGCAAAGTGTGGCCCACATTTGAATAATTATTATTATTATAAAGAGTTCCTGTCTGTCCCAAAAGGTTTCACTAGTGTTTTTTTCTCTAAATGTCAGAAAGTCCTAGGCTTATTAGTACTATAAAAGCATTGTTGAATGAGTAACATCATGTGGCTTATTAGTGTTTTGCTCTTGGTGTATAGTTTGGGTTAAAAGTAAATAGTCTTCATAAGAAAATATAAACCAGTAAGGTTCTGGTTTTAATTACTCATAAAGCTCAAGGATGATGCTGTTTGGTCAAAACTTTAGTTTAATTATATTAATTGTCCTCTTCCCTGTACAGTGAAAGAGAATTCTTTGGGCACCAACATAACAAGACAGATATCCACATGAAAATTATTATTTTGAGAAAGACTCTCACTGGATCAAAGTCATATTTTAAAAGAGGACTTGCGTGTCTTCTTCTTTCTTAGTTCATGAAGTTTCATAGATATTCTAACAGTTTTACGGCTTGATAGGGGATGAATGTTTTCCATATAGGTCTATTCTTTAAAAAAATAGCTGTTATTTGAGCATTCATTTCTACCACCATATGCATATGGTAAGCAGGACACTTTAACTTCTGAACAAAAGTCCACTGAACTAGAGAAATATCATCTCTTCCTAGGTGAATATCAGATTTTAAGATTGATTCTTTGGTAGATTTTTTTCATTGCATTTCTCATTTTTCTTTATTAAAAAATCAAGATTTATTTTGTTAATTTTCTAACATTTTTGGCAATAAACTTCAATGTTCTTTCACATGAACTTAGGGTTGAAAGAGAAGTTAGCCAAGAAACATTTCATCTGCCTTTGGTACGATTTGGTTATGTATAATGTGCAAAGAAATGTCTATTTCTTCTAACAATAACATTCCTCATCTTAGTTTGATGCTGGTTATGAATACAGGGAGGTAAGAATGGATGATATTAATCTCCTGTGGTCATGGCATATATTTCTCTTGTAGTGGATTAAGAGTCACTTAGACAGAGTGAGTCACATAAAGAGATCTGATAATAATAATAAATACTCTCTATTGCCCCTTCTTAAAGTTAGCAGCAGATGGTTTGAATTAGCATGCTTTTTACATTCAGGTTTTTGAAATAAAATTCTGCTCAAAGTAGTCTTTCCATGCACACATCCATTACATTTCATCTTTCTGTTTACATATCTAATGCTCCATGTTATACACTGTACTGAACTAATGATGACAGAAAAATTGAGGAAGAATAAAGGATACTATAGAACACAATTATTTTACAAAAGCAAATGAAACTTGGGCGTAGTTACAGTCTGCTAAATTTCAAGTGTGGATTTGGCCTCTCCAGTTGTGCTGAAGTTCAGCCTTTTGAGCTGTAACACTGTCACAAGCTTTGACTCTCTTTTCTTTCATACACTTTCTAAAGTGCCCCTTTGCCATCACCATCTCAAACTTCTGTTCTTTTTGAGTTGGAACTCACTAAGGTCCAGGGGTGTTTTTCTTTAAACCCTTTAATATTACTGATATGAATATATTTTAATGGCTCAGAGTCCTGCTCAGTTAACATTGCATAGCTTTTCCTTATAGCTGATCACAGCCTTTATTGATATTATTAGAAAAATATTGTTATCTTAGTAAGTGAAACAAATAAATTACAACAGTTTTAAAAGCTCCTCACTGAAGTCTGCTTAACTGAAATCACTCTGACTTAAGAGATCACACATGTAATCTCCAATTCTGTTTTATTTTTACTGTTAGGAGACTTTTTTTTTATATATACAGTAAGAATACTATTATTCTCAAATGCATATAAAGTTCTTAGCCCTTTTAGAAATTTTTTTTTTTCACATTGAATGCATACATACTTTCTCAAGTTTTCTTCATGTAAACCAGAAAGGTTCTACTTACTCTTTCTCTAGTGATCCACTTTTAGAGCTGATTTGTATATCAATTATCAATTGCACTCATTCATAGCAGAAAAAAAATCAGTCTCTAAGGACACAGATGTGTTACAAGACTAACATTGGACCTGAGTTTGTTTCCAGTTGCTTTCAACATCAAAATGCAGTATAATTTCATTATTCCAAAATCTCTGAGTGAACAGCATAGATCAGGTTAAAAACCAAATGCACCAAATCAACCAAACCCACTATTCAACTAGTTCTGCTCTGGTTAAAGTAAATGTTAAACTTTTATAAAAGCAGAATTAAGGTACTGTTAACCCTTTATTGAAGATCTGAAGATCTACTGCTGGTGTTATCTTAACTCTGCTAGAATAAGAGCCATGTGAGCATTCCCTCCACTTCCTTAGCTGGAACTCAAATGAATGTTAGTCCTTTTCACAGCACCACTAGGCAGATTGCCTGTGGCAGCTAGTTTCATAGCTTTCATGAAAAAAGGCATTATTCATGACAATATAAGACTTATGACTCATAGTAAAGTAAGAAATGAGGGAACTATATCACTGATAAATACTACTGCAATTAGAAACTTTGTCACGTAGGGTATCTCTATCTCTTTAGTGCCAAAGGAATCAGTAAGTTTATCAACTCTTAGATGATGGCCAGAATTTTACACTCCAATAGCCAATATCTGAGGCAAAGGGAGCCTTAAATAAACTATTTTTCAGATACCTAAACTTCAAAAGTTGTAGTTTAATGAATAAGTAATTTTAATAAATATTGAAGTGAAACCTTGTAAAAAACCTCTCTAAATAAAAAATTGTAACTTTTATTAAAAATAAAAGATCTTTTTATAAGTATGACAGCATAAGATTCAATTTCGTTAAAAATTTTCCTTTCTTAAATAAATAATAAAATAATTTACTGGATTTGTTCTGCCACAGGCTATCCAGGTGCTGCAGTTCCTCAAAACAATAAGACCATAGGGTTTTTCTGTGTCTTTTGGGAAAAAACATTCCCTCAGAAATGAATATTCACAAAAAGTGATGCTGAGGTCACAAGAAACAATTAAAAGTCAATGAACACAAAATAAATGAAAATTGCATCTAAACTAGAAACAGAGTGTTGTTTGGATGTTATTTATCTGATGTACTGAAGATGTTTGTACTGATTAGAGTCAGATAAATACTGACTGGGGTTTCTAGAAGCAGCCACCATATGAAGACAGTAATCTTGGGCAAGCATTCCTCCTGTAACAGGAGGAATACTAAGGGCTCAATATTATAATACAAGGGTGGAATAGGATTTGAATATGTTTTATTATATCCCCTTATTTCTAGGGATGTGTGACATTTTTGTACTGTGTCTTTATGACTAGTACAGACTGCTGACTAATATGCCTTGACCGGCATTTCATCAGGCTAGTTCTAAATGTTTTCTACCCATAAATGTAGTGTTCTTTTGACATTTTTTTTGTTTGTTTTCTCAGGTCTTAGATGTGTTGTTTCAAAGTACACATGGATGTCTACTGTGTCAGAGACAATTTGTTGGAAGATTTCTGACCATAAATTTTAAAATGCTAAATTTTACTTAATTTCAAATCTGGAAGACAATTTTTCAACATAAACATATAATCTGCAAGGTGTTACCAGCAAACAGTGTTTTCAAGAGGAAAAGAGGAAAAATTTGCTTTTGGTTATCATTCACTCAGGAAGAGGAAATCTTCTGGGATTATTTTTTTTTCAATAAAAACAGAACAGAGCTCTGTTACTGGTAGATGGGGAGAGAGGGGGGAAGGCAGAGGGAATGTCAATTGCAGTTCTATGAGGGCATAATCTGAAAAATTTCTCAGTTAAAATTAAAGTTCCTATGGCGAATTATACAGGAAAAAACATAAGTGTTGATTTTAGTTTCAACCTGAAGTTCAGTATGCATTTTAAATTACATGCCTGCTTCAATGTTGATAACAGAAAACACCGATCTTTAAGATTCTCTAAGTCAAGAAAAGTATATATGAAGAAAATGGAAAAAAAAAGCAACCAAAAATTCTGGTTGCTTACATTTATCTTTCTTGTTTTCTTTTTGTTTTTTCAGTGTGAAATGCATTGTCTATGGACCTGATATATAATTAGCCCAGAACTCCTGTTTTGCACATCTGGATATAGTAAAGACATAACTACAGAGGTGAGTGGTTTTCTTTTTTTTCCAATTCAGAACAGCTACACTTCAAATTGGAAGTTTTTCTAATCATTTCTCTGATTTTCTTTTTTTTTACCTTCCTGAAGAAGACCTTAATTGGCTTTCCACTTTAATTTTTATTTCTAAAGCTGATGCTGGCACATTTCAAGAGGGCAAGTGATAAGGGAAGGGAATACAATATGAAAAGTGAGTTAAAACATTTAAGAATATCAAATTAACTTTGCTGAGCACATTGTGTGAATTTTCTCTTTTTTGGCCTAAGTGACTAGCCAAAAATACTGAGTTTTACAGACTGTTCTTTTTAGAAGCTGGAATTCATGGCAGTAAAGTCAGGTGACTGGTAAGTATAATTACTAAAGAAGGCCGCAAAGAAGCAAAAGTAACTTCCTTGTTTTACCATACTTTGGTAAACGTGCTCCTCCCAGATGCTATACTTTGGCTTTTATCATGGTGCTTTTGAGCTGTGGTAGAGCCTGCTCCTATTTTTTTCCCAGATTTATCTCTTTGATTTTCACTCTCCCATCTCTTCCTTTCACACTCTCTGTCCTAAACTATTCTCAGGAGAGCCTCCAGAAGTCATCATGTAATTTTTCCAGCATTTTGGCATATCAGTTATGGATGGAAAATTTGTCAGTTAAGCCTAGTAGTGTATATATTGCATACATAACAATACAACATTATGCGTGGTCTTGGCTGGCTGCCAGATACCCAGCCAGTCACTGTCTAATTCCTTTCCCTCAACAGGACAGGGGTAAAAAAAAAAAAAAAAAAAAGTAAAAGCTTCTGACTTGAGATAAGGACAAGGAGATCAGTTGTCAATTAGTGTCACAGGCGCCCATCTCCCTGTATTGTGACAAGTCGTGCAAAGAGGTTGGAAAATGGGGGATTACAGTTCATAATAACTTCTCTCAGTCAGTGGAGACAGCAAAAAAACAGAGTGATGGGGATGAGAGGTGTTTTGGTTTGGGTTTATATACATATATACATATATATATATATATATTTGAACTAAGAGTCACTGATTCTCTTTAGCTAATAACAATGCAGGAGTGCTAGCATTTGCTCACCCAGAATGATGGATTTTCAGCAAGGTGACAGATGAAGCTGACTTTGTTGTAGTCAATTCAGAATACACTGCCAACAATAAATTCAGACAGTTTCATTTCAGTAATGTAAACACTAATTATCAGGCTCTCAGAAGAGCTAAATTGTGTTTTACTGATGACCTTGTTCCTGTTTATAGACTCCAGTGGCCTGGAGGCAGAAACTGTGAGAGAAGGAGAGCTGCAAGAAAGGTGGACGGAATGATATAGTAAAGAAGAAGCATGATTTCCCCCAAGCTAGATGAATCTATTAACATTTGTTTCATTTCCATATGTCTTCTTAAAAAGTTTACTACAATTTCCCATAACAGCACTGTCTGAAATAACTTGACATTTCAGTTGTGAGACTCAGCTCTTGGCAGTGAATTTTTGTAACTTACATCTACCCTGGTCAAGCCCTCTTCCTGTCTCTGTGACTATCCATATTTTTCAGCAGCTGGCTTGTTTTGGATGCTGTCCAATCTTTTCTACCAGCAGACTTTTCACCATAGGGACATTTCCAAGGATCTACATCTGGTGGATTTTTGATATCTGTCTTAATTATCTTTTTTCTTGAGAAGCAATTCTTCAGAATACTTCAAACTTTCTCAAAAACAGAGTGCTGTCTTGAGGCAGGCAGAGAATGAAATAATATGAGTATTTTCACTGGCTTGGTCCTCTGCAGTTGGGGTTTCAGGGAAAGGAAAAGGTCAGGGACTACTTACTGACAGGCCCACTAATCCTTCATCCTTGTAAAACTCAGCTGAGAATGGGGAAAGTTTGGAGGCTTAACACTACAGAGGTAGGTAAGCTCCAAAGTGAAAAAGGCAACTTGGTCAGTCTTCTGAGAGCTTTGTGCAAACAATTAAGTTGTTTCTCAACTGAACCCAGTAACAGAACAACTATGAACATTTTCTTACTTATTGATGGCTGGAGACTGAAGATAACTTGTTGAACATGTTATTCCTTAATTATTTTTTTATTTAATTAATTGTGGGGTGTGAGTTTGACAGTGAGGGTGTCCAGTTCTAGCACCTCAGTTCAAGAAGACATTGAGGTGCTGGAATGAGTCCAGAGAAGGGCAACAAAGCCAGTAAAGGTTTTAGAGGGTAAGTAATATGAAAAGCAGCTGAGGGAGCTGGGGTTGTTTAGCCTGGCAAAGAGGAGGCTCAGGGGGGACCTTATCCCTCCATACAACTGCCTGAAAGGAGGTTGTAACCAGGTGGGAGATGGCCTCTTCTCCCATGCAATTAGTGACGGGACAGGAGGACATAGCCTCAAGTTGCTCCAGAGGAGGTTCAGGCTGGACATCAGGAGGAATTTCTTCAGGGAAAGGGCTGTTAAACATGGCAATGTTTAACCCACGCCCAGGGAGGGGGTGGTGCTCAAGAAATAACTGGTCATTGGGACTTAGATCACAAGGTGTGCTCAGTTAAAGCTTGGACTTGATGATCTCAGAGGTCTTTTCCAATATAAATGATTCTGTGTTTCTGTAAAATAATATAGCATCTGATACGGATCCATTTCTCAGCTCTTAACGGAGGTAAATTTCACTGGAAAGCCTTTGCAGCCTCTAACTTAGTATAACATTATAACACATGGATGCAGTTATTTTAGCATGTATGTTTCATTGCTTATTACAAAATAATAATACAAAATTTATCCTATTCATAGGAATTATTAAATTCTGCCAAAAGAATAGACATTATTTCTCTCAATAGTCTGCCAAACTTTTTTTTAAATATTTAAAAATAAATATATAAATATTTAAATATTTATGGAAATAAGGACTGAGACACAGAGCAGTGATAAGATAACAACAAAAGCCTAAAAAATAACATCCTAGTGGAAAGTAAGTTTTATACATTTTTAGAATGACAGAAAAGTGCTGAACTTTGAAATTTATTTGTTTTGTAGACTTAATATATAACTTTTTTAGTTTTCGTGTTGGTGTTCCATCTCAGCTAACAGGCAAAACTTCCTGTGGTTAAATAACATTTTGGCTGATCTTCCTATCAATCTAATACAACAGGTCTCATACATCTCTCAATCCACAGCAGAACTCTCACTTATACCAGTGGCCAGAATCCATAAATAGAATACCAAGAATAAACTCTGCATGTATATTTAGCTTCATCACACATTTTGTTATATTTTTTGTTATATTTTCCTGTTATTTTGTTCCTATTTTCCCTTTGTAAGAACTATTACAGGGAACGCCTTAATTCTGTATTCTGATGATTGCTTCCTTGATTCTCATTGGTTTTGTCTGTTTGACACAAATATTGATGTTGTTATTCTATTCTTATTTGCCCTTTCTAAGAACTATCACAGAGAATATGTATGCATATTACGGCATTTACAAGATGTTAGGATTTCATGTACCTGATCTAAACAGCCATCTTATAAGAAGTAAATATAAATCTGTAATCTTCACTTTCTAGGACAAAAAAAAATTGATTTAGGATTACCATTACCAGCATGTAGAAAATAGGCAACAGAAGTTGTTCATAAAATAATAAACAAGAAGTTTATTCTTATGGTCATATGTCAGGATTGTTTTCCAAAGCTCTTCTGAGAAAAAGTGAACAAACCTCATTATTAGGAAAATCCTCATGAAAGATGTCCAGTGTTCCCTGGTCTTAGTAAGAAGTGAAATGAAATCTGATAATTGCTGAATTTGCCTCAATGCTTCATTTTAGTAATGCTCGCATTAAGGTATTTTAACTTCTAGGTAAAGTAAAAAGTGTTTGTTTGATTATTTATTAATTTATTTATTTCAGAAAAGTACTATGTCAAATTGTTACCTTGCATGCATGTATTGGTTTGTGTGGCTAGGTTTTGGTAGCGGGGGACTACAGAGGTGGCTTCTGTGTGTAGCTACTGGAAGCTGCAGTAGAGCAAATGCCAGCCTGCTCCAGGATGGCCAAGGCCAAGCCAATCAGGAATGATAATAATCCCTCTGTGATAACATGTTTAAGAAGGAGAAAAAAATAAATGTTATTGGGCAGATAAGATTGCAGCCAGAGAAGAGTGGAATGAAAACATGTGAACAATTCTGCAAACACAAATGTCAGTGGAGAAGGAGGAGAAGATGCTTCAGGCACTGGAGCTGAGATTCCCCTGCAGCCTGTGGTGAAGACCCTGGTGAAGCAGCTCTGCCCCTGCAACCCATGGAGGATCATGGGAGTGCAGAGATCCATGTTGGAGCAGGTGGATGTCCAAAGGAGGCTGTGACCTCATGTGAGGCCCATGCTGGAGCAGGGTCCTGGCAGGGACCTGCTGACCCTTGGGGACAGGAACCCACGCTGGAGCAATCTGAGCCTGAAGAACTGTACCCCATGGAAAAGGGACATTACAGAAGTTTGTGAAGAACTGTTTCCCGTGGAAGAGACTCACATTGGAGAAGTTCATGAAGGACTGTCTCCCATAGGAGGGACCCCACGCTGGAGCAGGGGGTGGACTCCTCTCTCTGAGTAGTGGCAGAAACAATCTGTGACAAACTGACCATAAGCCCCATTCCCCATCTCCCTGTGCCATTGGCAGGGGAAAGGAGGTAGAATTTGAGAAGAAGGAAGAAGCACAAGGAAGGCGTTTTTCAGATTTATTTTACTTCTCATTACCCTTCTCTGATTCTGTTAATTAATATCCCTACTTCGTCTGTTTTATTCAAGTCTGTTACCATGACCATGATCAGTGAGTGATTTCTCCCAGTCGTTAGTTCATCAACCCTTAGTCTCCTCTGTCCATTTGCAGAATCCATTGATAGAGTGGCATTGGTGGGTACCTGGTGTCCAGTCAGGGTCAACCCACTAGAATTCAGTAGCAAAATTCCAATGACAAAACAGAGGTATTATGATTTGCAGAAGTTACATAGCTGGTATTTCAATTTCCGCATTTCTGAGTAGCGAATCTCCCACATCTATATGTCCTTGTATCTATGAAAAGTAAATTTTCAAGAGCACAGAGGAAAAAAAGATCTTAAAAGCATCTCAAGTCTTTTTCCCTAAAAACTATTTTCTATCTACATTAATAAACATATTTTCCAAAATTTCCTCAGTAAGATCAGTTTTTAAAATGAGAAGTCATCATTAGTTTAGCTTAGCATTTCTCCTTTTAAGTTGTATGACCTCTCCTATATAACTCTCTTACATTTTTTAAATACTTTGTCCTTTTTTTTTTGTGGGTTTGTTTTGGGTTTTTGTTTTGAGTAGGAGCCAACAGATTGAAATTACTGAGATTTTTTTTTTTAACTCTGAAAACTGTGAAGATTAGAATTTTTAAAAGTTACTAAAATATAAATATTGGACTTCTTGTTCATGTTATGCTCTTCTCTGAAGCCTTTCTTTAACATATGAATGATTAACCACACTATAATATGTGACAGAGGGTGGAGAAGAGAAAGAGATAGGGTGGACATTGAAGAAGGGTGAGAAAGACAGTGAAGACATCCCCTTGTCCCTGGCCAAGACATCAATTTCATTTCATTTCTTTAGATGAGTTCATCAATTAGTGGAAATAAAGAACTACGTATGGGTGAATGAGAATGGCAGCAGATGTAGACAGGATTAAAGCTTTGCCCAGAAGTTTAAATAGTGCTGAACTGGAAAATAATTTCCCTTTGGTTGAAGCTGTATAAGAAATCTGGTCAAATAAAAGGATGAGTAGGTCTATAGCAAACTAATGATAATGAATATTTTTCCAAGTTGGGACATCTTTACTGGACAACATTGCAGTATGCTGCCTTCAACAATAGCGAAGTCCCTATAGGAAGAATTAAAAGAGTATATAAAAGTTATTCCCCTCACTGAACAGATGCAGCATATGCCTGAGGATAAAAAAGTCCTCGTGCTGCTTCCAACCTACTTCCCAGACCCGAAGGATTGATTCAAGGCAGAATGAGAGGATAATTC
Organism: Lophotriccus pileatus; assembly: GCA_035583135.1. Taxonomy (NCBI): domain Eukaryota; kingdom Metazoa; phylum Chordata; class Aves; order Passeriformes; family Tyrannidae; genus Lophotriccus; species Lophotriccus pileatus. Next base: position 96,158,953 of record JAWWES010000081.1, on the reverse strand, counting down.
TTCTTCTGAGTTCTTTCATTTCATAGTATGTCTGCAGGGACTTCCAATAAAAGAGTCAAATTATTGTACTGTTTTCTGTGAAGTGGAAAGTTATCTTGTGCCTACCTACTAGGAGACACAGCAATCAATTCCGATCGCTAAGAGCAGCTAGCTGCACTAGCAGCTGTCCAACAGCAACCAAATTACTCAAAGAAGGCACAGTTCCCATGGCTTGATACTACTTCCTGAGCATTTTGCCTCCTTTGGAACAGTGAGTAACAGCACAGTGGGGTAACAAATATAAGTAAAAAATATGACAAACAAAAAAAGCTCTGAAAGCTGAAAGCTATAAGTTCTAAATCGGCCATGACTCCTGATTTCCTATTCTCTATACTAAAAATGTCACCACTGTTTCAAACAATGCATAACTACGTCTATACATAGCCATGGTATTTTCATGTAATCAATTGGCCCCAAATGTAAGCAGTGGCTGCTGGTGGTTGGAGATTAACATCTGCAGGGGATGGAAACACAAGTGGTTTGTTGTCTTGGCATATTTGTTGCTTGCTAGTGGCTCAGGTCTAGAATGTTGCAGAGAAACTGCTAAGGATCATTCAGTCTGCAAGCTATTACCCTTTGATGATCATCCATACAAAGACAAATGCTGCTAGTGGGGAGACTTTTAGCTTATCATGAGGCCCTTGGGATGATAATGAAGAGCATGAGGATGCGGGTGGTGTTCCTGGTCTTGCCGGTAAAATGGGAAAGCTTAACTAAAAGTGTACTGCAGGAAAACCCAGTCGGCATGGCTGGTACAGAAGCAGGACTCCATATTTTAAAAGTATGGAATAATTTCTGAAAAACAAGGACTACTGGGTAGAAAAAGGAATGAGGCAGACGCAAAGTTGGTCAAAACACTCCCCTCCCCTTCCCTCCCTTCCCCTCCCTTTTTATCTTTTATCTTTTCTTTTTTCTTTTTTTTTTTTTTCAACAGACTTGCTAACTAGTGAGGAGAGCTTTAAATTAGACTCATCTGAGGATGGTAAGAGTAACTCAAGAGACATGGAAACAAAAGTAAGAGGGTACTCCCCAGGGCTCAGTGTAATGCAGAAAATTCTCCTGCCCCTGCTGTGAAAGCTACGTCCCTAAGGGACTATCACATTTGCCCACATGCAAAGTCATGAAGCCTGGAAAACAACAAAACAAGCTTAGAAGCCTGTGCACAGTTGCAGAGCTATTATCTTACTGAGATTAAATAGAGATGAGGGGATAGCACCAGCCTCTCAAATTGCACAGGAGAGGCTTAGATTGGATTTTGGGGAAAAATTCTTTGCACAAAGGGTTCTCAAGCATTAAAACAGGGAAGTGGTTGAGTCACTATCATTGGAGTTATATAAAAGAGGGGTAGATGTGGAACTTAGGGACATGGCTTGGTGGTAGATTCGGCAGTGTTGGGCTAAAGGTTGGACCTGATGATCTTAAGGGTCTTTCCCAACCTAAATAATTCTGTAATTCCATGAATGGAGATTTCCATGGTTTGACTCAGGCTCTTTTGGAAAGATAGAGAAGGTAGGATGGAGGGGTTACACTCTAGGCGAAGGAGTGGTATGAATGTGTTCAAAGAAGGGAAGAGTCAACTGTGACCTTATGGCTAAGGATCAAAAAGCAGATGAAAACAGCAGACATCATGGTAGGTGTTATGGATCAAGAAGGAAGTAGACAAGCCTCATTCCAACTGGAGGAAGCCTCATAATTACAGGCACTGGTAGTGATGAGTGAATTGAACCACACTGCTGATATTTGAAAGGGCAACATACCATGATTCAGAGATGTAGAGTATGTTGATGAGACAGGAGATCAAAAAACAAACTGTCCCCTGTTGATTACTTATGAATTAGGAAGAACCAGTCAGAGCTGTGAAGGCTGAATGCAGTATTGGCAGAAGACACTTCAAGTTAAAACCCTGAGAGAAGTGAACAAGACTAATAGTAGAATTACAGCCCTGGTCTTGAGGAGAACAGATATTGGCTTGTTAAGAAGCTGCTTGGCAGGATCTTGTAGGAAACTGCCCTGAAGGGCAAAGAGACCCAGGAGAACGACTTGATATTCAAACTGACCTCCTAAAGCACAAGAACAGTCTGTTTCAACTTGCAGAGAGTTACAGTCATGGCAGAATGCCAGCACTGATGAAAAAGGAGCTCCTGACTGAGCTCAAATACAAAAAGTAAGTATGCAGACGGTAGAAGTAGGGATGAGTTACCACAGAGGAATACAGAGACATTGCCTGAGCATGTAGGACTGGAGTAAGAAAAGACAAAGCTCAGAGTTGCAACTCACACAGGATGTGAAGGACAGCGAGGGTTTCTATAATAGATTGTAAGCAAAGGGAAAGGTAAGAAAATGTAGTCCTGCTGCTCATTGGGGTCAGATGGCTTTTGATAACAGCTAGTTGGTGAACAGAGGAAGAATAGTGCATGTGGATAACTGACAGTGAAACCATTTACTAAGGACAGTCTTGAGTGGTTGGCATCAGGACCAACACTACCAATGTCTTTATTAACGACATAGGTGACTGGGCAGAATGTACTTTCTGCACATCAAAAATTAAGGGGAACAGTCAATGTGCTGGAGGTCAGAACATCAGAAAGAGAGAATAATGAGCTGACTTCCTCAGTTCAACAAAACAAAATGCCACGTCCTCCATATGGAACGGAATAAACCTGAGTGACAATTTAAGACTGGACACTGGCTAGCTGAAAAGCCGATTTGCAGGCCAACTGCACTCAGGGTTCTTAACAAGGTCGGCCAGTGACTTTTCCTTCTATTCAGCATTTTCAAGAGACTCCATCTAGAATACTGTGACCAGTTTTGAGCTCCACAGTAAAACAAAGATATTAACATACTGAAATTCAGTGAAGAACCACTGAGATGGGCAGGATTGGGAGCACATAAAGACAAGGAGTGCCTGAGTTGTTCTTTTTCTACTTCTGCTTGAAGGCAGAATATTACTGCTGTCTACCACTATTTAACAGGCAGCTGTAGAGAAGACAGTGCCAGATCAAATGATACACAGTAAAAGGTCTAGCCACATATTGCAGAAGGGAAAGTTCAAATTACTTGTTAGAATAGTTTTCCTATTTTTATTATTTTCACTATGAAGATGATCAAACACCATAACAAAGGCACAGACAGACTGTGGAGTCTCCGTTCTGGACAAACTTAAATGTTGACTGGACATAGTCCTAGTGATCTGTTCTACATTGTTTTGTGATTGAGGAGTTAGACCAGATGATCTCCAGAGGACATTTCCAATATACGTTATTCTATCCTAAGAGTAAATAGTAAAATAAAACTGAATTCTCACCTGACAGTAGCAACAACCCTATACTGAAATATGCTAGCTTCTGTGGGGTTCTGGTCTGGAATTTTATGGGGGAGGGGCAGGGGAAGGAAATAAATATCTTGGACACTAAAATCACCTAACTATAGATTCCTAATATAAAAAACCAAATTACTTCATTCTCCATACAAACTCAGTTAAAAGAATTGACTGCTTACAAAAGGTGATTTTTCTTAATGATTAACAGCTTCTGGAGCCAATTTTGATCTTCAGAATGGAGGATGGGTAAATTCAAATCTAATGGGTCTGATTAATTTTTCTTTATTTATCAGTCTGATTTGGCTTAGACATTGATTGTAGAACAGTTCATCTCAATGGAAATTAATTTTTTCATAACATAATCACATTAAAGTATATTCAACTTTAAAAAATTATATAAAAGTCTCCATAGATAAATTGTAGCCATAACTACAACTACAATAGCTACTTCTACTCAAGTCCCTCTAGAGAAAGCAGGAAAGAAATAGATAGTTTATTTTTCCAACTTTCTTTGAACATTATTGTTCTGGTCAATGTTGAAGCAAATGGTAGCAGCAATAAGAAATTTAAAATATTTCATTAATTTGAATGAAGACAAAAAAATGAATAAATAAATACATATGCATTAAATATATATAGCAATTAAAACCCAGACATATTACTAGAATGATGTGCTCCTTGTACAGTACTATTTTTACTTGTAGTTCTATAATCTGTGGCAACTGAATGGTTTTTGCCAGCAGAAAATATTTTTCATCTCACGTTAGCTCTGTTAGTTGAATTTCATTTAGGCACTTACAGTACCAATTAGAGGCATTCCTAATTCCAGCTCCTAAAAATTTAAGTAGAATTAACTCAAATTTAGTGCAAAATAATAATTTGATGTATAAAAGCCACCCAATTTACAGGAGAGTCCTCAACTGAGAAATTTAACAACAGCAGAACCAAGTTTTTTTCACCACCTGAAGAGACTGAGGAGTCAGGATTCCATCTCATTCCCCTCCCTTGCTAAGACTGTTATTAATCCTACCTATGTTCTCTTATTAAATCTGTTTTCACCTTTGGATGGAGTGCTGAACAACCTGGTCTGGCAAAAGGTGTCCCTGCCCAAGATGGGGGGTTGGAACTGGAGGGAATTTTGAGGCCCCTTCCAACCCAAGCCATTCAATGATTCCATGATGATATGACTTCTATTGGCTATTGAGAATAAAGACTACAATTAATTATTCTGAAATATTTACAGACAGTTACCATTTATCAAAAACTTATGGTAGGTATAACAGAATACTGTGGAAGAAACAAACTAATAACATTTCTTAAAGAAGAATATACAAATGTATGATACTCAAATATAGAAGAAATACCTTAAGAAGTAAAATTTCAGGAATAAGTATATTAACTAAAAGTCTGATAATTTTTGAATGCACTGAATCATTAATAGCTACCAATGTAAAATAATGCAGAAATTTCATGGAGAAGAGAAACTCACCAGCCAGTTTTATGAGCCTCACTTGTAGCTTCATCTGTAAGTTATTAACTACTTCCCATCTTAAAATGTCATTCCTTTTGAAATAAAGGCTGCACAAACCTTTTTCCAAAGGTGTGGAAGGATGGGTCCTGACTATTTGATGTTGATATTTTTTGGTATTTCTGTTTTAACTTCAAAAATCCCATGCACAACAACAGTGCAGAAGATTAGATTGGGTGGCATGTGAAAAATCTCTACCAAGGAAAATCAGGAACAACTGCCAATCCACTTTTGCAGTAACCAAAATAATAGTGATCTTTATGCCTGTTTTTCTCTCACTAGCTGATAAATTACTCTTCTGAACTTCTAAATCTTCCTATGTAATTTATTAACAGGCCCTCAAATACTATGTCTAGGACAGAACATCAGGTGATTTAATTTGCCTCTTGGATGGCATAAACTATAATATGTGACCAATTTATTTTGGTTTTGAATCTTCTAATATGTGTTTAAATAAGACATTTCTTCCAGAAAGGAAACAAAAGCACAAAAGTCCTCCACTTTCTCTCATACTTTGCTACACTCTTCCTGCTAAAAAGAAATGCTTTCTATCTCATAATGAGATTTGAGCTTCATAAGAATGCTATCATGTTCTCTGCATGCATTTGATCTTCTCTCACTCTCCCTGGGAAAAACTTAATTAATATTGAAAAAATGTGAAGGTCAAACTTTCATTTATAAATGATATTTAAAAGTCAGTGTAATTGGCAACATCTTGTAGAGTGCCAGGTGGACCTCCTTTTGCATTATCTAGAGAAAAGGTTTCATCACACATTCTTGTCTTGCTGATATAAGGGGTTATCTATCTTATTTTCAGTTGATATCTCTATAGCCTACTTTACATCTTCTAGGGTGTAAAATA
>JAWWES010000081.1:96134474-96146297 GCA_035583135.1 Lophotriccus pileatus | reverse complement strand
GACGGAGTGGTCCACAAGGGTCTCGGCAATCACGCCGAGGGCGTTCAGAGTGCTTTCAGAAGCCGACGCCCGACAAACTAGTAATTCAAATTTCAGTATTTTGTAATCTTGGGACAAAAACAGACAGATGAGATAATTTAGCTTCTGTACCCTCTTCCCAAGTGACTGAGATCTTAAACCACTAAAATCTTAAATTCCTTGCCCACACCTCCCTCTTTAACTATGCTTTGGTTAAAGTCTGACTAGTTCATAGCTTTGAATGGATCTTGCAAGTCTGTAAGGCGTAGTGTTCTTATAAATATATCAGAGCAATTGCTTTACAGAATTACAGGTCAGCTCCCTGAAAGGTGGGAAATATGTTTATTGATTTTTCCCCAAGTCAAACTTAATGAACAAGAATATGACCACAGATGGAGGATAACATACCTTTCAATCCACTTTATTGTTTTTTTCAAATGTCGGGGGCAAAGTGGACTTACATGCCTTGATAAAGATCACAAATATAAGCCCTTATCAAAATCTATATCCTAAACAAAGTTGACTTGTTATGCAGTACTTCTAAGCAGTATAGTTTCCAAACACATAGCTAAAGGAGCATGGCAATTTCAGTCCCAATACTACGTTAGTTTGAAATGTACGTAATGCCAGTTTGTATCTTGCCTTTCTACAAGCAGTCAAGTTCCTTCTGTGTACACAAAATAAGATTGAAGTTACTTTGATTGAGGTTTATTATGATAAAGGTATATCCTTTGATTATTACATTACTAAAATGATTTTGATATCATTAGTAGTGACACAGTGTGCCAAAGGAAAGTACACCATAGTGTACTTTTGAAAATAAACCAGGCCTACATTTTTCTTCATTATTTGGGTGTTTTATTTCCCATATAGATAACATGACAAAAATCAATGCCTAGGCAGACAGTGTTTCCAATCTGTACAAGAAGAAGTTATCAGAGATGTTATGTTCACTTTACAGGAACAATCTTAAGACAACATGTCTCCAAAATGAGTATAAGTTTATTATGACTGCCAGTTATAAAAACAAAGCAACATTTTGAAGTATGAAAGCATACCAAGGAATGCATTACTTTGAAAAATAATACCACGCTATTTCTACGACTTTGATCTCTGTCTGATATTGGAAGTCTCAGGAGGCCAGCTATGGCTCACCCACTTGATTCCAACTTGTTTACTGTTATTGTTTACTGGACTACATGTAATGGGTTTGTGTCTCCAGGTTTTGGCAGGGGGGGGAGCTACAGGGGTGGCTTTTGGGAGAAGCTGCAGAAGCTTCCCCCGTGTCCAGCAGAGCCAATGCCAGATGGCTCCAGGATGGACTTGTTGCTGGCCAAGGCTGAGCCAATCAAGAATGATAGTAATTCCTCTGTGATAAAATATGTAAGAAGGAAAAAAAAGGCTCTTGTGGAGATGAAATTGTAGACGGAGAAGAAGGAATGAGAACACGTGAACTTCAGACACCAAGTCAGTGGAGAAGGAGGAGGAGGAGGAGATAAACTAGGCATTGGATCTGATGTTTCCTGAAGCCTCGGGAGGACCTTGGGAGTTCAGAGATCCATCTGCAGCACGTGGAGGAGCCCATACCAGAGTGGGTGGATGCCCAAAGGAGGTTCTGACCCTGTGGGAGGCCCATATTGGAGCAGGTTAAAAATCTTAAAAAGCTTGAAATCGTCCTGTTTCAAAGTTACTTTGCCACTCCACACCTCAGACTGGCATTATGCCTTCAGAAGAATCTAGACTTGAGGTTCAGAAATTTAGTTGGACTTCAGAACCTTGAAAACAGAAACACTGTAGACTTTCAGTTGTTCTCTGTAAAGCAGATAAAACTCTCTGCAAACAATAAAATGTTTTAATGAAGCAACAGCTCAGATAGGAAGACATTATTCGTTGCTGTTCTGCATGCTGAATCCAAGTCCTGGAATGTAAAACTGTCAAAGTATCAATGAATACTGAAGTTCAGGGATTTCTACCAACTCCTACCAGCCTGAGATCTGTCACAAATGCAATTATATCTGTTGCCACATTCTGATCATTTAATCCTTCAAATAAAGGTTGTTTAATTTTTTCAATCTCCATGAGTTTCTTTTTTCCCTAAAAATTATTTGTAAACAAAATCGAGGTAAAATTTCTGAAGCTAAATGGATTGAATATATTTGCTGCATCATAGTTTGCATTTTGTTGATATATCTCCCCAAAAATATACCTACCTGTTAATGCCAGAAAATAGTAGATGGAAGGCAATTTTTTTCCCTTTCTTAAAGCCTAAGTGATGCCGATGTGTTTGATGGGGCAGCATGTGGGTTGGTGTTGGAACTGGGGTGTGTTGACCTTGTTCTGATTCTGCCCGGCTACAGAATCAACACTTTTGTTTAAGCTGTCACTCTATGGATGCACAGGATGCTGCAGACTTACCTTCTCCAATTTCCATAGCCGTAGCACTGTGAAATCCCCCTCTGCTCCAAGCCCAGAATGGCTGTGCTGCTAGAAGATGCAAAAACCTTTGAGTAAAAGACTGATCATTATTCCATGCAGGTTGAAGGAAGTTGAATGGTAGCACACAGAATAGCAGTGCTCATCTGTAAGTGGCAAAAGAAAGGGAAGCATGATTAAATAAAACATGTTTAACAACAGACTCATTCAGCCACGCTTTTACCCCTGCAAGACAGTGTTTTGCCGGCACTGTGGCAGAAATAGCAAACAGGTTAATCCATATTGTTTGCATCTCGTGTCTGAGCAGAGAGGATTTCCTTGAGAGCAGTTTTTCAGTTTCTTCACTGATCACTTAGATGAGATCCAGTCTGAACTGACAGCTCTCTTGTTAGCAGAATCATCCCTGGAGGGACAAGCACGACTGTTCTTTTCTCGAGTTTTTGGTGATGTCCTTCTGGTTGGAGATAATGGCATGTATTCAGACTGCAGCTTATATGGCAGAGCTAGGGCCTCCTTGTATAGCAGAGGCCACCTGAATAGCAGTATACCCACTTCTAAATATCTTTAATGATATTAAAGCTTTTTATAAAACAAAGCAATCGACTTATTATCTTTATCATCCTTCTATGCACTTTTCTGGCAGAGAGGGTGAGGAACCCTTCTGGGGACAGAGAGGGAAATAGTTAATAACTGAGAGTTTAAAAGGAAAAATATAAGTAATCTCGGGGGGAAGGAGGTGGAAAGGGCAAGGCAGAGTGATAAATCTCCAAGACTTTGTATCAGAGCTCCTCTGTACTGCTTCTATAATTTGCTACTCCTGCTGTGGTGCAACTGCAGGTAAAAGTTGCTTTTTGATCAAGTAACTGTGTTCAGAGAACATCCAGTCATGATCATGCAATTATTTCTGGTGGTTTTTTCTGCCTATACCCCTTAAAAAAAAAAAAGCATCTGTCTTAATTGCGTCATTATATATGAACCGTGCATTTTGAGTGTCCCCATGGTGCTGCTGCTGCAGATACTGAATCTTCCTGACCACAGGCAAATAATCAGCATTTCCTCTGGGAGGGTGTGGAGCACCAGGGGGAGGTCTTTACAGCTATGTAGATTAAAAAGATATTGTACACTAAACACAGTGAGGGTCAAGCTGAGCAGAAGTGTCTCAGTTCCTCTCACCCTGTGCTGAAGCAGCAAAGATTGCTCCTTGGCCTACACCGACTGCTCTCTGGTTTTCAGACCCTGGAACGTGCAGGTTTTATGAAGACTTGCAAATATCTTTTGGGAACTGGAATGAGCATTCAAATACAGAATATATAGAGCTGAATTCATATGTGGTTCTCTTATCAAAAAATCTGGCTCTGTCATTAAGGTTCTACTTGATAAAAATATTTAAGATCTTTTTTTTCCTAGCTAGGCTGTGTTAAGCCTTAAAAAAACAGTAATGTGTTTCCTCATTTTGGCCATTTTTAAAACAAAATGGAGAAGTTCTACATCATTAATATCATAAATGCTCAGAGTGCATTACCCCAAAACAGTTGTGCTTATTTTTTGCACTCTAATAAATGACATTGTTTTATGAGTATTTAAGTGTCATGATTTAAAAACTTTTCTAAAACACTTACCTTTAATGTTCATGTGAGATAGTTTAAAAAATAATATTTGTGGCTTTGTGATCAAGCTAAAACCTGGCCTACAGGTAGGGGAGATGACTCACAGAGCAAGATTATCTGCATAAAATATCTGACTGAAATGTGCGTTCAACAAACAATACTTTTGAGTTGTATCTTTCCATCATGCTGTGGAAGTATTTTCCAGAAAGAAATAAATGCAAAAGCAAGTAGGAAGAGAATAACTCTGTATACAATGGATAGCTTTGCCAGCATTATTCTGATGAGCATGGAGTCCATCCCTAGGGACTTGTTCAGGTTGAGCTGCTGTACGACGCAATTTCACAGTGTAAACTAACTTTGTCCCTCAGCCTAGATCAAGTGAAGGATTATGAGATTAATGATGCCTCTCATATCCCTTCCCATGGAAGAAGGTCTGCATCCAAAGTAGAGTTGCTTCTTCTTGCACAGGAAAATCGGGAGGGATACATATTCTTTTTTTTTTTTCTTTTCTAGGGAGAAACAAGATTGTTATTGAAAATTAAGGAACACAGCATTCAAAATTATTTAAAAACTGCTAATATATTACTTTTCACTCTACTATGAAAGTATCTTCTCTGAAAATTGTGCTTGATGAATTAATTTACTTAGAGGGTGATGAGGCACTGGAACAGAAAGTTATGCCCAAAAAAGTTATGGATGCCCCATCCCTGGTAGTGTTCAAGGCCAGATTGGATGAAGCCCTGAGCAATCTGATCTAGTGGATGACCGCGGCAAAAGGGGTTGAAACTAGATGATCTTTAAGGTACTTTGCAACCCAAACCATTCTATGATTCTATGATTTCATAAAATCAAAAGAAGATGGGGAAGAAAAAAAATCACATTCACTCCACACACTTCTAGGCTGATGCCCTAAAAATAATACAAGGAATAGAAGAGCATTAACTGTCTCCTCAGCAGTAGTATGTTTTAACATCCCCAGGTATATACAAATTTTATTGATTGGCCTATGATAAGCAAGTCATCAGACTGATAATTTATTTTCTCTTTTGCTCCATTTATTTCATCATTCCTTTTCACCCCTGAATCAGTATATTGAAGAATTCTATGTTCATTTGAATGATGAAAAGAACTGATTCTTTTTGTGTTTGCTTTTTACTGAAACCTTTGCTTTTCTACGGAGAAAATAATGGATGGAGAAATGTATTCCATTTCTGTATAGTATCCACCACTTAATTGTTCAATTTCCAAAAATTTAATGAACAACTTTTATATTTGGAAGTCACTAAATTTTTAGGCATTTGTATAATGAAAAGGGTGTCTCCTAATTTTTGTTATCAGGCAGTCTTTTGCCAGAAACTTATTTAATCATTATTTATTCTTTCTATTTTGTGTCAATAAAGTTTGAATTTTCTTTTGCAATTAGTCACTTCAGATGGATGTAGTGGTTAGTAATTCTTAAGTACTTGACTGAAAACATGGGTAAAAGCAATGCAAAACATCAATGTTACCATATTTTTTAAGGGATTTCAGGGTTAAGTTAAAAAATTTTTAAAAAATAAAACATATGATGATACGTCATTGTGAGTTTTCCAGACCAATGAAATTATTAATACAACATCTTGGTGCATGAAAAAAGCCAAAATGGTATGACAGATAATTCAGTAACAAAATATGTGTTAATATATACCACTGTATTCATAAATTTTAATAGAACTATTTATCACAGCAAGAACTGTTAAGGAATTTTGTAGGCTTTCTGCCACTATGGTAAGATGAATGATGAATTTGATGCAATGCAGGGTTTTTTAATAATTTATTGGGTCATGAGTTATGGTTTTATTCAATTGAAAATTATTAGATGGGTTTGCCCAAGGCAGTGAGCGTGGTATATGGAAAAGAAAAATAGATTAAGCAAACACTCAATGAGTTTAATCATTCCAAACAGGGCAGTGGATAAAGGTACTGACAGATTTGTCATTAATTCAGCAGATGTTTTTACCTCCACACAACATAATCACAAAATGGGAGTTGTCAGTGAAGCCCTGAAAGTGTGATGATAATAATGAATAGTCTGCATAATCTATTATTTTTACGAAATTGATTTATTTTCTGCATGAAAGTCAACAGGGGATGGAACAGAGGATAGAAGGTCTCTCTCAAGAATGGTGTTATAAAAATATTTTTCTTCATCCCAAATTCTTATATCTATTTCTGATTAAATAGGGCCATTCAGCATAATGATAGCTGGTGATGATCTTCCCTGAAAGAAAATGGAATGAATCGCCATTGCTGCACTTTGTTCACATTCTGATGATGCCTTCACCACCAAGATTATCCATCGAATTTTCATCAAGAACCACTATCACTGGCTTCCCACTCAAAGACCTCTAATATGCAGTAATATCCTTTTCTCTTCCAGCTCAGCATATTCTGTGTTCTGTTTTCTATAATAAATATTAAGCTTCTTTGAGAACAGAGTGGGGAGCTGAACTATATTAGAGTAAGATGTATGCCTTCTGTGCTGTTCAAATAAGCATATGCAGAGGTCAAGGTGATAAGTCTTTATGCTAAAAGAATGATCTTGACACCCACAAGCAATGGATTTATTTTTATCATTCACTTTATTAATTTATGTGTATGCCACTTGACTAGGACTGTTTTTTCAATGGTAGGTGAAACACCCAACAATGTCCCCAGTACATAATTTTATGTTTCTCTTGATCATTGCCCCCAACATAGAAATGCTGAGCGTTTTCAACAGTTTCATTTGTAGGTATAATTGTTCAATACCTAATAAATAATAATTTTTAAAAGCATGTGTCTGAAACTGCTTTTCTAAAAAGAAGCAAACATACATTTCATGAAACAACAGTTTGCCTTTCACAATTACTCTGGGCTACATAGGAAATGTTTGAAGAAGCCAAAGTTAATGTTAATTTCTCCTAGGCACTACTTAGCTACAGAAACTGCAAATTACCCTATCTTTTTCTTTTTTCTTTTCAATTTCTCGTGAAAACTTCCAAAAGCTTTGCTAATGCATCTGACATTTCCTGGATAGTGATTCATTCCATAGTTTTCAACACAGCATCCAGACCACCTGAGTGGATCACAGAAATCGAAATTCTGTGAACCAGGATGTAGAGACTAAATCACATCGATGACAGAGGAAAAAAGTTGGATATTTTCTGTGTCTAGAAAAATATACTTCTTTTCCTTTTCAAGAGTTTCACTGATGAAACTCCAGTCCTGATTAAGTACTTTGTTCTTAAGCAAACAGGAACAAGAAGTTGTTATTACATCACTCTGGGTTAACCTTTTTATATGTGTTATATACAGCAGATAAGAAGCAGATATAACCATTTCAAAAGATATTTTTTCCAAGAGTAATGTGTGTCGCCTATAGCATAGGAATATTTTTTCAAATTTTGCCTTTACTGAGTGTTTTAATCTGTCTTTCTTTTCTAAATGGTCAAAGAAATATTAAAACATTAGCTACTCCCATCTCTTCCTTCCATCAGAGTAGATAGTGGCTTAGACAGGTCCATGATTTAGTGTTTAAGCCTGTTTGAGTCTTTAAACTATAGTCCACCTTTCTTTCTCAAGTGCTGTAATAAAATGGCAAGGAATTTGCAAAGAGAAGATAAGCAAGTCACAGGAAAAGACAACGTCCCTGAGTTATACAGCAAGAATGGATGTAAGGTTTCCGTACACTGAACATCAGAATTGTTAAAGAACACTTCAAGAGCAGGTTAGATACTTAATGACTCTATAAATCACATCTTCCATTCCACATCAATGACAGTTGCTGCAAGGCTGTGTGACTATTAAGAAAGGGACCATACCTGCAATAATGAGAAAAAAAATGTTAGTATTTTTCCAAATTAAAGCAGCTCTGGGGATAGATGTTTACTTTTAACCTACTGGAGAATAAATCATAGTAACAATGACAACAATAACAATAACAATAGTAATAATTGTCATGATTATATACAAAAGTTTTATTTAGAACTTAAAACTTTCCATACTTCCTCTCCTTATGTTTCCTTTGCTGTTTTTATTTGACTTTAAAAGATTGTATCTAGAATAACTCTCTCACATAAGTATAAATATCTGATCATTTTTTGAATCATTTGATGATATTTTAATTTCATAAGAAACTGTGTAAATGTTAGTTTTCAATCTGTTACCTTTTTGTGTGAATATGTTATTTTAAATCTACTTTTTTGGTTAAAGGAGGAGGGAGGGGAAATGTACAAAAATGCCTGGAGCTACTAAGCGGGGGAGTTAGGATAGAATGCAATGTGACAGCTTAAGTTTGTTGCTGCTGTGCATATAATGTAAAATGGTCATTAATGCTATTCTGCAAGGAGACTTGCATAAAATAATTAAATGAACCCTAAGGATGGCTGTCAAACTGTCATATACTCACAAGCAAGGAAGTCACCAAGTAAAGCTGTCAGTCAGTTCTGACATTCTGAAATCCTTCAAAAAGTGTTAAGCATTCAATACTCTGCTAGTAATAAACCTGGCAACAGCAAGATAAGCTGGCCTGCCACAGCCTTAGGGTTCTTTTGCAAATGACACTGCGATATGACTCAGTACCCTTACATTTGGAAGAATCTCGTTCTTTTTTTTTTCTATTTGTGCAAGAAAGAATCAAAGACATGCTTAACTCTTCCCAGCAGCAAGCATGCTTATTTTCCAATTTGTAAATAAGTTAATATTGGCTTTTGGTGAACTGCAGTACATATTGACCGGTCTGTGTAAATCAGCTTAGGGGACATGTGGGCTATGGTAATTTACATCAGATAAAGATTTATCTGACACTATCTTTTTTTTTTCTTTTTCCCTCTTTTTTGGACAAATAAACGTATTAACACTAACAGCTATATGAGACAGTTTAGATACTGATGCTCGATGCTTTATTTTAGCAAACCAAGTCCTCACTAGAATTAGGGTCACTTGTAGTAATTACTTTAAACAGAGTGCTAGTAATGATCAGAAAACAGTCATTGCCTAATCTAGCATATTATCACTGTAATTTCCAAAGTGCCTGTTAACAATAGTATCTCTGTACCAACTGTGCAATTCAATATCATTAAATGCACTCAAAAACCCCACAGCTTCTTGCTCTTTATTGTTATGTACATCATCTAAGTAGGTTTTGGATTTTTCTTTTCCTATTTCTACCTTTCTTATCTTTTTCCTTATTCCTTCCTTTTTTTCTCTTTACTTTTTCTTTGCTTTTTTTTCCCTTGTCTTCCTTTTTTCTTTCTTCTTTTCTTTTTCATTGTTTTCATTCTCACTGTCTCTTTCCTTCTCTTCCTCTCTATCCATCTCTTTTTCTTTCTTTCTTTATTCTTCATGCTTCTTTATTTGCCTTTCACTTTTTGCCTTTCCATTTCCTTCTTTTGCCCTAGCTCTTCTCTTTTTTTTATTAGATTTGTAAATTTTGAATTGCTCTTAAAAGAAATATGTTGCAAATTGTGCCCTGGGCTGGAGAGAAGGGGGAAATGTTTCCAATTAGATGATGTTCCTTTTAATGAAAATTTAAAAGGAGGAGCTCGTAGAAGGCAAAAGTCCATGGTTAACCCATGCCAAGACACTTTGTATCAGCTGACTTGTAAATCTAAAGTTAAGAGGTGAGTGTCTACTCCAGAACCAGTCACCTGACCTACGTTCGTAGTCATCAAAGGAAAGTAACATTGATAGAGTTTCAAACAACTCCTCCTAATCAAGTTGTCTAAAATGGGTTAAAAGTTGTCTCTGGAAGATGTGTCTTCCTTTCTGCTGTGTATGAAAAAGGCTTGGATAAGTAGTATAGATTTAACTGTCTATATATAACGTAGGCATCTGAAGTTGGGTAATTTTAAACACACTTAT
The DNA here is from genome assembly GCA_035583135.1 of Lophotriccus pileatus. Classification (NCBI taxonomy): domain Eukaryota; kingdom Metazoa; phylum Chordata; class Aves; order Passeriformes; family Tyrannidae; genus Lophotriccus; species Lophotriccus pileatus. Next base: position 96,136,356 of record JAWWES010000081.1, on the reverse strand, counting down.
TGTAACTCCTTTGTGTTCAATGGGTTAGGACAGTAATTAAATCCTTGTTCCTTTCTCATCACTAGGCAGACATTGTCTTACTCTGTTTATATCTACAACTGCTGAACTGATTTTCTCTTGTCTTAGCTTCTCATAATTTGGGATGTCTTTAACTTTGAGGTATCCCTTATTAAAGAAGCTATATAAGTTAACCAATCATCAGCTTTTAATTAATGAAATGTATAGCACCTTTTACATAAACCCTTTAACAGTTTCTGATTTGTTCTTTCTTGCAGATAAGTGTTGACATAGTAAATTAAACATAAAGAACGGTTTGAAAATACTGATAGTCAAAATTTTAATAAATAGAGTTAATATTCATCACCCCAGTTTTCCTCTGTCCTTCTTCAGAAATTCATATTTGAGGGACCCAATTGTTAAAGGTTAATTTGGAAAAATTTGGCCCCAGTGATTGCTCAGAATGATAGAACTGTGTCAAAATACAAGTTAGAATCCAGATCTCTCAGCTACCAGAAAACTGGAATATTGATAAGCAGTTTGCATAACACAAAGTGTATTTGCTTTCATATCTTGCTAAGTGAACCCCCTTAGAGGTGAGTTGAATGAGTTTTCTAGGACATTTGCATGAATATTTCATCCTAAACCCACACAGAGTGTGGGTTTGACAGGGTGAAGACCTCTGTAAGGCAGTTCTAATATAATATCATGGCTGTATCAGGGAAATAGATTGGTGACTAGTGCATTTAATTCTTGTCTATCACTGCATAATTCAACAACATTTTGCATCACGAAGGGATGAAAGTGAAGTAGCACTAGTCAGTGTTTCCATCCATGACAAAGTGTTTACTAATGAATTAGAAAAGTGATCAGAATTGCTCCTCGTCTCTTATTTGCTCTCTCTCTCTGAAAATACATTGGTCTTTTAACATTAATGTTCAACAGGGCATCACGTGAAAAAGGTAATTAATTCTTTTCTAAAACTCTACATCTCAGTTCTAATGAAATTTGACTATTTCTATATCAGCAATGTTTCAAGGTAAGCTGCTTGCATTCCTTTGCAATTTAAATGTGGAGTTTACTTCATAGGGATCTCCCTAAGGGGTTTTACTGTCTATCATCACTGTAAATCCATGTTTTCTAGCCTGTAAACAAGAATTACATTGTCTTCTGCTGAAATAATCACTTTTGGAGAATGAGATTTCAGTTTGTGTTAATCCTTTTAGCCTGCAGCTATTTTTCCTCAGTCATTATAATTCTAACTTAAGTTTATTTCGAGTAGTTATTTATGCACATGTATCTTTCCAGTCCAATCCATTTCCACACCATTTTTCACTAGCAATCAAGCTTAGCTAGTAGAAAACAATGAAAATGTTGCTTTAAACTCTGGTGAATTTTCTATTGCATCCCTCATTAAAATAGAATTAAAAATAAATAACATTATAGGTATTTGTGCTGATATGTACAAAGCCCTACACTTATGTTTTGCAAACGGTTGAACTGGCAATTTTTTAATTTTTTAGCTGCCACTGGTTGTCTTTTTTTAGGCTATGATGGTGCTTAATCTCTGCAGTCACCTTTTTTCATAATTGAATTTAAATAGTGAAGTGAAAGATCTTGATAAAATCAAAGTATTAAACTGGCTCTACAGAATAGTCATGGAGAAGCAAAAATCAACTTCTTCAACAGACACTGTGCTTTTCTATAACATGATGATCTGCCTGATAAGTTACCTTCATATTTGTTACCTGCCTTTCGGTCAAGTTCCATAAAATCACAACACTGAAATAAAAAGCCAACTCAAATTGTTTTTAAGCTTGGATAATGAATTGACTTGAATTGTCACTTAGTCCCAAAATTCTGTAAGATACGCTCAGTTTCTTTG
>JAWWES010000081.1:96104259-96127178 GCA_035583135.1 Lophotriccus pileatus | reverse complement strand
GTCTTGGCCTAATTCTCCAATTTGTCCAGGTCTCACTGAATGGCATATTGATATATGGCTGATATACCTGAATGGTATAGCAGCCACTCCTCCCAGGTTTTAAAATGAGCAAATCACATCTCTACTGAGCAGATCCCTCAAAAGGCCCAAGTCCACTTTCTGGAAAGCCAAAGTCCACTCTCTTGAACTGAAGGTTAGTGCGCTTTCTGTGCATTTTCCCTTCTGTTCCAAGGATCTTTAACTCTACTGTTTCATGGTAATTGAAGCCCAGGATGCTCTTGAGCTTCACATCCACCATCAGTCCTACCTTGCTGGTGAGAACTAGGTCCAGCACAGCACCCCTCCTCATTGGGTCCTCTATCCCATGCAGAAGGAAGTTGCATCAACATATTCAAGGAACCTCCTAGATTGCTTATGTCTTGCTGTGCTATCCCTCCAACAGGTATCAGTGTGGCTGAAGTCCCCCATGAGGATCAGGGCTTATGAATATGAGGCTGATCCTATCTGTCTGTAGAAGGTCACATCATCTTGGTCTTCTTGGTCTGGTGGCCTGTAGCAGACCCCCACTATAGTGTCATCTGTCCCTGCCCTTCTTTTAATCCTGATCCATAGGCCCTTTATTAGTCTCCAGGCAGAGCTCTGTACACTTCAGCTGGTCATTGACATAGAGGGCAACATGATCTCCTTGTCTTCCCTGCCTATCTTTCCTAAAGAGCATGTATTCATCCATTACTACACCCTAGTCATAGGCACCACCCTACTAGGTCTCTGTGATGCCATTAAGGTTGTAGCCCCTCAGGTGTGCATACATCTCTATCTCCTCGTTTATTTCCTATGCTGCACGCATTGGCATAAAGATATTTAATATGGGCCCCTAATGAAGCAGATTTACATGACTGAGTGGCTGCAATTTCTTTATGCTGCTCTTCCCAGCTCCCTGCTGACCTGGGATCCATCATCTGGGCTCTGAACATCTCTCACTGGCACTGGCATCCAACTGGTAGGAGTTGGATTGACTACTACGAGGAGGTAGGACTGAGGTTCCCCCTTAAACTTTAGTTTAAAACTCTCTTCACCAGCTTGGCAAGCCGAAGACTGAAGATGCTTCTCCAGTTCTCTGAGAAACAGACCCATCTGTCCCCAGTAGAGAAGGTTTCTCAAAGTGACGCCCTTGGTCTAAGTAGCTTTGGCTGTTATATCAGTCCTGTAACCATTTGTGGATTCAACAGATTCAGCTGTCTCTTTAAAACCCTTTTCTGTTGACCAGGAGCATTGATGTTCTCAGATGTGCATTCCAGATTTCTACTTTTGGTGTTCAAACCAGCCACACTGACATTCCAATTGATTTTTAATAGGAATAGCACTAGGACTCCTCCAGTGTGAGGAGGGAATGGAATGACAGAAACAGTTACATGAAATGCTCTCAGCCTTGTCTGGTGAGCCTGTCAAAGATGTGGCAGCCAGCATGTGCTACATTTAAATAGGCAGAGCTATCAATAGGCATATTAGCTGATTGGATATGACGTTATCAAGCAACATATAGAATGTAATGTCTTTTAAAACCTTGTCTCAGTAGTTTTTAAACTTCATTCAGTAATACAGTAATCTGCAAAACACAATCACTCTTATGGAGTTAAGAGCTTGCAAATTGAGAAGAAACCTTAGTCTTTAATCTCTTGTGTACTAACTCTGGTTTATAGATTCTCTCTCAAGCATTTAATGAAAGATACATATTAAGCTTAATTTAAATAATCATTGTAACTGAGAGCAGTTGATATTTATACCATATTTAAAGCAATAGCTTTCTTCTTACTGAAGGTATTCATGACTATTTCCTCAGAATATGTTTCTATAAATCTTAATTAAAATTTTCTAATAAAGAAAAATTTGCCACAGAAGCCAGACATCTGGCAATCCAGTATTTCTGAAAAGAAACAAAATGAAATCAAGACAAAAGGGAACAAGAGACAGCTGATTTCAATACTTCCTAAGTATTTTAATTTCTTTCCTTTAATTCTTTGCTCTGAGATAAATCTTGTAGAAAATAACTGCTTATATAAAAATAATGTCTGTACATGGAAACAATGTTTGTAGAACCCAAACCCTAACTTCTTTAATCTCTACATATTCAATTTAAATCTCTAAATTATATGCTAAAGATACAATGTCATTTTATAAAAACTATAATTTTAGAAAGGAAGTAGGTTAAGTGTATTCAGCCTATTGGACATGCTTGAGTACGCCAGACAGATATATTTGTTAATTTTTTTATATATTTTTTTTCTCCCAAGAAGATTTAAGTACATTGAGGAGAAATATTCTACTTTTCTTACAGTTTAGAGGCAGAGTCTTTGGTGGTGGCTTTTGGTGGGTTTGTTGAAAGAGGTTGACTTTCTGCCATGATTACACTTCTTTGTACTTAAGATTTGATAAAAAATACTGTAGATTTTCTAATTTTTTTTTTTAATACCATAGGGGGAAAAGAAAGAAGGAGAGCTGTATGGTAGAACATGCATTTATGTGTTTTACTGTCATAAAAACTTCCATGGCTCAGGCTCCATAAATTCAGTCTTTCAAAATAAACTTTGAAAATAAGCTGAAAGGGTATGAAAATCATACACTTATGATTTTCAAATAAACAATGTTAAGTTAGTGTTTCAATAATTTTTTTCTTTCTCTTGTTATGCTTGTTTGTCTTTTACCATTCGTTATAATGGGAGTATTAAAAAGTCTCTATACTTCTGACAAGATCTTTCTATTATAAGTTCCATTATAAAATACATGAAACAGTAATCCTTATATTCTACAGGATATATTCAGATAAGTGTTCCTGACACTTTTCAGGAACATGTAGAATTAATATAGATGTCACTTTGTATCACTTTATTATTACTTAACTGTAACCTCTGTTTTAAGTCAGGTTTTTTTCTTTTTGTTGTTGTTTTTTGGTTGTGGTTTTTTTTGTTGGTTTGGTTTCTTTTTGGTTTTGGTTTTTGGGTTTTTTTTTACAGTAAGGACAAGATTTACACGAAGGTAAAAGTTCCAACTGCCATAAACCTTGCTTCTTGACTTGAACAAATTTAAACGAATTTAGACGAAGTCTAAATTCCTCACATTCCTCACAGTCAACACTGACAAAAGCCCATAGTTCAGTGCAGAAAACACTGAAAAAAACAGTGAAAAACAATTTAAAAGAAGAGGTTTATGGACTCCTATTATTTTTTTCCTCTTCAGTATCTAATATATATAAAGATACCAATGTGTGAAAAAGGCTTGGAGTTTAAAAAAGAAAATAAAACTACATTGGAATTATTCAAATTCTTGACATTTGCTCCCTGGAATCTGCCTAAGGTTTCTACATTTTTTCCTTACTCATCTAGGATTCTGACATTACCTCACTGAATACCCAATGAGATCGATAGACTCAGTTAGAAAATAAATAGACTAATTGGAATTCTAACAAAAAAGACCAGACTGTGTTAAAATCATATATTTCAAAAAGTAAAAGTCATGAAATTTTAATCTTTTCAATATTGATAAAATCTCTATTTCTTTTCAAAATAAGATTTTTTTTCTGTGATTCAGTACTAAAAAGGACACAATGAAAATATAAATCCAACCAAAATCACACTTTGTGCAGATTATATATTTTAAAATTATAAACACTGTACATATGGTTGCTTCAAACTCCATAATTTTTAGCTTTTTTTTTTCTCCCAGTAATTTTGATTTTAAAAACTCAGTTAGGCAGTAAGAAAATTGGTCTTTAAGCTACGAGACTACTAAGTCAAATCAAAGTCCAAAGTAGACTGAAAATTTTTTATTGCCAGAAATGTTATTGAACATAAAAATTTCAGTGTAGGTATCTTTGCTTTCCCTATAAAGTCCTCCTACTGACGATATACAAATGAGGAACTGCACACAGTACTAGAAATGGCATGATAACGAATATTCCAAGAAATTTCAATTGAATACCCTGCACAGAGACAAGTAGAAGTGAAATTATCCCAAAAACACAACACTTGAAAACCGCAATTAATTGAATGTAACAGGCTGATTAATTCTTCCCAGCTCTTAGTTGTACTGAGGAAACAGTGGAATTTGAACCGAGGAAAGATTTATCTGAAGAAAAATTGCATACTGTGGGGCAGGACGAGGATTCAAGGTGAAGTGTTTACCAATAACAGAGTGGCTATCACACTAAATGGGCAGAGGAAAACAGTGGCTCAGCAGGTCTCTAACTTCTTCCTCCTGGATAACAAGGGGGTTCTTTGGCTCCCCATCTCTGTCTACCAGCCCAGGAAGCCTGTTGTCCTGAGGACACTTCATGAGTTGCCTGGCCTTTATTCCAAAGTCGATAGACTCTCTTTTTTTCCCTAATCTCCTGCAAAATCTCCCTGTTCAGCCAGGCCAGTCATCTTCCCCACCGGCTCGCCTTTTGGCACATAGCAATAGCCTGTTTCTGCACCTTCAAGATTTCTTTCTTGAAGTATGTCCATCTTTCCTTGGCCCCTCTGTTTTTAAGGGCTGTTTCCCAAAGTACTCTCCAAACTAACCCCCTGAACAGGCCAAAGTCTGTCCTCTGGAAGTGCAGGGTAGAGGTTTTATTGACGCCCTTTCTTACTTCACCGAGTATTGAAAACTCTATCAATAATTTCATGGTTGTTGTGCCCCAGACAGTTTCCAACCACCACATCTTCCACCAGCCCTTCTCTCTTTGTAAACAGAAGGTCTAATGTTTCCCCAGCCCCAATAGTTTCATTTACCAGCTGAAGCAGGAAACTGTCCTCCATGCACTCTAAGAATCTCCTAGATTGCCTTTTTTCTGCTGTGTTAAGTTCCCAGCAGACATCCAGCAAGTTAAATTCACCCACAAGAACAAGGACTGGTGATTTTGAAACCTCGACCAGCTCCTTGTAGAATAATTCATCACCCTTTTCATCCTCATTGGGTGGTCTACAACAGACCCCCACCAGGATATCAGCCTTGTTGGTCTTCCCCCTGATTCTGACCCATAAGCACTCAGCCTTATCGTCACTGACCCCAAGTTCTAGAGAGTGAAGAGACTCTCTAAAATATTACGCTTAAAGTAATGAAGTCTGCTTGAAACTATTACAGAGGACCACTTTCTCCTGTGCCTACATCAATCACATTCAGGGACACTTTCAGTCAGAATCACTTTATCCATTACTAATAATTCAAAGGATTTACCTGCAGATTTCGCATAAAGCCTTGTAGTATGAAACAGCATTACAAGAAGCAACAGGAATCTTGCACAAACTTCAGTTAATCTGCTTATGGAGTTTATTGTTTCTGTATTATAGTGTGTTGTCAATGATGTGAATCAAAACCTGAGAGTGGGTGAACCTCCCAGTGTGCTCTATGTAGTACCTGGCTGAATGCTTACAGCAGAATTTTGTAGTGATGCTGCATTAGAACGTATTTTCATTACTTGAAGCTGCAGAGAAAATGGCTAATTACCTGAAACTTGGTTGAATACCTTCTGCCAATGAATTAAAAAAACAAAAAACAAAAAACAAACAAAACAAAACAAAACAACCAAAACAACCAGCCAAACAAATTAACAAAGAAAAAAGCAAACAATTCCTCACATGGTGAACTGACCCTAACCAGGAGTTAAGCCTATCTAGATGCTGGGTCACTCCCTCCTCAGTGGGGAGAGAAAGAAAGTCAGAATAGCAAAAGCTGAAAACTCATCGGTTGATATAAAAGCAGTTTAAGTTTAATACGTAAAGCAAAAGCTGCACACACAAGCAAAGCAAGGAATTAATTCACTGCTTCCCATTGATAGGCAGATGTTTCACCACTTCCAGGAAAGCAGGGTTCCATCATGCTTAATTATTACTTGGGAAGACAAATACCACAACCGTGAACATACCTCCTTTCTCCTCCTTTTAGTGACACTGTGTCACTCTTTTAGTGGACTCTTCTATAGGAAAGATTACAAAGAGCATTCTTTAAATCATTTCTATTTCATGCACTCAGAAATATTTAATTTCTCCCTTCTGGGAGTTGTTTGAAGATTGTCTATCCACCAAGTGCAAAACTGCTATATACATTGAAAATGCCTGTTTAAAAAAAAAAAAAAAAAAAAATCTTTGTGGAACTGGATAACAGACCTAAACCAGAAGAAACTTGTATATTACAAAACTAAAACAGTATCTTTCCTAACTATGATGAAGTGGGAAATGGGTAGGGGTATGATTTATTGCACAGTTCAAGGAGTGCCTTTGCCAAGATCCTTGCAGAAAGAATACAGCATGAAATGTTGTTGTTATGAATCATTTATCAACACAGGTGGAATCAGCAGAGACAGAACAATATATTAATGAGTAACAGCTCCAATTCTAAAGTCAGATCCTTGGCTTTGTGTTTGGTGATGTTCCAGACAGAAGCAAAAGTTAAAATTTTCTACATCTAAGTCCATGATCAGTTCAAAGATTTACTGTAAATCCTATATACTATGTACAGCATTAAAGAACAGAGACATAAATTACCATGCTCTCTTGCCTTAAAGCTGTAAGATATACATACATACAAGAGAAATGCATTTAAGTACAGTTCCTAAATCCTTTTCTGAAGAAGGAAATTCCTTCATGGATCAGACCTGAAGTAGTAAAACAGAGCCTTTATTATTAAAGGCCTGGTTCATTAGTGTTCATAAATCATCAGTAGCTGCAACAGGCCTGACTAGTGCAATAGTGTAACAAAGCATTGCTAGTTTCAATGAAGTGCCTGACCTTTACCTACTCCAGAGCCCACTTCTCAAGAGACAAATCAAATCAAACTGCTTTTAGACGTGCAGTGTGTTTTAGTCCAAAGAAATTAATGGGATCACTTGGAGCCGAAGAATTTGAAAGGTGATGACACTATATTTTCCAAGTCCTTATCTTAAATGATAGGTTTATGGCTTCACTGCCCTGTAGAAGTGTCAGTGGCAGCAAAGACAGGCCTGCCTGACTGAACATGTGTGCTCCTGAGCCAACTTTCCGAAGACTGATTGTGGGCACAGATAAAGCAGTAATGACAGAAAGCCAGTCTCCTAACAATTCCTTTAGCTGCAAAGCATTGTGTAAATATTTAGGGAAAAAAATGACAAAATCATATTAAGGATAATAAATATGCTTTCATGCTACTTCACAGTTGATAAATTATTAACAGCTTAACTTTTCCAGACAATGTGCATGTGCAGGGAAGCCTCACTAGTTTTCAAGACTCTGTAGACTTACTCCTGGCAGAGACTTCCAGTTGCCATCCCCTGGTACTTGAGAACCATAACTCATCAGGACAACTGTCATGGCAGAGGACTAAAGGACACTTTAAAATATGTCATTAATTAATGAGTTCATGTGTGGCACAGTAAAAGTCTTCTGTGCAGTGACTGGAGGAAGAATTGATCTTTTTTTTTCATGGAGCCTTTTACTCAATCTGTTTACAAGGCAGTTAATATTCTGGCCAACCAGACTCCTTCATGGACCCTAGAGACTATTATCTATGTCAAATATATAACTTATAAGGTCAGAGAAATACTTTACTCATGTGAGTGGAATATTTTCTTCTGCTAATCTCCTCAAATAACAACTGCCTATTTGAACAGAATGTTTTTATTAGCCAGAAAAATGTTAATCACAGTAGAAGATGTTCACAAAAAAGGAAATACGCTGTTTCTATTTCACTGTCTTTGGATTTAAAAATCTTCATTTATATTAACAAAAATCACTGCTGCTGATGAATGTAATGATAAGGAAGGAGTATCAAGACAAAACCTGATGTTTTGCCACAGATAAGATAAAATCTTTCTCTTTAATGTGCAGCATTATGAAATTCTACACATAATAATCATTTCTCTTAGAAATTCACACTGAGAACAGTTACTAAAAAAATCATTGTAAAATAATTTGTAGAATCATAGTGTAAAGGGTCTTACACCATATCAACATAAAACAGTTGAAAGACATGTTCAGTATCAATAAGCACTGGTTGGGTTTACTGTTTTGTTTATTATTTGGCGCTTTTTTTTCTGTTCGCAATTATATACTTTTTTGGGTGTAATTTCCTAAGACAAACAGCACAATTATTGTATTTTTATGAAAGAAATCTTTTGATAATCTTCCATGTGGTAGTCTTTCTTCTTGTGATAATCTTCTTTTTCTCCCTGGGGAAATCTTTCTTTTCTCCCTGGAGATTCCCTCTGGAGAAAAGCAGGTTCAGGGGGACCTTATTGCTCTCTAAAACCAGACGCAAGGAGGTTGTAGTGAAGTGAGGTCAGTGTCTTCTCCCAGGTAACAAGTGACAAGATGAGAGGAAATGACCAGAAGTTGCACTAGAGGAGGTTTAAATTAGATATTAGAATAGGCTGCCCAGGCCAGAGATGTAATCACCATATCAGGAAATATTCAAAAGGTATGTGGATGTGGCACTTGGGGATATGGTTTAGTGGTGAACACAGTGGTGCTGAGTTAACAGCTGGGCTCAATGGTCTTGGAAGTCTTTTTCAAAATTAGTGATTCTATGATTTTATGTGCAATATTTCAAATTTTATTCGGCCTTTGGAAGAAATTGATTTCACATTCAAAACCAAACTATTAAGTAAGATTATGGGGAGAAAGACAGTTGGGGACTTATAATATGCTAAATACAGTCAAGTCTCCAAACTTATATTTTCCAGCGACCCATCTTTTAAGTAAGTCAATGGGCTATATAAAGATATAAAGAATATTGCTAGATAGCAGCTTTTGGGAAAAAAACTAACTACTTGCAATTTATTCTTTGCAACCTCTCGAGAATACAGCTAACCAAAATCAAGTTTAATAACACAAGAAATGTGAAAAAAATACCACGCTTCACGATTTCTAGTCTTCATAGAGAATATCCTTCAAGAAAATGAGCATTTGCCAATGCAATCAGTGCAGGCAGCATGTCACATCTATCAATATTTAGGCAGCTAAGGTTACAAAAATATGAAATTAAGATGTATAATTTTGAGAGATGACAATGCAACTACAGGCAGTGCAGACTTAACCAAAAAGGATATATGTATCACAGACACAGACTTTCTTTTAGATGTGTTTAACTTCTGTAACCAGGGCTCCACCACTTCTGTCCTGGCCTGTCACATCTGTCTGCAAAGACAAGAAAACCTCAGGTTCTATAAGTAATTTTATTGATGCGCTTTTTGATTTATGGAAATCTGAATATGAAGATATTGGAGAAAATATGAGGTAAACAGACAAAGTATGTAATTACTACTCCTCTGAATGTTTTCATCTTTAAATCGAAACAAGATATTTAAGAAACATTTGGAAAACATTCTCAGCCACATAATTTGATTTTTGGGGTGTTTTGCCAAGGGCCAGGAATTGGACTCAAGGATCCTGATGGGTCCCTTCCAACCCAGAATGTTCTATGATTCTTTGAAATATATGAAAATCATTAAACACTTAGTCTTTCTCACGAATATAATTAATAAATTATATTCTTTATTAATATTTTTCAAAATCTATAACTTGCCAAACAGCATTATATTATTAATTATTATATTATATTATATTATATTATCTGAAAAGTGTGAAAGAAAGTTAAAAATCTTAAATTAAGGAAAGAAAAAGAGAAAAAAAAACCCAAATAATTTGTGGTTTTACCAACACCAGATCTTTAAGTTTCTTTTTTCTTCTATGGAGATCAAAAAGAAAAAATAAATCTAAACCTTAACAATTTCATCTCATGTTTGAATAAACAATGCATCAAAAAACATAATTCTTTTTTCTGAAAGTGCTGTTGCTTCCCCTTGTAACATCATGTCTACATCTTCAGAAAATGAATTCTATGTGTATTGAAGAAGTTATTTTTTAGTTAATCAAAGCCTATGTTTTCTTTAAGAGTATGATATTGGGATTTGAGGATTAATTTTTGTTAAATTGTTGTAACAAAGATAAAAAAGTTGTTTTCAGCCTAGATTTTTTTTAGCGATTGGATAGCTTGTTAGAAAGAAGACATCAAATCAGTAGAAAGACTGACATTCCCTGTCACTAAGACTTCTCCTAATTAAAGCCATGATAATTTATTTTTGTCAAAAATACATTTGCATAAGTGAAATGAAACCATCAGTTTTAAATTAACAGCTAAGTATAGACTTAAATTACTAATGAACATAAAATGTCAAAAATATGAAAAACCATTCAAAATAATTAACTTTTTTTTCTGATACAAAGACATACAGAAAAAAAGGATGTGAATAAGATGATGGATATGATCATAATTACCATCTATGAGTATGATTAGAACAAGTATAAAATACAAAGTCTTAAGCAGATGAGGAAACACTTGTTGGGCTAAAAGATAGCAGTTGAAATTATAAACACTAATGTAAGGTTGAAATGTATTTTTGTGCATCCTTCTAGCCTATGGAGCATAATAACAATTGCCAAAAAAAGCTACATCAAAGCATAACCCCTTCGTACCCATCCAAGCTGGAATTTACATCATCTCAGCATTTGAAAAAAAAAGATATTTTGATGCTGTGTCTATCAAAACAGGTGGAGAAAAGAACATGTAAATATTTTTATTATTGAAGAAATGCCCTGTAACTGCAGAATGTACAATTTGGCTGATTATTCTCTCTTTTTCTAGTGGCCCATTATTATTAAAGCTGTGCAGGTTTACTACAAGTTTAATGTTCTTTATGGGTTACCAGGAGACATTTTGCAGTCTGCATTATGCAATATAGATTTTCTGCAGATTTTTTGAAAGTATGTGTAAACTGTGTGGTTTCCCACCATTGAAAAGGACTGAGCCATTCCTTTTGCCTTCTACATTTCTAAATAGGCAAGTTTGCGTGCAAGAGTTAGAAATCTCATATCCAGTTATGCTAGAACTCTTTTCCATAGAAATATGATGATCTATGATTTTTAGAAAGAAATAGTAATATTTATTAAACTTTCAACACTTCCAGTCCCTTAGTATCCTACAAAAGACAGAAGCATTATTAATTTAAAATTTTTGTCCTTCTTTAATGATAAAACCAATATTAGCTTCATATTAAAACCTTAAAGAGATAAATTTCATGAAGATCAGAATAAGAAATATTAATGTGGAAAAATCATGCCAGAAAAATTTCTTATGAAAATACACCTTTAACTAACTCTTGAGATTAATAACTAAAACAGCTAAAATTAAAAAAAAAAAAAATGAAAGCCAGTGTAGTCCTTTTTGTTATGTTAGCCATGTGTTGGAATTCTCATTTAGACTAAACAAATAATAAATATCAGGAGATCATTTCATTTTGCCTATGAAAGAACCAAAACAATTCAGTCTCATGTTCAGACTTTTATTTCTTAGTTAGTCAAGCTAAACATTGTTTAATAAGACCATTAGGGAAAAAGAAAAGGAAAGAAAAAGCCAGACAAAAGGGATTTCTGCGTCAACAAATATTTAGTATGTCTGCCATAGAATAAATCCTGTACAGAGGAAATTAGAAGTCCAAAGGACATGTTGCAATTTTAATGCGAGGGAACAGGATTGAACAAAGAATCAGATTAGTACCCAGAGACCTGCCTGTTGGTTTCTAATAAAGTTACATCTTCACAGGTTTCAGTCAGGGGATGGTAGGTCTGGGGATAAGTTTACAGTATGCGCATGACAATTATCTGCTTTCTTTAGTTGCTTTAATTCTAGCGGTAAAATAAATACTGTTTGTGTCTGTTCATTGTATCCATAGCTGTTCACCAGCTTCTTGAGGCAAGTAATGTTGGAATTTACCTAGTCAATATCTGCTGAAAAGCTCTGACTACAGAGTGAGGTGACCCAAAACTCAGCCTAAGAACTGGAAAATAAAAATTCTATTTATTGGTAAGTAAATGAAAGGAATGACCTGAGACAGAGCAGTAATAATCCAGAAAGACTAGTGCCTCCTTCTTGGTCAGGTAAGAACCTCCACTTCTGTGGTACTGGGACTATAGGAGTTGATAAAAATCCCAAGTTTTCTACATTTTACAAGATTTCTCTTATTAAATTAAAGAATAATTACACATATTCTGAGATGTCTCAAGTATGGGAATAAGCTTTTGTTCAATAATTTTTTGGATAAGAGTTTTGTTAACTAACTAGTTCTTCGCTTTCTGCTATCAGCAGAAGAACTCATAAGAGGTTCCCTGGTTGCAGGCTACAGGGAATATCACTGGACTTACAGTAGTTATGGTGGTGAGTCAGCAGAGTGAAAATGCAAATCCAAACAAAACACACTATTCCACCACAAACCAAGGAATTAAAATAAGAAACAAAAGTTCTGTGCATCCTAAAGCTCCAACAGTTCGTCGGTTGCAATTTTACTGTTCATTTGTTTGATGCCATCAGATGGAGAACATAAGTAAAGTTTGGCAGGAGTTCAAGTGGCCTGGATGTTAAATTTGTTAAGGCTCTGTAACTTTCTTTGAATACACTACAAAGAGTGATTATACATAATTCAAAATCATAACTGAGGTATAATAGAATCTCCTCACCTACAGGATGTACTTCAGCTGGGCACGGGCTGCAGGTATTTTCCAGTGTAGTGAATTATTTTAATTGCTTGTGACAAATTAAGATGTGGTCTTTCATTGAATCAGTTAGTTACAGCAGATTGGCTGAAAATGACAGACAACAAAATAATGATAACTAAGATATTAGGCATATGAGAAAGGTTCTTTAAAAAAGCCTCTGTAACTACTTTGGGTCACAGGAACCTTTCTTGTTATTGTGAGTTTTATTAATCAACATAGACATAGAGAAACATCCTTAATAAATTAAGAGTGTGGAAGCTACCTGTTCCTCTAGGGCTATATAGGATTGTTCAAAGATAAAGAAAGAATCAAATCTATATTTTCCATTTTAAATTAGAGCATATATACTCTGTTTCAACAGTTAAGCATGGTTAGGAGTCATCTTACTGAAATCTTAACAGTTTGTTTGCTTACTGCTTCTCCCTTTTTCTACCTAAAATTTTTCTGGAAATGCTAATTGAAATGTAGAGGCATTCTGAAATTCTTGTATGCCAAAACATCCTCTGCTCTTGTTATGAATTGACAAGAGGAATTTGGATGCATTGATCTGTGAGGTTCTTTCAGGAGGGTGGCGTAAGGTCATAAAAGGAGAGGAAAGGACATGGATCCTGTGCAAGCTGTTTAACATTACTAATCACAACACAAAACAGAAAAACACCGGAGTAGGACAATCTATTTGACATTCCCTGCTCATTCTCTCCCTATCTCTAGTGATACATACTTAAATATTTTTTTTTATATATGCACAGGTTCCCACAGCTGGGAACCAAGCCCCACACAGCCACTCACTCCCGCACCAGCAGGATCGGGAGAGAATCAGAAGTGTAAAAGCTAGGAAGCTTGTGAGTTAATGACAGTTTAATAGGGAAAGCAAAATCCATGCACACAAGCAAAGCAGAACAAGGGATTAATTCACTGCTTCCCATGGTCAAGCAAGTGTCTAGCCACCTCCTGGAAAGCAGGGCCCCATCATGCACAATGGCTGCTTGAGATGACAAATACCATCACTCCAAACATCCCTCCCTTCCTCCTTTTTCCCTCCCTTTATATCCCGGACATGATGTCATACAGTATAGAATATCCCTTTGGTCAGTTGGGGTCAGCTGTCCTGGCTTTGTCTTCTCCCAGTTTCCCAATAACTCCAGTCTCTTCACCAGTGTGACACCATGAAGAAAAGTACCTCCAGCCCAGCCAAAACCACCACATGTGTATACAGGCACACATTTTCTCTCTAGCATTAGGAAGTTACTAGAAGAAGAATAGTTATCATAATAGCACTTTTAAGAAGCTCAAGTGAATTAGTTTTTTGTAGAAATGTTGAATGAATCACATGTTCCCTAATGGCATATGTAGAAAATTATAAGTTAAATCTAACAGACGAAATTTCTATGGTTAATATGTGAAAACTGATGATGGAACAATAATCTCACTTTTTGTTAAAAAGGAACTTAACCATAGAAAGAGCATACCAAAGGTGGTGAACTTCCCTTCATGAGACATGAAGTCTGATCTGTCTGGAGAGAAGACTGCATGAGAAAGAGGTGAAATGTTAAATCCTGCAGCTTGCTTAACTGCAACAAAACCAGAAGGCAGAGCATAATCATTTAGGCGGTCAAATTACAAGCAGGCCTGATTGGTTATGGACCAGACAGTCTTGTTTAAATCACTTCAGGGCAATGAGGCAGGTGACACAGTACTCATGGAACTGCTTAGCCACTACAAAACCTCTTACTGTTAACATTAAATCACTTGCAGTGTGTTTCATGGGAAGGCTGAGAGTTGTCCTGTGAGTTGTCCTGCTTCTCAGTGACTTGGAATACTAATGGATTTTTGGGACCTGATTTCCAGTGCAGGCCTGCTATCAAGCTGCTGAAAAGTTGGTCTGAAATTTAATTTCTGCACAGCTGTAAAAGGGTGAATATACTGGGCTATATGTCCAATATTTATCACATAAGAAGCAGACGTGCTGAATCACAGAAGCCTGTTATAAACCACATTTATCAGGCCCCCCTGCTCTAACTCCCTTTGTCCTCTAAGTCTTTTTCACTGAATACGTTCAATCACAAAATACCAGGTTGTAAGCAACCTTCAGGATCATCTGGTCCAACCTTTCTTGGCAAAAGCATTGTCTAGACAAGCTGGCCCTACACCTTGTCCAGCTGAGTTCTAAAAGTGAAATTTTAAAATATTGAGGAATCTAACACTTCCATGGGGCGGTTATTGCAATGGATGATTATTCTCATTGTGAAAAATTTTCCTCCTGTGTCCCACTGAAGTCTCCCCAGGAGCAACTTGTACCCATTACACCTTGTCTTTTCCATGTGACTCAATGTAAAAAGGAAGTCTCCATATTCTTTATATCCACGCTTTAAACACTGGAACATGGTGATTAGGTCTCCTGTAAGTCTTATTTGCTCAAGGCTGAACACACTGAATTGTCTTAGCCTTTCCTCATATATCAGGCTTCCCAGTTCTTGGATCATCTTTGTGGCCCTTCTCTGGACCCTCTCTAGAATGTCCACATCTTTTTTTTTATAGTATGAGACAAAAATGAACATTTTATTCCCAGTGTAGCTTGACAAGTGCTGAGTAGCATGCTGTTCTCACATCTCAAAGCAGCAGGAGTAAAACATGCAGGAGACTTTAATCTCGCCACTGGAAAAGAAGTATATAGAAAGTTCTTCTATGTTCAACAAATTCCTTATGAACTATGGAAAACAATCTCAGTCCTGTCTACTGGTATTTCAAATATACCCAATTAAAATTCTCTGCTATGATTTCCATAAAGAAATCTTTTCAGTGATGCCAAAGGCACACAGGTCCATCTCTAGACTTTTTTGAATTATAGCTATAGCTATTGATATCTGAGTATGGACTGATGCTCCTACTCCTTCTGGGCTAACTAAACATAAATGACATTAGGAAATAGGATACTAATGACATGTTGATGCAGTGCAAGATCTAAAATGTGAAGAACTCTCTCAGTGTGGTTGTGTGGTAGGAATTTTTTATGCAGTATAGAGATGTGTTAGTCAGGAACAGCATTGTCCCCCGACTTGCAGAAGTGAAGGAATTCTCCAAAGGAATTTTTTCACTGATTTACCTTTTGCAACACAAATGAATTTAAGTCTTTTATAACTTTCAGCAATTAAATCTTGTGCATAAACGTTTTACAAAGAAAAAAGTTTTCTGAAATTATTGTGGGATGTGAACTATAATGTAAACAATATGGAGGTTTTGATGTATGTTTGAATGACTTTAAAAAAAATCTATGACTTGGAAATAATTCAGCCATCCTTATAGTATTTTAGAATCCTTATCATACTTTAAAAAGTCTGAGGGATGGTTTTTATTAGCACCTTTTCTCAAAACCACCATTTTGTCGCTTTATTGCTGGCTTACATTTGAAGCTAAACAACAGCCTCCAAGCTCAACTGGTCTCAGCTGCCAACTACGAGAAGATGGCATGGACCATGACTTTCGCAGCACAGAGAGAGGAGAAAACAGCCAGAAACATTGTATTCAGTTTAGGAATAAATTCAAAATCTTTCTAATTGGCCAAATGCCCCTAGCTTCTACCCCAGAGCAATGAGGAGATCAAGAGGGTCAAGGGTTTTCAGGGATCTGGTTGGGGGAGAGGTAGAACCTTTTGCTGCCCTGGTTTCTAGCTAAAGTCCATTATCAATCCTCCTCTTTGATCCTGTTGCTGATTAATACAGAGAGGAAAAAAAAAAAAAACAAAACAACACAACAAAACATAACCCACCCATACAAAGAAGGATTTTTTTCTTTATTATTATTCTGAATCACATTATCAAGACTTTATGAAATACTAATCAAAGACTATTATTTATAAGGCTGTAGAACATAGACTGCCGAAATTTTATCTTGTTTCTTTTAAGTCAGCAGCAAAATTTTCATTCACTTAAGCAAGGCTAGAATCAGGCTTGATTGTCCTAATTAAATTAGTTGTAAGTACCAGAATAGCACAATTTGACCTTCACATATAAAGTGAATGTATATGGAATTTCCACAGATAAATTAATTGGGAAAATGATTATGAGGAAAAATGGACTTACTATACTTACATCACCCCTGCATTATGCTAATACTTAATATTACAGCAGTGGTAGAAAGCTTACCTATTGTACTTACATCACCCCTGCATTATGCTAATACTTTTTGCTACAGCAACATCAATCTGATGAGGCATTAACATGATTTATCTCTGAAGTGATGTACAGTAGCACTGATGATATGTTAGTTTAAATCACTGTCAAAGTGATACTGCTGTAATTCTGCTGTGTTGATGATTTGATATAATATATTGCTGGAGAAACACCATGCTGATTATCATGCCAGTGTAATAGATCATTATTTTTCTGTCACTGTGAGGATACTGTAGAATAACCTGCGGAAAAGGAAGGAAGAAAATGTGACAGAAAGAATCTATAAGAAAAGCAAAATTTCTCTAAGTATTCATTAAAATGATATCTCCTTATTTAGACTCAGAGGGTTTAAGGAAAACAAGAACATAATTTTGCCATAATCAAGGATAGAGAAATATCAACATGGGTTTCCTAAATTTTTCTGCAAATAAAACAATAATAAAATAGAGGAATGGTTTCAGAAGTTAATAGCTCTGAGATAGTTATGCTGGTTTCCATTTTTATTGGTCTACAAAGCAGACTGAAAGGAGAATTAAAAGCACAAAAACTAGATAAATAGAAACTGAGATAGTTAAAGAGTGACCCCCAAAGACATCTGACACATTGACTCTTTGGGAAACACAAAGCATGTGTCTTTTAGATGTCTTCAGTATGCAGGGGGATAGCTAAGGACTGCCAAGAGACATTTCTCCTTGCCTCATAACCCTGTACACCTCAAACAATTTCTCTCTCCCTGAGCTCTCAATAAAGCAAAATAGCAACATGTTGTGATTCTTCAGATGCATATATAAGCATGTGGGAGGAGGATTAACAAAGGTCTCTGGCTCTATTTGGAACAAGGGATTTGGAAACACTTTGAATTCCCCCAGGGGATGTTGACCCAAGAAAACCCTAAAGCTTTGGTGTTTCTCCTTCCTGCCAGGAATCCAAGGGCTTTATAGTTTTTGACAAGGAAAATCTAGAGACCTGAATGACCTTTCTTGAGATGATATACACAAAAGTTTCCAGTTCAGGAAAGTAGAATTCCCTGGAGCTTCAAACCTTGGGCATTCTGAAATTCCTGACTTCCCACGTCTATATTTTTATAAGCAATTATCTGTCATGAATCACTTTTGTAATATCTTTTTGAAATACTTTTACCATCATTAGCTGTCAAAAAAGGTTTAAAAAAAAATACTGTTTTCAGATGTCCCTTACCCAGATGAGCTCTCTATGCATGTTCAAGGTGTAAAAATCATTCAAAAGTGTATGACATACTGCTGACACAGTTATCTCTAGAAGAGTGTGCCTTAAAATTTGTGTGTGCTTGCTTCTATCCTGTTGTAAGGGACAATATCAAAATAATCGGAATAAAATTAAGAAAGGGAGGTATGATTGCATTTGCTGGTACAGCTCATCAGGAACTAGTCATAACCTCAAGAGCTGCACAAGCTCTAGGAGGCCACAAGGTTGGACTTCAGGACAAGCTGAACTATGCATTGGAAATGACTTACATTCCCCATTTTTTATGCTTCTTTTTTAAAATTAAATTCAAATATGAGTCACTTTGTAGAACAAAGTATGTGAGAGAGAAAAGAGTTTTTTTAGTGTTTCCAGGCCTGTTCCTGGTTTAGTGTGCTTGGGTTTCTGGTCCCTGCAACAGTTTTTGATATAGTCTTGTGCCTTTACTGAAGCCTTTTTTTATAGCAATATGTCACTATAGAGAATTTAATTTTAAAATATCAGGACAGTCTAAAGCTTCCATTCCTACTGCTACAGTCACTGCCATAGTGACCTGTGACCCCAGTTAAAACTATTTTAGACTTTTTGTTCCCTTGATAGCCAGAATGGAAGTTGAGAAGAACATTGTTTGTGATACCTTTCAGTTTCTGAAATATCTGTTTTTCAATCAGACCAAGAAGCATCTCTCTGTTCTATAAGGAAGTTTAGGTAGTTGTCTTAGAGTAATTGTGGAAATTACAGAAAGTGGTACTAGAGATTCAGGATATGGGGATGTTTCCATTTAGCAAGTAATCATCAATCACCTTCTGTTGTGCTGTTGGAAGTGACATATTCTGTGTGAGATAAGAAATTAATGTCTTCATCATTTTAGTATTACATATCTCCAGGAACTTTCACAACATTAGCAATGTTAGTTACTGGCCAGATTTAGGGTACTTAATTATGCCTTTCTAATGCAAAATTCAGTCTCATATTTCATCTATATACTTTTATTTGCTGATCTCCTTAGTGCTACTGTAGTTGACTGAGTAGTTATGGTGTTCCCATGAAGAAATGACCACCTAAGAGCAGCAGCAAATTGATACTTAATGTAATTCCACAGAGGTTTTCCTTAAGTTCTTTCTACTTCTGAGACTTACCTAAGATGATCTACAGTATAGAGTTCAGCCTAAGCATCATTTTAAAGTCTGAGAGTATTTTGTTTGAAACACACTTACTGGGTCTTCCATTTCTCCTGTACAGCTCCAATATATTTCCCCATTTATCTAATAGAACATTAAAATCAATTAAAGAATATCCGTTAGAAAAATATAAATAATTGGCACAAGTAATAGGAAAATTTGCCATGTGCTTGGTGTTTTGGGAATGGCTCTGAAAAATTGTCTGACAAATGCATTCTTGTATAAATCTGCACATATTCCTGAAATATGCCTTCTGCCACTTGAGAAAAAGAATAAGGAAGAAGCAGGTGGTTTTTAGTCTCTCCTGTCTAATATGCTGTTGCTGTCACATATTTGACTGCTTGAGTTATTGGTACACACATGTCAGTGGGAATCCCAACCCAAAGTCGTGGGTTTATTTGATCTCTCCGCAATTCCTGCTGCTCACACAGAATGCAGTGACTAGAATAAAGCCTCACAGAAACAGTGTGCTGTGGATTAGCTATAAATATAGCACTGTTGTTACTTGTGTATGACTTTCTTTATAACAAAACTGAGCAGGCAGCTTGGCAGTCTAGCAACGGTGTCTTAGGTCAGAAGATCCATGTGTCATGTGTTCCTTACCAAATCACAGCTATTAATTTATTCTAAAACTGAAAAGAAATTTATTTGTGGAAAATAATTACTTTAAAACTTTTCTCCCTGGGGATACTCTGTCTCTCACACATTCACTGTGGAGTTTTTCCCTGGAGAAAGACCAGTACCTTGATCTGCTTCTCCACGCAATTCTAGTGAAATAGTGGATGTATTTTCATAGTTACTTCAAGTACAATACTAAGCTTCCGTGTGTACGGTTTGTAGAAGTTCAGTTTACAAAAAAAAAGGCTAATAAAAAATCATGATAGTTATGTCCAAGTGTAAATCTTTCAGGTAGATGAGATCTTTGCAAAAAGCATGTTCTGAATAAAAGAAAGAGAGAAAGAAAAAAAAAAAGGAAAGAAGTGAAATATCTTGCATTATATAGGAAGAACTCTTTGAGGTCTTTCTAGCCATATATCGCCTCTTTACCAACTGTTGATAGTGATTGCCTAGGGAAGAATTTAGGACCAGGAGAAATGTATAGTGATGCTTCCCAAGTGTGTTCTCCATAATTTGAGGGCCTGTGGGTTAGTTTTACAATTCTGTGATTCAGACTCAAAAACATTTCAATGAAATTTTCCCAGTGACTTCCTAGATCTGAAGGGAAAAGGGAGAGTGTTTATAATTAATACTTACAAGAGATTAAAAAAAAAAAAAAAAAAAACAAACCACAACATCCCCATCTGCCCCCCACAAAATGACAACCAACCAACCAAGCAAACCAACCAGCACCCAACAACACACAAAAACCAAACACCTAAAAGTACATAATGTAAAATAAAGATGTCAAGTTACAGTAAATCTACATATTGTCACTTCTTCATAAAATATCAAAGGAGTGGGGAAAGGGTTATTCCGCAACCAGATGCTTCTGAATCCTTCACGTATTCCGTTTCCAGGGAAGAGTGTTTGTTATCTACAGCACCATATTTCACAGCAGGGGAAACACCAAACAGCATTTGGTAATTTGCTCCCTCCATAACACAACAGGCAGAAATAAGGAGTTGCAACAACAGAATGATCTGGAACAGTGTACCATGAGAAAAACAAGAACTAATTTAGTTCTGTAAAAAAGACATTTCTTTCACTTATGAACTTCATGAATTTTACTCTTCAGTTATTTTCTTCACAAACAGAATGTGATTCAAACCTTGAAGTCTTAGCAAACAGTCTTGATCAGAGCTGATGAGATTTTTTTCTTTACTATGGGGTTAATACACAAATGATCACCAGGACATTTCCAGATAAACAAAACTGCCAGGAAAAGATATCCAAACATTTCCTAGCATTTTACTCCACTGTTTCTATACAAAGAATTGTATGGAATTGTGCATGATTTTCAAAATGTTGGTATGCACCTTAATTCATAGATAGGATTATAGAAAAATAGCTACAGTTTGTTTAGACATCTTCACCACTTGAAAGAAATGCATTCAGCTCAGGTGATGAGCTTCCTGGTCCTATATTAATGAAATATGTCTGTGAGGCTTCTCTGGTCAAAAGGTCAGCTGAAGACAATGGTTTATTAAGTCCCAACACTTCTTATGAAGAGTGTTCCCTTTCATACAAACACCCATGGAACAACAAAACTGCTAAACCACTGGTTTCAGTAGCACGATTTGTCCCACATCAAATTAATTTCCAGAATATGCAAATAACTGCACAGAGGATGAAGTTCTTGGTAACATTTCTCAGCATTGTTTCTATTACTATTATATGTGCACATTGATATATGTATGCATACATACCATTCTGGTCTTTGGTCTCTTGATTCTTTATAATGTTTTTTTTATGATGTACAAAAGAATGATTTCACAAAGAGAAACATTTTCAAAGTCACAGGAGATGTCTATGGATATTTCTGTTTCTGTATTTATTAACTTCTGTAAACTAGTTGATCTTAACATCACTAAAAATGACTGCATGAAGAACTTTAGAATTATTTAAAAAATTCTTTTTAAGCTCAAAAAAATGAGCAAAGAAATGACTTATACATAGCAAACGACTAATGGCAAACTACCTCTGCTAGATGACTCCAGTCAAGGCAGGTTTATGGTATGTGCTTTGTGGAATATACCTTGGAAATCGTCAAAATTACTTTATGTGATGTTTCTAGTACCTAGTGAGAAGCTCCTGATAGAGGGTGAATAAATCTCTTCAGGAAAAAAAAAAAAAAGAGAGGGGGGGAAGAAAAAGAAAATTTAAAAACTTCAATGAAATAGCAAACCAGCACTGTCAGATTTAAAAATAACTTACACTTAAAGCTTACTTTAATATATTCTGTCTTTCAAATAAAACTGACTCTCATTTTCAGTGAAAGAAGCAGTATTTTTAAATTGCCAGTGGATATGACCTATCTTTTTTTTTTTTTTCCTGAAGCTGGATTTCTGAAGCAGGACTCTATGGGAAGCACATTATTCAAAGAAATATTCTACTGTTTATGGAAGGAAGGAGCCAAAACTAAACGCTTTCTTCAAGAAAACAAACAAAAATATACCCACAACAAACAAACATCTAATATGTTTGGGTTTATACAATAATTTTCTTGCCAAGTTTAGTTCCTTCAGGAGACAAAAAAATAATTGCTAAACATCAGCTTTCTAAGGCTGCTCAAACACAAGTATGCCTGCAACACACTACTCTCCAAATTATTTTTCAAACACTTGACATATTTCTAATCATTAAAAAATCTTAATTAATCAAGGAGAAAGTTTTTGGAACAGAGTGTGTATAATTCAGAAATGGTAACTTTTAATACTTATGTCCATTTCCAATTCTTTAAAAACAATTATTTTATTACCTTCAAATCAGTATATGCTAACGTTTACTTTAATTAAAGTAACACTATGGCTATCTTCTCAAATACTTGCAACTGCTACTGTTTTAAATCTGTCTTTCCATACAGAACATCAAGGGCACTTCAAGTTTTTTGAATGAACACATAGGATAGGCAGGCACTACAGGCTGATTTCAATACATCGTTTTTATCCTTGTGAGGGAAGACATTACTTAAAACAAATGATGCTGACTGTCAATAACATGCATTTGTGTTAATGAATAATAATGTAATAATGTTTAGTGCAAGGTGGATAATCTTCAGCGTTGTTTCTAGTTCACTCACATGTATGTACACAATAGCAATATGTTTGTTCTGTTGTGCAGAGAAAAGGGAC
>JAWWES010000081.1:96091719-96104249 GCA_035583135.1 Lophotriccus pileatus | reverse complement strand
TTTGTTTCTAGTTAATTAAATTAATACCAAAAAAAAAAAAAAAAAAAAAAAAAAGGTCAAGTTACGCTCAATCAAATTTTATGGCTATCCTGTGGCTGCTGCTCTGCCTCTCCAAATGTCGGGCTCCCTCCAGCAGACCTCCCAAAAGCTTGGTCTGCAGGGACATCTAGCGGCGCAAGGATTACAAACTTGACAGCCGGCTGATTTTTCCAGTGCCTATGATACCTTCAGGAGGCCCAGAGATGCCCAAGAAAAGGCATCTGAATTCTTCCCTCTTTCAGGGACTGTAAGGTAGAACAGGAGCCACTTTTACTGTTAGCTGCGATCCTGTTTCAGCAAACAACACTTGTTAAGAAGGTAACAGGGCAGAACCTTGCCAACTTTTAAACCTGTAATCCGGCTCTAGTTTCTTATAACAACGAACAAGTCAATATATGGCACTTCTGCAATCGTGCAGTGGTTCTATTTATTCTACTAACAAGTTTTTGCTTTTCATTATGCTGTATGTCCTTTTCTGCACAGGTTCTTAATCACAAAAATGCCTGAAAATCTTCCCTGAATTAAAGTATGACATATGTTTGTCATGTGTTGATTGTTCTTTTTTTTTTTTTTGTTTCAGAGAGAAACATTGATTATGAAGTAATTTCCAAGTAGATGAAGTTTGTTTTTTGAGTCTCTGAAAATTTGTGTTACTGAGCAATTACATTACCTGGAGCATAAAGTGGTGATGCGCTTATCCTTAGTTTGCGAAGGTAGAAACAGGTGAGGGTTTGCTCCTTTGAATTAGACTTTTATGACAAAAGGCAGTATTTTATTTTATTGTAGATAATTCTATTATACTGAAAAAACAGTGGACTTCAGTGGCTGCATATTTTCTACTTCTGATTGTAGCTTGCCACAAACAAACTCTACTGACAAAAGATGTCTCTGACTTTAGTGCTAGCCTATTATTAAGGGAATATGGACCATAACCTGAAGCATCTGATTATACTAAACCTTTTCACTCTAGGGAATAGTAGGAACAAAAAGGAAAAAATAGACATAATATATATTCATATAAGCATATGAAATATGGGGACTGATTTGAAAAAAAAGTTCAGCAATAAAATATTTATTATAAGCATACATACAGAGAGAGTGAGAAAGAGAGAGCACACAACTATGTTATGACCAGCAACTTTATGTGTACCAAGGAATTTAGGCTACATCAAAAGATAAGCAGCTACTGATTTATTACAAATGTCCTGAGAATATTTTACTGAGTGGAGAAAATCAGGAAAAGAAAAAGAAATTAGTATATTTTCTAATTTGGTAAGTCTTTTTTTTTTTTTTGAAAAAGAAAAATCAAGAGAGAACAAATTATAACTCACTGCTTTTTTAATTTTTTATTTTCCAAATGCAAAAATATAACCACCACTATCCTAAAAAGGTTCTCTTTCCTATTACACAGTAAAAGGTTTACAATTAAATTATTTCTGTCATCTCTGATTGTCACATTTTCAAAATGTTGATGTTATCTGAGAAGATGCATCAGAAATAATCTTCAAAATTTTAATCTGAAAAGCAGTCATTATAAATCTACAACTCATAAAAATCCAGAACCAGCTTCAACTTTCAATATTTAACTTTTTCCGTGACATTCCTACTATTTCCTTCTTGGCTCTGGTTGTGAAAAAAACTGTCACCATCAGATTTTAATACAGTATTGTCTGTTCCAGAGTGCCATTTTTCATATAAAACAGCGATCTTTCTCCTTGGCAATTCATGATATACTGGGCATCAACAGGCAAATGATTTATTCAGATGCAGAAGAAAACTCTGACAGCTGATTATGCTGTCATATTTTCCCCTGCAACTCAACTTATCAAAACATTAGCCAGGACCAAGGCAATATTCACCAGATGCAGCATCTGCAATGACCTAATTCTGGATAATAAATTCAAAAAATATTTTGGGGCAATTAGGGAGGATTGTGGAGGCCTGCTCTTTCACGCGTACTGTGAATAGTCTATATAACCCACATCTATATTTTTAAACCTATCTGAATAAAGTGGATAATGGCCAAGAGGTCCAAATGAAGATGATATGAATATAAATGATATGATATGATATGATATGATATGATATTAATATGAAGTCTGAATTAATATGATCAAGAACTTTACCTCAGGTAGTTTAGCAAATTATCTAAGTACACACATTAAGTCATCTACACATATGCAATTGAGCAGAGAGTTTAAAGATTCTCTTCTGATGATTGGAGCTGAGAATCACCATTGACAGGCATTACAGGGGAGAGAGGATAATACAAAACCCTGGAAACTTGATTTTTTGCTTAAATAACCCTTGTACTTGCACAGTGATGCAAAGATTTAACAATTATTTGCAAAGTTATGTGATTGAGTAACTGATATCATGCACAATACTCAGACACTGGTCAGGTGTTGGGTGAAATTTAGCTCTAATGCATGAAAACTAACAAGTTGTAACTAAGAGTTCTTCCTCCATATTTAGGAGAGGAAAAGCAGTGATTTATTTTAGCTTTTCTATTATATACAAATACATCACTGGTCTCTGATTGCAACAAGTTTTGCAGTGTCCCCCTATCCCAATCCTCACCCTTCCCTTCCTGGGACTGACATGCAGGAGGGAGGTCAGGGCCACTTCTGCTGCCAGGCAGCAGTGACCTTGGATAAGTTCTAACATCAGCATCCACAGACCTCTCCTGCTCCCATGAGGGCTGTGCTGGAGCTCAGCCCTTAGCCCTGGCCCTTGCCTGGGCTGTAGAAGTGCCCCCTTGGTGACCCTAACCTTCCCAACTTGCCCTCAGACATCCCTTGGATGGCCATCCTGGGGCAACTCTGACTGGAACTGCTCTGCCCTCCATGCTAAGGGCTGCAGGACTGTATTCCATATCAGGACTCTGCAGTATCCCCATGCAAGATGCATAAAAGTGTATTTGCCTTTACAAGAGAGTAGGAAGGTGACTCAGGAATACTGCTGATAACACTGCTCTCTGTCTGTCTCCTCTGTGCTATGCTGAACAGATCTGAGCCATTGGGAGGAACTGTGGCAATTTCTATCAGCAGCTGCTGGGGAAAGTGAAAAATTACTTTTTTCTCCTATCTCTGCAGAAGCCCACGGGTAAACATCTAAAAAGGTATAAATGGAGAAACTGAGAATGGAAATTTTCAATACTTTCAAAATTTCTGTTTTGAATTTTGTCACAAGCTTTTTGCCCTATTAAGGAACAATAATTTAAAATTATTTCCTTCCCAGAAAGCAAATTTCTGCACAGCTTTACTCTTTACCTGATCTTTCCTAAAAAAAAAAAAAAAATAAAAAAAAAAACCAAAAAAAAAACCCACAAAAAAAAACCACAACAAAAACACACAAACCGAACCAAACAAAAACAAACAATAGATAAGCAATAAAGAGTCTCTTCCCAATTTATCTCCATGAGAGTTAACTGAATTTTATCTAGGGGTCAAAAATCAACTTTTGAAAGTAATCCCATTGCTTAATGAAATCCATATAACTGTTGGATGTCACACAACAGACAAGTATACCATAATATATTTATGATATTATTCTAAAATTCAAGCCCAGACCTCTAAACAAGGTTTCCATAGCTCTTTCTCTGCTGCTTGATTAAATGTTTCAGTATGAACTATGAATAATGAGTATTTGTTTCCTGAAGCTGTCAGTTACGCAAAATAATTTAAGAGTCTGAATGGTGTAAGGGAAGGGTGTACCAAGACACTCAGCGTTGGCCTGGTTTTACTCTGACTGAAGTTAGTGAGAATTTTGCAGAGTTTAACAAGAGCATCAGTAAGCTAATATCACTTCCTTTAAAAAGTCTTGTCCTTAATACTCACTTCTAAGCAGCTTTGAAAGCCTGAAATGAAAAACTCGTTTAGAAGTGAAAAATCACCGTATTATCATTATATTGAAGCTGATTTATTTTTTTAAAAAACTGTTTAAAGAAAACCTGATTTCAATGAAGTGAAGGAGTTAGGGCTTCCTGAGAAGCATGTTGTAAGTAAAGTTTAATTTAAAAGTCATAGGTTAATATTTCTGGATTTAGAGAAAATGGGCTTATGAACACCATTATTTTGCATGTAGAAAAGAAACTTGTAATCTGATATAATCTTTGGAACATAAATAGTGGTCTTTTTTTTCTTAGCCAACTAATCCATTTACGACAACAATAACAATAATTTTTTCTATGAGAATATCAACAGTGACACAAAAAAAATTAGAATAAATGTCATGCTGTAATTTCGGAGGTGATCAAAAAGTTAATATTATACATAGTGTTGAAAATACCATTTGGATTTCTGAATATTTTCTGATGAAAGCACAAGGAAATATTTCCTTCATCTGTAATGAGACTTAGAGACAGAATTTAAAGAAATCTAGGAATATGGTTGAAGTTCAAAAGAAATTAAACCCAGAGCTTTGAGATACTGCAGGTTAATATGATTGAGTAATAAAACTCTTCTAAATATAAGAAAAATACTAATCTGAGATGTATTTTCTTGGGTTTTTTTCCAAGTCTTAGCTAATGTCCATAACAATATCAGTATTTCCAAGCTAAATTACAATCTGGTCTTAAATTTGTGCTTGCTAATGTGATCGTCAGTAACCTTAGGGCTGGACAGGAAGGAGAAAATTGCATCATTCCAGGGGTGTTCCCTTTCATGTGAAAGGGAACTATTTTAGAATACTAGACGGTGTAATCCTCTCTTAAAACACTTTCATTTGGGCATCCTTAGCTGCATTTGAATCCTGTGAGCAGTGTTATATACAATTTATGTGAATACATAATTTAATGATGACCTAACAGACATAACAGATAGCTTAGAGTAGCATGCCACAGCGTTAAACATGAGTATACCCTGCTTTCAGTGCAGGCACCCGGTGACAGTCACTGCAGGCCAAAGAGGTCATGAAGATAAAAGTGCCTGGAATTCCATAGTATTGACAGATTGCCTGACTTGCTGGGTTGTTGTCTTCCAGCTCTGATTTTTACTCAGGATATAGTAAGTGGCAAAATTAGCAATTTTTTCTCTGAAATTCTTGTGTTACTATTACCAATTTAACAATTCCACTTGTTTCATTATGTAGGGTGTTTTTGGTTGTTTTTTTTTTTTCTCTTATCTTGAATGTATTTAACTTAGGTACTGTCAACATCATCCCTCATTATTTATTCTGGAATTCAGATAATCCACAATAAGGTACCTACATCTGTACAGGTTTCCATAAAGTTGAGAGAATGTCAGGAAAGGGACATGAGTTTTGAAAACTAAGGTTTTTAAAATTAGGATAACTTTAATTAGAATCCTAAAAAGACATTGTACAGAAGAGAGGCACCACTAGAAGAGGTGGAATAAACAGCTGCCATACTTCCTCAGGAAATCTGAGTTCCATTTCAAACTGGAATAACGATCACCACCTGCAGATTATAGGAAGATGCAAAAGCAAATAACAGAAGGGGATTGCATCCTGTTTACAACAGTCATCATTATTGCCTGTAAATCTTTGATTAGCAGCAGCAGCAAACTCTCTGAAGTTCTCTGTCATCTCTTACCTCTCCTTTTCTTCCTTACTAGCAGGAACCACAGTTGTCTTCTTGCGTCCACAGCAATCTTACAAGACACTACAGCTTATTTAAAATGTGTTTGTCACATTCCAGCCCTCTTCTGTCCCCCACAACTTTTCCAACTTGTACCTTTTACTTTCCTTTGTTCCCTCCAAATTATTCTTACCACAAGGGAAATCAGCTAATCTTTTTCTCATCCACAGAAATTTCTTATAAGTTACATTTTTCCTGATCAACTTTTGTGAGGCCCAAACACAGAACATGAAAAAAGGAGCAATAAGGACTTGTGAATATATTAGCAAATTACAATTACTGACCAGAAGTAAATAAATAACATTTCATTGTATTGCAAAGTGGTTTTTGCTCACAGTCACAGGGAAAGTTATGTTTGATGGAATCAAATCACTCAGTGACACAAAATGTGAAATTTATTTACTAAGTAGGATGAGTATAAGAGGTAGATAGCAATTTCTATTCCATCCCATACATGCACCCACATACAGACCGCATAGGATGGCCACATCAGACAAGGCCTCCAGTCCAGCTGTGATCAGCACCATGATTTCAAGGGAACAGGACATATGTTCCATCTGGCTGAGATGTTCAAGCCCTGGATGGCAAAGTGAGTTCAACCTTTGTCAGTGATGAACACATCCGTATATATGCTTTGCCCAAGAGGAGCTACTGTCTTCAGTATTTATTGCTTTCTAACCTAGAAATTCTGCCTAAGCCACCAGAGACATCTCCCAAGGCCAATAACCTGATTTTCTCACGTCCTAAGTGTCATGACCCACTGGTAAGGGGTATGATGTTCATTATGAATTCTTGTCAGGCTGAACAAAGACACTGGACAAACATCAGTAAGCTCTTATGTTTTATTGTACAGTCACCTTCACTCTGCCAACCAGCCCACTGTTTAGACTCAAAAGGTATTAGCTAAAAAGCCCTTAAATTCTTACAATGCACTTCCACATGAATGGTGGCCCGTAACAAGCCCTTATTTTTACGCAGTATGCTTCTGCAATAAACTCAAAGGTGCAGGCTCACAAGCCACAACACACTTCCGCTGTTTCCCATTGCCACGAAAGATTTCAGTACAGAGCATACGGTAGAATATGATAGCAGTGTTTGTCTAGTAAAAGCAAGGTGGGAGAGAAATAAAGACAGAAAAGGGAGAGAGAGAACAAAGAATATCACCAGTCCTTAGACCCACGTTGGTCCTGCCAGGTGGATGGAGCTGAGGTTAAGAAACAAAGAAAGGGAAAGAGAAAGAGAGGAAAAAGAGCAAGAGGGCTGGATCCACCTCCTTTTATAGTTAACCTGATGCACGCATCTTATGGAAACCAGATTTTTCATGCTGTTTTCTTCATGCATGCACAGGCAGCCTTTTGAGCCCTCCTCCAGAGAGTCAGTTGAGGGCAGGGGAGTCCAAGGTGGAGCAGGAAGTTGGCTCAGAACAGCATTGCACCACCTTTGCAGGACCCTCTGTTCTGACCTCATCTTTTCTGTCCTAACAGTCAGAATGTTTGAGACAAAACATGCTGTTGTGTGGTCCTCTACACCAAGTCAATTACCTGTTGTTAACTAAATCACTGTCATCTTCTGGGCCCCTGCCCTACACATATTATGTGGATGAAAATCTCTTAACAGTTAAGCTGTTTATCTTTTTTTTTCCTAAACCATTAGAAAAGGGTGGATATAGTCCACCTCTTTAGAGTAACCCTTCTCCATAATAGTCAGCTGTGCTCTGTCAGTGATCCCAGCCCAGTAATTTTGTGTGATAGAGCTGGGCAGGTGTAGCCAAGGTCTTATTTAAGTGATGTTTTCTTATAGGCTTCCCCCTATGAAATCCCCCCTCTAATTAATGTCATCTCTATTTAGCATCTCTGTAATTTACCTTCTGCCTCTTTGCACAATGACATACAGCTGGCAACATGATGTCATAGGTGTTGGGGCTTTCTTTGAGATTAAGCACTCTCGTAAAACCTACAGTGACCATGTATCATCAAAATTCTAAGTGAAATAATTTTCAAGTGTCTCTATTTGGTTAGTGTCTATTATAGCAGAAGTATGGGAATGAATGCAGTTTCCGGGGGGAGAGGGAAGTGAAGATAAACACAGCTTCCTTTTTTTAATTTCTTTTTTTGTTTGTTTATTTGTTTCTGTTCAGAACTCTACTTCAAAAATCAAAAGGAAAAATAGAACAGCAGATTTTTTTTTTTCTTTTCAGTATAATTTATGGGTTTTTATGTAGGCATTTTTCTTCTCCTTTCATAAGCATCAGACCTTTTCCTATGTATTCATTTTGAATTTTTTTCTAGCAGAGGTATCCCACAAACCCAAAATTTCTGAAGGGCTTATATCACATTAATTTTCCAATCTGGAGATTTAAGAGACCTAAATATTGTATTGAACTGGTGTGTTTATTTCAGGGAGCCAATACTAACACATGGAAATTAGTATTTCAAATTAGAAAATCACAGAGAAACCAAGCTGATTTTCAAGGTTATGATTCTGGTTTTGTTGTGATTTGAATGAATCTCACCAAAACTCCTAAGTACTACTTTCTAATAGGTATAAGAAATATAAGTAATTCACAGAAATTTATAAGTTTTCAAGTATTAAAAATTATCTGAGACTCATACGCCCACAGAGACTTAAGATCATACTTATTTAACTTAATTCTTCCACTTCCATTCACTTAAGACCACCTGAGAACTTTGACTCTCTATGCTTTGCAGAGGCTGTACAGATAAAATATTTAAAAATCTCAGTAGTGACTACAAATGGTTTATA
The DNA here is from genome assembly GCA_035583135.1 of Lophotriccus pileatus. Classification (NCBI taxonomy): domain Eukaryota; kingdom Metazoa; phylum Chordata; class Aves; order Passeriformes; family Tyrannidae; genus Lophotriccus; species Lophotriccus pileatus. The sequence goes on along the minus strand of JAWWES010000081.1, from coordinate 96,095,848 downwards.
AGATTTTGAAACTGATGATCGGAAGCTGAAAGTCCAAGCATGTCAACATTTATTCATACCTTTCATGTCATAATTAATGAAACAGAGCACAGTCAAACAGATGCCAAGCTTCTAAGATTCAGCTCATGAAGAAATAACAAGCGAGTCAGATTTATTCTCATTAGAAATGAAGAAACATAGTGATGTCCTAATTAAAGCACTGCTGTTTTAAATACGGTAAATAACACTGGTCCAAGTAAGGATTAACGGATGCAAAGAACATAATGATCTAAAAATTAAATTAAAAAATAATTTTAATAGTAATATTAAAATATTTCCTTTCCTCATATACATTGTTGTACTTAGGAAATGAAAGATATATTTTTTACACATATATTCAGAAAATTTTCTAGAATTAGAATGCTTAAAAATGTAGATATGGTTTAATTTGGGGTTTTTTCACATAAATAATAAAAAGAAAATTGGTAAACTTGGTACTGAAAATAACATAAGCTGATTCTGGTGCTCCTTTAAAGTTTTGCTGAAGAAAACATTTCAGTGTACATGCACACAGACTAGATGACTGTGAAGAGACTCATTGTTCAGAAAGGTATAAAAAAATTTATGACTTAGTAAAGATCTTTTTGTAGAAATGGATTTCAGGTACCTAAAATAAGGTTAAATTGTTCTTTTCATATTTTCCCCCCATAACTCTGAGAAACAAATCTTAGAACATCTCTATCTTGAAAGGCTTAGAATAGTGGCATAAGGAAAGAGGGATTTTTCCAGGAGGCATTCTGGACATGGTTATGAGATTTTTAGATTGAGAAGATACCTCTGTGTTCTTCCAAGAATTCAATAACATTGCAAATTCTTCCAGGTACTGCTCTTAATATATTAATGAACATACTTATTCAAATTCACTAATTAGTCATCAATATTAATGTCCCTAAATTGTAGGGAGGTGACTATCACCAGTCACTTCAAAGAGTTGAAAGAAAAAATATCAGCAAGGATGTGCAAGTTCAAAATGGTCTTGAAACAGGAAATTATTTCAACATCAACAAAAACTAACCTGATACCCATTCATTTTCTAGGTGAGAAAGTTCAACATTAATTTTAGACTGAAATAGCTTTTTCAGCAATAAGAATACTGCAGATTACTTCACCTCTGCAACCTTGCCAAGTTCTTCAGTGGCAAACCAAGTGGGTCAATTAAATGCAAGTGCTACACTGAACCTGTCCTTTGAGGGAGCACAGTCTTATTGAAGAGCGTTTTCTCCAATACAATGAAAATTTAAAATTGATTTACAGTCTAGATGTGTCAGTTCTTATAAATAGAGTTATAATGAGGGTCTATAGAATGTCAGATAAAGGAACAGAGGACTGAATGGGGGAACAGATAACGATGCAGTATAATGAAGTATAATTGTTCAATCAATAGTTTTCTTTAAAGGTGTAGGTAAGAATTCATTAGACATAGATCAAACAGGTATCGCTTTGTGGAGAGAGCAATGAACTGCAAGTTTATGGTGGGGAAATGCTTGCTCAGAAAAGAGTTAAAAGGATTAAAAGCTACTAAAATGCACTGAAGCAGATCATGCTAATGAATAGCATTTAACACCAGCCAAATAGTATCCTTTATCTTTTTTCCCTATCTCTCCCTATCCTAGTTCTGTGTCAGCAAAGGTAGCTGCGGAGGTAGGCTGGTTAATGCAAGGAGCTTTTCAATTCCAGGTGTTGCTGCAACATGGCAGGTGTCATTCTTTAATTAGGAAGCAGCTGATAATAAGAGTAAAATCCATAAAATGAAATAGCATCACATTCAGTCTCAAAGCACTTCATACAAATAGATGTTTGCCTGCAGGATTATTCCCCAAGTATTGATGCAAACAGTTTTACCTACTTTAAGTAGCCCTCCTCCTGGTTTAAGAGGTTCAGCAATCTAATCAGGGAGCAGCAGCAACACTGTGTGATTTACAGCACTTCTAAAAAAGCAAATACTCAAATAATGGGAAAAGACATGATTAGCTCTATAAATACCACAGGAGTGAGCAGGATAGCAAAATATCCAGGAGGAGAAAAAAATGTTTTCAATTAAAGGACAATTGTCAATTGACAATGAGTAAATTTAGACTGGAAATTAGGAGATTTCTAACTATTAGAGGAGTCAGACTATGGAACAAGGTCCCAAAGGGTGTAGTGAAGGAATATCTACTATATTCAAAGACATATCCAAAGAAATTTGTGAAAGTGATTGCAGAATAACAGGAGATTGGTCTAGTTTACCCAGATAATTTTCAACCTTATGTCATACTTTAGTAAACATGATGAAGAGAGGAACAACAATTCATAGGGTGATACTAGTCATCTCTTTCATTTGGCTGGAAATGGTATATTAACTAGGAAAAATTGCTATACTCACTGAATAAAATTTGTTGCATGTAGTTTGAAAACCTGAAGAATAATTGATTTCATGGGCCTATTTTCCAGGCACACCAGTCACGTATTTCAGAACAGGATATGTAAATGAACTGAAGCTTATATCTACTTCTTTGACTATGTAGTATGATTTAGTGAGTATATAAAACCACATAGTCCCTAAAGAGCATCCCTTAAGTCTCCTAAGTATAACATTGCTTAACCTCCTTACCATTCTGTTTAAGAAAAAAATCAGTTGCAAAGCATTATTAGAAATCCTGAAACCAATTTAAGTCACTTCTGGAATAGCCAGAGACTCGAATGGAGTCTTTATTCCACTTGGAGCTTCCTAGGGCACTTGTTTAATCGTGTATCAAGTTCCTCCAGCCGTTGAAGCAAAGATTTGCAAATTGGATTCAACAACTGCATAGTGCTGTGCTAGACGTACTTGTCTAAAAGTCAAGCCTTCCTTTTTTAGTTGATTTATGTTTCAGTAACAGGCACCAAAACTAAAGAGAACAAAAAGAAAATCATAAGTGAGTACTATTTCTAGTGTTTGATAGAAATGTAGAACTTGAAGACTGGAAGACAGCAGTAGACCATCAATAAATGATGTTACTCTAAAATCAACATCGATAGGAAGGGTACATTCAATGTGATAAATTAAAATCCCACACTAATGAAATTATTATAATGTGTTTTGCAGAAAAATGCCAAGAAGTGATCTCAAAGTAATTTTCCTGACAGACAATGCAATGAAAAGCATTGATATTTTGAATGTTCATTGGCATTTCAGTTAGAAAATTTTACGACGTAACAATGAGCCTCATTAGAAGGAGAGTTTATCTGAATCTCTGAGATTACTCCTCAGTGGCAGTAAAACTGTACTCGATTTTCATGTTCTCTGAAATGAATAATGCTGTGATTAATTTTTATTAGTGAAATCCATACAGGACTGAAAAACATCTGGATCCCATTGTGCTTTATGCAATACAGACACACAATTCTGCCTGGACAGTTTGGAAGAGGGAATTAAAAATAAAGAGATTTCTTACCTTTCCAAGAGATAAGCGATAATCACTGTCTAAAGACACAAGACTGCTTTCCTGTGTTGGTATCCATGCAGTCTTTTATGTACTTGACCTTGTTTCTTGAAGTTTGTCTTAAACCCATAAATGCTTATCCTTCGCAGGATAAGAAGGGGATGGAAGGTGATGGAAGGTGGTGGATGGGGTGATTGTTCTGAAATTACTGCCATGTCTCTTTGGTCAAGTACAGAAGTCTAATGGTCTCTTACACCTTTGAAAACCCTTGGATGGTGTTTCACATCTGGCAAATAAACTATAATAACTGTACAGAGTTTTTGTGGAGGGAAAAAAAAAAAAAAAAAAAAAAAAAAAAAAAAAAAAGAAGCCAAACTAAAGCAGGGACAAGGAAGAGGATAGAAATCACCATTCCAGTGGGAAGAGAAATACTGTGTTCTGTCACTTAAAGGGAACCTTTACGCTGAGATTTTCAAGGCTGAGAGCTTCTTGTTATGAAAGAAAAGGTGGTTATGGAGAAAATAAACATTTCCATTTTCCTGTAAAATACGGCACACATATTCAACACTCACAGTCCAGAAACTCTGCTCACAACCTGTCGGGGTTTGAAAGTTTGTAAACTCGTCTATCATTGGTTTCTGTATTGCCATGGTTATTATATTGTCTCATTGCATTGGCCAGCTGAA
>JAWWES010000081.1:96034575-96090062 GCA_035583135.1 Lophotriccus pileatus | reverse complement strand
GACTTCTGCCAAGTTTTTTGTAGTTAATTAGCAGTCTTGTTAAGTTCCCTTTTTAGAGTGTGAGAATGTTTTGGTTTGCTTACTTGCTTGCTTACTTGCTGCTTGCTGCCTGTTTGCTTGTTAATACTGCTTCGCTGCTTGCTTAGAGAAAGGATATAAGAAAGAACTGAGTACAATAAAGAAGAAGATGATATGTTACCCTAAATGAAGCCTTCTGATTGACTTTTCTTTCTCGACCATCACGACAAGATAACGGTAACACAATAACATTTTAAAAAACCTACATTTAAAAAAGTCTTAATGTATATGTGACATTTTGTGCAGCTGTGTTTTGCATGTATACATACCTTTATATATATTTACATATATTCATACAGGTATGAGTACACATCCTATTATGTTAAAATGTCCCTTTTTATACACCAGACTTTGAGGCTTAATGTGCTGATATTTTTGAAGGATTTTTTATATTTGTATTTTATTTGCAGTTTATTATAATTAAATTTCAATGTTTTTAAATTAATGTAGATTTCATAATAATGATAAGGAGTAAAGATTGCTACAATGAAGATTGAAACTAGAGCTACTCCATAAATTAATAGCCTTGAATAAGAACAATACTTATACAAAAAGAATAATATTATTTCCTTTAGATGGATGCTTAGTGAACTGAATTTCTTTTCTTACGCTTTTGACTTCTTAATTATTCAGATATAATTATGAAGGAATTTCTGGTTCTCATAATGCCAGAGTAAATTGAAAGTAAATCTATGATATATACTAGGTTACAGCTGTTGGTGTATTTATTCAAAACCAAATATGACTCATTTATACAGTTAATTATGGAGAAAATAATGATGGCTTTGTGGTGAATTTCATCCTATCACCATCTGTTACATATTTCAGAGCAGGTTTTTAATCCAGAAGGTGGTTTTACTTGGAGTGGTGATAACTCAATCTATATCTTTACTACAGGACATATTCATTGCAATACAGCTGTAACACAGAAGAATATCATATAATATCCAGTTCTTCATTCTTGCTTACATAAAATTCATACTGACTTTGGTTCTTTAAAACCAAAGTGTCTCTGGAAACCACATCCAGCACATATTACATAACAGTCCTTGAAAGCACAATCTGTTGCTAAGAATTGTCATATGAAATATTTCCTAAAAGATGATACTGAACTACAGAAATCAAATTTTTTACATAAATTAACGTGCTTAATGAGTCCCAATTCTCAGCTCTTTTAAGGCCCTAAAAGTATGTTAAAAAAAAAAAAAAAAAGTATTTAAGTATTTTCCATTCTTCCCTGGAATCTGTAGTACTGTTTCAGATGACTGTTATGTTTATGGGTGAAATCTTCTCTGCCAAAGTATCTGGTTCAGCAGGTAATGTTCAATTTAATCCAACTGTTGTCTGTCAGACAACACTTTCATTCTTTTCTCTCTTCTTTCCACCTCTTTTAGAAGACAATATTCAGGAAACCACAATGCACACATAAGCTTTTAATCTTAGCATAAGACCCACATTTTTCAGTTTGTGCTGCTGAAAAGTTTAACGATTTAAGAAAAAATGCAGCTTATATGCATAGTGTTTTATTTCCTTTCCCTCTCATACCAGGAATTAAAAACCCAGACTGATAAAAATGTTAAAATATCAAAGAACCATATTTAGAAATCTGATTAAAAAAAAAAAAAAAACAAACACAAAATGTAACTTTTTGGATTGGTACATATAAATAATTTTATAACTTTTATTTTAAACTGTAAAGGTTTCAAATTTGTTGCCTCAGAATTTCTTAAAAAAGATGCTAAAATTTTAATGTAATGATAAAAAGTAAGTATTAGAACAATTAAATAATAATTAAACCCCATTTTAAAAGATTAGGCTACTTGGGGCTCCATAGTTGGGAAGCGAGACATGGGAAGAGAAACATGGGAAGAGAGACATAGGAAGAGTCAAAGTTGAAGAGAAGTCAAACTTTTGAGCACCCCCACAGAAGAGAAAATTAAGTGACTTACAAAGGCTGTGTTTGTTCTTTGGGATAGCTGCAGAGGAGAGGTATGCAGCACTCTTCTGTGTAATTTTACTGTAACTTTTTACATAGCTTTTCCAGGGCCAGACCTGATCTCAGAAAGGAACTTTCCCTGCTTCAAGCTGATGAACATACTGTTCTTCCCAGAAAGTCAACCTGTGGTGCTCTATTTTGTTCTAGATGCAATTTCCAGCTCCAGGTCTTTTTGGAGGGCAGGGGGGGAATCTCTCAGAAATGTAGATTATTTTAGACAATAGAGATAATTATATTCTGCTTGACCTGTGAAAGCGTTTCCTAAAAAAAGTGCTAAGACACTCTTAATTTAAAAGTAGAGGAGATAATCCTACTTGAGACTGATAAGGCCTGAAGTCTTTATCAGCTGCATTGCTGGTGGAGAACTCTGGGATGGAAAGGATTAGCTCACCTGCTTCATTTCAAGCAAACTAAAGCTTGTAGAAGAGCCCTCTAGAGAATTTGCTCACATAACTATGTGCTGGACTTGAATCAGTTGCGTCACATCTCTCAGGCAACTGCAGTTTTCAAGTCCAGGCAGGACAGCTAGCATCAAATGCACGCTGTGCGGACTATATTTCACCACATTCTGCTCTGAGCATCTGCCTACTGTTTCAGGTACATTGATTCTTCATTCCAGAGATGCTGCTTTTTTTCTAATTTGAGATAAAATTTAAGAAAACACATTGGCTCCAGTACATGTTACTTTTAAATAAGGAGGACTCTATTTCTGATTCTCCCATGAATCTCAAAAAAAAAAAAAAAAAATCATACAAAAGAAAGTATGAAATGAGATCAAACTCATGCAGTATTCGCCTACTGTTACTTCTCTTTCAGTGCCTGAATCACTCAATCATTGCTACTATAGAGGGCACATACTCTTCAGGAGTTTTCAAGTGAAAGTATAAGCTATTTATGAGGGATTTTGTAGGAAGCACACTCCTGATATGCTCTAAAAAGTTCCCCTCACTCCCCTCATCATTTACCTCATTTCTGCCTGAGTAGGCTTCAGTGTTAGTCAGCTGAGGTGTTTTCTCTGTGCATGCTGTCGAAATAATTTATGCATATGACCCAAAGCAAATATCGAAATTCTATATGCCATAACATATAACATGCATATAAAATGAATTTAATTAGTTTTGATTGAGTTTATTCAAACATTTATTTTGGATTCTTTTCTTATTTCTTATAACTATGCCATTTTTTGCGCTTACGTAGGAAAACAAGACACAATGAGCATCAGGCGTGGAATGCACTTTGCAGTTTTGTAGGCAGTCATGTAATACACACTAAATATGCAGGGTTCACAAGGTCACTTTCTGTATTCCTGTTAAACTAGGATGTACTCCATGAGAAAACCAAGGATAGCGTTAAGGATTTAAGCATATAGACTATCAAGTAGGTATAAACAGCTGAATACACTTAATGAACAGACCAGAGCCTGAGCTTAAGAGGAAAGCAGAAGTTCATAGAAATTCCTTTTTCTCTGACTAAACAGAGATCATTTCTCAACCCCAAACCTTACAGCTTTCTGAATCACAAATGTGAGAGAGACCAATCAGGCACCTTAGAGGTTCTCCAGGTTATTAGAGACACTGGAGTAGCCCTACTGACCATCCCCTGCTTGGACTGTGGGGTTTGGAAGAAAAGTTTTCCCTTAATTTTCTATAATTTCTATTTATAATACTTTACTATCCTGCCACATATAAGCTCAAAAAACCCCAAAACAACAACAACAGCAACCAACCAAAAAAACCCCAAAACATCAAATGCCCATTAGAAAAAAAAAAAAAACAAAACAAAACAAAAACACCAAAAAACAATAACTTATGTTAAAAAAATACTTGACTTTTCAGATACAAAAAGAGAAATTTGTATTTTGAAAATGGGGTGGGCCTCAATCTCTTCATAATCTGGTGAAAAATTGTCAACATTTTTCCCTTTAATAGAAAAGAAATTATTTACTCAGCTACTTCAATAACAAAAAGTACTCTGGAATTCTACACTTGGAGATAAATAATATAAATTTTTGTTTATATAAATGTAAATAAATAAGTAACTTGGTAGATTAATCTGGCACTATTTTTCTTCTATGATTCACACATCATTGTGTGTTTTGTATTATTGAAAGTAATTGAAATGGACCTTTCTTATTACTGTAAGAACAACACAGTATGTGTTTTTTAAAATGTCATATCACAAACCATGTCCCTGAAGGGAAAATTTTGTGTGCTAAAAATTTTTATTGTTTAATTTAATGGTAATTGTTTTCTGAGTTTCACTGTCTTTTTTTTTTCCTTTGGTTGTTTTTTTTGTTAGTTTTTATTCTATTAAGGAGTATATGCAAAACAGATTTGTGGACCCTATTACTTTCCCCAACCTCTAACCATATCTTCAGTAAACTGGCAGTCCTCTTGAAACTAACATCACTACTATCAAAAACTACAAAACTGAGGCCAGTTCTTCACTTTACTCATGTAGATGAAGAAGAGAAAGAGAAGGAGCAAAGGAGTTGCAGGTTCTTTCCTTAGGATTTTATTTTATTTACTTTGATTATATTTTATTATACTTTCTTCTCCCACACACAGGGGTGTTACATCCATGTCCTTTGGCACAGAATCACAGAAAATAGCAACAAAATTGGTGAAGGGTCTGGAACACAAGACCTATAAGGAAGACTGAGGGAGGGTTGTTCAGTCTGGAGAAAAGGAGGCTCAGGAACTAAGATGGGAGTTTTGCGAACATATGTTTCATTGAAATTCCTAGACACACTCAAAGGAACCACTAAAAATTAAAGTTATAATTGTAGGGAAAAGTTTTTCAAAGGTCCAGTAGGCACATAGTTTTTGAAGTCAAGCTTGGAAAGGTATTTACCTAGCTAGCAAGAGACACATATAACTTCCAAGAGAATTTTCAAAAGCACTACGACTCATACAAAAGTAGTTCTTAGACCCTCACTAGGTGTTTTTGTGCAACATTGATGCCTACATATTAGTAGACTGATTAAAAAAATTAATTAAGAAACCCCAAACTCTTATCTTGGATTAGCTCAACTAAGAAATTGCAAAGTCAGATGATCTCATCTTTATAACTGCAGAAAATTTACAGTCTAGATTTTCCTGTCTTTATGTGTATGCATCAGTGACTATATATACCAAAATTCTGCACTTAGCATATAGTATGGAATGCCTTTCAGTTGTTTATATCTTTTAAAGTCAAAGAGGAACTTTTTCAGTCTTGACAACATGTTCTATGTTTAACAGTATGTGCTATAAACACATAATGACTTTATTTTCTCCCTCGGCTGCCTTTAGTACTGCATTCTTCAACAGAAAAGTTTAATTGAGCTAATAGATTACCAAAGCTTATGATAGGTCTGTATGCTTGTCTGAAAATGCTTTCATTTATGTTCATAAGGACTGTGTAATACATCTTCTGCAGTATAACTGGAAGGTGACATTTCATTTTTTTTTTTTTTTCACGGAATGGGTAAAGTGAATTATTAAAGGACCTAAAACCACGAGTGCTGAAATTCAATATTTATGTGTATGTTTAAAAATATTAATAGTTCAGTTAGCAATGCTTTTGACATGTCTTGTATTAACAAAATTGTTCACCAAAAAATTATGTGCTGTGGTTCTACCTCCCAATTGTAATGTACCTTATTAATGTGGTGTACGTTGTAATAAATTTTTATCCTTCTGTTCAAAACTTCAACAAGGAAAACTTTCAAGGGGAAAATAATGAAGTTATGCCCTTCAAGGTAATATATCTGAAGGGGAAAACAAAATCTGTGGTAAGCTTCTCTTTGTTCCACAAGATGGAGCTCAATCCCTGTACTACAGTCCTGCAGTACCTTGAGATGCAGTTTTTGTCCTTTACACAATATCTTGTATGAATAAGCCTCAGTGAGGAACAGGTAATGTGACGTGACGTAATATTTCCGCATTTATGGATGACAGAAATGTCTGCAAAAAACAATGCTTGGATCTACAATGTTGTATTCACAACCAGCATGCACCAGCAACATAAACTTAAATTTAAAGAACAAATGCTATTTTATAGGAGTAACAAGATGTTATTAACTAGATGACATTTAGATCCAGAGTCCAACATTTATTCACTAGAACAACACAATGATTTGTCATACAGGGAGTTTTATGCTGGGTAAGCAAAATGATTAAATCTTTGACACAAAAATGAACTTGACAGATAACATAAAATGAAATCCAGAATCTGAATTACATTCTTAAAATATGAATCAGCTAGTTTTTCTCTATTTAACATGTTTCATTTAAGAGTAAAACCAAGGGTTTCCAGATTATTCTGCAACATTTCTATGACTGAACAGTGTAGGTGACTGCAAAGGCTCGGCTTTTCTCTGCGTGGGCATCACACACAATCAGTGTACTCTTCTCAGCAACACCTGAGAATCACAGAATCACAATTTGGCTGGAAAGGAGCTCTGGAGTTCATCTAGTCCATCCACTGCAGTGACCCAGATCAGGGACAATTTCATGTGGTTCTGGTTGTTGTTAGTAATGTGTCAAGCTTTCAAAAAGGTTATTTGAAATCCTGACTGTTCAGTTAAAAATATGTGCTTTGTACTTCCAGTATTTGAATGTAACTTTTAGTGGAAACATCATTCTTTCAGCTACAGAGTACACTGTTGGCACACTGTGAAGTACTCAGTGCATATATAATATGTGGAAGTAGATCAAACTGACATGGAAAGCTTTTAAATTTCATGAAAAGCACTCCTCCAAAAGCCTATCCAATGATGTATGCTGCTTTGGTACCTCTTCTATGCAAAGAATAGCACAGACAAGGTGGTTTTAAACCTTGCCAATTATGTCAGAACAACTTTGGAATCCAGAAATCTCATTCAGCTGATATACAACTAAGGCGACCTCATTCAAGATTACAACTCATTTTGCAGTAGTTTGATATGCCTTAAGAGCATATCAGTTGTTGGATTACCATTTACCTTTGTTTCTGTGAGCACAATGCATGAGATCTAGAATAATCCAGTTTCAGGAGCACCAAAAAAAAAAAAAAAATAAAGTCTCCTTTTTGTTTTCCATTAAAGCTTTTGTTGGCTCACAGTTATTGCTGTCTACCTATTGCACAGCAATTTTGTACATCTCTCACCCAGTTCTTATCCACATCTATGTTCAGAATAAATAAAAAAAAGTGAACTTCTCACACTGTATTACTATTCCCATGGCCTTTATATTTCTATAGACTCAAGATACTTACATTTTTTCTGGTTTTCTTTGCTGTTCTCCTCCCTTTCAAACACGCACATCCATGGTTTTACAACCAGCTGTCCGATATTATATGCCTTTACTATTGCCATCCTGCATGCCATCCCACTTACCTATACTTCTCAGAACTTTCACCACTTGTGTGCCGTTTTGTAATTTCTATGCCCGTTTCTGCTGTTATCCTTTTCCTTTCTCTAAAACACTTCATCCATCCCTAGAATAAAATATAATAAAATGAAACAAAAATACAGCCATTCACAGGACTTTTACTGACACTCAGTCTTCTGATTTATGGAGACCTGGATCATTTTGTCAGGTCCTCTTTTCTTTGCATGCACCCATTGTAGACCAGATCAGGCTGTTGGTGTTAGGACACTCCCCTCATCATTTCCTGCAAACCTTCTCAATTCTCCTTTCATTTTCAGCCCTTGAAGGAAGTCTCCTCTCTTCTCTACAGCTGCTGCCATATCCTATCACTGCCAATCATCTCACTACATTTCAGCTTTTCTCTCTAATTCCAGCTTCAATCTCTCTCTACTTCCCTCAGTATTTTGCACTTTTCCTTGGCTTCTTTGTTAAATGATCCATTTGATCATATTCACTTCCTTTGCCCTAATGCTTTACTTCAGTTCTCTGACTTGCCGAAATGTTCTTCCTTTACATTTCATGCTTTCATTAAGCTTCTCTTTTTCTCTCTGACTTCCCTTTTGCTGCATTTTCCTTATTCTAGCTACCAGCTAGTCTCTCTCATCACTGATCATGAGGCTTCACCATCTTCCCTTGTGACACTGTAGACAGTTCCTTTTGACAGCACTGAGATGTGCCTTATGATTACATCCCATTGGGGTTTTCTTATTTCCTGGGATGGCACTGGTGAGCACTTTTGGAATATGCCTGATCATTTATGTTCTTCAAAATAGTCCCCTTATTTCACTCTCAAAGTTCAGAAATGAGTGTGTGTTCACTTGCAATACACGAAACATTTTTTTCAGTTTCTCCTTTTGATGTGGATTTTTTGGTAGATTATTCTTTTCCCATTGCCTTAGCTGGCAGATTCTGGAAAGAGTGATATTTTCAATCCAAATGAGGACTTTGCAGGCAATTCTGCAAAAGGCAATTCTGGCCCTGATGTATGCACTACATAATGATGAAAAGACTATTAGATCAAAGGAATAAACTTTCCTTCATACTAAGTTGAGTATCCCACTTTCTGGATTACACAGCATTTTCCCCTCCTTTCCTGACTTTCTCATATCCGCAGTGGTTTATTTAATAAATAAGTGAAATAACCTTGAAATGTAGATGGAGACATCTATAAACAAAACCAGCACACCGTAGAGTGCCTTCCTCTGTGTTACACCATAAAATGCCTAATGAGATAATTAGAAATTTCCCATAGAAAGTGATAAACCTGCATACACAATAACTCAAGACAGAAAAAAATAAAGGAAGAAGGACTCAGTGCATTATGGAATAAAAGGGATTTCTGAACCGAGTAGTACTGTCCTTAGATTCCTAACTCTCAGTGAATGTTAGAATGAACTAAAATCACTTCAAACTAGTTGCACTAGGTGGATACTATGAAGTGAAGAAGTCAAATGCTTTGGGGTAAATCTGAGGGTTCACTTTTGAGATCGTAAACTTTATCTGAACAGAGAAATTCTTCAATAGACATAATTGAGGGTCTGAGTCCCAGTACACTCATTGAAAGAAAAAATTGTATGACAAACACTGAAAAGTAAGAAAAAGGATGCATTCTCTTATAGGGAGAACTGGAATAGACTCTGAGTCATTGAGTCAGCAAGGGTTCAAACTGCTACTGCTGTTTCATTTCACATGCTTAAATATAATTGGATAGTGTTCAGAAAACACTAATTGTCACATAATTGGCGTATTTAGTTGATATGGGAATCCATGCATAAAAAAGAGGAAGACAGATATTAGTATTTCAAAATAGTCTAAATATCCTTATTATGAATACATTAGCTATGCTTAAGAGTGGAAGAAAAATATACTTATTCAGTGGAACAAGTTGGAAGAAAAATTATTCAAAAAAGTAGTAAATTATGCCCACAGTTGCCTACATAGTATTGTTTAACGTAACTGCCACAAAACTCTTATGAGGTATGTGGTATGACTGTACACTGTTGATGCAGCTTGACCTCAGGGGAAAGCACAAGACCAGCAAGGGTTCTTTAAGGCAGAACTGTAGATTTTCCCAAGTGCAGTGCACAGAGCCAGCAAGCTGACATCTGCACACTATCTGCCCAGGGGCTGATCCAGTTTATTGAAACAAAATGGAGGGTATTTAAAGGTTTGGCTAGGGAAGGTTCTGGAACTGGGGAGGAGCATGGGAGGAGCATGCAAAACTGGGAAAAGTGATAGGGCAGGCATCAGGGTGATACATTTGAGGGGAGGAGTACAATCATGACATAACCGGGGATAACAATGATTGGTTAGGGCAGCTACCCATCTGGTATGCTGCCTAACGAGAAACTGTCAGTGAGCTCCGAGGAGCAAGTCCATGAACCAAGGATAAAGAAACATAAAATGGTGGCGTCAACCTATATCTTTAGGTTTAACCACAGGGTTATTGTGAGGATAGTCCATCAGGTGCCTTGCAGGAGTAGTCATGGTGGTGTCAGCTAGGTTCTGTGTATCAGGTACTGTCCCAGCACCAGGCATGTCCTCGCAGAGCTCCTCTTTCCATTCGCTGAACTCTGCCTCAGTTTTTATCCCATCTCCAACACACTGTTATCTGGATTAGTCACTTCTCTTGGAATTATAAGAAAAATAATTTATAGTTTAAAATAGTAGCAGAGTGAAACATCATTTTAGATTTTTTTTTAATTTTTTTCTTGATTTTGAGTTCAGTGTCTTTTTGTGCTGCTTTTCTCAAAGTCCAGAAGCATCAGAGAATGGAAAACAGAGGTTGGAAATGGCTGTTTTGTAATTCTTTATTAAATACAAATTGAATTTTAACATGGCTAGACTGGAACAGAAAGATTATCAATTCTACAGCAAAGTTTTTAGTCATGAGTGGGATTAGGCATCTGTTAGGTGGAAGATGTAACCTTAGGTTGGAGGTAACTCAGTAGCAGGTAGGTTCACATCTCATATTCCTGAGAACTTGTGTCAAACTAGCTTGTCTTAATTCCATTTCATATTCACCAAAGCAAACTAACTAACCAAAAGATATCTTTGACAAGGACATCTTAACTTTTGTTCATAGCGCACTGTAAATCTCCCCTAGCTTTGGGCACAAGGACTGAGTTAGACGCACCCTACAGTCTTCTCTTATAGTCAGATTTTGTTGCAAAAGTATTGATCATATCTGTTACTCCACATATGCAAAACACTAACTTTGGGGGAAGTTGCTGGAAAGAGTGGGGGAAGGCGCAGGAGAGAAAGAGGCAAAAGAGCCCAGTCCTTACTATAGGAACCTCAGCTTTGCTCTGACACAGAGTAATACCCCATTATTCATAAATTTTAACAGCATGACAGTTCCCCAGTATTTTTCTGCCAAAAGGATACTTTCTCAGAATTAATTTGATTAACAATTACGTACTTAGCTCCTGCTAGAGCTGAACTGATCCAAATCAGTAGAGATTACTTGCTTTACTCATTAGATTCATAATGCCTTGAGATGTTCCCTTCAATACAGTTTTATACTTCTCAGCAAGCCTCCAATTGCTTTTGTTATAACTGTATGAATAAAAATCAGCAGAAACCACAATAAATGACCTTTCTTTTGGTCATTGTTTATAATGACTTTATATGCTTGAAAAATTTTGAAATCATTCACTGCTGAACTGAAACCACACAACAGCAAAGGGCAGGAGGAGGAAAAAAACCAAAACACCACCTCTTCTTCCCTTTTGATGTAAATGAGACTTTTTGTTCCAAATGTACAAAAGTCATGAAAGTCAAGATGATAATTAGAAATTTTAATTGACTATTCTGAAATTAAAATAAAGTGAAAGACCCCTAGTAAAATGTGCCACCAACTTCAAGAACACAGCAGGGAATTCAGATGATGTAGAAGTCTTTGGAGAATTTATATATTTATATATTTATATATTTATATATTTATATATTTATATATTTATATATTTATTTATATATTTATATTCTTAATATGGTAGTAACAGACAGTTCTGGACATATTGATAATTCTGCATTATTTAGCAACTGTTGATCTCATTTCTTTTCATGTCTCAGTTACCTGTGCGATGGCTTAAAAGTATTAAGCACGGATCAATCTTTTTTAAGTTTTTATTCCTGTTCTTTTTTTGTCAGGCAGAACCAAAGGGTCACCAAAATTTCATCCCAGTCCTATTAAATAACACAGAAATGGTGATTGTTGTACTTCTTAATAAAGGACGATGGTGCTAGGAATGTAGAACGGGCATTGTCTAGTAATTAAAAAATTTCTGAGGTTTCAAAGGCTTCTACTTCCAAGATTTTTTTGCAGTTTCAACAATTTACCTAAAAATTAAATGAAAGAAGTACGAATCTAAATACTGTCAGGTCAAAGTTGGGCTGTTCAGAAACTCCAGCTTTAGACTGCACCGTAGCTGGTGCAGTACTTAGAATAGTGCTTAGAATAAATAGGGATTAGAATAAATTTCGGTCTCCATAAGGAAATATTAAAAGGTTTTCACACTAGCTTATCTTTCAGTTCTCAGACAGGCCAAGAACTGAAAACACAAGGCCTTCCTCTACTGTGTGTTTTCGACAGCAAGGTCACTTTTTTCTCCTGTTAATTTCTTCTTGTTGTATAAGATGTATTCACACCTACGTAAGACATGCACAGAGCAGTATTAATTTCCAAAATAAGTCCTAAGACATCACTCAGTAAGTCTGACTGTTGACACTGACTTGGACTATTTACCATTTTCTCTACTGCTTGCTGCTGACTTCCCTGTTTTGTTTTTTTTTGGTCAGTGAATTTTGCCACAGATGAAACACCCTATGAGTGAGATGAAGAAAGGTAAATAGAAATGTGTATGCGTGAATGAGCAAAGAAAAATTTAAATTCAACTGTTTACATAAACATAAACAAATCTTGATGTTCTTGTGTGAATGAAACAGGAAATTCCTTCTTAGTTTTATGCTCCATTTATAGGACATAGATTGTTTACTTCTCAAGAGCTCATCATATGTGAACAGGGGGGGGTTGTTTTCTTCATTTATTTTTAATGTAGATTTTCTGTGGCGCAGGAACAGAGGGTTGGATGGAGGATGGAAGGTAAATTGGAATCTTATGAATAATGAACAAAGAATAGATTTTGCAAAACCTTATTATATTTAAATTCTATAGGTTTAATTATTTTAATGTAAATCAAATCCACAAACACCTTTGGAAATCTGTCTCAGAAATACTACACTGTATAAGCAGGTGTATCCGAGAGAAACGAATAAGATATTTGCCTGATTAAATTCTGAGTTCATCTTAAACTGAGAATTTGTGCCAGCTGATGTTTCTAATGAACCTTATAATAAAAAGGGGAAACACAAAGGAGAAGAAAAATGTGTTAAAGGAAAAAAAAAAAGAAAAAAAAATACTAGCGTGAAAACTCACTATTGAGCTTGATTTAAGGCATGACCTGTCTCCCAAGTTTTCTTTCCACCCACTGGCTCCTCAGGCAGCGCACTGACATCAGGCAGTCAGGGTGGATAATACCAGTACATCAGTCAGCCTATGCAGCTGATGTGGCAAAAGATGGGATGTGCTCCAGACAATGCTAGTCCCAGGTTTCACAATTTCTTAGAAGAAACTCTGAGCTGCATCATACCTTTTTTTTTATTAAATGCCAGTCCCTCTTCAGATCATATTGGAAGAGAAGGCGTCATAGAAGGAAGGAAGGATGCATAACCACATCCATCTATCTTAACTACTTTTTCACTGGCGCTGAGATCTTTGGTGTATTATTGTTATTCTACTTATAAGATTTAGATCTTATTCTTACTAGAACTTCCTCATGTTATTCTTTTTTCCCCTTTTTTTACATGATTTCCTTCACAGCTCTTTCTCCTTTCTGTAAGCCACTATAGAAGGGTCTTTTCCTCATCCTTTCTCTTCTCTACCTCTCAGACTCTTTTCTCTTTTTCTTTTGTTGCATTTTCAAGCATTTTTACTGTCAGGCTCTTTTTTATTTTTTTTTCTCCAGTTTATTCACAGTTTCTGTTCCTTGGCAGCTGCTTAGAGCCAAGGACCTGCCAAATATCTGTTTTTATGACTTACATGTATTGTCCTATACTCTACCTCCACATAATTTGAAGCCTCTATTCCCCATCTCCCTTTTCTATATGTAGTTGATTAATTCTGTGATTAACTGGTATTTTAGAAACACAGATACTTCTGAGTTCCCTTGCCAAGGAGGACATATATAGCAGATATTACTCTTACTCTAAATGTTCCTATAACATGGGGGCTACTGACAATTCATGAGGCAGAATATGGAAATCACATAGAATTCTGAGAATATATGCTGGAATCTGAAAGAAATTGCAAGAACTGGTAGAATTTGTCCTCTTTTAGAGTCAGAGAGACAACTCTTGATCTGCCAGCTATGTTAACTCTTGCATCACTTCTTAGTTTCCTTAATTCTTTCCTCATTTCTTAGTTTCATCATTTACAAGTTTCTTGCCTGAAGCACTACTTGCTCCCTGAAGAAATATCAGTAGAGGATTTCATTTTTTCTTGATTTTAAAATGAGGAGATATGCAGCTCCGTTTTCTTCCTCCTCACAGTTATTTATGTCTATGTATACATAAATTTGTTCTTTATTTGTAATGCAAATGATTTGCAAAAGTACAAATTCAGACGTATGACTATGCAACACTTCATTAAGAATGCACAGTTTTGGAAATTAATGCATTAATCAACTTTCTTGTCAATTTATCTCAAGTAATTTATCATTTATGATGCAAGACATAAGTAATAATGCCTCACTCATGGAAATTTGTGAATCAGCTCATTTCAATAACTATTAAAAAAAAGCATAATGCACTTGGTGATTCATAATAGGATTTTGTGCTTTTTTAAAAACAAATATGTAATTATTCAAGTACAGAAGCACATTTAATTGTCTTCGTAACACTGAACTATTGTAGGTTAGACAGGAGAGTTCATAAAGATAACGGCATTAGTGTCAGGAAACAAAAGATCCTGATACAGTTCTAGATGATTGTCATTTCAGAATGGTTCAAATTATATTACAGAGTGATGAAAATCACTATTTCAAAAAAAAAAGTAAGCTTATACAGAGAAGGTAACAGTAACTATCTCACAGAAATTACTTTCCTGCATTGCATTATTTGCCACAAAAGAATAGATTCTTGGAAGCTACTTGGAAGTGGTTTAATACAAAGGACTAATCAAAAAATAAATCTACTTCATATTTTAACAAAAAATTAAAAAATAAAATAATCGATATGCTAACGTTTTACTAGTATTTTTAGTTCACAAGGGCAAAATGTTGTAGATAAAAGATGGATTAATCAAATAGTAATCATTTCTATACTTCCAGTATGTAATTTTTAGTATTTTATCCTTAAATAAAAACCTTCACTCTTTCACCTGTTAAATTTCTTTGAATATATGTGCTTTGGAAAGAGGAAGAAAAGTGTGCTTTTCAACAGAAAACCTCTTTTGGAGCCACAACTATATCCATATTTTCCCATTTTATCCCAACTTTTAGTTGGGATGATCATTATTAGAGATGTTTGCATTGAGGCACTGAGAAAAACATTTATGAAAAAGGTAATAAGTCCTTGACTTAGGCTTTATCTGCTGGCATGGCTGTGACCTTTAAATGGGTTCTAAAGTCTGTGCATATATTACCACTACATAGTCTTTGATCTTATTATATGAGTGGCTTTTAAGATAGATCAAAGAGATAGCATCATAAGAAGTAACCAAGGCTGTGCATATGCCTTAAACCCACACCAAATGCATCTAAACTATCTCTGATGTGCTTATCTGGATAGATAAAGAGGATTCAAAACTAGAGCAGTATCATTGGTTTGATTTTCAGCCTTATGAGGGAATCAATTACTAGAGGACATTCTCAGAAGTCTGAACATAGGGCTCAGTGACCTATGCAAGATTTACAGAAAAATTCTAGGTAAACGGGTGCACAAGACAGGCCATTATTTATTGTTTATTTCCAGGGCTGGATTTTATCCAACTAGGCTGCTGCAGGAATCTGCACTTTTGAACTAAGTAATCATCAACATATCATCACTGTATCAGTAATGAAAATACCAGAATGTATTACTCACTGGTGTAAGCAAATACTGGAAATTAATAACATTTACAGGATGCCAAAATCAGAACAGTTCCCCATCTCAGACACAAGAAATAATTTTTTGTCTTCCAAAATCTTTCATTGCTTCCTGTAAAACTCCTGATTTAACTTTTGTGTGCTTGTTTCATCTTACCTCACTTACTTAGCATCCTTCTTATATCTTAGCATCTTTCATTCTTCTGAAGAGTACTCATCATTCTGAATGATTTATTTTCTTCACCAAGATCAGCTGAGAAATGAATAAGCATATTAACATAAAACAGAGAACACAGTCTACTTAAATTTTATTTTAGCCTTCTATTTTCCAGTAATCATTTGCTAAGGAATTGCCATTTTATCCAACAATAAAGTTTTTAACCTCAGAAAAATACTGATACAAATATTTATATATTAAGCACCAGGTTTATGTTGTAACATAGATAAACCACTTAAATGCTTTTTCCTGGGCGAGTGTGATGAGGGCTGGTGTGCAAACCAGAACAAAAACAGGCAGCTACAGTAAAATTAAAGCTTTTTTGATATTAAAGAAACAAATGATTTTTCCCTAGTTGAAAAATGTATCTCGCAATTATTTGTTTCTCTGTGTAAACAGCTCAGTCTTTTAAATAAAAATACAATTTCCTTTTTTGACAATCTTTCTCTCCTTCAATCGGTGTTTTATGTGATTTTTGGCATTTTAATTTCCCCTGTACCATGTTGTCATTATTGCTTCTTGGGAAAATGCTTGATCTTCACGAGAACATGATGTGGTTTGAAAATAATGACCTTGGATTAAATAAAGAAAGCAGAGTCATATCCAAAAGCATGCAGAACAATGATGCTTTTATCTCCAGGCAATGTCACATTAGTGGCTCTGTGCTCAGCAGGAATTGAAGGCTTATCCAACATATTTGTTTTGAAAATTTCATAGATAACATTAATTTGAAAAACTGATAGTAACTATGCAGTAAGGCCATAAAAGAATTATAATAAATGGCATGAGTAAGTGAACAAACATTTTTAAAACTAAATAGGTTTGTTTTTCTGTTTCCACTAAGTTATATCTTTGGACTGTATGCATCTGCTTTGGCCAGTAATTTATACTGACTTCTGGACATTTTTATTTATTCCGTAGAGTAAAAGCTTCTGAATTGTTTTGTTCTTCTGAGAAACCCTTGTTATGTATCTTCTCAGTTGGAATCATTGCTAAATCACTGTTCTTCCTTCAAAAATCATCTTGCCATTAACTCCAATATACATTAAGGTCTTCAGGATTAGTTTTCTGTAAGCATCAGGGATATTTATTATACTGACAAAATGTAACTGAAATTAATTGTCACTGCAACTTATGCATGGATGTAAAAAGTAATGCTTATTTTAATATAACAATCACAGCTCAGAAAGAAAGATGTAATTTTGGTGACCAAAAAAAGAAAGAAAAAAAAATATATCTGAGAAAACTGTGATCTTTTAATGTGAGTTACAGGATCAGTTCAAGAGTCTGAACTTGGTTGAGCGAAATATGATCTGGGAATATTTATTGCAATTTCTGACCAGTGGGAATTAACTGTTCCCTTTCAGATACCTGACAAAGTTATTATGCCATTCCTTGTACCCTGGTTGTTTATTTGGAATTTGACAAGACACATGCCACAATAGGAAGAGTCTTGTACTACATTGTTTAAAGTCTTTTATCCTGGACATAGGGATAAAAGAGCTGTTAAATAAGTTTTAAAAATATCTTTTGTATCATTTTCAAGAAACCACTGAGTTATTATTTTTTCATCTACTCTTCTCAGAGGTGTATCCTCTAATATTTCTGTAACAACATTTGTTGATAATAGCAGTGTATGATGGGAATGAACCAGAGAAAGGGCCTCACTCATAATATCTTTCAGCACTGTATTTCCTATTGCAAATGTTGAAGATCAAAAAATGGAGGATTGGTCTGACAAAATAAGACACATCTTTTGTTCTGATGTACCCCTGCACAGTTGCTGCTTATATTTCCCTTTACTTACCATTCTATCTTGTCTGAAACTGTTACTGTAAGTTACAGTAGAAATTTCTGAAAGGCTTCTATTCCTTCCATCATAATGTTTCAAAAATGCAGTTTTCTATACTAAGCCAATACAGGATAATACTATGTTTGAGAAGCACAGTAATTCTTTCTTAATTGGCAGGAATATATGAAGAGTCATTCAAGAAAGAACTAAAAATGCAGAAAAGTATTTGCAGTCTAGCCCTACAGCAAAAATCAGAAGCAAACAAATTCTTGTAAATTTAAATACTGTAGACTTAGAAAAAGGTTTCTGTTGGGTGGAGTGGTTTTTTTCAGTTGTTTTTGGTTTTAGTGTAGTTTTTTTTTCCTGTAAGTAACAATTTTTACCTCTCAGGGTATGAATCTCCTTTTCCACATAATTTTAGGCAATTATGACCAGACAATTCAATAGTTCTCTGTGGTTATGTGGTAACTAGATTAATGAATGTGATGTTGCAGAGATCAGATTATGTTAAATCCTAACACTGTCTCAATATTGAACACTGCCCGCAAAATTTTTAAAGAAAACAATCAGATTAAGAAAAAAATTAGAAATACAAGTTGTAGATCAGTCATGTAACTGAACAAAATTTATCACCAAACCTTAAACTCATACACTGGACTACAAATTTTAAAAGGAGTTTTCCGATAGCATGCAAATACTTAATTCCCAAATTCTTGTTTTGAAATAAGCACAGTCAGGGACACTCAGTTTCAGCTTCATACATTGATGAGCACCTTGAAAAGCAGTATTCATGTAATCTAACATTAGATACCTATCTTAGATAGGTAGGAAAATAAGCTTCTTAAATAATCAGCTTCCTTTTTTTATTTCTCTGTGGCAGAAAGATTGGAAGACTTACAGTATTTTGCATATTATTTTCTTACAACGAAAACTTCAATTAAGAAGTTTCCACTAGAAGGGTTTTCACCTGGCAATTATTGAGAGGGAGATTGAGAGAAAGTTTCTCTAAATTTTTGAAGGGTCCTTGAAGACACTGCTTATATCTATTTGTATATATGTGTTGTACTGACCTTGGCTGGATGCCAGGAGTCCACCAAGCTGCTCTATCACTCCCCCTCCACGAAAAGGCGAAAAGGAAAAAAATATCGTGAAAATCTTGTGGATAAACATAGGCACAGGGAGATGACTTGTCAATTGTCATCAAGGAAAAAACAGATTTGACTTAGGGAAACTAATTCATTTTATTCAAGCAACTGTAACAGAGTAGGGTAGTGAGAAATAAAATTAAATTAAAAATCCCTTCTCCACACCCCTCCCTTCTTTCCAGGCTTAACTTATCTCCTGACTCTTCTAATCACTGGGGATGGTGAATGGGGCTTGCAGTCAGTTCCTAACAGTGTGCCTGACTCTCCTCATATTCTGGCTTCATTTCTTCAAGATCTGCTCCAGAATGGATCCTTTCCATGGGGTACAACCCTTCAGGAACAGACTGCTCTAGTGTAGGACCTTGCAGAGACTGCAGGTGGATATCTGCTCCACCTTGGACCTCCATGGACTGCACAGGGACAGCTGCCTTACCATGGTCTGCATCCCATACTACAAGGGGATCTCCACACCTCCTCCCTCTCCTTCTTCACTGACTTTGGTGTTTGTAGAGCTGCTTCTCTCACATACACTCACTCTTCTCTCCCAGCTGTTTTTGTACACTGTTTTCTACCTTGTCTTAAATATACAATCATGGAGATGCTACCAGTTTTGCTGAGATGCTCACCTTTGGCCAGCAGTGCTTGCTTCTAGGAGCCAGCTGGAACTGACTGTGCTCAACATGGGGCTAACTTCTGTCATCTTCTCTCATAAGCCATACCTGCCACCCCCAGTGTTATCAAAATCTTGGCATATAAATCCAATAAAATACTTAAAGAGTATTTTTCTTATGTTTTAAGGTATTTTTTCTAATGTATTTATAATACAAAGTAATTATGTTTTCTATTCTCACTTTACATTGACTCTTGATTAGTAAGAAAATGCTAAAAATATTTTTGCATTATAATAGTTGCCATCTGCAGCTGAATGACAAAGTTATAATAATTCTGAGGAAAAGATTGGGTTTAGGTTTAATTAAAAAAAACACAAAAACAAACAAACAAACAAAACAAACAAAAACAAACAAACAAAATAACTGCAAATATAATTGAAATAAAAAGTGTGGGAAGTAAATGTTCAGCGAAATGTCAAATCTAATTAATCACATACTCAGGAAAACTGAAATAGATACACTATGAACTTACTAATTCCTAATTTTGACTACAAATTGTCAGTGCTTCGGGGAAAGAAAAACAGCAGAGAACAGAAAATTGGGTCTCCAGTCTAGAAGTTAAACAACGAAAATACAATGGAGAAAAATGGTAAACTGAACCCACAGTAAATAAACAGGGAAAAACAAAAGCAAGCCAGTCTAGACTAAGATGGGGGAGACCCTAAAAATAGGAAAAAGAACCATATACTTTTCTGTAAAACACTGGCCACTCTTGCAATCACAAATCATTTAACTATAACATACTACCATGTGGAGATCCCTATAGAACACTTTGAGAAACAAGAAAGGCAAATTTTAGTGTGTTGTCTCTCATTTTTTGTTTAAAGGTATATATCGGCTTTCCAATTACCTGTGTCTGAATTCCAAGTGGAAATTCTTTATTACTACTGCTTAACAAAAATGTGCTTCTGTAGCAAATCTTTATCCTAACAGCCATTAATCCAGTAATATTTAATGTTTTTAAAGGATTACAATACATTGGAGGATCAGAATTAAGAGAGGATTTCTCATTTAATAATCTGATTCTGGATAATTCAGAAGGGGAAAACTCTTATACTTCTATTCTGATTTAACGATTTCTTTAACATTCATACAATACTTATCCATGGCTTGAAATAATAACTGGATCTGGTCCTCATCTCCCTGCCCTACTTCTCTTCCCAATAAAATCTCTGTTCTTCCTGATATAAAGAAAAGCATGTGAAATTGTTTGCTGTCTGATACATGGCAAATAGCTGCAAGGAAAAGAAAATCAGTGCCTGTTATTTGTAAAACAAAGCATAAGAAATAAGATGACAGGCAAATATTATACCCACTATAAAAAAATAATAGACCACAAAGAAACCTATGCAAAATTAATCCATTATGTACTAAAAGCCCTATGAAAAATTATCCACTTTCATGACAGCTGAAAGCTATTAGTTTTGGTACTAATTATACCAGATAAACATAATAGCAGGCAGTATAACATGGAGAGAGAATGTATGCAAACCCCTTATTTTAAATCTACTGTTTCAACACCAGTTTTCTAGACTAAAGTTCACATTTTAGCCTTCTTCTTTTATTTTTTGTGACTTTTGCAAGAGCAGTTCGAGAGTTGAATTTATGCTGCTTAGGTACATCTGAGATTCCATACAAGCAATACCAAAACCCTTACACAAACAGCAAAATAGGATGCATTTGCCCCTTCTTGCACAAACGTGAATAGAATCTGCATCTGAAGAAGAAACTAATAGGAAGACTGATGGAAGAGTTCCTCTCAGACTGGCCTTCCACCGGAGGCTGGTGGTGAAATTACAGTCACATAATACAGCTAGACCTTTCATGGACCTGCGAGTCAGGCAGGTTGCATTCACACTATTTGCCATTCATCTCAGCATATTTTTGCTTTCATAAAATGTAAGAACCAGTTAAGATTTAACTCTGATGTGATTTAGAGGGAAAAAATGTCCACCTGGAGATTTTTGTTCATTAGCATCTTTTTTTTTATTTTATTTATGTCTCCTAGGATGCTCAATATCTTTTAGATATCCCCGGAAACAAATAATTTTGATGTGAAGAACCTACTGTTAATATGATACTGCGTATTATTTTAGCTATGAAGATGAGAGAGTTTTCGCAGAAATATGCGGTGCCATAAATACTAATGTAGATGCAAATATCAACATGTATCAAAAAATATGATTTATTGCATTTAAAGCCATCTCAGCAATTTTACCCAGGAAATAAGCTAGGAGATGCATGCTAAGAACTTGTTTAGGCAGATGATTTTTAAAGCAAGGTACACACTATGCTGCCAAAATGACCAGCATCAGCAATCTTACACTTTTCTTGGCCTAAGCTGGAACACTTTTAAAGCCATAAGAATTAACACAGACTACTCTTAGATGTATAAGCATTTATCTTTAAATTCACTCTCTGATTTATAGGAAAACAACTTCATCAAGTATGGAAAGTTACATTTCATTAACCAAAGCTTCAAGAGGCCTTGTGAGACCATGCTAGACACCAGACTAAGTGGTCCAGAAGTGTTATTCTTCAGAAGCACAGGAACAACTTCTAGAAGTATAAGGAATTTTTTTACCTTAACTTTATAAAGTTGTTTCTTAGCCTCTGAGTTAACCAGAACACAAAATTAAAAGACACGTTTCTATTGTACCTTTATATAATCAGAGGATTTAATTTTATGCCTTTGAGTTGACTTTCCCTGGCATACCTCATGATAAAATTGAAACACTTCATCTTCATCTGGCATATAAGCATCACCCTTTTCTCAGAAAACGAAAAGATCAAGAGCCTTAATACTAACCATGTTGGCTATATGAGAAACAAAAATCAAATTTAGCTACAAAGAAATAATAGCTGCTGTCTCAAAGAAATGCTTGTTTCTTTCTCTAATTCATTTCTTTGCCTCTCAGTCTCATTCTTACCTACAATTTAAAGGAGAAAGTTTAAAAAGACACTAAAAGTTAAGTGACTTCTGATGAATGCAAGTCTCTTTATTTTTCTTCCAAATTAAGATCTCCCCTTTTTTTGCTTGTAGAGAAGAACTCACAGACAATGGTTAAGACAAGTCCCTAAACCCAGTTTGAGTTACAGGCTAATAAATATTTGGATCACACCAGAAGCTAGTCTAGATCTTGGCAATAAGAATCTAGTTTAAGGAAGATGAAGTCAGGAAATTGAACTTGTAAAATGGAACATTATTACGAAAATTTATAAACCTACTCTCCCTAAGAAAATGTAGTACCTTCACAGGCAGGCAGATCATTTATGCTTTGAAGATATTGAAAGCAATAGGAATTGGTGTCTTCCTGACTTGTGAATGTAAGAACTTACTTTTAAGTGTTTGGGTAGCATATCACCTGGCCAAGGTGAAAATTTGAAACATAGGTCACAAATCTTCTTTGTGTGACATACACAATTCTGTTTGCAAATATAAAACCTTTTGTGCACAAATAAATTGTTTGGCCATATGATTTCTGTTGAAGATTTTCCAATTAATCTTGCATATGTTCTTGGATTCACAGCTGCAGAGTGACAGAGTTTGTCACCACATTTGAATTCAGCCAGCTGCTGGAAGGTCTTGTTTACCTTGTACACACTGTTATCTTTTCCCTTGCAAGCTTGAGCCCACAGGATGAGTTGACTGATACACTCATTTGATAGAAAATTAATCCCCTTTTCCCTCCCACATACTGAGAAGTGTAGTTACTGTCATCAGTGAGCTGAACCAACTCATCCCTCAGGGAAGCAGCATAATGATTGATGATACATAGGAAGAGGAGGAAAAAACCTGGGCAACATCTCAAAGTTATATCAGATGAAGTATGAAAGGAAAATGCACTTGATAAATGTCTGAAGAAATACTTGCTGAACTTACAGTTGAATATTTTGGTGGCTTTTTTTTCAATACCTTCTAAATTAGTATCTCCTTGATATTTCTATGTTTTTTTCACATTCATCTGGAATGGAGATATATCTAGGTAATGTAAAAAGCAAACATCATTTGCTGCGTAAGGATAAGTAGTGAATCCACATTTGTCTTTTCCTGCATTTACAATTAGAATCACTTTGTTTATTTACACATTTGTTTATTTGTTTATTTCAGACCGAGTATTCCGGTAAATTCATAGACAGACCTTTACATATCCAGTCTGTAACAGGCAGTAACTGGCAACAAAAACCCTGTGGGATCCACTGTCACTGCTAAAAATATGTGTTTGTATCAGTGGTTCCAGATTCTTTGCTACTAGTAGATGGTAAATGCTACATGATGCGATCAGTTACAATTCTTTCTTGAAATGTAGTAAATGCCAGGAAAAATTAAAAAATCCAGAGCAATATATTAATAGTGGATTTTATCATTTAGGAAAATGAACCATTTATGAAGTTCATCCATGACCAGATTTTCTTCAAAATAAGTTTCTGAATCAAATATAATTTAATCTTGTATAAATAAGATTGACCTATCAAATATATATTAAATCTTAGTAAAATATCATTTATGCTGCCAGCAATAAAAACACTAAGAGTCGTTAAAAAAATAGTAAGTTCCAAAAGCCGCTGACATAACTCTAATCTGTTAGAGACATACATACGCACACTGATTTAAAACAAAACATAAAATTAGAAAGGATTGTGCCCTCCAAAGAAAAGCTAATCTCTATTCTTCCTTGAAGAGTTAAATGTTTGTAAGACTTAATACAGATATATTTTTAGACCAAGGAAAAGGGAAAATATGTGCACAAAAATAAGGAAGATTATTGTGGGGAAAGCAGATTTCTTTCCCTGTGAAGCTATAGAAGATTCTGATTTATAATTTTTCATCAAAATGTAATGGTCTGAAATTGTGACAGATGCTGAATTAATAGGGAAATGTCAATACCATATAACAGCATGTTCTTGTGCTACATGTCCACAGAAAAAGCTAATTAGTAAAATATATTAAAAAAAAAAAGTCATATGTTGTATAGTGATATATGAGATTAGGCACTTCTGTCAGTATTGTCTTGATATATTTCAAGGTTAGGACTGTATTAGTGGTGTGTGTCAAATAGCGTGTTTTACAGCATCAAGATTTTCTACTAAAATATATCTGTAGCAGACTCTGTGGTAATAAATCAGACATTATTTTTTTCCCCACACGTTTCGGTTTAAGTATCTTTATTTGGGAAGATTAGGCTATAAAGACCTACCAAGACAAATTTATTGAATAGATTTCTAAATGAATTGAGCATTTGTAGAATACTGCAAAATACTGCAACATCTCTATAAATCACTCCAATAAATCATAATGAGTGCATCATTACCTTTTTTATTATTATTTTTTCTGCTTAAGTTCTAATTGCCTTTATCAGAGAGTTCTGTGAAAAACCTGTACAAAAGGCTGATGATATGCCACCTCTCTGTTTGCTAGGCCTTCATGGAAGAAACTTACGAACCTCACTTTATTTTAATGAGTGTCCTTTTTACATTGTGCATCTTTCAGTTAGCCTTTG
Source organism: Lophotriccus pileatus (assembly GCA_035583135.1). Lineage (NCBI taxonomy): Eukaryota > Metazoa > Chordata > Aves > Passeriformes > Tyrannidae > Lophotriccus > Lophotriccus pileatus. Next base: position 96,065,125 of record JAWWES010000081.1, on the reverse strand, counting down.
ACAGTTTCCTTTTAAAAAGTTAAAAAAATTCAGATAGAAACCAAATGTGATTTTTAAAGAAGTCCCCTTCTTTCATATCTCTCTCTTCTGGCTTTTAATAATATTAGGGGTACAGATACGACTTAGAGCAAAATGTCTTTGTTAAAAGTGTTTACAAAAATTTAACTTGTGAAATATCTTGCTATCCTTAAGAACTAGAGAATAATTTAAATAAATGAAAGGCTTAGGATTCTCATCCTAAATTAATAAGTCAAGGAGTCCAGTTCAAATTTAAATTAAGATTTTAAGGAACAGCAGTTAAACTAACACATAAATTAAGATTCTTGCAAATTACTAGGTAGGTATTTTGTTACATTAAAAAAGTCAACTGCAAATAAGAGCGAAGTTCATTCATTACCAGGAATGGAGTAAAAAAAACTCCACAGAGAGCATGAATTTGCAAGTGTTGTAAATTACAATATCAATATACACTTTAATACTTTTTATATCTTTTAAGCAGTTTGTCTGATTATACTATAGTTTTCCATTGAAAATACTATCCCAAAAGTTAAAATTAGGGTCCCTTGTTTGTAAGCTGGTGCTTTCATTTGCGCCTCTGGTAGGGGCATTGCTTCTGTGAATACCAAAGCTTCTTGGATGAGTAAAGTGATCTAGCAGGAATAGTCATCACTGCTAAGCACTGGTTTAAAGTGGCAGGAGTTTTCTAATGATCAGGAAATTATTATTTTTCTCAAAGAGTACAGAATTCCTTATTCAGGGAGGCTAGAAGAACAGGCCAAGTTGCCTGATGTCATGCTGTCAACATCAGATCATCCAATACCATTACATATCTTTTCTTATTTTTTATGACATACCAGGGAAAAGCCTAGTAGGTAGGAAATGTAACCTTGGAGATTCTGTAAAGGAGAAGAAGGAGCTGAAAGTTGAAACTCACACATCATACACATATGCTGCACCACCTGTTCTTTTGTGTAAAAAATGGAGAGGCAAAAGCATTGACATTTCTGGGAAATTAGCTTTCTTGGTTTCTTTATGAGTACTTGGTATAAGAAGTGGAATATAATGTGCCAAAGCAAATATTTGCTTTTCTCTTTATGTCCCTCACTTTTTCATATATCACTATAAAACCTGAATATGGATTTTATTCATTAAAAGATAAGTTTGGCTTTTGTTGTCAGAGTCTTGAATGCATTGAGAGGCTCTGCAGGCCTCAGCCTTGTCCTCTCTGCGCTATGCTGTGGGTATTTCCATGCTTTTCCCCCTTATCCTGCTGATTCCTGCCTTGCTGATATGACTTACAGGCTCGGACTTGAACCTGCTTTGTCACTGTGGATTTACATGGGCACCAGATGTTGCTGACCAAGCTTATCTCCTCTCATTAGAGACGCCAGTGCTCACCCTTGCTGGTGAGGACATAAGTCCTCCGTGACTTGGTCTCACCACTGGCTCTTGCTTACATTTTAATTCATGAAGGAGTCCAACCTTCCTGTTCCCTGGCTTACGTTTGTTGTCTTTTTGTTTAGGTTTATTTATTTACAATTATTATTCAGTAGACTGCTGCTTAGCTGAAGCTAAAAGGTCAATTTATGGAGATTGGGTTCTTGTTATTCCCAATTCAGCAACTTAGCAAAAACTTATTAGTCACTTATTGAATAAAATATTGCTCAGTGGGGTGTTGATCTGCATTTATCCTCTTATTAAAGATCAGCATTAGAAGAGGATGGAACGACTTACTATTTTTCCACGGAAAACCAAAAGTCAGATACATTTTCATCGTTCAAGACTTTTGGCAAAATCTCCAAAGTCTGGTAGAAGTGTAAAAATACACAAAGTGTGTGAAAAAAAACCCCACACAGTATAGCTCAGGAATGAATATGTTGCCTTGTGAAGTCTTTTCTATTTTAGGGTGGAAATGACTTGTGTCACAATATCTGGGATGCTGCAAAGATAAAAAATGTTTTTTACTCTCAAAGTGATTTTGCTCCATTGAAGATAAGACAGTTTAAGTTTACTACAAAATACGCATGAGCTGCACCAAGTCTAATATTTTACCCTAAATATTCTCTGAGAAGGAATAATCATGACAAATCAAAACGTTGGTTGCTCAAAAGCAGTCGCCCTCCTGATCAATGATGTTAATGACATGCAGAGGCTTCTCCAAGCATTAGTATTGAGAGATGTGAAGAAAAGCTTAATGTTTTAATAATATGGGTTTTTTCCAGGTTTTCTTTTAAATAAATGTATTTAGGAGGATTGTGATTCTAGGACTGATCTTCTGGATGAAGCAGAGGATTTTCAGGTTTTGCTTCTCTTTTGTGCCAGCAGTTTGAGAAGGAAGCAGCTCAAAATAGTTCTTCCAGCAGACTGGTCCTGATCACTGAACACTGAATGTATTCTGCCTACCTGTACTGCAAAGCTCTTTAACATATGAAAAAGATTTTTTATTTAAAAAGCAAGGAATTCTGTAAGGGTTAAATACTTGTAAGCTGAACAGGCCTTGAATACTTTTGGAGGAACAGGATGTCTACATGACATGTTTTCATGATGATACACAAGACAAGCAAAATAAATGAGGTTGGTGGGGCACTAACAACATCCTGCTCCTGCTCAGAGAATTCAGGCTAGCTAACATATTTTCCAAATCCAAAATATATGCCGTGTAGCCTATAAGACTTAAATTACGGAGTTGTTCCCATCCACAAGTAATTTGCTCAACTCCTTGGCTAATATGCCATTATAGCTCTGACTGAATTTCTCACTTTGGTTTATGCATCACAAAGAAATGCAGATTCAGGGTTAGGCACTGGGTGGTGTTGAAGAGCTAGTTAGTAGGAAAGCATATTTTTGCAGATCTTGAACTGACTAATATTCACCTTTTGTTGCAGACGATGTAGCAGGATACATTCTTCATAATAATTGATCTAATATTAATCAGATATATTGATTTAATTTTTCTAATTGTAAATACATACTGAGATGAAGTCCTCAGTTGTACTTCTTTCTCCTGTGTTTGGAGATACAAATATATTCCTGCAGTGAAACAGACTTTTCATATTACGTTATTACTGAAGAGTTTCTTTAATCTGACCTTGTAAAATTTGAAGGAAACATTTTTCTAAAGTAGTGTAGTTAATTGTAATGTGTGTTTGACACAGATTTGGAAGGATTCTGTTTGTTTGGTTGTTTTTTTTTTCTTAATGTATTTTAAATAACACAACTACAAGTAAACATGACAGAAAAGAAATTGTGTTATTGCATCATCACATTACAGTATTTTAACTATGGTAAATGCACAGCTAGCTTTCCAAATATTAAGTATACACGTCAAGTAACAATAAAATATAGAAAAATCTATTCAAGTTTGGGTAATTTAAAATTACTCTGCTAAGAAGTTGAACAGATGTTGCAAATAACAAGTGATCTCACTAAACTAATGACAACATTTTGCTTTAAAAGAAGACAGTATTCAGCAACAGAATTTGTACATATTTACTCTCTATCGTCAGTTTTAACTAAATTAGTCTGAAAATTATGTACAACAAACAGATATTATGTATTCACAAAAGAAATAAAAGATTACTTATCTATCTACTAGGTTTCCAGGGCAATAACATTTTCTCTGTTTGTCTGAGGTTCAAATTGCCTTCAGGGTCTTCTCTTAATTTTAATTTTATTTCTAAGGGTAGGTGTTCTTCAGTGTATTGCTCTCAAAATTTTTGGAATTTAATTTTCACTAGCAAGATTTCCCAAAATATATCAAGATTTCTATGACCTAGAAATCTGTCACAAAAAATGTTATTACAGATTCAGCTTCTCCCTAGATATCAAGAAGCCAAATTTTCAGCTACAACAAGCTTCTTTAGCAGTCATCTGTGCTTTGGTATGGTAAGTGCTGTCTAGTTCCCAAACACATAGAATAAAATGTATTGAAAGGATTAAAAACCTATATGATGCTTTTGAATATGATACTTTGACTATCTCACAACTTTTTAGAAGTTTGTTAGTTTTGTTAAAAAGAATTGGAGAAGAATATTATGTGAACTAGTCACTTATCCATAACTTAGATCTATATCATAATGAATACAACGTTAAAATTATTACTTCTGCACTTGCTTTGCATCACAGACGCTATTGCTAATAGTCACCTTCACTGGGAGAGCTGAGACTTGGCCCAAAGAAAGGCCATTTAACATAAAATGGACCTGTGTAAAGGCCATTTAACATAAAATAGAGCTGTGTAAAACTGCAGCAGTAGCACTCTGTGCATTCACATCCTGTTAGAAGCCCATGGATTGCATCAGAATTATCAGAGTACTGCCACAGATGCTGAACTAAAGGTGCAAGCCAAGTACAAGAAGGCCCAGAAGAGTCAGAAGGAATGCAATGAAAGCAAAAGCGGCGAACACTGTAATAAGTAAATAAGGAAATAAACATCCCTGTTTTACCAAACAACAAAATATACTTGGAAAAGAAGAAAAATATGACTTCTGAAAAATATTTTTATTTAACTGTGCATACTTATTCCATTTGATGTATTTATAGTTTAATTCTCTCCACCATCTAATAATATGCCTGTTAATATGCAGAGTATAAACTATGGTACTTTGTGGTAATTGGTTAATCAATCAAAAGAATTCTCATTTATACCCATACTCTTGTGGTCTAGGGAGGTCATTTTAATATTCTGCAAATAATTTTAAGCAACCCCCAGGGACAAATTAAATAAAAAGTGTTATAAGTGGGTATTTTTCTATAGCCATGTGTAATGTTTATAGTCTGCTGTTAAATACTGTAGGTTGGTTTTATTGAGCCTTTCGAGTATAATGAGCATAAATGTGACATATATCACCACATGGTTTCTGTATGTGGACAGGCTGCAAACCATAATTTGCCTCTTAGTTGTGTGTTTATCTATGTGATCAAAGTTAACTCATTTGCGTGGAGTATCTGTGTATCTATACATGTATATGACTAGAAGCATAACTCTTCTTGTGCTTAACTACTGGTTATGCAGAGTGAAGCCTATACATAATATATTACCGGTAGCAGAATGCACAAGAAATACTTATGTCAGGAAAGATGTAAACATACTGTGCTATAGTACCAATATTTTTTTTTCTGGTCTTTAATGCTGACAACTACCAGAAAACATAATATTCTTCTAATTGGACAATTATGATTAAATTGCACCCTACTATTATATATATATAGCATGTTTAAGACAGGGCTAAAGTGGGTTTGCTTTTCTTTAATTAAATCTTTTGCTTTGATTTTATTCATTACCTCTGCTAAAAAGCTCCCTAATATATAAGTAAACTTTCAAAACAGAACCATGCAAAACTTGCAGCCAGAAAAATCAGAAGCAATAGTATTTGTGATCTAGGAATACATAACTCACAAAATAATTTTATGGCATCAGACCTGACTGTTTTGGTAAGTCATACTGAGATTCGTGTGCATGCACGCTGAAGAAGTAGCTCTTTTTGTTTCGTCTTATCTAGAGCACAGTTAGACAGCAATTGAAAATGAGTAAGCACTCCTCTGCCCTTTTCCCAATAAAGGACGCACTGACACTCAGCACAGCAAAAACTGAGATAATTTCATTACAAATTTCTGTTTCATAATACTCTAAGTACACAATCTTATTTTGTTATCTCATTGAATAATACTTTTGCATGCTTTCCTCATACAAAAATGCCATAAAAATCACTTTGGTCAAGGTAAAAGTTCCAGATCTTAAAATGGTAAGCAGATAACACTTCACTTAGGTCTTTCAACCAAAGCTGATTGGAAATAGCATTTAACACTTATCAGTAGTACTCAAATGTATTAGAATATAAATAAAACTAAACAGGGGAAGTTATTAGTGATAAATTAGATATATGTGATAAATTAGATTCTATTGCCTAAATGTTTATGTTTGTTCAAGTTGTTGATCAATTTGTATGATTACTTCATATGTCATTAAGCCTTCACATGGTATTAGTGAAATAGGAAGGAGTTTGATTTTTAGCAGAGTATGTGAAAACTTCTATATAATACCTTTTCAGCAAAAAATGTACAGAACATGGAAATGTACAGCAAATGGAGGACAGTATAATTGTATTTATATGGGGTTATTAATCATCTGTGTGTATATATATCTGTATACACATATATATATATACATATATGGGCTTAATAATGATGAAAATCCAACTGTGTGTGAAGTGCTTTTTTCTTGGAAATATTACTTAACAGTAAGTTTTAAAAAAAATCTACTTTTTTACTGCATATCTTATTTAATATTGCAGTATGAGGAGAATTTCCAACAAAGTAGAAAATTTATGACATTAAGTAATGTTCTGTTTAATTCTGCTGTTTCAAATATTTTATGTCAAATACAAACTTTAAAAGAATTTTTTTTCTTTGAGACATGAAAATATTGGAGTCCTTTCAAGACTAAACATAAAGAAATGTGCACCAAAACTACATTGGAAATGTATTTGTAAAGTATAAAGACTGCTGTTATCTGAAAAAAAATAATAAAAGGGTCTGTACTAAAATCCACCCTCGACATTGCTCAGTTGGAGCTAATGAAGTTGTGCCAAATGGACAGCCTTGTGTTTCCATAAGGTTGTTCTGAAATTACACACCTGCTTCAAATGCATAAATAATAGGGAAGTAGTCAATAGGGAAAATAAATGGAGAAGACATTCACCACTGCCATCTCTTCCCTGACACCTGTGGGGAATTATATTCATGTTTTTGTAAGATTACTTTGAAAATATTTAAAAAGTAGATTGCAGAACAGTAGATTTTGGGTTATCTGAGTGGAAGCCAGGGCAAACTCGAGGGCACGAATAACTGAATATTCTCTTTTGTGAGCCTGCACTTCCCCCACCATTTGACTTTGCTCAATTTAAAGACAAACACTCTACTGGCAGTGTGCTGTATTTGTCCCATTTTGTTCAGCCTCCATCTAGCGACCATTTAAGACCACTTATTTTACCTGCACATCCCATTCATTTGCAATATTTCATTCATCTACTTAGTAAACATATATAGACTGGCAACTGATGTTTTCTAGAACACTTAAGGTTAATACTTAAGGGCAGTTTTAAAAGCAATTTAAAGGTGTAGCATTGGATGGTGCTTGTAGGTTCATATTGTCTGTTTTATTGCCACTACTAGTTTAACCAAATTTACTTTTGGTCACTCATTTGCAATAGGTTTTAATCCTTATTGGTTTGTTTCCTATGTATTGTATTTTTTAATTTCACAACATAGATATCATTGATTGGAAAGAGTAATAAAGTCAAATATACACAACATATGTATATATATATAGGCTATATCAATATCTTAGGAAGCAAAACTATAAATCTAAAAAATTACTTGCAGTATCAATTGTTCTTGATGGCTAAGTAAATCATGTGCAATTCTAAAATGAAATTTCATGGCTGATAGATTTGTAACAACTATTTGGGCAGAGAGATGTGCAAGTGATTAACATTGGCAATAGTTTTGAGCAGCCTGTATTATATTTTCCCTAGCAAAGTTGGAGTAATATATAAACAGGGAAAAGTATAGGTCTAGGCTGGCAGACTTTCATATCAACTGATAAAATCAGTTATTTTCTAAGAAAAAGCTGATGAAATGTGATGCAATAACTGATGCATAAGCCAGTCAGTCTGCAGAGCTCCTGGAGCATGGCCTTAGGGACCACATGCCACTCTCATAGTGACGAAACATTCACATGAAGGCCCTTAGTTCTGAACATGGTCAAACACACCACAGGATCACACACTTTCTAAATATATCTCTGTACTGAAGAGTCAGTTTGTTGGAGCAATTCCACTGAAAAAGAAACAAAAAGCAAGAACAAAACAATCTTTACTTGCTGTTCCATGGGAGCCCAGGCTTGGAGACTTTCTCCACTGGCCAGTGCACAGAGGAGCTGGGCCACTCTTTATGAGGGACAGAGGCGTCCTAGCAAGATCATTAAGACAAACTTGGCCCATATCTGAATTTGAAACTCTTTGTTCTGAATCTCCCACATAAGCATGGAATTAAGGTTAGAGGAGACTGAAAACCCAGAGTGGCTGCCACGTAAGAGAACTTTATTCTGCTCAGAGTGCAAAAACTAAATTCACAGTATCTTTCTGCCAGGCAAAAGCTGATACTATTCAGTAGCTGACATGTGTGATGAAATCTCAACAGAAGAGCAGAGACACTGTATGACATTATTCACTCTCTGAAGAAAACAGGATTTAAATAAAAGGAGAGGCAAGCCTATGTGGCTGTACATCAGCAGTTACGGTAAAACACTGGCCAACAGGAGGCTTTCTGTGTCTTTTTTCAGGTTTAGTTTTGATTCATTTTCTATGGATAAACACACTTACCTTCTTTCAGTCATATGCTTAAATTACAGCAGCAAACCACCAGGAACAAGGAAAACCCTTGTAGAATGTATCAAGTTGATTTCCTGGAAACCAACAGAGCAAATAGAAAAGCTGTTTCAGGGAATCAATTCTAATAACTGAAAATCACATATTTTTTTTTAATTTACTAATAAGTACAAGTAAGTGTGGCAGGTTAGTAAAAAATTCAGAGTGAATTTCAATCCAAGATAACACATCCTGCATTAAGATACAGAAAAACACCTCTGCGTGGTAACCGTATTAGCTCTTAGTAGCCTCTAGGGAAGCAGAGAAGGTATGACATGCATTCCCTCACTTATTTTTTTTTTGAACAATCCTAACCCAGAGAAAATATTAAACAAACAGATTGTTATTTATTTTTTGCTCACTGAATTCCTCTTCAGAAAAATTAGAAAATGAGAAGGAATTTGAGAAGGATCATTTTTCTTATACCAGTGTTCTTGGGGGCTGGGGATTGTTGGGGTATTGGAAAATCTGAAAGTCTTCAGATGTAAAATTCAACATAATACTAATCAGCCAGTCGAAAACTTGCTAAATGTCTCACTTTGATAAATAACCATAGAGTAAGTTAACTGTACTTCTCTTGTCTGAGTTTTTTGTAAGCATGAATTTAAGTTTACCTTAGCAAGAACTATGCTTTTGTAATCACATTTTAATCAGGAACAGATATCTTTTAAATGGACATGTGCAAGAGAGAGGGATGTATAATAAGCATTGCACTATCGTTTAAATATGTTAGCTCTTGGGACCAGATCATTTTAGTGTTTGATGATTTCCTTTCACCAAGAAACAAAGTCTATATCTAACAAGTCCCTTGCACTTGATGATTTCATTTTGGATAAATGCAACAGTACCACATGCTTCAGAGATGTGCCTGACATCCACTGCCACCTTTGTATTATGTGTCTCTCTCTCATCTAGTTTCAGGTGTTGTTACATTGAATGTGGCAGTGGTGTGACTTTTTATTTCTGTTACCAATTAATCTGCCATCTCTTTTTTTTCGCCTTCAGGTCATCTGATTCCCTATGAGCATGTACCATCTATCAGTGTCAGACAGGATTGTTTACAGATGGGTCACTAGCCATCAGAACTCGTCACTTCCTGTCCTTTCAGGTCTTTTTCAAAACTAATTTCTCTCGGAATTGTTGTAAATATCCAGAACCATAGACCTTTAGAATTTTTTATTTAGTTTCTCATTTAAATGTGTTTGAGTTTGGGGGGTTTGGGGTTTTTTTGTGAGGCATTTGTTGTTTTTGTTCATTTTTTGAATTTCTTAACATAAAGTAAATCTACAACATGAAATAAATGAAAAAATAGTCTAAATAAAACCCATGGAGAAATCTAGTTCACTCAAACTCATCTCCATCATTTAAATTGCATGTATTGAGACATCTACAGTAAGCAGGGCTTACTTCATTATTCTTCTAAAGAAGGACACAGAATTACAATAACACATCAACTCTGTATAAGGGGTCAATATTCATACACCTTGCACTGCACTTCACACAGTAGGGAAGGACACAGTGTACCAATTAAGAAGGTAGAGAAATTGAAAATAAAAGTAATCACCGTATTGTTCTTTCTTAATAATTCCCAGGATCAGTCTATGTTATGAGAGATGTATTACTGTGCAAGAAGAACATAAGTTTCATCTGAAGGAAGAAAAAAAAGGTTAAACTTATCAAAAGGTTTATTCAGATTTTAAAGTCACAAAAAGGAAATAGAGGAACTTTATATGTGATGCTTACATGTGCAAAAGAGGAAAAGATGACCAAGTTTTTAAATCATTAATTATTTTTCCTGCACTAAGAAACGCATTAAGACCAAAAACGGTGAGACTTATTCCACTTCTCCGTATCTTGCAATACGAAACTAAAATTATTAACAAATAGGCTCAATAACCTCAATACCTGTTTAGCAGGAGACTTAAGAGACACAAAGTTGCATATGATCTTCAGTTTCAAACCCACAGACTTTTTTATGTTTAAAAGAACTGTAATAGGATGCATATATTTCTATATTGAAAGTGTACAAGGAAGAAGAGGAATAATGACCATTTTTCTTCCTGCTTGATCAAAACAACCTGTTTAATGCAAGATTCAAATATATACAGACAGAGGGAGCCACACTTAAAATACAGAAGCCTTACAAAAGAGCGCATCAATCTGTAGATTCTATAATATATAATAGGGAAAAAAAAGAGCCACACAGACATAATATATGGTTTCCTAATCAGTCAGCAGTTACAAAGAATGTAGTTTATGTAATAAACACATTTTCTGAAGAGTAAATCTCATCCCCATTCAAAACTGTTCTAATTGTTTTGTATCTGTATGGACAGTAATATTCATGATATCTCTGTTTGTGGCCTGACCTCCAAATTACTGATTTCTTACCCTAACTTATTCAGTCTCATCCTGGCTATCTGGCAGCATTTTAAACATTTCTTAAACTAATCACAGTTTGGGAAAATGTTTGCTATGTAGCAGTTTATTTGCTTCTACTTGGAATTATCATTCTGAAATAAATCCTTTCTGTATATCTTTTTTATTAATTGAAGATCTGTAAATTTATTTCTGCACTAATCCAGGTTTTTCCCAAGCTGTCATTTAAATCATAGTCTAAGAAGAGGCATTTTTTTGATGTTTTGGGTTTTTTCCTTCTAATCTCCATGTAGAAAACAATTTCATTACTTATTAATTTATTCATTTTTGCTCATAAAACATTAGAAAAAGTGTATAGTTAGAATTTCATTCCTCCGCTGTGTACACACTCTCCCCTTACAGAGGTGCTTGTGACCTTCTGCACATCAAGAAGCACATTTGCTTTCTGGTTTTTAGTTTCAGTTTGTGGGTTTTTTTAATGTAGAACCATTCAAGCTTCAGTGACAGTAAACAATCATCTCTTTGCCTGCATTTCTGGGAGCCCCAATGTGATTTCATTACCACTGTCCTCAAATAGTTCCCATTACCAGTTATCAGCAGGAGGAAAATTGATTCCAGAATGTAAACAAGACAATGCTTTACCTTCACTTTAGTATGCAAAAAATTAAGATTTCAAGAATATTATTACTTAATTTGCATCACATACAAACTAAGATGTTTGTCTTGCTTTTATGTCAGATATCCAGGAACCATTTTGAAGTGTCTTGACAAAATTAATTGTAATGTTACTTGATAGCTGGATGCAGTAAACACCAGTTATAACATTGTTAGGGCTGCATATTGTTCGTTTGAATACATTTATGTAAAGCACATAGTTATTTTCTGACCTTATGAATTCCCTATTTCTTTTAGCAAAAATTGACAATGACTGTTAATGAAATATTTTATACTCATAAACAGATACATTCTCAGACTCTGAAGGTTATATATCATATAGATCACCTGGCTTCTACACTCACTTTATGAGTAAATGACAGAGACATTACTGGGAGGAATCCGTGAATCCATGTAATACTTGATGTGTTTCTTTTATTCTAAAAGAGGCAACTTTACACAAATCACAGTGCAAATATTTTTTATAAAATCAAAACATTTGTGTATCAATGCAGTATTGATATAAACTATGAAAATAATACAGTATTAATATGTTACTGTAATTAGAAGTATTTTTAATTAATTATTTTAATACAAAAAATAAGGCTGCTTTTTTAAAAGAAATGGTTTTGAATGCTCCTATTACTATCAAATGCTTCTATCACTATCAAATGAATGCTCCTATCACTATCAAAATACATCCATAAAAAGTCAGCCACCTTATTGTTCAGCTAAACCAAAACCACACTGCTTTTATATTGTCGTTTCAACATGATACTCTCTTATTTAAGAAACAAAATATTTCCAAGGGATAGAGAATGAATTTCATCCCATTATGTAATGATCTTTTTGTCTTGGGCAATACTCAGCATAGCAGTTTTAGTGGTATAATATTTCTTGGGTGGCAAAAATTCAATAATAAGGAAACCAAGTTATTCAGTTATGAAAGCTGTCTGTTTGGAGACAGACTATTAAACAACACTTGAGCTTTCTGTTTATTTTTGTGGTATTTATAGTTATGGCTATGCATTTGTGGCTTGCTCTTGGTAAATATTTCTCAAATGCAGTTGCTGTAACAGATAGCACAAACCATCATGACTTCAGCTGTATTGTTTTTCTCAGAAAGAAAAAGGAGAGGCAGTGGAGGACTTTTGTTGCTGTTCACTTTGCTTCTACATCTTATTCTTCACTGTCCTGTTGCTTTATAAATATTGCATTTATATTACTTTTTATAAAGGTGTTTTTATTCCCCGTTATTTTAGTACCTGAACATCCCATACATGAATGCTTTTATGCTCATAGATCCCTTTGAGATGGAAAATAAACAAAATGCTGCCAGTAGAGCTGAGGGGGGTCTAGTTTACAGTGGGGAATCTATTTTGTAAAGGATTAATCTATTTTTAAAAAAATCTATTTTTTAAAAGCAGTGCTACAGCTTACCTCAAAATTGCCCTGACTAACTTCTTATATTGCAAGTGCACAAATTAATTCAAGGACTGTTTAAAATGTCCTTCAGGACATGCAAGAATTTGTATGTTCATGTAGGCAACAGGGCAGGGCAGGGAAGGTAGGTGACAAAACTCTTGAAGAAGAGGACATTGACATTCTAGTCATTCTCAGAGACATGGATATAATTCAAGCAGATCCTCTGATGGTCAAGTGGCAGACCAGAGAAATAAATTCAGACTTCTCTAGTGCAGGCTGATATCAAGTCACTCTAACTATTTCTACTTTAGTCTGCCAATAGCTAAACAGAGAGAGCCTGTGAATTCAAGTTTCCTAAGCAAACTATTCAGCACTACTGTATTTTTATTAAGCTAATTAAAATAATAGAAATATCCACACATTAAAAAAAAAAAAAAATCCAAAGCTTGAAACAGTATTGATACATAAAAAATAATCAAAATCAATCCATGGAGCCCCTCTTACCTCTAAAATGACAATGTTAAAATCATAGGCTACAAAATAAGCGATGTGGTTTAACCACAGGTGGCAAGTAAGTACCACTCAGCCGCTCACTAACTTCCCTTCACCCCACCGCACTCCCAGTGCTGAGAGAAATCAGAAAGAAAAGGTAAATCTCGTGCATTGAGATAAGAAAAATTTAGTAATGGAAACAAGATATTACAATAATATTATTAGTTTCAATAATAAAATATTCTAATAATGTTAATAATAATAATTGCAATGATAAGGAGGGAAACTAATAGAACAACAAGCGAAGCAAGTGATGCACAACACACTTTCTCACCACCCACTGACTGATGCCCAGCCTGTCTCTGAGCAGCAATCAGCCCCTTCTTGGTAACTTCCCTAGTTTATATACTGGATATGATGTCCTAATGGAAGGAATATCCCTTTGGCCAGTTCAGGTCAGCTGTCCTGGCTGGGCTCCCCTCAGCTTCTTGTGCACCTCCTTACTGGTAGAGTTTACAGGAGACACTGAAAAATCCTGGATTTAGAGCAAGCACTACTTAGCAACAACCAAATTGTTATTCTGATACTGAATAGAAAGCACAGCACTGTATTAGCTAGGAGAAAAATTAACTCTGTCCCATCTGAAACAAGGACAATAATTTATTGAAATCACAGATATTCACTTAGGTGACTCCGCCTTTAAGTTATTAGTACCTGAAATGTACCTTTCCATTTAAAGAAAAACACAAGACATAAATTGCCTAGTTGAAAAGCTCTTAAAATATAAGTGGGATAAGGTAAAATAAAACAGGTGTACCTCTGGAGGGATTAGAAGCCACTGGAAAAATATATATGTTGTACCATGTTTCACTGCTGCCCAACATTGTAAACCAGCAAAGAAATTAAGAATTCTGCCCATTTTGTTCAGTGGCAGAAAAGACAGAGATATTTTACAGAGATATTATTTTATTTTCTGGGACTGTTCCCTGGTGAAATTTATCTTAGTCCAGAGGCTCCACAAATTGCAGGCATCCAAGATGTCCACCTCCAAGGGCTGCTCAGCTCCTTGGAGGGATGGATCCCTACAAGATGGAAACCAAAAACCTTATAAAGTCTGCTGGTCCAAGAGGCTAGATGCCATAATCTAAGTGTAGAGAATGTATTTAGTGTACCAAAACACTCCATCAGTTTTCAGCACAGAGTGATACCTCCTAGGGAGAGGATTTAGTTCCTTTTGCACAGCCAGATCAACTGAAGAACAAAAGACCTGAGAAGGAAGAGAGGACTTCAATATCTGCTCACAAAACTTACTGAACTTCAGCTTCCAGAAAAGAAGTTGCATAAAAGTTATAACACTATAGTAGAAGATTGTGTCTTCCTAACATTTTGTTACTTTCATATTGTTACCATGAAAGACATAAATGTCATCTGCTATATACTGGGAGAATTTTTCCCTATTATTAAATCACCAATTAGTTTTTCTCTCTGAAATCCCAATAAAACACTCTTTAATTAAACCTTACTTCTGTAAACAGTTGATAATATTATGATCATAACAAAATGGTTTATCTAAGGAACATCTGAACACTAGTGACAGTGAAAACAGGCATTGATCATAATTTGAAACATTAGAGGTCTTTTGAGATTCTCACTACATAACAGCTATCTCAAAAAGTTTCAACTGAATTTTTCTTTTCAGCTGGTAGCATATTCTTTCTTTACCACTTAACTCTTCCAGGTAAAATCCTACCTGTACAGATTTCCAGGCAGGTATGCCAGGGTGCTAAAAAAGTGATTGAAATACAGATTTCGTGCACATTAGGGACTGGTCCTTGTATACTTCAGATGGGCTTCCCAGGTGGAAGAGAGCGCTGGCAGGATTTGTGTGTTGTGACTGTAAAGAGGAATGGTGGGTGGAAAGCATTAACACCTGCAACCACAGTACACTGTCACTCACTTGCCCTTCCTCTCTTCTCTCTGAATGCTGATCATCAGGGTGTACCTCTCAAGCCTAGGGGTACCTGGCCTCCAGGTCACCACAAAAGGCCAATGTTATCACGCAGGAAGAGAGTCAAAAGTGCAGACCAGTGGGATTTAAGAGAATGAGCCATCTCCCATGGAGAAGCTTTATGTGACCACTCATCATGTGTCTTCTTTTAATATTCAAGGTGACTAGCATCAAAGGAACAAAATGTAAATTAAGAAGAAAAAAAAGATATAAATTAATACAATGAAGATATCAATATAATATATAATAATATATAAAATAATAAAATTAATCTGAATATGTTTAATTATAAGCTTTATCAATGTTCTCCAGGTATGTTTTCTGGATTATGTCATTATGTCTTTGCTTCTAGAATTACACCCATCTTGGATTATGACTGTTTCAGAGTTCTGTGCATTTTATGAGATGCATACAGGTGTACAAATATACTTCTATCCCCCTAAATCTTATTTTTGACACAAAATTCCTGCTGGAGATATAAGGATCTTTTAGGGCTAATGATATGTAAAAGACAGAAAATAGTCTCTGCCTTGTCCACATATGGAATCTGACTTCAAACACAATGTGCTCTACATATTTATTCCTGCTTTTTACTTTAAATGCTAGACCCAGTGTCATTTTTTCCTCTCATCTTCAATAACAAAGTGCTAAGATCATATCCCTCTATGACTCATCAAATAGGGAACTTTAGCTAGATTAACAGGAACTGAGCAGGCACAGTCCTGAAAAACACTGCCTCATTTTGCATTCTGATCCAACAAGGTAAAGATTTCTTACACACTTCAGTGGCTTGGTGAAAAAAGTGTATCTGCAAATTGGAAATCTTAGGTAATAAGACATTTAGACACCTCAGTCTCTAATCTCTCCCATTAGTCATTTTTATCTCTGTGTCTACCAGATATTCATACATGCAGACATAAATATATTTTGGAAGTATTACTGCAAATCAAATATACATGTTTTTCATTTTTTCATCTCATTACCCTTCAAATACACCTTGGGTTTTTGGTGATTTTTGTTGTTGTTGTTGTTGTTCAGGTAGGTCACTGTCTGTCCCTCAGTTTGTTCTTTAAATAGCAATATCTTAGTGGGGGTTTGCTCACCACTGTTCATTCACATTAAACAGGAGGAACTAAATCTCTCTGAAGTGGTAATTAAATTCTTAAACAGTGGGCTACCACCATCCACAGCAACTTGCTGCTTGGAAAGGCTAGTCAGAAGCTGAGGCGTTAGAGCAAAACTGCTAGCTGGAAAAGCAAAGGTAAACATGGGATCCCTGTGGTTTCAGTGGCTGCAGCTGTGCAAGTGAAGCAGCAGGCCAGCAGGCAGGCGATGGGTGGTGTGTGTTGCATGGACCTGGGAGAAAGCCAAACAGCATATTTTCCATTGGCCAAGATAGTTACTGAAAAGGCAAATCTCGGAATTTTAAGATGTCCACCCAACATGCTGGAAGAAGGACAAGAGGATTAAACGAACAAACCCATTCCCTTGAAACAGTGGAACAATACAGTCAAAAATTTTTGTTCTGGCAATCAATTAAAAAGGCTCCATGTACTGGGTGATTGCTCAGGCTGGAACAGCTGTTTAGTATTACTAGAAGAGTTTGGTATTTTTAGCAGTGAAGTCAGTGAGCTAACAACAAAATTTGCTACTTCAGTTTTTTGTTTCAGGAGAGCAGGCAAGTACCTCTGAGGCACCTTTCAATAGAACAGGTGGAAATGTTTCATAAAAATATGTTTTTAAATTAATGATTGGAAAATATTTGCTTGTTGCAATGACTTCTGTTATTAGACAAATTGGGAGACCATGTTTATAAATCTTTATCTTTTTAGTTAATTGTAATTGTTTTTTAATATTTATTTAAATTTATTTTTATTTTTCTATTTATTTGTGTCTATTTCAGTTTATATTTAGGAAGAAATTCTGTACTGTGAGGGTGGTGAGACACTGCAACAGGTTGCCCAGGGAGATTGTGGATGCCCCTTGAACACTGACAGTGTTCAAGGCCAGGTTGGATAAGGCCTTGAGCAACTTGGTCTAGGAAGAGGTGTCCCTGCACATGGCAGTGGGGGTTTAGACTAGATAATCTTTAAGGTCCCTTCCAACCCCTTACCATTCCATGATTCTATGATTATTTCGTTATATTTTATACTGATAATGATATAATACATAGTTTCTCATCTACCCCTATAATTGTTAAATATATTTCTTTGAAATTTTGTGAAATATTTCCTAAATCCCCCTCTAACTAATATATACCAAACCTACTATTATCATCAATGTGATTGATTTAGCTCAAATTCTGTTTTCAGTTGTGATCTGTCTTTCATTTTCTTTAACAGATATTTCTGAGAAGCTGTTATCTAACACAATTTCACTGGAAAAAAACAAACTAAACCAAGCAACTAACCAAAAAAAAATCCCAAAAAACCACACACCTGCCTGAAGATTCATTCTTGTTTCTGAATGTGACCATATCCTCAGTTTAATGAATAAGGCCAATTACAAAATGTTTTTCTAATTTACCCTCAGGAATTTATTAAAAAAGGTAGGAATTTTTTTAGCTGACAAAAGAGTTAATCTCTACAATAGGTGCAGGCAGTTTATTAATTTCCATGAGCTCTCCTGGGACCTGAAAACTTTGTTCAAGGCTGATTCATATTTTTTTATTGTGATGCTATCAGTTGTTCGTGACAGGAATCTGTTGATATTGTAAATGTTCTGCTTTTTGTGCAAATCTGTGTACATGCACTATTATCCTGAAAGGTTTACTAGGAATTAAGTTCTCATTAATCTAAGAAATTATTACAAATCATGAGAAAAGAATAGGAGAAACACAGAGAAAGAGTGAAAAACTGTTGATAAAATGTAGATTCAGATACTAACATAATGCATTAAAGACATTTGTGCCCATTTTGATTTTGTTATAGTGAATTGTGAGGAATCGTGTTAGCTTTAAAATTTTTTTTAATAACAACAATCATCAATGATTTTTTTTTTTTCTCACAAGGAAAACCTTAGTGTATATCACAGAAATCTTGAATTCCACCATATTTTTCCTATCACTGCTTTGGCAAACCTGATGGTGACTAGTTTATTTTTATACCTTTACTACTGCACCAAAGCTTGGTGAATCATACCATAGCTGATTTTTGTTATGACAAGCTCTTTCCATAGGAACAAAGTTATGGAGTCACTTTTCACAGGCTTATATATGGGCAGCTATTTCTTCATATTTTCACAGAAATCTTCAGAACTAAATCAAAGCTGCTTCTCAGTAATTTACAAAGAAATTACATTAACTGATTTTTCTTGGTTCTTAGGTTATCCCTTCAAGAGCTAGCACTTCCGAGCAGTAGATCAGCCTGAGATAAATGCTGAATGGGTTTCTACAAAGCAGAGTGACAAGAACAATGTAAGCCCGTCTTAGGTGAAATGCAATAGTACAATTCAATGTAACCTTTCTCCCCCAGTCCCTGCCCTTTTCCTGTTATTCTGATCAAAAGCCTAACCACATCTCCCTTTAACAATTGGCTATAATCACATTTTGCCTCTCTTATCTGAAGGGCAAGGAGTTCAGGCTAAGTTAAAAGGCAAGTAAAGAGACATGGATGTCTTGCAGAGCACACCCAGCTATTGCTTCTAGGGTATGGCACAAGCTCCAGGTCAAGAGCCTCTGCTCAGCTCAGACACAGCAAGCCATAGAGAAAGATGCACATACTGACAAGTGAGGCCCTGGAGCAATGTGGTGCTCCCACAGTGAAAAGACAGTTTTTGTCATCATATGATTGCTTAGCACAGTGTCCAGATTTAAAATTAATTAGAAAAATATTACTTACCGTTCAAAAGTCTTGATAAATTTTTATTAAACTCATGTTTATTCATAAGGCTTACACAATATTTCTTTAAAAAAAAAAAAAAAAAAGAAAGGTGTATTTTTACCATATAAACATATTAGGTTTGTATCTCAGAGTAGGAATTTAAGCTTGATTAAAATACTAATGGTTTTGATATACTTAAAATGAAAAAGATCAGAATTAATTCCTCAAAATTTATATGGACTGGGAAGATAAGTGGTGAAAATTTGTAGGTTTCTTATACATATTGTAGAGATAGATACAATTTCAGAAAAATTTGTAATAGAAACTGAGGGACTCAGTTTTCAGTAGGAAGACTTTCTGCCTAAGTGGTAACTCTTTCTCAAGGGCAGTTTCAATGTTTTCGTCTCTCCAGTCCCACACACCAAGAGAAGTTCTCAGCTTCTCTGATACGTGAGAGGAGAGAGGTTGCCCTTACAGACATGCACGGAGGCCTTTGGAAGACAGGGAAGATAAAAGTGGCCCTGAGAGGTGGGAACTCACCTTTACCTCCCTGAGGCCCAGTGCACAAACCGCTCTGTTAGGTTTTTGTGTTCTGGCCTTCTAAATAAACTTTTTTCATAATTCTTCCCACTTCCTTGGCATTTCTGGGGATACCCACATATCTTAGCATGCAATACAGTGTAAGAATAATAAAAATTAATTCATATTTTCAGCTTTGAAAGCACTATATTTGCATTTCAAGAACACATTTTTTATATATATTTTATATACATATATATATATTTGTATAATCTTTTTGTATTTTATTTATTTATTTAGCATCCCAAAGGTAAAGACAAAATTAAAAATTACTAATAGCAGGAGGTCATGTGTGTTAGATTTAATCCAACACAACCGAGGACCTGCAATAATTTAGTTTGTATAACTACCTGCTCACTCCACTGTAACCAGAAGACTATCTTATACTGTGACCTCTAAGTAGTGATAGTCCCTCTGTGTACATCCTAGGGAAGTGATGAGTTGTCCTGTTCTTACACTTTCATTCAAGGTTACCTTGGCAACCACTTGATAAGATGGTGCCATAGTGTCTGTCCAGCTTTTTTTGCTACATCAAGAGTTTATAGACTAGAAAATTTTGAAAGATGGTTTTTCCCCCTAGGGCTTGTAGACTCCATATAGATTTCTTCCCATATTAATAACAAACATGCTAGTCTACTTGCTAACAATCCTGTGAATTTTCTAGCGTTATTTCTCATATATGTATGCAGACACTGACTGAACTGCTCCATATTCTACTGAATGCGTTTACTAAATATTTATTTTTAACTTATTTTTCTCAAATTTATGTGACCATACTTTCTTTGGACAGGGTTGTTTCTGTTCATCATCATTCTAAATTCTGCTTGTCACGAATATTCAACCATGCAAAAAATATTGACTAAGGTCTAAGGAAGACAGGGATGGCACAAGTATAGTTTTGTTTTATATTAAATTAGTATAATAAGATTATTTAAAAATATAATTGAATATTAATTTGATATACTGACATACAGAAGACAGATTTAAAAGATACTGTTTTCTGATACAATTTCTGAAACTAGGCAGGTGAAGAGAGGAGAGAAATAGAGACTGTATTATTGTCATCAGTGAGGGAAAGAATAATCCATGAGCTCAAACAAAAGTATAGATGAAACATGGGTCATGGACCCTGGAACACCAAGAAATGTAGTTGGAGCCTGTACCTTCTTTGACACCAGATAATCCATTTTGAGGTTTTTCTTCTTTGAGGTTCCCGTGGTTGGTGATGAAGGTCCAATCCTCACTGCAGGTGTAGTAGAACAGAAGTCCATTGTCAGACACAGGAGAAATTAATTGAAAAACCTCCCAGCTCTGCTGTTTCCATTTTTACATCATGTTTATGCTTTCAAATGCTTCTGCATTCATAGAGGTTAAAACCTTGAAAACAAAATTATTCCGGCCCTGAACATCCCATCATAGACCTGTCTGATCAATCAGGCAAATCCAGCAGCGCCTGCATACTGACCCAGGGTAAACTTCAGACATGGCATCCAGCAGCTGCTTCAGTGAGATCTGGCATAGCTGCTTCAGTTCTCAGAGAAAATGGGATTATTCAGGGTGAGGATGAGGGCATCCTTAGAAAAGTCTATATGGGAAAAAGTAAAATTTCATGTACTTCATATAGGCAGTAAGAGAAGTTATTTTCAGTGGCTGTTTTTGTGAACTGTTTCTCACAGTAGGTAATAAGTCATAAAATTTCTCTCTGGCAAATTATTTTGATCATATTATTTTAAAGTACTTTCATTTTAGTTGAAACTTCATGTGACCTGCATTAATAAATCTTCCTATTATGACCTCTCATCTTTAAGTACCCCTTTCACCATTGTCTTTCTCCTACGTGATAAAAAAGGGAAAAAAAAAAAAAAGGCACTTGATACAGTGTGAACTGTGGACATAAAAGCAGGTATCACAGTAACAAATTTTGATGTTTTTTTATAACTAAGGTTCTTGGTCATTCTCTTTAGTACATAATTTTCAACTCTAAGAATACCTAAATCACATTACTCTGAGGTCAATTTGTCAGGACTGAAAGCACTTGGGTGAAGGTTCACTTGGAACATTTGAAAGGAGGTGAAGAGAGAAATAGTCTTTTTCTCCTCATTCATTTACTCTTTAGAAGACACTGATAACTCTACATTGCAGTGGAACTTAGAGAACAGTAGTATTATGTTGGGGTTGGATTGGGGCCTGGAGCAGGATTTGATCAGTGGAAAGATAGCTCCCCAGACCAGGAAACCAAGATATAGGAGGAGAAACTATTTGGGCCCTGGATTTGTCCTTGGAAGTTGCTGTGAATTACAACTCAGAGACAAGACAGCTTAAGTGAATTATTGCTGTCCTTACCCAATTGTAGTTCCCTTAGTTATCTGTAGACTTACCCCTCAACCCTATGTACTGTCCTATCCCATCACTAAGTTTTACATAGACCACCCCTATACCATCCTACTTCTATCCCTTTCCACACATACCCCTATAAAACCCTGTTCCTTTTTATAATAAATGAGTTTGCCATTTTCCAACAGCCCTGTGTGATCTCTGTTACTCTGCTAGCCTGGACTGCGTCCCCCTGCTCTCACACAGAGCAGGGGCCTGGTCCCTGCCGAGCACCAGGGGTTTCCCCGCAGACTCTCTGCTTCCCTGAACCCAAACCGGGTCAGTATTAAAAGCTCGGATTTTGTTCTTCTGAATTTTGAGCTTGTTTACTCTATAACATCCTTTTTTTTTTGTTCTCTGAGTATCATGATTCTTATATAGTATTTCCTTTTTTAAAGTCAGAAAGACTCACCAAAACTAATTATTTAAATTCTAAAAAAAAAACCCAAACAACTAACAACCAGTTTGGGGTTTGGTTTGTTTGTTTGTTTTTAATAAAAAAAGAGAGCAAGGTTTTATTATTTTGCATGACAGTTTAATACAAAAATATTAAACAAGCTCTGTCATAGTCACTCAACTTTGCATTCATAAAGTCATAATTTGTTTAAGTCATGACTCATGTCAAGAGTAGCTTGAATGGACATTCTATCACAAAAGGATAGTTTTCCCATTTAATAACTACAATTCTATATGTGGTACTTGGTCTTTTCAGCAAGTTAGTGCTAAAATTAGCGTTCACTGCTTTCTTTTTATCCTTTTTTCTTTTTGGCATGTTAATCTAGTATGATTTTATTTTCTTTTTATTATTGACATGGATAAGCTGATTTCAGCTTCCTTTAAACAAAAAATAAATCTCCAGGGATGGGGGAGGGGGGGAGTGTGTTGTTTTCTTCTTTATTATTATTTTAATGCCTCGGTAATCATTTGACAAGTTGTAAAGTGGGAGTTGAGAACTGCTGAGGCTGACAAATTCTGCTTTAAAATTAAATGTGTAAGAAATTTCAGTGTGTGGTTTGCAAAGAGAGAAGGATGCTTAAGTACTTGAAATAGACTAGGTGAAGCTTCACCCACTCAAGTACAGTAATGTGGTGCAGTGGCCTAAGGAGGCACTCATTTCTCTACACTGACAAGAAAGACAAGCTAATTTAAAGACAAGGACTAGAATAACTTAAGCCTACATTAAAGATTTCAGTAGCCTGAAAAAAAAAAAGACACATTAGAGCTTGAATTCAATGTTTTAACCTGAGCAGATAATCTAGGTAAATTCAAAACTTTATGCAACACACCCTGTATCACAGCCTGATTCTCTGGAGGCGCTGCAAAACCAACGCTGCTGTGTTTTGTGATTTTAGAGCTGGCTTAATATGCAGCATACTCTTTTGTATTTCACAGACACATTGTGCCTTCATTGGTTGAGATCTCCCAGCAAATCTAAAGTTAAAAGAAAAAGACACTTCTGAAGTCAAGACTGTTGTTTTAATTAAAAAAAAAAAAAAAAAGAAAAAGAAAAAAGTTGTGGATTCTATTTACCCACCCTTTCCACAGGTAGTATTAGCACTTTTAAGTTATTTTTTAAACAGCTAGGAAGAATGTGTTGGACTCAAATTTTGTAGCAGTACGCATGTAAATTGGAATTATTGACAGCATCAGTTTTATTAAAAATTAATTTTGGTCATGCTAGAAGGTGGACTAGTGAATATCTAAGGTTCTTTTCAACAGTACGCTTCTATGGTTTTGAAAAAAACTGACAAATCCAGAAGCCTTTGCGCTTGAATAGATAAAGACAAAAATTACGAACTAAATGCTTTCAGATCTGACTATATTAAGAGATGTACCATGGAAAATAAAAAAAATAATTATTATCTACTGTTTGTAGTAAGCATACAAATTTGTGTGTTTCTGCAGCAACCTCGGGAATCGCTAAACTTCTGCATGCTGCACAGAATTTTCCTTTTAGCAAGAAAGACATCTAGCGCTGTTCATTTCATCTTGAAATATTTTGCAGTAGTCTTTGTTATGAAAACCAGAAGAAATCCCCAGTCAAAATTTTCTGAGTTGCCTGTTGTGGGCTTGAAATTTTATCTACAAAGTCCCACACAAACTATTCTGTTTTAATCATTCCAGTTTACTTCCAGCACACTGGAAATTTACCAAAGACTTTTAACTAAACAGTTATTTACCAGATGGAGTTGTTAAAGGAAATTGACTTTAGTCTGAAAAGGGACATTGACTTTAATTTGAAAAAGGAGATAATATTTTATTAAGAGATGAAAATGCTTTTTAAGTAAACTTTATAGTTAAAAAATAAAGGGACACTTTAGCTTTGTTAATGTAAGAACTATTTTCAAATTAACAATTTCTGTTAACAAGTCTAGTAAGATGTTCACTAACAGGTGGCCACAATACCTGCACCCTCTTTTATATTTTTATCCCTGAAACATCTTTAGTTTTGCTTTCTCTGCAGAACCCTGAATTCCTTCCTTAATGGAATCCGATTGACAAACCTGTATGCTAGTCTATATGGAACAAGAGTTTACAGATACCAGAGTAATACCATTGAAAAGATAATTACTTATTCATCAAAATGACAACTATAACTTGGCAAAGGAAGAATAAACTTCTGCAGTTTGTTCTATTCAGCTCAGAGTTCCCACATATTCAAAATTATTCTTCACATTTCTTGTAAAGACACAGATTTGTTTTACAAAATTTCAAGGACAGGTCAATTCCTTCCTAAGTAGGGCAGTCAGAGGAGTTATATCTACTCATAGAAAAATTAAATATTATGCAATTCCAAACTATCTTGAGCATAATTTATTTTGGTTTTGTGCTCCCATATTATTTTTAATTGTAATCCCAAACCCAACTCAGAATTCTGTATACGGCTCTTGGTCACAGAGCAGTCAGTCTGGCCAGCTATGTAGTTCAGTAGATGGAAATTGAAATGCTTCATCACCCCATCTGTGCCACTAAGCTGGCAGGAACTCAAGACTTTCAGAACAGTACTCTTCGGATTTCTCTGAAATCAGACTAGGCAAAAAATAGAGAATTATTTCACAGAAATTTTCACAGAATATTCTAAGTTGGAAGGGACCCAGAAGGATCATTGAGTATAACTCTTAAGTGAATGGCCCATACAGGGATCAAACCCACAACCTTGGCGTTATTAGCACCAAACTCTAACAAACTGAGCTAAACTCAGGGTTGTACTGTCATAATGGAATGTTTTCACTTTCCCAAATTGACAGTTCTAAAATTACCTTCTCAATATTTTATTTTTTTTTTTTTGATTTCACATCCTTCCCTGTCAAAGTTTTCTAGTTAATCTAAGTTCTAGCATGTGAATTGCATTATTACTTAGCTATCATGGCTATTCAAATGATTAAGGAGGAAAGAAGCTTTAGCTTTTCCACACTTGCCTATGTGTAATTTTCCAATAGTTGGATGCAGACTCTCAAGTATGGAAAGAGAAAGCAGAATCTCTATGCATGCAACTTGCCTCTTCCCGATGGAGGACTAGGAGGAATTGAGGTGGAACTAGCATTCTTTCTTCCCTCAAAGAATTAATAAGTTTCAATTTGTGGAGTGACAAAAGCCAGCAACATACTCTGTAAATGGCAGAAGTTACTATGATTTCTATTTCCTTTCAAAGAGGGGTCCTGAGATAGCTCGTGAATGATAAGGAGCCCATAAAATCTTAGACTAACTCGTTGCATTTTTCTCCATTAAAACTGTCAATGAGAGATTGTATATGGAATATACTATAAACCCAGAATAATTTTTAATAAGTTAATGTAAATTAAGGTTAAGATTCAGATGGTTTTAGTCACTTTTAAACTTGGGAAACCAGGGTTCCTTAGATATAATTAGGTGATATTTTCACAAGATTAGAGGACAAGATATTTTCCTCTGCCTTTCTAAATCAGCCAAAATAGATACAATAGGAAAACAAAACAAAACAAAAACACAGAAAAAACCTCAGAGTTATGGGGTTTTTACTGGAAACATTTTCAATGACCAACATTTCTAATGACTGCTGTACAAATAGCAAGGTACAGCTGCCTGTTGGCTGGTCCACTTGGGGTTATCATAAAACAGAATGAAGTTCTTCCTCTTCTGTTCTGCCCTTGACATTTTACTCAAGCTAACTTCTTTCTTTACCTTTGATGCCTTCGTATTTCTCAAGCTCTGGCAAAAAGCTGTGGAGTATATTCTATTGTTGTCCTTTTGTAAAGCAGTACCTGGTATTTTGGCCTTTCAGAGGCAACTTTCTAATAGAAGGAAAAGTAGTGACATGGAGCTCTGCTGAGCTTGTTTATTTGTAGAGTGTATGCCCTTGAGTAGCTCCACACTAGGTCAATAACACAGGAAAACCTCTGCTTTCCAGAGTCCTAGCTCAAACACCAAGAAAAAACAGAGCTCTGAAAATTATCCCCAGTTAAATCTTCGTGGAAGAAAGCAATTTCTTCCTCCTTTTGCCAGAAGGCAGACTAAGAAACTGTGTCAGCTGTTTTACACAAGTGATAACTAAACAGCATTATCTTCACCCAATGTACAGAGTTTACACAAATTTAAAAAAATTCAAAGTCATATGTAACATTTCCATCTTATGTTTCTCACAAGAAAATTATTTTCTCACTACAGAGCCTTACTGTATATATGCCAAGAGATCTCAACCAAATAACTTTGCTAGGAGTATCAGAATAAGAACTCTGGAGGAAAAGCCATGACCAGAATCTAATTGCTCAGTCACACCACTTATGTGAAAAGAGATACTCAGCAGTTTGAGTGTGTGAAAAACTGAAACCTTGTTTTACTAAAGACCTAAAAAGATCTTTTCCTATTGCTTACAGGTATCCTTAGTCTTTAGCTGCTGTTGTCAGTTAAATGGTCACTTATAGATCTTTCAGTCTTTGATGTAAGACTCGATTTACTCAGGAATAATATATATATATATATATATTAAAACTTTCCATTTTCACATACAGACCTACACAAAATATTTTCCTTCTCCTGATTCTTGATTTCCTATGTCTCCTAATATTTATTCAAATAAACATGTTTTTCAATGTACATCCATAACAGAAACATTTAGACAAACTACTTTTTTGCATTATTGTAAACTCTACATCTCATATGCCCTTTGTTAGCACTTCTTTTCTAGTGAAGAAGTTAAAGCAATACCAGAGAGGTTCACATCTGAAGCAGCTCCAAAAATGGTGCTATAAAAAGTGCTCAAGTGAAGGGATGCAGTTGCTTACTACCTATCAAGTTTGACTCACTCATATTCACCTTGGCACTTCTAAGCTCGACTACAGTGGTTAAATGACAAGAAGAAAGACAAGGAAGAACAGGGTTCTTTTTATCTCTGCTTCTCCCTCACATATATCGTGCATTCTCTGCCAACTTTAATACAGGTTCAATTTAATTCCAGAAAGGAAGTAAAAAAAAAAAAAGAAATAAAATACTAACCTCTCCTCTCTCTTTCTTTTAGGGGAAAATATGATCTTCTAAGTGGCCTAGAAACTTTAGATATCTGAAGAACTGCTCTTTAATCTATCATAACCTAGAAGATAGGCCTCCTCTTGAGCCCACCAGACTCAGTAGAAAGATTTAGATTGAATTCAGTAGATTTTGGATTAATTTTCCTGAGAGTACACAATTCATCTCATTCCTATTAGCTCTCTAAGTTGCCATAGTATTCCTGAAAATTCTTGCCTACAAATAAAGAATAAGTCTATACAGCAAACCAATTAATTTCAAAATTGCATAGGGACTTTTTAATTCAGTCCTTTATGTATGAGATTGTTTATACTGGAATTCTTTTTTTTTTTCACAGTATCACTGAACAAGCAAAACTCTTTAACTCAGTTGCTGTGAGCATCACTTCATGGGAGAAAATGCTATATGAAAATTTTAGGCCATGTGCAGAGCTAGTTGACTTCACCACACAAATTATTTCAAAGAGAGTTCAATATCTTCAAGGAGATTCATCAACATCTTCAACATCATCAGAGAGATTTGATAACACGTTAGTTTTAAGTCAATTTTTTTAATCATTCTTTCTATTTTCCAGGAGCAGCAACAGCTTACTTATCCCTCCTCAAGGCAAAATAGTTAAGATGCACTCCACTAGCTGAATGATGATTTGTCATCATCCATATGATCTCATTCCCATTCTAACCAAAACCTGAGAATATATGGGTTGTTTGTCCACAGAGCACTCCTGTGGGGCTGGGGGATACTCCAAAGACAATGAGAGCCATGCCTTAGCCTCACAGCCCAACTTCGTCCCAGTCAGAAACCCCATTCCAGAATGTGCTGTGCCTTCAGCACCCTAAATCAATGTCTGCATTCCTCCTCTTCTTTGACTCAGGTGTCATCTAGTGTAACAAAGAGGAAAGGATGACAAGGTAGGAAGCAGCAGTTAAAAATGACACTTCAGGACACACCAGAAATAGCAGAGGAGCTAAGACAATCACACTTGCTAGAAGTGTCAGGAAGCAGCAAGGTTCAAGCTAAAGGTGTTGCTTACAGGAATGAAGGGAAGATAGATGATAAAATAAATAGGAATCTAGGTCCTCAGCATTTAGCTAAAATCTGAAAACTTTGTATGTCAAACAGTTAAATGTAAGACTAGGAGTAATGTAAGCATTTTGTGCTACAGAAGCCATAAAATACAGTGCTCAAGTATAGAGACTGATCCTACTTTTTCATGATGGGTGTCGAAGTAGAAAATTCCCTTCCCTTCCCTTCCCTTCCCTTCCCTTCCCTTCCCTTCCCTTCCCTTCCCTTCCCTTCCCTTCCCTTCCCTTCCCTCCCCTCCCCTCCCCTCCCCTCCATTTCATAAATCATGTGCATTGAAACATTAAAAGGGAAATTCTACTCCATTTAGAGAAGAAAGCAATTTTATCTGTGTCTTTTGGAGGTCTGAATTATGTATATCCTGATAAATATACATATTCAGTTCCAATAGAAGGCATTTGCTTTTACCTCTTTGTACAGAATTAAGCATTTGCTTACCATCTGTACTGGAAGCACAGTAGTAAACTGTGAAAAAAATGTACTCTTTGTGAGTCTAAAGCATCCTAAAAATTCCTCTTACTGCAGCATTGGTGATTTTTGATCTAGAAATGAAGGAAGCAATTTCCCACATAAAATGGTTCCTCAAAATAACATCTTGATCTTTTTCACTATATATTTGACCCTCAGCGAAAGGTTAACACACCAGGAGACAGTAAATTTTAAGCAAAACTGAAATGCACAGTTTTTTCCCACTTTCAAACATAAATACAAAAAAAAAAACCAGCAAAAACCCTACTCAGACCAACTTTCCTTCTTTATAAAAACTCAGAAAGGAACAAGGCACTCAAAGGTTTTTCAATATGATTGCATGCCTTTGAAAAAACAGAACTAACATACACTTTTTAATTTCCCTTTACCTAATAAGTAGACTAACCTGAAAAGAAAATGTAGTCTACATCTCCATTAGGTACAAGTCTCCCTTATATACCTGTCTCCGTGATATACATCTCCATGATACAAGTCTCCCATGTATACTTGACATCAATTAATTTAGTGATAGAACACCAAACTTTTCCATCTGTTCACAGTTCATTAACATCACCACAATCTTATCCCTCCTCTCTACTTACCAGAAGAGTTAGACTAAGATGGCTGTGGACCTCTCAGTATGTCCTCATTTATACCCTGGTGGAAAATCTCTTTAAAAAAATCCTAAATCACATCTTCTCCTTGAGCAAAAAGAAGAGTCTCTCATGTGCTCCTTTCTTACTTAGGTTTTATGCCTTACACTTCAGAAAATATAATAATTTTCTCAAAAGCCATTGCTGCTTGTAATGGGGTTCAGGACCACAGTATTTATCCTAGCCTAAAAGATGTTGTTTTTATATATTCAGGCTTTAAAAACAAAGTTCTAACCTCTTGAAAGAGGTATCAAACATAATTTTCAACAAAAGGATTAGAATTAAAAAATATTTACTCTACATGCTATTAGTAAGAATTCTGTCCATAATGTCTGAGGCAGTTTTCAAAATGCCTTTTTGTTCTGTATGTTACGTACTGACAGCCTCTCTACAGGCTAAATCAAGGAGCTCTAGATTCTACTTAAGACATCCACTGTCACAAAAGATATTTCTCTTTTCATAGCCTCTAAAAATGTGCCACCTATTCTCACCAAAAGACCCAGTCATGGTTCATTCTCCAGCATTCATTATTTTCCCCACTCCCTTCCTCTCTATACTCAGTAAGAAAAAGCTTTTACTGTTTCTTCTCTTCCCTGACATGAGGGAGCCCCCGGTGGTCTAGTGGTTAAGACGCAGGGCTGGTACCCTTGAGACCGCGGGTTCAATTCCCGGTCAGGGAGCTCC
>JAWWES010000081.1:95959803-96034419 GCA_035583135.1 Lophotriccus pileatus | reverse complement strand
CTGCGCAGGCTCGAAGGCCTTATCTGCATATGCGGGTAAGGACCTTCCCCGGCTCTTCGTTCGCGAAGGCGGGCCATACTCTTCCCTGACTGGAGCAAAATAAGTGCACATCTCCAATTTCCATTGGTCTGCCCTACCAATCTTTTCTCTCAGAGACCCTGGTGGGTTTCCATGGATGTCTGATTTCTCCCAGAATTAACTATCCATACAGTAAAAGACAGTTGTATGTGACTTTTATAATTTTAAAAATAGACTTCTGTCTACATGAAATTCTCTTAAGGTCTTTTAGTGTTGATTCCCCTGAAGAAGCAAGGCTAACAGATAAAAGAGTCCTTAATGTCATCACATAGTTTCCACCAGACTCATTAAAAATTTTGTCAGAATTTAAATTATTCATGAGACAAGGGGTGTTTTTTTGCTTGTTTTTCCCCATATAAAGTGAAATTTAGTAATAAAGGACATATACTGAGCTATTCTGGTTGCTTCCTCTCTGGATAGAATATAGTAATTATTGTTCCCAAACTATTTTGTGCCTAAAACAAAACCTAGAGAGAAAAGTAGGTGGTTGAATATGGGGCTTTGGCTACTTCTTTGATGTATGTAATCAGCAAGTGAGAGGTTGTTGTCTTGGTATGTACTGACAAAAACACACATTTAAGTGAACTAGCATCAGTGATCATTTACAAGTGTTTTCATGCTAACTGAAGGAGCTCAAAAAGAAAGCCCTTGTTATTTATCAATTCTTTAAATTCGACTTGCTAATTTCTCATTTAAAAGTTGAAATCTAAATGCAATTACAATCTGAAAAGAACAGAAAGAGCATTAAAAAAAAAAAAGTTCTCAGTTTCCCAACTGTATTCTGAAGATTTCATTTTCAAACATGAATCTTTCACAAATGAACATCTAAGACCTTTTTCACAATATACCAGAACAGTTCTTCATTGCCATAAGTAATGTAGAAATGGAAAGAGATAAGCAAAAGAGTCTGACAGACAGCTATAACAGAAAGATTAAAAACGCTTATCATATATAAAGTTCAAGTGGAGTGCAGATTTAGCTACAATAAAACTGAACTTGCAGACCTTCACATTTTGCTTATATCTAGACTCAGAGAGTCTTGCTGCCTACTTCTTTAGAAATGTTTCTCATTTTATTATGAATATTTTCCAGAGTCTTAGATGCTTTGTGATTAATTTTGATGGGCAACTCAAAATGTCTGGTTTTTATCTATGGGAATTCTTTTCATTTAGTCCTTACTTATTTTAAAGATTACTTCTCACTTTGTCTCTTAGTTGGTAAATAAAGGAGAAATCTGAATGTTTGAAAAGATTTTTCTCCTGTTGCATGCTGTGAGGGAAGAGTTTGGACAAAAAAGAGAGAACTTTTTGTTTATTACAAAAGAAAGTTTTATTCCAATCTTCATACATGTCATAGAAACTGTTTTTTCTCAGGACCACTCCAGGTATAAAAGTTTGAGGGAGTTGGAAAAGTCCTGGTTAGTTATGCACAGACTTCCTGAGGATGGTATTGTTCTATTTAAATCTCAAAAAATTACTTTTTAAAGAGAAAGTCTACAATAGGCAAATTGAAAGGTATTGTCATATATTTTTTATGATACTGTTACGTAAAATATTTGGTATGAGTTCTGAAAAATCTTCCCACACATTCTTACACTTTATGAGTGTGAGAGGCAGAGAAAGAGAGCCTACAGCTTCTGAGTTAGAAGCTCAACACATCGTGCAATGAAATTTGAATCGAGTGCTTCAAATGATTAAAATAAAAGACCAGAATAGAAAGCAAGAGTTTCCTCTTTATCATGGTAAAATAATTCTTACAGCACAAGTGATCACATTTTGGGCATTTTCAATACTGTCCATTCTATATTTCTCTACATAAAATACATTGTATATGCATATCTTTATGTGGTTTTATATCTCCTGTGAACTACCTGTATGCTATGCACATAGTTCAAGTATGTGTAAATACTGATATATAATTTTAATAAAAGAGCATATTTTTTTCTTCATTTAGATAACATACCTTCCTTTTCTAAAGGTACTTTGTTCTCATCTTGTTCATTTTTCTCTACCTATTGCTGGCTTCACTTTAAATTCTAGATATTCTTAATAATCTTCTGTATAGTGTCTCTTCATCCTATGCTAATTTGAAGTCTGAGCTCCAAGTGGCACTTTTCATCTACCATCTTTAGTCCTCTGTCATCTGGGGCAACTCCTCAGTTTTATCATATTCCTGGATGCCTTGTGTAATCATAACCCAGGATGATATCCAACAACAGATTGACACCTACGTTCAAATGAATGGGCACGACATATCTGTCTTGGAATTCTAATCTATTAAAATAGAGTCAACACTGAATAGGGAGTCTGGAGAACTGGAATTCTAATCTATTAAAATAGAGTCAACACTGAATATGGAGTCTGGAGAGTTACTGTGTTAATCAGCCACTACGTTAGCATAATCGGAATAACTGCCTAGGCTCAGCTAATTATATTCCTCATGGCCTTTCCTTGGTTGTCCTATGAAATGTCCTTAGTACCCTGGTTGACTCTTCTACAGGAAGTGGTCTCATAGGTTTTATGACCTCTCTGCCAGCTCTGTGTATTTATCCTGGGTAGCAATAAATTGCCTTAAATGGTACCAGATGACTATATTTAGACAACTGAATAAAGATGGGATGCTGAAGGGAGCTTAGAAATGTTTTAAACTTGCAGACACTGGCAAGTAAAAATGTTAGCCATTTTAATCTAGAGTTGTCTTATTCTTTCATCCATATGTCCAATTTGCTAGGGGATCCGGATTATTTTTCCACTTTCATAGTCTACTAACAAATGCCTTTGTTCCCTATCCTTGATTTTAATCAGAAAAGAGAACAGTAATGGTAGGAAAAAGGAGAAAGGGTAGGCAATTTTTGACCCTGGTACAGGAGACAGGAAGACAGATAAAATTGTGAGAGGGTTTATGCTGCATTGTTAGATAAAGGACATCCTAACCTAAAGATGGAGAAAGTCAGAGAAAAGTCATCTAGTAAACTCTCAACAAAAAGAGATTTGGGAAGATTGTTCATGAGGAAAGGAAGAAATTAGGAAGTGGTTAAAATTTAAGCAAATTTTCATTCCTGAAACAACAAAAAATGAAATGTATTTATGAAAACTATTGTTTAGTTATAAATAGATATTTTTATTCTGCATTTGTTTTCAATTACTTTATTGCTGAAATATTTGAAAATATATTGATTTATATTAATTTAATTTTGAAATAAAGTCAAAATAGTTTTAAATCTATATGTTACAAGAGCTTAAAAGTTATTTGAAGCAATTCAATTCAAAATGCAATTATTATTCACTATATCACTATATGTGATTGTAGAAAACTCCTTCTGTGAATGGTTTTCCCACAGGAAAGTGGGATATATTTCCCCAAATATTCTTACAGTAAAGATGACTCTGTATTCTGTAGTGCTTTGTGGAGAACAGAGCAGCAGATGGATCTCCATCTCTTAAGTGTTTTCTGTTCACTTTCCATTTTCCTCTTGTAGCTTTCATCCATTTTCTCTCTGGTCTACTAGGACAAGTCTAAAACCTACCAATTCATCTAAATTCCAGGTCTCTTTACGTAACGAATTGATAATCTGAATCATTCTTGAGACAACGTAATGTTGCCTGAATCTTTATATTAACTTGTCACTGTGCACAGTACTGAGGAATTTCATTTTTATTGTAACCCAGGTGAGGATAGTTGCTGTTTAAGGGAAAGCACCCCAGGGCTCCCAAACTGCCCTGCTGCTGGGCAAGCCACCACAAGAGCTGTGACTTCCAAGGAAGTTCAAACCTTACAATGGACATGTCAGTCTGGGGGTCCACCTTCTGGAGAAGCAACAAATTGCTTGTTTTCACTTCCAATCAGAACAAAATCAAATTTTAAAGTTGTGGAAATGAGATTACTTTCTCCATATACCTTCTTATTTGCAATGTATGTTGATGGACCTTTATCTTTCCCCCTAGGAAAACATCAAAACTATTGCTAGCTTTTTTTTTACTCCCATTCAATGCAATTTTGACTTTCTAATTGTGTATTCTTTTGGTCAGGCTCACCCAATGCTACACAGTTGTAATGGTATTTAAGTTACTATACATTATAAGGACATACAGAGAAACAAATAGAAACAAATACCTCCCTACTCCTCTGCCTTAAGGTTCTTCCTTTCTTTCAGAGATTGCCTCTTACACACAGAAAGCAAAATGAAATTGTTTTAATGTATAGGATAAGGACTCAAAGAACATGCACTAAGGGACTGAGAAAACAATAGACACAGTGGAAGTACAGCTGGTTATAAAAAGGCAAAAATTCAACCCTTTTAATTTATGCTACAGATATGCTAACTAGCATTAATTACATACATCTTGTAGTCTTTTAGTTGAATTACATAGAAATGCTTTTCAGAGTGCGATGTTGATGCAAAACTTCAAACATTTCATACACAGTAACAGCCAAACGGGATTAAAAAAGAGGCACAGCAATAAGACAGCAGTGATCAATAGCCTATTGTTACATACTGAAAACTTATCTCCTGTAAAAAACCCAAGAGAAATAGTGTTCCCTTTTCTCCATCACAGGCTCAAAACTACCAAATATCCCCCTGATCCATCTCTTTGATCATTCTTCTAGTACCCTTCCTTTCACTTAATTTGAAGGTTTAGGGGAGGAAGAGAAGCTACAAAAATAATGTCCAACTAAACAAGATACTGTTCAAGAAAATTGAGGACTTTCAAGGTCAGATGTAAAATGGTTAAAGCAAAAGCTCTGATTTAATTTCTGGCTCTACCTTTGACTTAGTTTGTAATCATGAGTAAATAATTTTGCTACTCCTTTAACTTCATTGTAAGATTTTTTTAAAGAAAATGCAACTCTATTTTCACAACATTAAGATCTTTGGAGAATGCTGTAAACAAAAATCAAAATAAGAGAAAATTATATGCAATATGAATAGATACATTAATATAACATCATATTAATAGTACATTCATATATATATATGTAGATATATATAGATATAGATAATATAGATACCTTCTAATATGAAAATTATTACCGCAAATATTTAGTGTTCAGCTCTAAAACTGATGTAAATACCCTATGGTGTATGATGCAAGAGTAATGCTCTGATTTACACATATAATTAGAGATAATACCTTCCCAGGTGATGTACTACAAAGCTGATGAACCTCTCTTTGGACTACAAGTAGTAAAAATTTTGTCCCTCTTGTAGTTGGGACCAGAGTCTGATATTTCTTGTACTTGCTTACATGCACAAACACTGTAAAAATTTATGAGCTTGTCCATAGTAACTTTATATGTGTCCTTTAATTTCTGTCAGTCACTGTGTTGCACATTACTTCATGCTGTCAGCATGGCTCCTTCTAGTCACTGCAGGAGTGATAAACAAAGAAAATAATACTGAATAGTGCTGGATAGAGATGACTTTAAAAGCTTAGTAAAGGCAGAGGGCTTTTAGTTCAATTGACCCAAGGCAAACATGTAAATGACATATGTACCCTGTACTGTTCTAAAGGCATTTTAAAATTAAAAGAGTACTCTTGTACAGGCACACATAAAATTCGGATGCCAGTTATATACATATACTTTTGCATAGCAATGCAGGTGTAGATAGGTGGTATTCAAGAACCATCTGAATGCAATCATGTGCAATGTGCTGTAGGATGACTCTGCTTGATCAGGGAAGTTAGACCAGATGACCCACTGTGGTTCCTTTCAACCTTACCCATTCTGTGCTTCTGTGATACCAAACAGTCACATTTCACCAAACAGTTCTTTCACAAACTAGTGGTTTTGTATATGCTATTTAAGGAAAGTAGGCAAGTTTAGTGGTTACCTAGACTCTAATAAATGCAGGTGGACTCATTTTGTCAATGTTACAGGTAGAAAAATATGATCTTATGGAAGGAAGAAATTTAGAGGAGAACCCAACTTAACTGACACATCCAGAAAGTAATTTAATCTAAATAACATAAAATGTGTGTACAAGTTTGTTGAAAGCTCACCCAGAATTTCATTCACTATGGTATTTTGACTTCTTAGAGCCATAAATTTTCAGGAGAAAAAAAATGCCTAGATATCACTTGGAAAAGCAATAGTGACTTTGATTTGGAAAATAAAAAGCAACCAATGTGGACTGAAAGATTATAGAGAGAGACTATTTACAAGGGCACATAGTGACAGATAAGGAGGAATGGCTTTCAACTGAAAGAGAGTAGGTTTAGATTAGATATGAGGAAGACTATGAGGGTGGTGAGGCACTGGAACAGGGTGGGCAGAGGTGTGGATGCCCATCCCTGGAAGTGTTCAAGGCCAGGTTGGATGGAGCTCTGAGCAAGCTGGTCTAGTAGAAGGTGTCTCTGCCCACACCCAGGGGGTTAGGTCAAGATGAACTTTAAGGTTCCTTCCAACACAAGCCATTCTATGATTCTCTGATTAGTAAAGTCTCTATTAAGGTTAATAAATATAATTTTGTGGTGTTGGGTTTTCAAATGATTTTTCCTTCTACTTTTTTTTTTTTTTTTCAAAGAGAAGTCTTCCTTTTGCTTCTTTATCATCCCAAATAATGTGCACATTTTCAACAGTGGTAGAATATTCAAATCTTATTTTGTTCCTTATCCCAAACCCTTCTAAGCCTTGTCTAAGGACTGGTAGGTAAGATGGCTTCAGGAAATGAAAAAATGTGTTCTATTTTCTCTTCACATTCTCAAAATTAATTTTTTATTTTTTTTACCTAGAAATTTTATCTTTTCTTCCCAGTGATTTCACTAAAGTAGCAATTAGTAATATTCCTTTCTTCCATGATGAACATGTCCTGTCACAAGATGTTGAATTCTTAATTTTGAAAGAACTGTTCAGATAAGGGAGGAAGCACACAATGTTGGAAATAGAAATAGGAGAATATGTAAATAAATAAAAAAATTAAAAAAAAAAAAGAGTTTGAGGGGAAGATGGCAAAAGCAAGAAAAAATAAGAAAGTATGGGAAGAGAGAGAAAAATTAAAATAAGAAGTGGGAAAGAAAAATTATAGAGGTAAAATAAAGGAGATGCACTTATTTCATAAAGCTGTGAAAGCTTTAAAACTCCGAAGTACATAAGAGAGGAGGGAAAAACAAAACTAGTGATGCATATCTAATAAAATATTTGTTATTCAAGGTTTCTAAGAACATGAAAGCAAGACTTGGTAGTACAAGAACAAAGTATTTCAGCAAGTGCAATATGCAATACAGAAAAAAGCCAATTCTGTGTTGAAGTATTTATGTAAACAGCTGTACTAAAGAGCAAAGAACAGATGAAGTGACACCATGCAAGGGTCACAATAACAGAATTACATTAGTTTAGAAGTATGATGATGACCTAATATAGGATGTTTTCCTTCCTGTCATGGCATGTCATGGCCATGGCAAGGTGTATTTCTATATGGTTATAGAATCATAGAATATACTGAGTTGGAAGGACCTATAAGGATCATTCAGTTCATGTATTTGAGTGATTACTAGGTCATACTTCCCAAAAGTTAGTAAAAAAATATTTTTTAATACTGGAAGCTTATCTAGAACTAAATGCTCTTTTGGCACAAAGTTTTCATGCTGATCTTAAATATGTGTCAGAAGTATACATTGAGTTTCAAAGACAAGAAAAACAAAGAAAAGATTACTGTGGCCCAAATTCACAAAGGACTTGCAGAAAACTCAAATGCTTGTATTAAAAAGCATAATCTTCAAAATCCTCCCCTAACTTCTTACATACTGAAGGAAAAAAGGGCTTCTTTTTAACACCAAGGTCCCAAATACTCAGAGGGAGCTCAGATGCCCTGAACGGCCCTACCTTGGCAGTGTGGCTTCCCTCACCTGCTGCTACCCTGAGCATTGTCAGAGCTCTCGGTGGTTGTCATCCACCCTCTGTCTCACAGGCTGGAAAACGTGCTGAACACACACAAGCAAAGGTAGAGTGACAGCTGCCAGCACGAGAGCATCTTCTACAGAAATATCCCTCCCTGTTTTGCTGCCAGTCCCAGCACTCAGAAATCTCAGTAGAGATTCCGTCAATACTTTACAATATTTCTCCCTTCTGATCCTTCCTTCCTCCATCCTTTATCTCTCTGTGTTCCACAGGCTATACTAAAACCTTAGCATTCTCTTAGAAAAAAAAAGCACCATATCAGCTCTTTTCCCCTTCATAATACTTCTACTACTCCACAGGTGTCCAAAGTCATCTTTTTCTCTTCAGATGATCTCTCTGACATATTTCTTGTTAAATACAGAGCAATTGTTCTCATCTTGTTCTCATCTCACTTAGCTTCTGTTGTTTCCATTTCAGATCATGATCTCTGCAGAGGGCTTTTATGCATGAAATCTTACCTAGTTTTTGTCATTTATCATGTCAATGATACCAGCTCATGTAACCATCCCCCTACATATCTAATTTTTTTTGTTTTTCCAAGCCTATGACTACACTCATTGAAAAATACAGTTGTGGTTATGGAGAGTACCTGCATTGCATGTGGAGCTCCGGTTGGTGGACCAAGTTCCCAGGGAAGACGTATAAAACTACAGGGTTAACACCCAATATAGCAGTTTTCAACAAAAAAGTAAAACTGGCTGATTTTGTTCAACCAAGGTAAAAGTGAAGAAAGAAAGAGAGAGAGAAAGAAAGAGGGAAAGAGAGAAAGAGAGAAAGAAAGAGAGAAAGAAAGAGAAAGAAAAAGAAAGAAAGAAAGAAAGAAAGAAAGAAAGAAAGAAAGAAAGAAAGAAAGAAAGAGAACACAATATGCCAAATTTAAATCAATATGTTACTCTAGCTCTGAAATAAGGCTGCTTAAAGACATATTTGCACTGAAACAACTGAAGACATACATTAAAAGGTATTTTAGCAAATTTTAATATTTTGGTGCATACCCTTAAAATTCAGTTCTAAACTATGAAAATTCCTGACAATTTTCAAAACGTCATTTTTTACAAATACAATATTAAACCACCTCTGCAATAGACAAATACTTTACAAATATTGTTATTTCCTTGGTGTTTTAAACCCCTATTTGCATTTCCAGCATTTTAAGTATGTGGAAGGGATTGTGTATCAATCAACACAGATAAAACTGTTTTCAGAATATGACAATTTCAGTCTCTGCAAAGCAAGCTGTTATTTGAGGTACCCTGGCTAGAAACTTGGTAATGACTTTTTGTATTATATCTGTATTTCCTGCTGTTTTACCCAGATGTATATTTGGGAAGTTAATTATAGCAGTATTGCAAAGGCCCTTCTTGACAGAAAAAAAGCACCTCAAAAAGAGTTTGGAAAATAAACTAAGAAACATTGCAAGAGAAGTCTTACTACTACACAGTCGTAATACATCTGTGACAAAAGCCCTTGGCCAACTATTTTCTTAATTTTACTTCACATAAAAGGACAGAAGATGCCAGGAGAAAATACAGTACTTTCTAAATGGAATACAGAGGTCCAGCTATAAAAGAATTTTGAATCAATGCTAGGTCTATTTCACATTTTAGCCCCAAAATTCATTTCAGTCAACTCACTCCACAGATTTAGAA
The DNA here is from genome assembly GCA_035583135.1 of Lophotriccus pileatus. Lineage (NCBI taxonomy): Eukaryota > Metazoa > Chordata > Aves > Passeriformes > Tyrannidae > Lophotriccus > Lophotriccus pileatus. The sequence continues at coordinate 96,024,793 of JAWWES010000081.1, read as the reverse complement.
TCATTTCACTCATATCTAGGCTTCGCGAACAGAGATTTGGGAAGGGCTCTACCCACGCTTGCTCCAAGCGCGCTGGTGGCTAAAAAGACCAATGCGACACAGACAAGTCCGGTTGCAAAAGGCACAGCAGAAAGACTCCCCAGGGTCAGTCTCAGGCGACCAATGTCCTGAACTGCCTGCATGCAGGGTCAGGACTGCGGCTTCCAGTGCACCTTATCACCTGCCGTTTCATCCCTCGCCTGTCGCTGCAGGGCTTTACAAGCATGGCTATACCCTTCAAGCCTGCGCAGTGGATTTTTTAGGTGAGGCTCAGCTTGCTCAGAGCTGGTCCCACCCTTTACTCCTAAGGTTCATCTGCCAGGGCCTAGCAAGCTTGGACAGTGCCAGCGAGGTCCTTAGGACGTAGGTTTAATTAGAGTATCCTTCTCTTGGATGGATGGCCTCACAGGGCTAAGCAAGATCCATCTACCTGGGTTTGAAATTAGAGATGTCCTTCTCCTAGGATGGCTGCCAAAAGGTTAGAGAGCCCATCCTGAATACTCCTTAATCAAAATACACACATAATAACTTTAGAAACATGATGGCTGGCTACCGTGACAGAAAGGGAGATGTATGTTATGGTGGAGTAGAGCCAGAGCAGACTGTGGAGAAAGCATTGCTGAAACCAGAATATTGACTTGCATTCCCAGTGGCACAGCATGGAGAACATCATTGCTGAACAGACTTACTATTAATTCTGTTGCCTACATGGGTCATGGCTGCTAAATTAACTGTCTTTAGTGATATATTAAGTTCTCTGAGTTCGTGACAGATTTCGTTCCTCATCTGTTCTGAGGCTGACAGCAGCCATTTCCGCTGCTTCTGCAAATCACACTGAAGCCATACACTTTGTGTGTATGACAGTGACTTTAAGCAGTGTTATGGCTGACATACAGCTTTCTCAGTTATTAAAAAAAAAAAGAAAAGAAAGAAAAGAAAGGAAAGGAAAAAATCAGCATTCTTAAGTGACTTGTCACGCGGCATGACAGTGTTGATTGTGACAGTTTAAAATTCTTTTCCTGTATCTTAATGGACCAATTCAAGGTGTCCTCAAATTGTTATAATGTTTCAAAAAAACACAGAATCACAAAATGGGAGAGGTTGGAAGGGACCAACTGAGGATCATCTGGTCCAAACTCCCTGCTCAAATACGGTCATTCTAGACCAAGCACAGCATTGTGTCCAAGTGGTTCTTGATATCTCTAGTGAGGGAGACTCCACAACCTCTCTGGGTTCTGTTCCAGTGTGTGGTCAGGTGCACAGTAAGGAAATTTTTCTTCATATTCAGGTAGAACTTCTTGTGCATCAGTTTCTGCCCTTTGCCTCTTACCTTATTCCTTGGCACCACCAGGAATTGCCCAGCTCCATTCTCTTGATACCCTCCCTTCAGTTACTTATATACATTGAGGACATCCCATCTCAGTCATTTCTTCTCGAAGCTAATCAGGCCTAGCTCCCTCAGCCTTTCCTCATAAGAGAGATGGTTCAGTCCCTTAGTCATTTTTGTCACCCTCTGCTGGACTTGCTCCAGGAGCTTCATGAACTTCTTTTGCTGTTTAAATAACACACTTTTGATACTAGAACCTCTTAAAAAAATTAGAACTAAAGGAAAGTTTAAAATGTCCTCCACTACAATAAGGAACCTTCTTTACAGTGCAAAGCTAAAAACATTCTTATCAGTATAAACAACAAACATCCTGTTTTCTGCATACTAAATACAGAGTGAAGCATCTTACATAAAGAAAATGAGCTAGAGTGAGATAATTCTAAGATAGTTTAATTTCTAATAATGTAAATCGAATTCAAAATCCTTTCAAGGAGGATTATAGTCAGATTCACAGAATGTCATTCAATGCCAGTGTTTAATTTCTCACATCTTCAGAAAAGGTTTCTTTTTTTTTTCTTTGTGTATCTAAATAAAGTATAAGATAAGAAAAGACCACCAAGAAAATACTGGTCCAGTACTTGCTGTATTTACATACCTGTGGAAGGGTAAAAATATACATATTACTTTTGGGAACCTATCCATATATATAATACATAATAATAAAAAAAATCTGCCTCAGGATAGTTCTGAGACTTCATGGATTATCTTTGCTAACTCTATTGTATATACTTATACATCTTATGAAGAGGAAAAAAATGTGTCTGCGGTTTCAAAAAATAGTATCATACCAGAAGATGGGACACAGAAGAGCAACACATTTTTAATTCCTATCTGCAAGAAGAATTTAATTTCTATTGCCATTTTAGCTGATAAGAAATTTATTATCCATTACGTAGTGTTGTAGAAAGTAACAAGGGGAGAAAAAAACCACTGAAACGGTTGTTTAGTGTTGAGCTTTATCACTTTGAGATCAGGTAGTCAATGAGCTAAAGTGATTTATAGCATCTGAGATGAGCTGTGGTCGCCTTGACTGCATTTGATAGAGTGGATTAGTAATCAGGTTGCGTTTGAGAGAAAGGAAAAAAACTGTATAATTGGGTTGAAATGCAGAACCCTCAGGATCATGTAATCATAGAATCATTTAGGTTGGAAAAGAACTCTATGGTCATCGAAGCAAACACTAACTCAACACTCTCAAGTTCACTATTAAACCATATCCCTTTGCTTTATCTATCTGTGCTTTACCTACACATCTTTGTGTATGGTGACTCCATCACTTCCCCAGCTAGCCTGTTGCAATACTTGACAGCCTTTCCATGAAGAAATTTTTCCCAATATCAAATCTGAACCTCCCCTCATGCAACTTGAGGCCATTTCGTCTTGTCCTGTCACTTGTTACTTGAAGGAAGAGACTTCCCCTGCCATCCCACCACTCTTGCTATAACCTCTTTTGAGGTTAGCTGTAGAGAGCAATAAGTCTCTCCTGAGCCTCCTTTTCTCCAGTTTAAACAACCCCTCAGCTGCTCCTCATAAGGATAAAATATCCCAACCTGCTAAATCTGACATTTTTGTGTTATCTTGAAATAGTGGAGAAAATTCAGCTGACAATTAAATTGTTTGTCAACCTGAAACGTCCTTAATAATTTTTATTAAGAAAGTAGTTTATTCAGAAATGACACCCTGAGGATAATAGCTGTAGCTAGAGTTTATAATATACTCCCTTACTCTAGGTTATTAATTTTCAAGGTTTGGCTCTTGGACATATTTATAGTGTAAACAGCAGAGCCACTGCAAAACTTAGGAAAAAAAATTGTTCTCTTTTGGAATAAAATTGTTAACAAAATTCATCAGATCTTCATCAGATCCAGGATGAAATTTTAAGTAAAACTAGAAAGATGAGAACCAGACCAACAACAGACAGACAACAGTTAGAGTACTGATTCAGAAAGTGGGAGGTACATGCTAGTTTTTAAATTCCTTGGTTTATGTAAAATATGTATCATAGACTCGAACTTGTGTCTTCCACTATCCAGTGGAGTTTCCCAAGCAGTGGGTTTCTCACATCTTGCTGATAAGATGTTCTTTTTCTCATTATTAATATCAAGTAGAAATAAATGATGAAATATCAAACCTTTTTGGTAAAATTCATTTCTGTTTGTTTTGGTTTGGTTTTTTTGTTTGTTTTTTTTTTTTTTTTTTAACTGCAGCTGCCCATGCAGTATCTGTATCTTGCAGTGGAGAATGAACTGATTTGATTTTCGGGGGGGGGATGCTTAGATCCCACATGAGTATATTGGCCAAGAAGAGAAGATAATAAGGCTCCTTTTATTGGAATACTGACATTTAGATAAAATAGATCTACAGATGTCTCTGGAGCATTCAAATTCAAAGTAAAAATGAAAGAAAGCCAATATACTTGTTATCCAACTACTGTACAATATGAATCATTAATAACCATTGAAATGTCAACATTAAAGACTTTGTTGTTGTTTTTCTTGTCCTGAAAATAGCCATAGCTTATTTTGTTCGCTTTATTCTACCCATTCAGTGACAACAGCAGATTCTACAGACATCAAGTAAATTCGCAGGAAAGCAGAGACAAAATGCAGTGACCTCCAAGCAATTACAACTAAACACAGAAGAAAATGAAGGACACATCAAAACATCAGCTTCAAAGACACACCCGGGTGGCTCATTTCAGAATGTGCGTTACAGAAATCATACAATAAGGTGTTTGAACTTTTTTATTGAAGGAAATGTTTAAGAATCTCTATCAGAGAAAAAAATTACTATGTTGAAGGACAGCTAAAAATCCAAAGTCAATGTATTCTAAATACATTTGATAAAAGGGTGAATAACAGAAGAAATAATTTGGCTCCAGCTTTTTCAAGGGAAGGTGCTGGGAAGAGGAAGAACTGTGATAATAAAGTTGTATATCAACATTATACAGACACATTGTTTTGACTTTAAAAAAATTATTTTATATGTCAGAGTATGGCTTTTGCTTGACTTAATTCTTGAAGCTGCGTGAGTGTCACATTAATAAAATTTATAGTTGCAGTACAGTATTTGACAGGAGATAAAATTCCAAAGGCAAAATTCACAAGAGAAATTAGTAAGACACAAGTCACAGTGGAGTTCATCACATAATCAGATGATTTTTTTTTTTTGATGTCTGGAATAATCTATGTAGAAATAACCTATGCAAGTAAATTACTGACAAAGAAGCTTGCAATGTGATTACAGTGGGCAGCTATGAGCTGAACTTGAGCTAAATTTACAAATTTCTACTAAACTTAGGTAAGCCAAAGTAGGTTAAATGTTTAAGTGAAATGGAGAGTATGAGGACTTATTTTTAAGTGTTAATTAAAAGAGTTAAGGAGCATGACACCTAATTTTTTAAATGAATTTACACCTACTGAATACCTGAAATGCAAATAGCCATCTAGTTTAATAAGGTTAGAAGCTTCCACTTCTGAAATCCTTGTCCATATAAAAAGCAATAGGAATTAATTGTGGTGGACAGAACCACCATCCCTACCTTCCCAGTTTGTATGTGTAACATCCACTTCCTGTGAATTAAAGTCTCACTGACTTTCAAAACAACCTAAAGGCACAGAAGTCACTTAGAAACCTGGAACTCCAGATTTGCAGCACTGAGATACTTCTTAAATTGTTGTATTTGTGGGGTTTTTTGTATGTTGAGAATACACCTTTTTTTTTTACAATAGTTTAATGAGATATGCAGTAGTTAAGAGACTACTTAAAATCCGAAGTGGTTTGTGGTTTCCAACTTGAAACACTTTCCATCAAAATTTACCTTTATTTTTATGACAAAGTGCTCAAAATAGGAGTTATATACTGAAATAAAGTAGAACAGACTTGGATATTTTATTTTGTCAATCCATATTGTATTGGAATTTTGCTCATCATCATCATCACAGCTAGGCTTCACGAATGAAGATTTGAGAAGGGCTCTACCCACGCTTGCTCCAAGCATGCTGATGACTAAAAAGGCCAATGCAAGACAGACAAGTCCGGTTGCAAAAGGCACAGTGGAAAGACTCCTCAGGTGATATTTTTCCTCAACACAACCAAAATAAAGAGACATTAAAAAAGATTACGCTCAGCTGATGAAATTGGAACCTCTTCTACTGTGAAACTACTTTCCTTTAATTTTAGTATTTTTAATTTGTTTTCATACTTTATGAAATTGAGTTTGCAATTATTCCTTGTAAAAAAATCAGAAAAGCTAAAATGAAATCTCTCTTGGTGTCTCAGAGGGATTTTCATTTTTTATTAAGCAATTTCAATTGTCCTTATGAGTCTTACTTAAAAAATTTATTTTGTTATTCTTTTTAGTTCAATTTTCACAATAGTAATTTTTATTCTAAATATTTAAGAAGTTTTTACAGGGCCATTTCTTTTCCCCAAACTTAATGTCATATGGGGATTGTAATGTTTTTGTCAGCTCAAATGTTTCTGTAATAGCCTTTTCATACTTATGGAACTTGGTAAGCTCAATGTAGTTCGCTGAAATTAACTTAAGCATTTGCCATTATTTGTGTACATTTCATTGAGTTCCTAATAACAAAGCTCATCTACAGCAACTTAAAAAAAAAAAAAAAGGAAATTTCTTTTAAAGTTTCAGACATACAAGAAAGAATTCGGTCTGTTACATACAGCTGTGGGCCATGGTTTTACTGTCATGCCTATGTAAATCAGGATTAACTTTGCTTAATGACTGGAAAGTACTTTCCAGAATGACTGTTGAACAAAACAGTAAGGAAATATTCAGTGGTGTAATTTCCTTTGTTTTTATTTCAGAAAATATAGACAGTATTCCAGGTACACATTCAAGTATAAACAATATTAATGTCAAAGGAATTCAGGACATATTCATATAACTCAATGAGATAAAGCAAATTAAAAATCAAATCAAGTTCTGTAGAAAAATCTTGACACAAAAAATGATTCTAAGAACTGTAAGACTGAATGATAATTATTTTATCCACTTAAAGTCAATAATTTTGAAGTCAAAGGAATAGTAGGGATGTCTTATATTGCGAGTAAGAGATAACAAATCAAATATTTTTCTGAACAAGAACACAGGGATAAAAGTTTGGGAAGGGATTTTCATTCCTTAACAACTGACATAATTCAGTCTGTCCTGAAATAAATGCTACTTTTTCAGCCTGCTCCTTCCATGCTACATTCACAAGAAAAAGTTAGTTCCCCTTGTGTGTCTTTTAGGTGAATCTTGAAAAAATTGCAACAGCATCTTCAAATTGAGAGAAATATAATTTGCATCCCTCTCTGTCAGCATGTGCAGGCCTGTTCTTCCATTTCAACAAGCTTTTTTCTCCTAAAAACTGTAATCAGGACTTTTTAGCACATGTGAAGTCAAGTTCAGTTCAAGACAATTCACTGTCAAGTTATCCCTGACACCCTAGATTTACTGCTCAAATTCATTGATTTATAACTTACTGAAGCTATAAATCAGTAACACTGTTCAAACAAGTTCAACAAATCAGTTGAACTGTTAACAAATAGCATGTGGAAAAACTACAAGTACAAAAGTGTATCCTAATAATTTCTGGTTATTCTAATTTTACTCTAATTTCTATTTTTTGTAGTAATTTCAACTTGTAATGTGTGCTGTGATATGTGATTAGTATCATCCAGGTGAAAAGATCATAAAAAATGTGAATTTTCAGAATAACGATGCCAAAGACATTCTCTTCAAGGGGAGCTCAAAGGACTGCTGTCATATTCAGTTTATTTTTTGGTTCATTAGGAATTTACTGTTTTTAAGCTCTCATAATGAGACATTTTTTTCAACATAAAATTGTGGATTTTCCCCCACATAAAAATTCTTAATAACAAACAAAATTGCTTGTACATAATTTCTTTTTTCCTCAAAGCCCTAACATTATAACATCCTTTGTATGAAGGGACTCTTAAATTTGTAATAAAGTGTATTAAAATGTGCAAGGGTGTATTATGTAATTGAGTTCTCCTAGATTGTGTTTGTAGTTTTAATATTTCAAATAAAATTAGAAACTTATCAGAAATCTCAGAATACTGATTTCCCCAGATACTAATGTGTTTGAAAACTATTTTTCAAGTCATAGTCACTGTTATCAGTGCTAAGTGTGAATATTCCAGCATTCAAGTGCATGAATGTAAAAGAGTAGATGCCTCTTTCTTTGAATTTGTAAAATGAAATGTGATAAATGCATCATTATTGATAAGAAATCACATTGTGTGACGCTCAGGAAGAGAAATCCACTTTAAAAAATACAAGACAATTATTTTTTCTTTGCTATCATATCGTGCTTCATTCATTCTTGGTCTGGATGAGATTAGCATGCTGGATCACATAATTTTTAAAACGTAATAGTATTGACAACCTGCATCAGTATTTCAGAAAAAAGGTTCAGAAATACCTTTCCAGTGGTCTTATAGAAAGAGCTGTCCTCAACACTGTTAAAGCTGCAGGCAAATGACCTGTGGCTACACTACTGGAACGGGACATGAAAACCTCCGTACTTAGCATGAGGAACTGCGTGTTGTATCAGCCAACATTGGACAAGAGGTACGGATAAAGCTAAGTATCAGATGGTGGCACCCTCATAAGTGGCTACAGGAGCCAAATTTCGTGTGTACTGGGAGGGGATCACTGGGGACCCACCACTAATATCATATAAGCGCAAGATTACCTAGATATATATATCAAGAATGTAAAAACTGGGTATAGGTATTGCAAAATGGAGACTGACAGAGAGAAGTAATTAGGGGGAAATTATTTACCTTGGAAAATGCTGAGGCAGAGAAAGGGAGGTATAAGGGTGGTAAAAAAAAGAGTCAAGTGGCAGGAAAAGGAATAGTAAAGCATGGAAATCCTGTGAGCAAGAAACAGAGGGTTTCCTATCAAGCAGCCTTATGCTTGTCCAGTGCTGCTGAAGCATGGCAGTTGTTCAGACCTGTTTCTCTTGATACGCAATAAAATTTAGTGTGCTTCTACAGTCATGAGGGCTGGGATGGAAGCAGGGTGGGGTGGAAGCTGTCCCCATGTGACTGAACACTGGATAGATAGACAGATCAAGTATCCCAGCACGACAAAGCTGGTGCTCATTCCAGGCTTGTAATCATCCACAACACACAATATACTATATCTGGGAATCACAACAAAATGTTCCTAAGCTCTGAAACATGGAGGTTTTGGATCCATTATTCATTTAAACCAGAACATTTCAGAAATGTTTGGTTTAATTATGATAGTTCCTATGTTCTTGATAAGGAATTTTCTAAACATTTTTTTTGTTAATTTAATTATGGCAAGGTTTAGATTAACTTTGGAATATGATATCCATCAGATTCCTTTACAGAATATCAATGAATTAAGAAGAGTGGATGCTATTGTTACTTGGTTTGGAGAAGTATCACTAATACTACAAAAATTCATTACTCAGAAAATAATCTTCTTTGCATGAAAAGGAAATAGTTTACATGCATAAAAGTTGTCATTTTTTTCTTCAATTCAAAGCAGACAATTCTTATAAGCCAAAACGATTAGTCAAGGGAGCTGCAACAGAGTGTTGGGATTTGGATAATATTTTATTTTCAACTTTTTAATAGAAGATGTAAAGTTTATCTGGAATATGTATCTCTTACAGTAAAATACTTCAGTCTTGAATGATAAATAAGTGTCTCAGAAGATATATTAAGCCCTAAAACTATATGAAAAAAAAAACCCAACAATAAATAGGAGGACTGAGAAGAGAAACTTGTCTTAGTGGTAATAGTTTTCAAAAAACAGCCTAGATTCAGTTTTGTAAAGGATTTGAAAACAAATAGGATCCATTTATTGAACCATATAAATTAAGCAAAAATTAATAAATGAGGGGGAAAAGGAAATTTTTTGACAGGGGAAAGTATCAAAGACAATCTAAGTATTACTCAAAACATCTATATTTATAGCTCTTCCTCATGGTTTTCTAGTAACAGTGGTTACTAGAAACAGTGGCTCCCATTGGTCATATAAAAAAAATAAAAATTAATACACAGAAATAGAAGCTCATACTGGAAAAGAAGTTGTAAAAGAGTGGGATATGTTTATGTTGAAAGAATTGGACAAATAAAAACACACAGTTGTCAAATGACATATCTAAAAGCACAAGTCGTGTCAGTTTCTAAAAGTAGAATTTAGTTATATCATTAGAGGAATGGAAATATAGTAATATGTAAAAAGAGGAAAGACTGAATCTCAGCAAAGTTAAGAGTTGAGAATTTATACTGAAGAAATATGATAATAAAGAGGAAAAATAGATGGAAGAATGGAATAAAAATATGTGGTTTTTTCAGCTCTACTATGAATAACATAACTAATAAAGCACTGAAAAAATATAATAAATCTTTACATTTTAGGTCATTTAGTACAATATCATATGGAAAAATCTTTATTTGACATAAAGATGGAACTTAGCACAAGCTTAATAAGTCATTTTTAAAAAATTGGTTAAAGATGAAATCATCTTATTGAAAGGAAAAATAATGAACTGTAATGAGAATAACTGTGAAGGTCATAAAGAATATCTTGGGACTGATTGCATTTAATATTTTCTTAATGACCTTGGTAAAACAAGTTGGAATGTGTTTAAGAAATCAGATAAAAATTTGTAAGATACAATCAGTGAAGAGTGTGAGGAATATTTAATATTAAACACCTGGGTAACCTTGAAGACAGAACAATGGAAATTATGTGAAACTTATCAGTATAACATATAAAGGTTGGATAGTAAAGAGACTCAGTAGTGTTTTTTCCCAGTACAAACACTGATGATGATGAGCCAAAGGCTTGCCTAGTTTCTGAGCAAGGCAAGTTTCACTTTTAGGCTTTATCTATAGCTGTGTATGACTGAGCTGAGTGATCTAGGAAATCAGCCTATTGCTTTGTTAAGCCCTAAGACTCAGTAAATTTTCACTTCAGTGAATACTGTGGTTTAATTTCAAACTATCATTTAAATTGCTTAAAATTTCCCACCTTGTAACTAAATTAAATATTGTCCTATTCCTGACAAAGAACTTTTTCACATTTCCTGTATTGTGTATCTGATTTCTAAAGAAAATTGTCCCAATCTTTCCATATCAAAGCTTTTTCATCTTTACCATTTTCATAATTTTTCTTAATTACTCAATATCTTGGTTATCCTCCAACTTTATTATTGTTTTCAAATAAATGATAAAATTGGAATCACCTTTCATTAGCTCACGTTTACATTAATTTTCATAGTCTTCTGAGAAACTTTGATTTTTCGACATGATGAAAAGTTTGGCTATTACTAGTCTGAAAAAAAAAAACAAACAAAAAACAAAACCTCAAACTCAAACATCTAAAACTTTTTTTGACAAAGTTGCTAGAGCTGTTAAGTTGTGGCAGGATCTATCTGAGTAAAAAAGAGAAAGTGAAAAAAATTTGTCTGTGCTAATTTCTTTTTCTTGTCAGTTGAATGCAGTTATGCTGAATAAGGTGTCAAGTAGTTTTATACCTAACCATAACATAGAACAAATCAATCTGAAAGTAATGAACTCAATAAGTTATATATACCAATTGGATCAGATTCATTGTCACCAAAAGAGGCAATCATATATGCATTTTCTGGGGGTTCATTTCCAATTTACATGCCTGTTACATAGAGCCATTTTAACCATTTGTGGGCTTTTTTAATTTTGTTGCTGTTGTTGTTTCAGAACCTAATTATCTCTTTTTCTTAATGATCTTTCCTTAAAATTACTGTTGCAAACACAACAGTGACAGCAGGTGATCAACACTTTACATTCTCATCATCACAGCTTGTCAACTATTTTTGTAAGTCAAAAATCTGTTCCTCCCATTTTAACTGCAACGGTAGGTAAGAAGATCAGTCACATTTTCATTCTCTTCTGATAAACCCTATAAATCAAACCAAAAAGGAACATTTTAAAGTGTCGTTTTTGTCTTCAGAACCAGAATTCCGGAATCAAGGTTGAAAGAAGTTACCACAGTTTGGTCTTTCTCGGACATACATATTCCATGTTATTACAATTCACCCCGATTTGCCAGGTTGACCTTGGCTGGCTGGCTGATGCCTTTTCAGCTGCTCACTCACTCACCCTCCTCAACAGTGCAATGACGTAAAATGAAGCAAAGAGATAAAGACACGGAGATCACTTACCAATTACTGTCAAAAAAGGCTCAACTTGATGAAAATCAATTTAATGTATTGCTGATTAAAATATATTTTAAAATATATTTATATGGTGAGAAACAAGGGCAATAACTAGAATAGATTTTCCCCACTCTTTCCCAGACTCAACTTGACTCCTTCATGCTTGACTCCTCTAAAAACCCCTGTTCCCACAGGGGAATAAGGAACGGGAAGTCATGGTCTGTCCATAACAGCTTCTTTCTGCTGCTGTTCCTCCTCTCACTTACCCAATATGGGTTCTGTCCACAGACTGCAGTCTTTCAGGATAAACCTGCTACATTTTGGTCTCTCCAGTGCCTGCAAGACCTCTGCTCCAGCACCTGGAGCACCTCCTCCCTCTCTTTCTTCCTTCACCTTGGTGTCTGCAGGGCTGTATCTCTCACATTTTTTTCCTCACTCCTCTCCTTACTTCATGGCATTTCTTACCTTGTCTTAGGTATCTTTCCCCAGAGGTATCACCATTCTGTGGTGATATCAGCTGTAGCCTGTAGTGGGTCTGTTGGAGCCAGCTGGAAATGGTATCTCATAGGGGTGACCCTGCAGCACCCATGCACTTGCAGCCCATATACTGGAAACAGCACTTTTAAAAATTAAAGTTTAATTGATAAAACAGTTATTTGTATTTTGACAATTAAGGAGACTCTGGCTTCCTTAATCTCAGTAAGAACAGATTGCATTCTACTTCTTTTCTGTAACGTTGGAATACAGTTAAGGATTTTTGGGGACTTCTTTAATATTCTGTTACAAGTCTTTACATTTCAGGCATCCGTCTTCACCTTCATGACAGCTTTTGAAATATTCAGGTCTTAATTTTTCATGCTTTGTTAAATACAGTTCAATGTTAAAAATGAATGTGAAAACATTAAGTCAAGGATGAAAAATTATTCCACACAATGACACCTTTGCAGCAGCACTGCTAAAGAAGAAAGAAATAGAAAAGCTTGTCAAAGTTAGGGACCTGGTAAATAATGAAAGACACACATATACAAACACATGGAGATATATGTGTTTCAGTTTCCCACGGCATTCCATGATGGTGCCTATTAAGCATGCACGAAGAGTGACTGAGGTCAGTCATTCCGCCCTTACAACCTGTGATTGAATGGAGACAGTGTTGTGTGTTTGTTTAGGGACAATTTTTAGCACACTCCCCAACACAATTGCTCTAAGTTGTTCTAAGTTGAGAGAAGGTTTATGCAGACAAAAGAGACATGATTGGGGAGAAATAATATTAGGATTTATTACTAATAAAATAAAAAACTAAACAACTATATCTACAACAATTCTAATTAAGTAAAAGCACTATATATTTACAAAAGTACCCCTCCCCCCTTTGTATCAGTCCAGGAAGAGAAGCAGATTCTTCTAAGCCATTCTGCAGAACTTGTAAGTTCCTTCTCTGTTACCTCTGGGGCAACAACTCCAACTCGTTGCAGCTGGAACTGTTTCTCTCTGTCTCTTTCTCTCCTCTGTGTTGACCTCAGGGCTGGGCCTACCGCCCTCCTGGGCTAGGGCCGAAGGCTGGGGTTACTCAGAGTTCTGTAAGGTCTCCCATGGACTGCAAGGGGACACTTGCTTTTCCATGGTCTGCACCACAGGGTCACAGGGGATAATGGCTTTTGAGTCCACCCCTGTTTCCTGTGGGGTCCCTTCCCACGGGAATAGTCCTTGATAGACCTCTCCAACATGGGTCCACCCCTAGGGCAACAATTCTTCCATTTTCTGCTGTCCCTTAGGGTCACAAATTCAGCTGCACTGGCACAGATCCCTCTCTGGGATCACACAAATCCTACCCGAGCCAACTTGCTCCAGCGTACGTCTCTTCTCTGTGGCCACAAGTCCAGCAAGACTCCTTCCACGGAGCCACATCTTTTCATGTACTCATCTGCTCCAGCTCTGCTCCGATGTGGGCTCCTCATGCTGCAGACGGGGTTGTCTCCGCTCCCCAACAATCTTCTACAAGTGGCAGGGATTTCTAGATTTCAGTCTTTTTCCCTGCTGAAGGGAGAGGGAGGGAGGAGAAGGAGCCGTCTCTACCTGGCCCCTTTCGAGGCTTCTCTCTCCGGCTACCAGCTCTGACCTTAAAGTCTCAACTATCTTTCTGGCTGGAATTTCTTTTGCAGGAGCCTCATCCAAGTCCTTTAAGATTTTTTTTCTTCACTCTGTTACATGTCTTGTGAAGCAGGGCTTCAGTGCTGCCCCCAGCCTAGGGCCAGGGGAGGAGGGAGGCCTGGCCCCCCTTGGGGGCCTTGCTGCGTCCTCCCTCACATGTCTTCCCAATTTCTTCTGCGCAACAAACCTTCTTCTTCCGTTTTCTTAAAGACGTAATTTGCAAAGGCGTTCCTAAAACTTCTGATTGGTTTTGCCCCGGAAATTCACCTGGACAAACTACTTACAATCCCCCAAAGAGGGGGAGACTTTTGCAAACCCACGACAGACAGAAATATCAGTTCAGATCTCATCTAGTTTAATGACAGAATACTAGTTAGGAATTTGGTGTTACCAAAGGAAGAAACATTTTGCTCCTGGAGAATAGCCGTCTACAGGCTGGGTAGCATTGTCAAAAGGACATTAATTGACATTCTGCCTAGTATTCCTAGCAGAACTACAAGGACTGAACAGATGCTGAATTATTTTGGTTACTAACAGAGTTTTGAGCTGCATTGTTAATATACCTGTGAAAATCTTGATTTTGGCAACTCAAGGATAAAAAAAATCACAAACTCAACCTGTGTGATATCAACTCACAGTAAAGGCTCCTCCGATCAATTATATTATAACCATCAATTATATTATAACAGTTTTGTAATCTGTTGTAAACTGACAGCTTTCCCAGACCCTATAATTTCATATCTATGTATTGTGCCTTTATTATAAATATATATATAAACATACATATATAATAATGATATTAGTGGTACCCATTTTCCCCTGTATCACTTGTTCCCATCCCCCAGACCAGCATACATTAGCCCTGATATTGATGATAAAAGGCACATGCTTTACATCAATAAGATTTGAAATCCCTGGTGCTGTAGGTGAGTGCTTAGTGTTTCTCAAAATAAAACTCATGTAACTTGTCCCCTGCCTTCAGAAAGAAATTGTAAAGATTTAGTTAAATCAATTCTTAAATTGATTTAAAGCAGTTAAATCCCTTGTGTAAATGCTCTTAAATTGGCTTAAGGGTGGCTAATATTGATGTATCTTATTCATTTTGATCTAGAATTTAATTCTATTAAATTAGCTAAAATTATTTGTATACACTAGAGCCTCAAGTCTAGCAGTCTAAATTGAATTTCATGCTGCAGGGTCAGTGGACCTCAATGAAGTTAGGACCTATACTGACACAGCAATTTTAGAAATTACTTCTGAGGGCCTAATAATCAACAACTACAGAAAATAAGCAGAAGTTTGCAATGAATACTAATAACTAGACATTATTCTGAAGATTTTATCTAGGGGATGCATTTTATAAAATTCTGAGCAATTGAGGCTGGTGATACACAAGACAACAAACTTTGAGAAAATGAGGGCAAAAGTTAAATATATGCTATGTATTTTTTTGTCTTCCTTCCATTTCCAGCTTAAATTTGCATGCTGACTATTGCTGGGCCCATCAGGTTTGGCACAATACTGAGAACAAAGATATGCAAGACCATCTGCCAGCAACAGTTACAGTTCATCACAATTTCTAGTATATATTATGTGCCAGACAGAAGTACCTGTGCCCGTCTTGGTTGCAGAACCCACGAAATTACAGGTGAGACAAAGGAAAAAGAAAAATAATATTTGCAAATACTCTTTCCCCACAGAGAGTGAATTATTTATTTTTTATCAACACATAGAAATTAATATTCTTTATTGGTTCATCCACATTTCCAGCTCCTACTACAGTTACTACATTCAGTCAAACGTGAATATATACAGTCTATTTTTGAGACTTCAGTAATGCAGGCTGGTACCAGAATGGAAATAAATACCTTGAGTAAGATGGAGGATAAGCAGAAAGTATGAGGAAATAATAAAAATCTATTATTTCAGATATTTAAGCTCCTTTTCATTATTAATTTCAGTGTGACAAAAATTGCTAGTTACTCCTCAGTTAGCACTGATAAATTTGCAGCTGCACAAATGCATCTTCTTTCTTTGATTTTGGCTTCAGTCTGTTTCTGCTAGGTATGGATTGAAATGGAAGGCAGAAACCCCGTCAGCCTGGCACAGGCTCCTTGGCTTACAGTCCTGACAGCTTTGTTTCATTCTTCTGTGTCAATAGAATTTAAAATATTTTTTAAAAAATTATTTTCCTACTGGTTACACTGAAAGGGTTGCGTAAATCAAGGTGCCTTTGAATGCATAGAGATATGGTCCCAAACAATAGCAGTTGCTATGGGAGCAGAGTGTGGTGCTTTATGCAGACACGAAGAAAGAGGAATGGAGAAGCACAAATATGGTACAGATTGGCACAGGCGCTCATTGGCTCTAAGCACAATGTTAGTTCCCTTAAATATACTGTGGTAAATCACATTTATGCATCAGAGGATACAGAAGTTTATATTTAACTTAGTTCCGTTTACTTACATATAAGAAGATTTATGGTCACTAGGAGGCTCATTAGCATTGATTTTCATAGTTCCCCATTAGGATTAATGTGTCCTTGGTATAGGAAATTATCCGGAGTTTATACAAAATGCTAGCTGGAATGATTCCATGTGTACTTAGCAGATTTGTATTATCTTGTGGGGATCCAGACAAAAAAATCCTGCTTTTCTGAACAATTGCAATAATAACATTATTAAGAAATAGTGCAGCCATATATTAATGCAGTAATGAGAGTGCCAACTTTGTTTAAAATTCTAAGGTCAAAAAAGGGTATTTGCATACCAGGGAACCAGTCACTCCAAAAAGGATCAAATAGCATTATATGTCCTTCTGTAAAATATAAGAAGTCTACAGTTACTTTCATGACTAATAAGACAACCTGTAATGTGTGCAAGTAACTTTCCAATGTGGCTGAAGCAGAGAGAGGAAGACTGGGTTTTTAACAGATTCAGAAACGATTTGGGGATTTACTTGTTTTCAGGTTGTCTAATTAATAGTTTAGATCTGTATCAGTTCAGTGGGAAGGCGGCCTCAAAAATAATTCAATAGTTTACTTAATTTGTGTTTCTTTTAATCATATTATTTTCATGAAGAAATCCTTAAAAATTATAATTTTACTCATCCAAATTCATCAGGTATAGAAACCCATCAGAACAGTTAACTGACCTTGCTATATATTTTTCCCTTTTGTATACCTATTTATATCCTCTGGTGAAATTATTCAGTTTAGCTCCCAGTAAGTTGCCCTTGGAACTTACCAATCCATGAAAAACTCAAGTACTCCCTCTTCTGTTGTCCGTTTTTTTCACACCAATGTCTGTTTGCATGTCGAAATTTTTTATTTTCTCCACAACACAAATAAGCTGTTGCTTCCTCTGGCCTTTTCAAATTTATAAAAATTTACTGTAAAGGTAAAGTTTCTTCAGCAACTGCACCATGAGCACTTTCTGCCTATCCTGTCATAATAACACATGCTGATACTGTCTGGACAAGAATGCTTCTGAAGGGACAGGAAATGCGCAGACACAAAACCGTAGGAACTGTCTTAAGATACAAGTGCTTACCAGTTGGAAACTTTAGCTGGATCTGCTTTTACTGCACATCAGGACAATTTGACAGTGTGTGCACAACCAGCTAGCAGGGATGCTAGAACTCATTAGACCACTAGTCTCCACTGCTTTCAATACTATCTCCTTAGTGCATTAGGTATTTATACACATCAGTGTTGAGTAGAAGACATGTTAATAGAAATTTTTTAATTAATATACAAGTTATCAGCCTTCTACAAACTTGAGTGCATAACCCGAATGCAGTCAAATAATCCTTCTTTCATTTTCCATTTAGCTGCTTATTCTAAAATCATTCCATTTGAAGAAATATTTTATTCTACAGTTTCTTTTTAATAAATATTGATTTTTAAACCCTGTGTTTTTTGAAAATTATTAGATTCTGAAAGGGATACTGCCAGAATAATAAATACAAAATTTGGCAATATATTGTAGTCTGCTTTCAGCTTCTATCAATATTCCCAAAAAAGTGACCAAAAAATAACATCTATTGTTAGGATTTTTTTCTAACTCACCTGTCTCTCAGTGACAGAGTGAAGCAATATTTTTAGGCAAAACAGCCAATTTGAGCCTGACTGGATTTGCTGGTTTACTCAGTAGTGATTCAGCACTGATAAAGACTAGGGAAACCACATGGTGCTAGCTGGCTAGAATTTGAGATAACTAGATATCTCAATCATTAGATGGAGGTAACTAGACAGAGAATTAACTTGCTAATAAACTAGCAAAGGGATTAAGCTATTTCCATGTAAAGAAACTGTTAATCTTCATCTAGAAGACTGAGGTAATCCATACTGCAGTCAGACCTTGCCAACAGCTGTGAAAAAGGGAACATAGTGTTTTTGTTGTTGTTTAGAAAAAATCCAGACGCTGCAGGTGATGCTGGTGATTAGAGGATAAAATGTTTCTCTCCTCCCTCAGTAGACCTCTAGCAGATTATATACTTTCCCAGACAGAATTTTTCTTTACTAAGGCAGTAGTTTCACACACAGAATAAATTGGAGCATGCCAATCTACCAATCTACCACCAACAGCACCTATTGGTGCTAGTCCTAGCACCGTGAGCTCCACAGTCACACAGTGAACTAGAGAAAAAATAATCTAATCTAAAATTATTCACCTTTTTTTTTTATTACCCTGGAGTGAATGTCACAAATTTGTATGGACATCTAAATATATGCATGCTAATTTGTGTTGAATCCTCAGATCAAGTTTAATAGTCTTGGCAGAAATAGTCATCGATTAAATTTTTAATGTGTGATGGTTATATTTAACAAACCAAAAGAAAGTAATAAAATAAATAATAAATCAATAGTATCAAAGGTGAATATTTTAAAACAATAATTACTAAAATTATATTCCATTCTACTTGCCTTTATTAGATTTATTATATAATTTAAATTATATTTATGTTTAAAATTTTATTAACCTATATAGATTTGTCCTTCAAATGCTCTTGTAAAAAACATTTTTTAAAAAGGACATGCAGAAAAAACCCTTTAATTTTCTATTCAGAAGAACCATTTTTAAATTCCTTTTTCAGTCTTCTGGCAAGACCAATCTTTTAACTCCTATGCCTATGATGCAGATCAAAATTACTGCTTTCTGAGCATGAGCAAGCTCCAAGATGTTCAAACTTAGTTATTGTAGTTTTCCCAAAGACAGTGTCCAAATTCTTGGTCACCCAAGAGGACTAGTGAAAACATAGATTCCCTATGGTATCTAGCATCTTCAGTCAAAGGATTAATTTTACTACCTATCATATAAAGAAATTTTGGAAATACGCATTGTATAATGAAATTGTAAAGAAATAAAAGAATGGATTGTATAAAGAAAAGCAGGAAAAGTAAAGCTTGATGAATCTATTTATTCCAAGTGGTTTACTATGGAATTATGCTCCCCTTTGAAATTCTGATTTTTAAAGTGCAGGAAAGAGATTCTATTAGTAGCTGAAACAGTAATAGGTAGACTAGTCTCTTGTTTCAACAGAATAATTAAAATTCAAATCTGCCAGTGAGGTTCAATTATTATCCAGACTCTGTGATATACTAACTCTACAATAAAATGAGTATCTCTGCCCCACTGTATTTCACAGACATATGAAAAACTCTAGAGATATTTTTTTGCAGTTCTTGAACTGAATTCATTAGAAGCTTAGTGAGACAAACAATGTAAAACTAGATTAAATCATTTCAGCATTTTAGCAAACATCTTTAATGTTCTCTTACTATTTCAGTAAGTGTAATAATGTACATTATGCGTAAAGAAAAAAGATTTAGATAAACAAATTAGACTTTAGATTAAAATACTGGTCATACCAGAGGTTCCATTTTTGTAGAGGAAGCTTTAATACATTTAAATTAGAAAGGCACTCACTGGGTTATGGCAATGCTGAATCAAGTAAATGACAGACACTAGAATAAGATTTTCAAAGCTATTTAAGAGCTTTGATAACATAATTGCCTGGATGTGCTTAATTTCAAAAGTGTCCTAATATAATTCCCACTGAGAATGCAATTTTTTTTTTAATTAAAAATTCAGTCCTGCTCCTTTCTTTAAAAGTGATGCCATCACAAAATCAGTCTGATTAGTTCTATTATACAGTCTATAATGTCTGTTGTGGTTTAACCTCAGACAGAAATTCAATTCCCATGCAGCCACTAGCTCACTCCCCCACCACTGAAATAGGGGAGAGAATCAGAATGGTAAAAGTGAGAAAACTCTTAGGTTGAGATAAAGACAGTTTAATAGGAAAGCAAAAGCTATGTGCACAAGTAAAGCAAATGAAAAATTCATACTGCACTTCCCACGGGCAGGCAGACGTTCAGCCATCCCCAGGAAAGCTCCATCATGTGCAATGGTGACTTGGTGAGGCAAATGCCATCACTCCAAACATCCTCCATCAGAGTTCACATGTGAGTCATCTCTCTTTTGCTGTTGTATCTTAATGTAACTGACTTCAGGGCTGAGACAGATTGTGAACACAAGGGACTGTGGATGTCCCTAGCTCACGTACCAGTTGCAGAAGCAGGGATATGTTCCTTCGCCTGTCCATTTTCCGAGTTCTTTCCCTAGTCTATAAGTCAAAACTATTAAACTTAAACATTTTCACATGATATATTATTAGTTCAGATCACCATCTAATTTGTTTTGACCTTGGTTTACTTCAGCATATGCCTTTGTGAATCCAAAATTCATAGGCGACTCACATATTTTGTTTAAACTAGACCAACGTTAACTGAACCCATATTCTACTAATTTTTCACACAGCAATCATTCCCAACTAGTCATAATCATTGACAGTAAAAATAATGGCCAATATATGATTGTTTGCAACAATTCATATTTACAAGATAGGATTTAAATTTCTCTTTCCACTCCTTAAAAGCTTGAAACAAATTGGACCCTCTATAAATTGTAACTGAATTAACAGGACCATCTCTTTTAAAGAAAGAAAAGAGCAAAAGAAAAGCAAAGGAGGCGGGTAGCCTTTTAAAACTGAATCAGCCACTGGAAGAAATGACATTGTATCACAAAACCAAATGTCAGGTGACATGATCAAAAACTAATGTTTTGTGCAGAAAAGCTTATTTCTTTTGGTATGTGCCTTTGTTATCACAAATGCATTGAAAGTAAAGCCACATGAAAAAAAACCTCTGCCAAGACTTGAGAAAAATCTGTTGGTAATGAGTCTCTAGAGCTAGACATCATATAAAAAGAGGTCACTGTAAACTGACCTTACAAACCCTCCACCTGTCTATCCCATCACATATTGGCTTCTACTAAACAGTGATGAAAAAAAATCCCCAAAGGTTTCCACTTCTTCCTCTTCTCTTCATTCAGAAGAAAAGACAAAAGAATTGTGCTGCCATTTAGATAAAGGTGACATAGCAAACATTTTATTGATGTTTTTCAGACAAAGGACAACAGAGAGCAAAAGATTTGGCTTGTGGGGTGAAAAATGAATAAGAATACTGTAGATGAAAAATTAATGCCACAAAGTATATTAAAATGTGATCTAAAAGAATGGATATAAAAGCTTGCTTTGCCTTTAAAATTTATTATTATGGCAATGTATTAGCTCTTTGTAAATAGTTGATGGTACTGAGAAAAAAAGATGAAGTGAGAGAGTCAGTTCCTTCTGCTTGAAATCTTTCCTTTTACAGGATGAAAATGTTCTGGCACATATATATATATATATATAAGTGCCATATATGCATATTTATATATGCATATATATATATATGCATATATAAAATTCCCCCTTCAGAAAAAAAAACATATTGTGAAAATTTCTACAATTGTTGTAGGTCTGCAGTTCCCCATACCATGAATTGTCATATTCTGCTTACATGTAATTGCCTATTCAAACCATAACTCCTGTTATGAGCTCTGCACAATAAAGCCGACAAAACTGTTACCAACAATGAACAGCACAACCTAAGTATTGCTTAGGAACATTAGGAACACTGTAGAAGAGACTGTCCAATCTCATTAGCCAATCACCTTAAACACTGTACATGCTAATTATTCTCCCTTTATTGTGCTTCTCTTATGAGATCATCCCAAAACCATAACTGTCCCATCCAGAGCACTTGCGAACCTTCTTAAAAAAACTTTTCTGAAAAGTGAAATGGACAGAGGAGTTTATCTAGAACTATTTTCCCACTCTCAGAGAGTTTGCCTAAGGGAGCTTTTTTGTTTGTTTGCTTGTTTGTAATGAATATCAAAAGACTTGATCTAGACTATTCTATGGTGAAGATTTTTCACACACAAGCTGTTTTCAGGTCTTAAGATTCCTCATCTTTTATTGTTACAAGGAAAAGATAATGTCTTGACAACTAACATACTGGAAAAAGGGTCAATACTTTCTGTACAACTGTCAGCCCCATTTCTTCTGAGTAGAGAAAGGTCAGATGTGTCTAGAGAAGAATAAGGATTAGGATGTATCTAAATCAAAACAGAATGAAAAAATACCAAAGAGAAATTACAAAGAAAATCTTAGAAGAAATAACCTCAGTGAAACCAGGTAACATGGTATTGACCTGCCTTTGAAGGTCAATAACCAATAACTTTGAAGTTAATACTCTAACTTCTTGTTTTACCACTATATGTAATCAAAGTTTATATTTATGGAATAAATAAAGGAAACGTGTTAGGTATGCTTCCAGTATGCAAAGGTGTATATTCTGAGAAAAAATTTTATTTGCTTTAAGATTGTTTGGAGAATACTGGGAATAGAAAATAGAAAAAAATACGTTTGTATCAAGGACCTGTAACATCATGTCATGAGTTTGTGTGTTCTTACAGCTAAGTTGAAATTTTCCCTTTCCCCTGCCTCTGTGTTGGGGGAGGGGAATTGGTCAAGAACTGTTTTCCAAGTGACTAATGGCCCAGAAGAAAGGGCTAGCCAGCAGTACTGATATGTTAATTGCCTGGCTTTGTCTCCAGGGAAACAGGGGAGGACACTGGGTGGCCCGGCTTGGGAATGGTGAGGGGGCTGGGAGGTTTTGGGCGCAGTTGGCAGCGTGGTCGTGTGGTGGCTGTACAGTTTGGAAGCTGCAGGGAGCTGGGAGAGGTGGCTGGAGTTGTCAGGGCCATTGGACCGCTGCCCTGGACTGTTTTGCCTGGATTGCTGACGGACTGCTGCTGGAAAAAGACTGCAGCTGCCTGTGCGGTCAGAGCTGCTGGGCTGTCGAGGGGCTGCCACATCAGTTTTGGAGCTGTTTTTGCTTGAATCTTCCTCAGAGGGGGACAGAGCAACATCACTGCATGTCTGGGACCAGCAGGAAAGAGTGAGTTTTTCCAGTACCAGGAGTTGTGTTTTCCCTTCCTCTTCTCCCTCCCTTCTGTGAGGGGGAGAACATCCATTGTTCAACTTGCTCCAGTACCTGGACCTTCACATGTGGTGACTGCTGGTGACCCAACATCACCCCCTGCTGACTAACCCAAATAACTGCAGGCACCACATCTCCAGTGGTTCAACAGCACCTCCTGCTGACTGTGGTTATAATTGCCCCAAAGGGTACAAATTTAATTGATTTTCACTGTTGGGTTTGTTTGGTTTTGTCTTGAAGGGGATTGTTCTAGGTGGAGGATTATTGCTTGGGTGTTTTACTTTTGTTCTCTTGTTGTTTTTGCCAATACTTATAGACCTTTTAATAAAGGGTTGTTATTCCTACCTGGATATAATTTTATTTCCTTTTCCCACATTGTTCCTCAATCAGAGTCTATTAATTTCGGATGTATAATTGCTTAGGGGGTCTTCCTCATAATTTATTCCCAGCAAAACACTTGTGTCTCACTTAAACTGAGACACATCCCCAGAAGCTTGTAGTCAAAAATGTGTAATAAAATTTGTATAAATATATAAATAAAATAAAAACACTGGATGACAATTTCTGCAAATTAACACAAATTTGTTTTAAACTACACATTAAAGTGGGGGGTTTTTTAGGGGCCAAATTCATAGAATTGTAGAATTATAGGATGACTTGTTTTAAAAGGGACCTTAAATGTAATCTGGTCACATGTACATGTAGAAGCATGAATCATATTTTATTTGCACCATTGCAGCATACAGCTATGCTGAGGAATTAGTTAAATAGGGAATTTTGCATTTCCACTAACAAGAGCTAGGCATGTTCTTCATCTGTTACACTGTTTACCTAGAGAAAATACTAAAAAAGAAAAGGAAAATTATTTTAAACCTCTCTGTTTCTTTCAGAGTGATCTGTCCCTGCAGTGGCAACACCTTACAGAGGTAGGTCAGGACAACCCTGAAGAGTGTCACAATTCAGTATATGTTAAGGAGATTTTTAACTACTGCCCTGAGGTCTTTATATGCGCAGCTGCTCTGTCACTGACCAGAAGTCACAAGCTTCCATATACATATCAAGTTTCTGTTTTCCTTAAGGTTAAAATACCAATGAGTTTTTGTTTGTTTAGGGGTTTTTTTTTATATTTTGAGAATACTTCTCCAATTGCATTATAAAGTCAGGTAGTTGGTTTCTTTCCTTATGTTTTCTTACATTTCATCACACAAATGATGTGATGTTGTCTCTGACAGGGTGTCTCTGACACACCTTGCATTATCCAGGTTGTTTTTGACCAGAAGCCTTTTGGTAGCTATAGCCAAATATCTGTGTTCAAATTAAAAACAGACTTTGTCTACAAGTGAAGGTTTTGAAGTAATGCCACATGTTGAAAACAACATAAAATTAATTCTCTAAGTTCAAGTCTATTGAGCTTAGAGCCCAAGGAAAGTACTCTCTTTCCAAATTCATAATTTAACTTCATGACCTTAGAGTGACTGCAAGCTAGAAATGAGTTGCTTTGCATTGCAGCTGAACTGACTTAGTTATGTAAACAGATCTTTCCAGAGAAATAAAATAGCTGTAACTGGAAAAAAAAAAAAAAAGAAAAAAGAAAAAAGAAAAAAAAAACCAAAACAAACAAACAAAAAAAAAAAAACCCAAAAAAACCCCACCAAAAAACAATCCCTACCCAAGAAAATTATTTCAATTGCATTAAGGCTGTCACAAGTTTACAAAGAGTCAGGTTATGAATAGATAACCATGTCTAAAACATGGTATTTCCATCAGAGTTATAATACTGACACTCATATAATACTGACACAGCAAAACTAAACCACTATCATCATCAGGGAGCTTTTAATTAATTTTATTTATCCATCATTTTTGTGTTCATACACATTATGTATACCAGGAATATGTTCCTTAGGTACGCGATCAGATGGTTTTAGGGCATTCAGCTTGGAAGTCAGAATAAATGTTTTTCTGCACTAATTTAGTTCTGAAGAATTCTCTAGCCCTTGCTTTTGTCAACATCATAATCCCTAGCAAAAAAAAAAAAAAAAGTACAGTGCTGTCAGGCAGTTTTGAAAAATAAAAAGAAAGGTTTGATTATGCTGCTGCTTACTGTCATAACTCTGTTTTTATTATTAACTACACCTGGGAATGCATTGCACATTTATTTAGCATATTTTGTCCAAAATAGCTGTGCTAGCTGAATAGTGTGAAAGAGTTGATCTGACTTGAGATATTGCTTTCCTTCCTACATTGAAGATTAATGCCTCCAAAAAGATGAAAGCAGGAAGATAAAAGTGTGATGTTTTCAAAGATAATTCTACCAGTGGCAATCATGATCACTAGATGAAAATAAGTCATTTTCATTATCATGTGTTCTGAAAGGAAGCAAGATTCACTATGAAGGGAAATCATAAAACAGGGGAAATTAAGGACTTTGAAAAATTAACATTGATTTCAGAGTGCACCTGGACTTCTATTTCCACTGTTCTGTCTTCAAACATCAGCTTATATTTGGAGATGTTTTGATAGCAGACAATACAGAATTTAATGGAAAATATACCCGACTTAACCCAATCAAGGCCTTTTCTTATGAGAACAAAAGCTTTTTATAAGTGTCCTTTTCACTTCTAGTTCTACTGCCTTGTAGTATGTAAATTCACATGACGGGTGTCATTTGTGCTCTGTGAACAACTTATTTTCCCAGGAAGTAGAAAGAAAAAGCCCAAATTAAATGATGGAATGAGAACTTTCCCTCCTCCCATTGCCAGTGCCCAAAACCATAGTAGGACATATCAATTTTTTAGCTTCACACAGCAACTGAAATTAATGTGTATAAGAAAGAAAGGAATTAAATGGAAAAAGAGGTAGTAGTGCAGTGTGTGATGTACTGAGCTTTGCTCTGTAGTGTTACAAATAGGTATATGCCACAGTATTGGTACCTATAATACATTAAATCAGCTATTGCAAAACTGATTAGATCCTCTTTCAACTCCTCTCTACCTGTTAACTAACCAATCTTGGCCTTCTGCTCTCTTTACCATTCATCTATAAGCTCATGCATTGTTTCTACAGATAATTTTTTTTTTTATCCTCTTGTCCCATTAAAACTGTTTTCTGACTTAGTATGTCTTATATCTTTACCCCAAATTTTAACTTCCACTTCATGCTGGCACTGCATATATCCCCATAATGCTTCTCAGATTCTGCCTAGCCCAACTTAATTGTCAAATCTCCCTACTTGCATCTTCATTCTGCCAGCTGAATGCTTTCTTGTGCTGAAATAGACAAATCAGGTTTATTCTTCTCTTTCAGTTCTAGCACAAGATTTTCAGACAACTGTCAACCACTAGAAATCCCTTCCTGAGTTTTAGTTCAGCACCTCTTTCTTCTGCAATTCACATATTCTGTATTTTCTGAAATAAAAAAATGGGTTTTCTCATGCTCAACAGAAGTTGTGAGTTAGAATGAGACAGTGACAATCAATGAATATCTGAAAGAGAAACTCTGTGAATCATATGCTTAATTCTCTGAGTAGTTTAACTATGCACATCAGCTTATGGATGATCATCTGAACTCTTACTATGAACTTTCGAAGTTTACCCTTCATTAACCACAGCAGCAAGGACAGAACCTTAATAATTTAAAGCCTACAATTACTGTTTATATATTCTTGTCAAAATCCTGGAGAATGGAAAACAAGCATGGTTTTATGAGCCCTTAAACTAATATTTAACATAATTGCAGATTCAATTACGAAAGTTTGAAAACTGTAACAGATGTCTGGAGAATTAACAGATGAGCAAGAATGTATTTTAATAACTATTATCTGAAAAATCCAGTAGCTTGTGACAGATGAGGAGTTACTGACCCATTCTGTTTGATCTATTCTTTATTGCAATTTGAAAAAAAAAAAAAACCTCATTCAAGAGCAGAAACCACAATATATAAGCAGAAGTACTTTTAATATACCAATCTGAAATTCAGCATGTCTTTTTTAGGCATTAATGAACATTTAAAATTTACAAATGGTCTTGTTGCCTTTCCAATGAATTTACTCAAGAGGCTCCAGCTTTACTGATTTCTTGGGAGATTTTCATGTCCTATTCTGTTATCTCTTTACAACCAAACAGCAGGCAGGGTTAGGATAGGAAGAAATTAACTAGGAATAAATGATAGGTAAGGGAATAATAATGATCTGTAGTTTATTTTAGGCCAAATATATGATATTTTAATATTCTGTTTACAATCCAACAAAAGTTTTAGCTAAACTTCAACTATAGATGGTCTCACTATTTATTCATAAGCCACTCAGTTTTTCTGCATTCACTTAAAAGAAACCTTTTTAACTATGCAAACATTCATGTCAATCATACATGTCAAACGTACATGTCAATCTGTATCAAACCAACTGAATAATACCTTGACTTAGATGTCATTTTTGACTTTTGTCATTGGAATGTCTAAAATAATACAATATTTTACTTTTTAGCACAGGTTGTGATTCAGAATCTACTTTTAATATATATACGTTTAATAATAATCTACTTAGTTGTTGGCCTGAAATTAGTCTCTACTTTTAATATTACTTCTGGACTTCTTGGTAGTCCTTTGAGGTACAGAAGCATTTTATTTTCTTTGAGAGATGGCTTACAGGACAAAGATACGGCCTTCATTTCCTGTGCGTGCTACCCACAGTGACAACGAAACTCCATTTTGATGGAGGTGTAAATTTTTGCCTACAAGTTCCTACAAGTTTTTATCATGGAACCTTAGCAATTGTAATGTTGTATAGCCTTGTTGGCTCCACCGATTTTAGCCTGGATGAAGTGATAAAGATCTTCAAGTTCTACCTCTTCAACTTTTGGAAGCTTTATTTTCTACCCTTAACAATAAGCCATACCACAGAAAAATGTAGTATCAACTTCCTCAAAGAAGGCTGAGAAAGGAAAATTGAACACTGAAATTATGTGTCAGAGTCACACTTGCTTTCAAACAGCTTCAGATCATAATCAACACCTTCATGGTGTTAGCTTTTTTACAAACACACACAGAAATTACAACCACTCCTCCAATTAGTTTTTTTGTGGGGATGGAGTTCCCCTTAAAATTTGTCCTTCAGGGTTTAGGAAAATGTTAGCATTTTACATAAGATTGTAACAATGAAATATTTTCCTGAGGCTTCAGTATCCAAGTAGACTGCTAAAGACCTCAATCTGGAATAGCTGCACAGTGTAGGCTACAATATGTCTGATGAACTGCTTCCACACAAGCAATGTGAGATATTCAATAGGAATTTGTGACTCTAAAGATGACCAGTATTTCAAGAAAATTCTTCATTATACCCTGAACATAGGCTTCCTAAAATTCGGAAAATAAAATTTTCCTGTAGGAGTTAAAACATACACACACACACACACACATCCTGTCTTGTGAAAACATTGTCTATTGCCAACCTAAACAGTTTATTGTGACACATAATACTCTTCTTATTGAACTTATAATTTAAAACATTAATGAGGTAATCTGTTGCTGTAAACTACTTACACTGGCAGACTAAAAGCCATTGGCCATTGAACAGAATCTACTGCTGTTCACATCTTATTCAAATCTAATAACAGTCTGTACTAGTTTTGACTGTGGTAGAGTTACTTTTCTTCATGGTAGCCTGTATGATACTATGTTTTGAATTTGTGACAAAATCAATGTTAACAGAATAGTCACAGTTAATGCTAAACAATAGCACTTGCACAGCATCAAGGCTTTTTCCCATTCTCTCAACACCCCAGCAGAGTGGTGCTGGGGGTGCACAAGGAACTTGGAGGACACTCAGCTGGGACAGCTGACCCCAACTGACCAAAGGGTTATCCCATCCCATATGGTGTCATGGTCATTATATATAGCTGAACTAAGTCACTGGAAGAAGACACCTCCAAACTGTCGTTTTTCTTGCTGTCCCACATTCTCTTAATTCACAAAGGAGCTCTTGACACAGTCGTGATCTTTCCACATGCAAGAAAAAATGGCCCACACAGAGCTATGACTTGCAACAAAGAGATTGCTTTGAAGATCAGAACTTATTTAAGGTCTCCAAACATTAAATTGTGCAAATTGTAAATATTTTTAGTCTTGGTTTTGGGTGCAAATAACTGTGCTTTCTGTAGGAGTAAAAAAAAAATGATAGTGCACAGAGATACATTGATTTTTTTTTCCCATTAAAAATAAAAAATAAGTTCTTTTGGAAAACATGGTTTTGTAACTAAATTACTTTAAGGAGTAATTACTTCCACAAAAAACACTATTATTTTGCTTGAAGCTAGGCACAAATATTCACAAATTTTATTCTGAAATTTGGAATAGCACAGGTTGGAAAGATGGTAAAGGTTGAGGTATAAACATGGACTTCAGCTTGAATTACAACACTTTCATTCTTAGGTATCATCACCCTTTCTTTTGTCTTCAAAACGTCATTGTTTGTAGAAAGTTTCCTCACAAAACAGAAAACATTTCCAGTCCCCAGTTAATTCAGAAGTTGAATGCCTTGTTCTTGTATACAGAGACCAAGGAAAGAAATTGTTGTGGCCCTAGGGACAGAGAACTCCACTAGGAATGTTGTGTTATCTGAAGATAAGATGATATAATATAAACCCAAGTGTTATGAAAACCTCTGCTTGAAAGATTACACTAATGTTATCTTATTCAAGACCATTTATGACCATTACACCATTGTGTATCACAAGTCTTGGATAATATGTTTTGAAGAGCACTTATATGTATGGCATATGTCATAGCAGATCAGATCATCTATGCATGCAAATTCCTGTGACAGAGTTAATACGTCTTCTAATATAAGTCAGATAATAAAATTTAAAACCAACCTAAGCAATCTGGACAAATTGTCTAAATTGTCTAAATATAACAACAACATGGCAAAACAGATGTTTTTAAACAAACACATTATCCAGTTGACTGAAATGTCAAACAAGACTGGAATTAGAATCAGAATATCTTAAAAAATCCCCAAGCAACCTGCTGTGGGGCTTGCTGCAATGATCAGGATTTACAGGATGGAAAACTTTGAGGGAGATTAAGATGACCTGAGAGGGTTTGTTAAAAAATATGATATTTCATCAATTAAGGTGGGCTCTTAATTTAAATATTCACACTTTGTAAATTATGAATATGTTTTTTCTGCATGAAGCATGTACACAGCCTCAAAATAATATGTCTTTTTTCCATCACAGAGTAGTACTTTTCACTAAATGAAAAAGGAAAATAAGATTTTATAATTTTACAATTAATTATATTACAGATATTTTCAATTTCCTCATAAGTCAGGTAAGCAATTTAGACTACAGATTCTGAAAGAAAAATTTTCCCTATTTTAAGAGTGACATTTATAGGGCATATGGTGCAGCTGACATTTCTTTTTCTAACATTACTTGCTAATATTTTCAGAGGGATGAATTGCTCTTTCACATCTCAACCATTACAACTGCACAGAAAGATAGATATGTTTGCTTCTGTTTTGCTTTTCAAGGAGTATATGTACCATGAATTTTTTATGTATAATACAGTGCTGTCTGAAAAGAGGTTAAAACTACTGGAGTCTTTGAACTGATGAAGTGTTATAGCACCACAAGAGGAAGACATTCTTTATAGTTAAAGTATACTCTGCAGTAAATACCATCATTAATTTGCTCTAGTTTAAATTACTGTGCAATGGTTTTGCACAACACTAAAAAAAAAAAAAAAAAAATCCTGGTTTGCTATTCATTGTTGCAATTTCATGCTATAAGCTCCATTATAATGCACATTTGTGAAGGGCTCTATGGAGTCTTCAGATGTTTAAAAACTCTATCAAAACTTACAAATCAAATTTATGGTCTATTCACAAGAGTAAAGTTTAGGCATATAAAATCTCAGATGCTTTAATATTAACTTTTATTATCTACAGAATTTCTGAGAAATATTGAGCAACTGAATAGCTGTGTCTTACTTCTTCTTCTAAGCATTTCTTCAGTCTGTTCACATTAGTGGATGTGATCAAGTTGAAAATTCTGCTCCTGTATCTTCTAAACATTTAATACTATCACTTGTGGGTTTTTTCCTTATGGAAGAATTGGGTTTTATGAACAGCGTCCGTTTTATGAAGAAAATGTGTGAAGATCTCTGAATGACTTTGTTCAACTAAAAGTTTATATTGTGTAAAAAACAAACAAACAAACAAACAAAAGGCTTCAGAAACTTGGAACTTCCTTGGGTTTTGTTACTTTTCTGCAAAGAATTTCCCACATCACCCTCTCTGATACAAATTTAATTTATTTGAAAAATTAAAGTAAAAGTAGATGTGTAAATTAATCTCAGGTCAAAGCTCCATGTACACTTAGGCATAACTAGAGATATTTCTCAGGAAAAATCTTCCAATTTACAGGGATTTTTTTAGTGAAAATTTTGAAGTTGTAACTCTCAAACTGAGTAACTAAAAAGTGAAGTTAAACACTGACCATTAAATGGCAAGTCAGCCATAACCAGGAGATACTAATTTAAATATAAAATTCAGTTTCTTATTACTACTCCAATATTTTAAGGGATTTATGTGTCTGAGATTTCAAATTTTATACTTTAGGATCACTACATCTGTGACTTTCAGAGCCACTTGACCTTCAAAGCTACTTTGCCTCCAGACTGAAGATATCAATAAGTCTTCATCTCAGTGGTTGAGATTAAAATCTCATTTCTGGCATCAAAATAGGTGACAATGCAGGGGTAATATCTTTAGTTTGTGATGTGATAATTCTAGGAATATGACTGTTATGTATATATTCCACTTCTTCCACTTGACACATCTCTTTTCATCCAAATTTGTTCCTTTTCAGCTCAGGCAGCAATGCCAAACCATCCAGTAAATAGCCTCCTCACCTCAGGAATTACTGAAACATAAGAAAATGTGGTTTATAACATCAGAACATGCAAGAAAGTAGACAGTAGTATGATGTTCTAGAGGACTAGAAGAAATACTTCCTTTGTTTCTTTCCCTGGGAGCATTTTCCTTATCTCCCACACCATTTTATTAAAGGAACAATAGAAAACCCACACATTAATGGTAGTGTATGACACACAAGACATGATGCAATTAAATTTTCATTGCTGTTGCAAAGTGTATAGAAAGTAACTTTTTCTGTCTCATATAATGCTGATTGTCCTGCGTGTAAGCTGAAAAATGATCAGTGGGGGATTACAGTAACTGAAGAAACACAAAGAATCTGTACCTTTGAGCTTTCAGCAAGAGAAAAAAGGAAATGGAAAGGAGGAATTTGTAACAGTCTCATAGGATACGATAAATTCTTCACTATCACCACCCTAATGCTGTCAAGCAAAATTTCAGGTTTCATTCCCACTGTGAAACATAGTGCTCAATATTATTTTCTCATTATATTAAACTCTCTATAATTTTCAGTTTGAAACCCTGTTGCTTCATAGCTGATAAGTCTGTATTTTATTGATTATTATCATTTCATTATTGATATTCTTTGTCTTTCCCCACATTCCCAATCTCCATTTAAATAAATTTGGTGAATCACATTTTTACTAAATTTAGAAGGAGTAAATACTTGTACCTTACAGTCTTTTACTTTGGTTTGCCTACTACACTGTGAGAAACATAGATTTTTGAAGGGCAACACAAAGAAAACAGACTTAAGGTACAGTCTGAGCTGTTCTCTACAACCTTTTAATATTAAGCAGACACATTTACAGATAACAAGTAATTGCTGAAAACTAAATAAAACCATTTGGTATTTACAGTAAATAGTAATTTCATTTTAATATAGATGATGAAGTTCTGCCTGATGCATATATTTGCTTAATACCTGAAGAAAGTTTCAATGAACATTTCAGTGTTAGTAATTTAGTATAACTTCATGTACACTTTTTCTTCTCCCTACATGTTTACTAAAAACAAGTTAAGACAAAATTTTTCTGTGTAAAACTTTCACACCTCTCACTCTATCAAATTTTCATCCATTTAGGAATGAACGTACTTTTATTAATTTTAACATTTCCATCTGACAAAGTATCTAATTTCTCAAACATGACCTTTCTCTGTCCTGATGTACTTTCCCTCTCCCTTCTCCATGTGTTCTTCTTCATAAACTCACTAACAGAGATCATATTCTTCATTGTCCTTTACTCCCCTTTAAGTTAAATTGACGCATTATGTTCAGCAGGGCAATGTTTCATTAAGAACAGGAACAAGTGAAGTGTTATGATTTTTTTTCACCTACTAGTGGAAGCTGAGTATTGATGTAAGTTCATACATTCAATTTGTTAACATCTGTTTATTGGCTTAGAATCACAGAAGAGTTCTGGCTGCTCTATAGGTGTGTGTTTACACCTCATGTTCTGAAAAGCCTGCAATTAAAAAAAGCTTCATGTTTCAGTCCTCCAAAACAGAATTAAACTTTATTCTTCCTTGACTTAGAATAAAACTTTAAAAACTGCAAATGTTTTTGCAAAGTCATTAACACACATTATCAAAAGTGGGGCATGTAGGTACTAGTGAGATGATTCATGTCAGAACAATCCTTATTGCATCAGTATGGCTCCATAATGGATTTAGTTAATGGCATCATCTGCTTATGTCTGGTGTTTTCTTTCCAGTTAGAGTGACACATCATACGTTCAGTTTTGTAAGTTTAACCATGTTTCTGTCTTCTGTCCCACCGTTTGTTCTGAATTACCTTTTTCTAATTGTATCCATTATTTTAATAACCTTTTGTTTTTGAGAAAATTAACAGTTTTGGGAACATGTTAGTGAATGGTTTTCACATCTTGGGGTGAAGGGAAGACTTTGCTTGGAAATTACCCCAATGAAATTACAGTTTCTTTCCCATATGGTCTTCTCTAGCCTCTAATTCAAGGACAAACTGTTAGAAACAACCATGAACAGTCACATGTTTACATGACAAATCCACCTTAATGAGTCCCATCTCTATGTTATTTTCTCATGAACACCAATACAACTGGGGCGTTTTTTTTTCTTTTTGACTACAAATATGTTGGTGCAAGCAGTAAACAGTGTCCTGAGGGACATGAGCCAAAAAGGGTCTGAGCAGACTCTGTACGTACTGTTGATTCTTTTTTCCTTAGGTATAACATAAAAAGTAATTTGTCTCCTTTGTTTGAATTTCTACAAAATAGGCTCTTTAACTCATCTGTAGAATAGAGACATAATTATTATCAAAATTATTTTGACCTTCTTAGTCTTAGAAATCAGAATACATACCTCAAAAGAATTATGATTTACAAGATTTCAATTTATGAAAACAGAAAATCACCAAGTCAAACATATAAAAGAATATAAAAGACATTTGCTTTGTACTTTTAATTCCTTGCTTGTCACCTATTCCTCTGGTGTTTGAAATAATATTTGAAACTTAAGATACAGTAATGAATCTGTTTCCAGATATACTTCAACTATAAAGTCCTTGATGAGGGCCTGTTTCATGTGTGCGTATGCCATACTGAGAAGGGCATGTTAATTAAATCCTGAAAAAGGGAGCCGATAAAAGATAGGTCAAGTGCATTTTTGAAAAATGGCATCTAGCTATTAATTTAATTATTTGCAAATGTATTCATGCAGTATATTCTAAAAGAATTGAGGAAAGAAAAACTTCCCCCACCCCATAATAGACAAGAATACTTTCTTGGACAATATACTGATTTTAAAGGGATCTATTAAACAGAAGCTATTCACCAATCTGACACTGTGTGCCATAATTTCTGCAATAACACATCAGTACCATAATGACAGTCAAGGTCCATATAAATTACTGAATTCAATTTTAAACCTTGCTCTGGCATTTTATTACAGGTGGTTTTGTCATTACTACTATGACATTCATGATGCATATATCTATATCTACATATATCTTCTACCTCCTGTCTTTATAACAGCACTATTGAAATATCAACATCCATTCACAATGTTAAAATTTTTGCATGACATAAAAGCACACAAGGTTGTGCAAGAATATTTCTAGGGCTTCATTTAAGAAAACTCAGAACTTGGTGACATACTGAAGTTAAGTATGAGGGGCCAGGAAAGGCCTTAACTCTGCGTGAGCACTACTCAGCAATAACAGAAACATCCCTGGGTTATAAACACTTGCCAGAACAAACCCAAAACACAGCCCCATACTAGCCACAATAAAGAAAATTATCACAGCCAAAATCAGCACACCAAGGCAAGCACTCAGTACACCAGGGGTAGACTGATGCCCAGAAGTTCCTGAGTAGAACATGTCCAACAGTCCTAAAATCCTCTCTATTTCTTTTTATTTCTGAACGTGACATTATAGGGTACCAAATATCTTTGCAGTTAGTTCAGGTCATTTGTTGTCTTTATCCCTTCCCAGCCTAGTGACTGTGACAGGGGCAGAATGAAAACATAATCATAGGATTACAGAATCATTAAAGCTGGAAGAAGTTGGAAAAGACCTCTAAGATCATTGAGGCCAACCTTTGACCAAAAAACATCATGTCAAGTAAACCATAGCACTAAGTGCTACATCCAGTCATTTCTTGAACTCTTTCGGGGATGGTGACTCTACCACTTCCATGGGCAGCCAGTTCCAATGTTTGACAACCATATCCATGAAGAAATTCTTTCTAATGTGCAACCTGAACCTTCCTTTGTTCCGCTTGAGGCCATTTCCTCTTGTCCTGTCGCTAGTCACCCAGAAGAAGAGGCTGATCCCCATCTGGCTACAACCTCCTTTCAAGTAGTTATAGAAAACAAAAGGTCTTCCCTGAGACTCCTTTCCACCAAGCTAAACAGTCCCAGCTTCTTAGCTGTTTCTCATATATCTTACTCTCTAAACCCTTCACCAGCTTTGGTACCCTTCTCTGGACATGCTCCAGCACCTCAATGTTGTTTTTGTAGCCAGGGGCCTGGAACTAAACATAGCGGTCGAAGTGTGGCCTCACCAGTGCTGAGTACAGGGGGACATAGCCCTAGTCCTGCCAGCAACAGTATTTTTGATACGAGCCACAATGCCACTCGCCTTCTTGGCCATCTGGACGCACTGCTGGATCAGGTTTACATGGCTGTTGACCAGCATCCCCAGGTGTTTTTCCACAGGGGCATTTTCCAGCCACTCTTCCCCCAGCCTGTAGCACTGCATGGGGGTATTGTGGCCAAACTGTAGGACATAGCACTTGGTCTTGTTGAACCCCATAATACTGGCCTCAACACATTGATCCAGCCTGTCCAGATTCCTCTGCAGATACTTCCTATCTTCCAACAGATCAACACTCCTGCCCAACTTAATTGAGAGTGCAGAAGTTGTTGATGCTTTGCAGACATGGTCCACAGTGCAATCTGCACTGTTTTGGTAAAAAATCTAAAACATGGCACATAATGAGCTGCTATGAAAAGAATTAACTCTATCAGAGCCAGACTCAGTAGACCAACTAAGCAATTAGTTCTTAGTACATTGTTTTCGTCTAATTTCCCTGTACTTAACAATATCTGTCCAATTTCTACAAACTCAATAGTAAGAGTAATCCACTCCTGTTTAATAAATTCCTACTAGTTCAATTCACAGTCTCCAATAATGTCATGGAACTTGTTTGTTCATTGGGGTTTGCTACTTTACCATATTCTTTTTGTATATTTATTCCTTTCTGTATCTAATTTTATTAGGGAATACTGACTGCAATTTAATATGAACATAGAGACTGGATGAGAAGTGGATTGTTAGTATTAGGATTGTCACCTGCTGTCTACATTGAACTCATGACAGGACATAGCTTTTGGCCACAAATTTGTGATCCTTGGTCTCAGAGCTTGAGTTTTTAATGAAGGCTCTGTGGACCTTTCTGTAAGTAATTGGTCAGAATACCTGACACAACCTGATAACCAGGTGGTAAGAGCAAATATGGAGACAGTGAGCAATTGAGATATTAACATAGGGCAAGAGTTCTGAAAGAAGATTACATAAGGTATATATTAATTAGGATAGAAGTGATTAGCAGAGAACAATGATTAAGTGACATAATTTTGAAGGGCATATAGAATGCAGATGTCTTGAAATTATTTGACAGAGTAATGGGCTGAAAAGCAAAGGGCATGAACCAAAGCTAAGAAAAGACTGGTCAGCAAGGGACTTCAGGATAAATTTCTTCACACAGAAGGTAATTAATGTGTAGCACTACAAGCTATAAGGTGGAGAAAAACTAATCCTCAAATGCTAAACATACCTGAAAGCAGACAGATAAGTGTATACGCTGGATAGACTAATTCTGTGTAATATCTCTGCCACCAGAATGGCAAAGGTAAAGCATTACTTAAATTAGTAGGATAATAAATGAAGTTGTTTCAGTAAGACAGTGTTAAACACCAAAGGCAAGCACAATAAGTTTAGTAGTATAGTTCTCCACCAAAAAAAACCCAAACAAACAAACAAACAAAACCACCAAAACAATCCCAAAAAACACATCACAGAACTTGTGTTACTCCAAAATATTTTAAGAATAATGTTTCTTCCTGATTTTACTTTTAACAAAAAAATAACGATTTTGGAAGCATCTCCCATGGCAGTTGTGTCTCCATAACAAGGGAACAAAACAGGGCTTGTTAAAAGCCACAATTCTTCCTGGGAAGCCAAGATCAGGAGCTTTTAAACCCAGAAGTTTCTCCCTGTAGCTTTTTAGCTGAATTTCCTGCTCTCAGATCCAGTCATGGGGCAGGCTGAGCATGTCTTCAAGAGAAGATATCCATAATATATTTTACCAACCTAGCAGAAGCAACTGAGCACTCAGACAAAAATAGGCTATGTGCTATGGCAGCACTGTCCAGCACTAAGCATAAGTGTTCCTTCATCCATTCGACACAGAAGCCTCAAAAAAGTTCTTTTGCCTTTTCCCACTTCTACTTACCCCTGCACCAAACAGCCAAACCAAAACTACCCTTCCCCATGCTGCATCCAACTCTATTTTATCTTTACCGTCCACCAACCTAAACTAACACCCCACTCACTCCACCTTTTTTTTTTTTTTTACCTGCAGCATATGCTGCAAACACCTCAAGACTTCCACTCCCACTCCCCTAGCAAGAGTTAGGTTCTCCCACAGCAGCACCGATTGGCACTTTGTGAGCACATTTCTGGACACCCCATGCCAGCACTGATATGCTACTCTGAAATGCCCCCAAAAATCCAAGTGGCTGTGTACAGCTGGTAGGGACCAGCTGGTGCAGAGCAGCTGATACCAGAACGACATCATCCTGCTGCTGGGAAGTTTCAGCTTAGGTAGCCCAATCTGCTCTTATATAACAACCAAATATCGGGTGTGGAATTATCAGTCACTAGTTTTCCACTGCATAAAAGCCTTCTGTATGTGAGAGCTGCACCCGCAGTATGCAGTGACACAGATTGATGCCTGACTGTGAGTTCTCACTGCTCCTCTCTGAGGTTCCTGCAGCTCCTGAGCAAAGACAGGACAAGTAAGAAGGCACTGGAAGTAGCTTATGTATATGCATAGAAGCACATACACTAAATACAGCTGTCTTAGAGCTTAGTTCAGAAGTGTATCAGAACATCAGCTAAGATATTTAACAGCTTCAACTTTCCCTGGTGGAGACTGGAGTAACTTCAAAACATGCAGGGGCAGGGGAGTAAGCAAAAGAGTCATGTATGTAGGTTGAGCAATATATTGTCTGAATCAAAAGCATTAGCCTTCATTCTCCTGCAGATGAATTTATGTGCTAAAGAAGGTATTTATTAGCATCAGGTGTTTTGTGAACAATATCTAAATAACATGAAGTCATGCAAATTCAAATTTCATATTATTCCACTTTGCTGTAGCTTCCTTCCCCACTCAAAAGAAAACAAACCAAAACAAGCTGTCAAGACTGGATTTTGAATATTTAAAATTTCAAAGTGCTTCTACAAAGTAAACAATTGAATCTCTACAATACAACTAATATAATTTATGGAACTGTATTCTAAAATCCAGTTTTTATGGAAAATTTTGTTTTTGTATTCCCATAGAATATGTTTAAGCTGAATTCAACTGATCTGAAATTAACAGCAATAATTTTTCAAGTCAAATGGCTATATAAATATTTCAAAATTAGCACTTTTAATTAGGCTAATGGAACCTAAGTAATTTCCACATTTTATATCTCTGTTATCTTTACATAATAAGGGAATGTAGATCATTCTATAAAAAGCTTTTGAATAGATTTATATACTAAAAAACCAAAATGAACCATTATCCAACTCAAATGATTGTCCTTTATGACATTTAAATCATCAGTCAGAATGATCTACAACTTTGAAACCTGGATCCTCTCCAGACTGATATGGAGTTCAGCCTAAGTGTAACAGAACTCATGTTGCAGTATAAATGCAGGAGAAAGCAAGTATGGAATTCAATTTACAAATGATAATTTCTTCCTGGTTATCCTGTTCCCAAATAACCTGAACAAAAAGAGCATAACTGTCCTCAAAACGGATTTGTGGTTGTGGAGCTTATGCCTAAGAAGCTCATTTTAAGACAGGAATAGGTCTTTGTCCAGATAGCTCATACCAGCAGTAAATAGTGTAGATACATGCCCATATGTGAAAGAAGAGACTGGTGATACTGACCTTCTTTGTATGGCTCTACACGGAAAGAGTGATATCAGGGAGGTAACAGCTTATTTGACAAGTGCTTTGTCTGAGAATAGAGCTGTAAAATAATTTTTAACAATCTCAAAGGCTAAAGCAGCCAGGAAATTGTGTTCATATACTCTTGGTTCTTTTTCATGTAAAATTCTTTAAAAATTCAAATTTTCACATATATTTGAATGCTGTTTTGGCAGAAATTCTAAATATGATAGAAATTTATCACCACAAAGTGATTGTTACAGGTATAAGCACCCTTTGTAACTCCTATGGCAGTTCATCAACCAGTAATATGACAAATGAAATTCTGTGTCAGTGAGGAAAATGTGCGATCTCCTTTTTTAGACTGGAAAGCACACAGAAATCTGAATTCTTGTTGTACCCCAAATTCAGGGGTATATCAGGAAGAGGCAGGAAGGGAAGAAGAGGGGAAATAGGGAATTAACGTATTTATTTCAATGTCATTACAGCAATTCTAACACAAAATAAGAATAATTCCTATAAATTATGACCATTGTTTCGTCTCTTACTATTGCTCATTTTGCAAGGTACCAAGCAGACAGTGTGGACATCAGGAATGATTTCCATCCTATTACGTTCCTTACAGGATATTACTGTGAGGTGTGCTGTCTCCTACCAGCATAGTTAAACATTTCCTGGTCCCCAATCTGGACTCTGGTGGATAGAGACTCAGCAGAATAAAACTTTGACTAGAATTTCTTTACTGACTGAATTAAAATGAGACAGACACTGAGAAAATCCTTGAATTCAGCTATTTGCTGGGCATAGGAACAGTCCCAGGCTGCATAGCCAGGAGAACGAAAGAACTATTTGCCCCTGCCTGCACTAACATATTAACATACCTCAGACTTTTCTTTCTCCAAAGCTACTTTACTTATCTGAGGGTAGAGAAAAGACCCATAAAGGTATCAAGTTTTTCTTCCTTCTACTAATCATCCAGTCTGTGCCTTTCCCAACATCTTTCTACCCTTAATGTTGTTACATTTGACTTGGAAAGGGAAAAGATAACTTTCAGATTCCTAAAAAAGACTGCCTTGACACATCTTAAAATTGTTTTTCCTTTAACATTTGTAATAGTTTCACTCTAGGTCAATATTGCTCAGAAAGCACAAATCTCTTCTATAGTTGGGAGTCTGCATACTGGAAAAATATTAAACAAAAAATTAATTAATTTAATTAGTTGATTAAAAATATTAGACACCGCTTTGTTTATCTACAGATGGGAAGCCACAGTCTGAAGCAGGTGTAAAATCATTTATTCACATAACTGATTTATCTCTTTTCTTCCAGTTACATTACTGTTAATAATAATCTTATTACACAAGTGTAATTACTTTATTCTTAAGCATTCATATTCATTTTCAAACTGTTAATTTTTTTTTAATCCAATCAATTGTCTGCTGAAGTATAAAAATTTTATATCTACACTATATGAATTCAGAATCTGATATTCATACTTTGCTTGTGACCATATTTGCTTTTTCTAATACAAACAGAACTCCTGGTTAAATATATTTCACTAAAAAGACAAATCTCACATTAATTAAAAAATAAATACAAACACCTAAATACTCTTGGGCGCATAATGTGACTCTTGGGGATAGTCCTGTGCAGGGCCAGGAGTTTGACACAATGATCCCTGTGGGTCTCTTCCAACTCGGTATAAACTGTGATTCTATGATTCTGTCAAATGTACGTGTACAGGAAGTTTTCTATAATTTGAACGTTAACCAAAAGGGAGGAGATGAGATCACCACATAGAAACTAAGTCAGATTTAAAATATGATTCTAGAAATTATTTATTACATTACTCCTTTTCTCTAACTCACCATCAGAGTGGAAAATCCTAGGGGGGAAAAAAATCTCTAACATGACTACTCTGAGTGCTGAGCCCAGAGGTGATTTAAGGATGCTAATCACCTCAGAATCTATTCCTAGGTTCACTCAAGTTTCTCGGTTACATTGACCTTCTCTTTAGTTTACTGTGCTAAGAATCATTTAAGATTAACAATTTGCTGCATAACTGAGCTAATTAAGCTTTGTCATATGTTATGTCAGTAGCCAAGCAACTACAAGTATTTATATACATATATATGTAAGAATACACGTGCACACACATATGTGTTCTATAGAGAAAAATATAAACAGTGGAAAATAAAAAATACTGCAGACATAGGAAGTAAACAAAAAACTACTCTTAGATTTCTCTATATATGTACATGTAATAATCAAACAAATACAATTGTCTTCAGCTTAGTTTCTTAATGAAACAAGTGGTAGCCATTTGACTTCCAAAACCTTAGTCCTCCATTCCCTAAACAATTTTTAAACTTATGGACAATATCAGGGTTTATCAAAAGGGCAACTGGTTGTACTACAACTGGCAGACAGGTATTTAGTAATGTCAGTGGAGAAAGCAAAGTGCCCAGATCAAAACTGCTTGAATTGCCTCACAACCTGCAAATCTATTCAGCTGCATGCAGTTCTGGCCAGCAGATGCAGCAGTAGATAGGAGCCAGTGGGCCAGCCAAAGGCAGAGGAAATAACAGTGGCCTTGTTAAGTTACATGGAGAACACAAGGCAGAGATATGGAATGAAGGTCTGTCCCATTAGTAAGGCAGTGCTGGAAGGGACGAAGAAAAGATTTTAGTATAAATAAGGAACCGGGCAAAACAGAGATTTTTAGAGCAGGAAATGACACTTGTATTTAGGGCACACAGGAAGAAACTTAGTGTATTTTAGCAGAGTAAGAGAGACCCAGACAACCTACTGAAGTCTCTTCCTACCCGAAATATTCTATTAATCTAGGGGAGGAAGAATCCAGTGTACAAAACACACTGTTCCATCATAAATGTGACTTCAATGCTCCCCAAAAAATTCCCCCCCTAAATTCTGTTTTTTCAGATCCCATTAGAAGATTCATACCTTATTTCACACCCATGCAGTACCAATGTGCTTAGTACTAAACTTTTTAAGGTTTTCTAACTTTTTGTGAAAAACAAGTATTTCCCAAAAAGTCATTATTATTTCTGTAGCAGTAATTTCTGGTCCTAATTTGAGTACTTTATCATATGATAGTTAGAAACCTAATTTCTCTACATTCTCCTGGCTTCAGACCTTATTAGACCTAGAGTTACTGGTAAAAAAAGACCTAATAACTTTGCAGTGTCATTTTAGTCCCTGTGGAAGGATTTGAATTTCCCTTTTGAACACTATTACATCCTCATGATTCCTACTAACAGGTGCTCTACTTGAGGCAAGAGAGTGTGCTTAATGCTTTATTGATAAATTATAAAAAGTATACTTGCAAATACTTTTCAATTTTTTTTCTCTTATTTTAGCCTGTGCTAGGAGGCAAAAGGTATGACCACTTTCTAACTACAAAGCAAGCTGTTCTGCTAGCTGAACAGAAAGACGTTCATGATCCTTAAGGATGAAAGAGTGGTAATTTAGAATTTCTGTACCTAAGGTCTTGTAACTGACGATTGATGTAGTCTCCATTTAAAAGTCCTCAGCCTTAGATAAACACAAAACTACCTAAAATTAACTCCTGCTCCAACAACTCCAGTCTGGCTTTGCAATTGAAATGTGAAGGTGTTGGTGTGTTTTCCCTCCTTTAGGGGAAGGCTGTGTTTCTATTTGCCTGTGAAGAAATTTCTCTGTCTGGTCCAGCTGATCAGTACATGCCCCATAGAGCGGAGTACTGCAGGAATCTTTGCATATTTGGTATGATATTTTTAGAGTTAACATAAATACAACAGTACACAAGTACTGTACATGGACAGGTCTACACTGGATGAGGAACAGGTTCAGATGAAGCATAATGAAAATAAATATTTCACACAGAAAAATTAAAACAGAGACCGACAAAACAAAACTGCACACCAAGATTACATTAAGGCTACTTATTACAAAACCTTGAAAAGTTCATGACAGAGAATAGAAACATATAGCTATCATTAAAAAAGATCTATAATAATAGTACATGAATTTCTGTCAGGAGCAGAGGGTCTTGAGGTCCTCATTAGTGTTCGACTTCAATTTAGGTGTAAATAGAGGGTACAAATGTTACTTTCTTTGAGGAATACATAATTCAACAGTTTACACAATCCTGTACCTTCCAATTAATCCTCCAGAAAGAGAAATTAGGAATACAAAATTGTTATTCAACAAGACTTATATTGATTTCTGCTTTTAACAACAGAGAACAAACAATATTCCTAAGAACCTAGGTGAAAAATAATTTTCCTCAAT
Organism: Lophotriccus pileatus; assembly: GCA_035583135.1. NCBI lineage: Eukaryota > Metazoa > Chordata > Aves > Passeriformes > Tyrannidae > Lophotriccus > Lophotriccus pileatus. Next base: position 95,980,675 of record JAWWES010000081.1, on the reverse strand, counting down.
AATTGAAGGATTAAGATGTTTTGAAGTTTCATAAACCATGAAAGGGCCCCTTGGGAGTGTCATTTTTTCAATGGGAAACATAAATGAGTTCCTGAGATAAACCTTATGAAATTGGTCGGGGGTTTATTTGTGGGGTTTTTTTGTAGTTGTGCAATGCAGAAAGTTGTTAGAATTATTTTTGTAGACAACATAAGCATAGGGCTCTTAAGGACAGTGTTTTAATCTATTTTAGAGATGAGCAAACTTAAGTGCACTCCAATTAACAAAAGTGTTTAAAAAATTATTTATAAAATGAAAATCCACCATAAATAAGTCTTTAACATAATGTATCTTTAAATTTGAAAGTTACTTTGCCTTTAGTTTAAGTAAACTGATTTGCTCCTTTGCAAGTTGTTGGACACAGTGTTTCACTGAGGCATTTAATATAATCACTGACATTTCCAGAGTGGATACTTGGCTAAGGTTAAGAAGAATATGAGATATAAAGAACTATGTGAGTTAGTGTTTGACCCAAGTAGGAAAGTTTGACAGGAAAAAGATATCCTCTTTGGAAAAAATATTTCCGATACCTGCATTTCCTCTATTTTACATCAGGCTGAAAAACTAATGCTTTAAAAATAAAATTCTTGTCTTTCCCAGAAATAAGTAGCTGACCTATATTCTCAGTGTTCAACAAGTATACCAGATACATAGATTCAGTTTAAGCAAGTGCTGTAGGAGCCATTCCATTTTCTTTTCTATATAAACAGGAATTAATAAATTAGTTAATTCTATTTCTTACCTTGGAGGACTGAAAGCTGGGTTTTTTTGTTTGTTTGTTTGTTTGTTTGTTTTTAATCTCCTTTAGAAATTATTATTACTTTTACTCATCTTATTTCTTTGGAACAATTCCATTTTGTCCAAATGAAGTGTTTATCAGCACAAAGAAAAACTTCCAATCTTACATCTTGACAAAAGTGTAATACTTCTTGCTCTTTATTTTAACATAGAAGCTTTCTAATTCTGTCAGTATTTAATATAAACTGCAAAATATTAAAATGCATTGTAATCAAGATTACAATGAACACTCCTCAGTGCCCAGGTTTCTTCTAAAGTTAATAGCAAGACTATTAGAAACAGAAAAGCTTTATTCCAAACACCATGTTGTACAAGGGCTTTTTTGATAATTAGGAGAACTGGAATTTTCTAGGGTTTTTTTGTGTGCCCAACTGCTTATGTTGTATGGTTTCCCAAAACTCTTTAGCTTTTAGGCTGTACATTTTTTACAACTCTGATTACCTTATTAGGCCTTATTAGTAGTTTTGCCGTTAGTCAGACTATGTTCATCTAAATTTCAGTTTTAAATTCTTTTTAAGCTACAGGAGATTTAAAACAACAATAAAATCTCAGTTCTATTAAGGTCTAGATACTAACATTAAATACAGAAAATACAGCCCAGATTTAGCCCCAAGAGTCCACCAGCAAGTCCCAAGAAGAATTAAGCTTCTCAACATGTCAATCCAAAACAATCAGCAAGAGTGTCCAGTCTAAAGTCAGATATGTTCTACCTGGATCTGCCCACAGCAGGCCAGCAGGAAACACTGACTCTGGCCCTTCCTGAGGCTGAAGTGGCTGATGCTCTCTTCTATGGGGGATATGCAGCCCTGAAACTTTTTTCTGTATTAAATATCTTTTTCTGAGCAAAGAAATAAAAAAAAGGATTTTCTCTTTCTAGAGAAACAGAGTTGTTGCCTATGACTTATAAAATAACAAGTAAAAGCAGCTCAAGGACTACAAGCTTTTTCTTAGACTAAAGGAATTTGAAGATACGGTTTTTAAAGCAGATGGCTTAACCAAGAAACTATAGCCTATTTACTTTGAAGCCTTTTTTAGTTGAAGCTTTGATGGTATATAGATAGAATTAAGAAAGCTATTAGGAAAAAAAAAAAAAAGAAAGAAAGAAACAAGAGATCAAGTGGAAAGGTGTGTTGTAAGCTCAGGAGTTAGAGTAGTCACTTGAAATGAACTACTGCTGGGTACCAGTCAGTCCTTGCTCTCAATAATATATTCAGATTGTATTTGAGGATTTTTTCACATACAAATAATTCTGAAGTAGGAATCCAAATCCATTGTACTGAGAGTGGTGAGCACGTCACACACCTTTTGGTACATATTCAAGGTGTTAGCAGTAAGAATGGGGTTACTCCACGAGTGGGGGACCCCAAAGGAGGCAACACTCTTGTTGATCCAAGCACTCTCCCTCAAAATGCAAGCCAGGCACTGATGACAAGGACCATCAACAGCCCCAGATACATGCAGCAGAAGATCCAGAGTCCCCTCAGGGGGTCAAGTATGGAGCAGCCAGAGATGGGTTCACTGACAAATCTACCACATAGGCCCAAATTTTACACCTGGGAGAGGGGCCAGGAAGAAGGTACGGCTAGAACATAGCTTGTGAAGGGATTAAGGCACCCAGATTAAGTTGAAATGGGGTTCCCAGACCCATAGAGAGCTGTAGAGGGAGGTACTAGGGACAAGTAGTCAGAGAGTACATCCTGGTAATGACCTCAGGGCATTGGCACAAAGAATCCATCGAGTTTCAACAGCAAAACCAGGTTTAGGCTACACCATAACTTTCAGAATAGCAGTGGCCTTGAGTACTGAAATATTCTCATTTATTTACCATGGGTCTGGGACTCAGATGCCATATCAGTGTGTATCCAGCTGATGAAAGAGAATTACAGTGGGTGTGTCTTCATTTGCATGTATCCAACCCACATTTTTATCAGATTTGCCACAGAGTTCAGAATATTGAATTGAGTTGGTTGGCTGTTGAGGTTCTACTTACAATGTAGGTAACATTCTTCTCTCAGATAAAAAAAAACAAACAAAAAACAACAACAACAAAAACACTAACAAAACAAAACCAGAACAGTGAGAATAAAGAACAACATTTCACATTCAATTTTCTTCAGTTACCAAAACAACAGAGAACAATTCTGATGTTAATTCCCAGTGATAGGGATTTTATGGCAATTATGTCATTGCTGTGATTAATTTCACGGTGAACATTGTATTCAGACTCTCTAATCCTCCCACTGAGTAGCTTGATCTCCCAACTTGGTCTAATTAGACAAAAAGTTCCAGGATTATATCAGGGTCAAACAGAAGACATTTGCAGAGAATGAGGTCAACAAATAACACATAGTAGTAGTAGGCAGCAGTGGAAGTGGAGGAATGATCATGCCTTGAACAAGGAAAGACTGCAGCCTTTTGGGATGCTAAAGAAAAAACTAAACAAGCTCTTGAGCTCTTGCCAAGTCTACAAACATTGAGTAAAGAAAACAAAATCACACAAGGTAAAAATTCTAAACAGTCTCCTTGCACACATTTAGGTAAGTATAGTTCTGGTTACTGTTACAGCTGAAATGAAATGGTTTTTTGCAAAAGCCACATTTTTAATGTGTAGTCACTAGGCATTCTAAAGTGGAGTTTATTCTTCTGGGGATATGCAAGCCTATTTTTCTTAACTACTCAAGCTACTCTGCCTACTACAAGCCTACTTCTGCTCCACTGAAGTCAATAAAAAGGCTCCTACTGATTCCAACAAGCAAGGGATCAGATCCAATGCCAAGATCACCCAGGAGGTAGAAAAGAAAATAACAGCTGAATACTGAAATAGCATGATGAATACCTGTCATTTTTAGCACTGCCTTTATACATAATTCCAAAAAGAGTAACAGGAAAATGCTTCTATTTTACTGAAATATCCATCAGAAATAATAGATGTTTCATCAATGCATAAAAATACCATCAAATAATTATTTTGCTTTGTGGATTGTTGATGTGAAAAAGGATAGCAAATCCATAAACTATTTATTCAAATCGTATAAGGAACTCTAATAAACCAGACATACGATAGATGAAAATGTGTGCACAGAAAAACTGCCTTTCTTTGCATAAGCCCAGTTCAAGAAATTCTATATTTTAGTTACATGTAAAGTTTCTGTCAATAGCTAGATATCAGAAAATTAAGTAATTTCAAAATGTTCACCACAGAAAACTGTTCATGTATTTGAAGCCAATTAGCCTGGACTAATTCTCAAGGAATTATATCTCAACAATTATCGAGGAATTACTTTAAAAGTGTTTGCATTACTGGATTATAAGAAAAGAAAACCAGAATGCACCAAAGTTTGATTTGCTTATTGAAAAAAGAAACTACATCTGTCTACAGGTAAAGAACAAAGACTGATATAGATCAAATATAATAGCTAGGCTGAGATGCAGAGTAATAAACAGTATCTTTTCTTATAGAGATTGTGATTTTTCTTCAGATTCCTCCTGTTTTCAGCTTCACCTAAAGCAAGTGGTAAAAAATAGTAAAATGATTTCAACAAAAGAAGGCATAAAGGATAATAAAGAAAGCTTTTCTGTTCTTCTTCACTTTTCATCAAAATATTTGTCACTTCCACCCTCTGTAAAGACCTTTGTGTATAAGAAATTCAGCACTGTCAAAACCACCATTTCAAACTATAAATCTGTCTTAAGCAGGCACACATTTCTAAGCTATTGGAACTGTCTATTGAAATTTTAATACAGCTTCTTCTATATTGTGCACAACATTTATGCACTAAAAAGAAAGCTGATTCTTTTCTTTGTATCTCATAAGGACAACTCTAATTTGTTATATTTGTGTAAATTTTATTGAAATCAATGCAGAGTTTGTAAGAAAAATACAAGAAACATAATAAATATTAATTTACTTTTACTTTACATATTCTGCATGTCTACTATCAGTAGCCTTTCTGATCATAATTGAAATCCCCAACAAATGGCTTCTGTAAAGTCGTGTTTTTTTGAGGTTGGCAAGCTAGCAAGAGTACATTATACCTTCACTGTTTGGTTTCCTTCCCTTTGGAAGGAAAGGACAAATGGGGAAAGAGAGCATGCCTTGGAAGTCAAGAGGATCATCTGAACCCAGAAAATAACCCTATTAGGGTTATAGTGCTACGACAGCATTCATGCTGTGCTCTTCTTGATAGCCTCTAGGCTCTGTTTCTGATCACACTGTGATTTCTTATTATGTATTAGGTAACACATAATGGTCTCAAAAAGGTGTTTCAATATAGAGACACAGAATCTCATGTAGTAGAACAAAAACTCCCTTGAATATGTTTCAAGGCATAAATTAAAATCTTATTAAACACAGCTTAATGTCAGCTAGAGTATAAGACAGAAGTGCCTTAAGCAAAGACTGAGAAGTGTAATTAAAACTCAGGGTTTTGTTCTACTTTTACTCTGTAGTTCCCTTAGCATTTCCTATGGTATGATCACCGTCATGACACTGGACATCCTTAGTCATCATGAAAGAATAGATGGGTTAAAGCTAGCTTTAAGTTCATTACTTTCTTCAAAACTCTTCTGATAGTTTTAGTTTTTATACCATATGTTGGGCTGAGCCATGTATTCAATCCTCCCTGCCCCCTCCATTGCTGGTGTGGCTAACTCATTGGGATATTCACACTCTTTTAATGAGTTCATTAAAACACTAACACCAGTAGTTAATCCACTCAATTGTGATGCAGTCAGATGATCCGCCCAACCAGCTGTCTAAAACAAAGGCCCCCTTTAGGTCCCCGGTGTGTTGAGATAAAGTTGGTTTCTCTGCAGCAGCTGTGGTCACACCATCCATCATTTCCTGAGCATCAGGGCCACATCTCCCTCGCCCAGTGCCTCTGAGCCTTCTTCCATTGTAGGCAATTATTTGTCATAGTGCTATGAATAGTGTGAGTACATATAAGCAAAATCAATTGTTTGAATTTACACCTTCACTAAAATTTCAGATTGAGAATTCCTATGTTGTTGTTAAAATACTGAAATAATATTTCCTGCAGAAAGCTATTTGTTGTTAACTCCTTTTCCACAGAGGATTTCTCTGGATCTTGTATTTTTTGCCCTTCTACTTTCATTTTATAGGATGGTTTTTGTTCTGTCCCTTCCAGTGTCCTCAAAGCCTTTAGAAAAAGAAAGTGATCACAATGCTTATTTACTACAGACACTGTGGTATAGATGCACTAGCCAGTTTTTCAGGTATTATTAGTTTCTCCATAGCAAAGAATAATGCTCTAAGACCAAAAGTCTTGTTATGTGAACATACTCTACTGTTTGACACTCAGACACAAACTGTTCTTAATTCATTCTACCTCCATTCTACATCCATCTTCAAACATCCTACAGCTGCACAGACTTTTGTGTGTGTTCTTCATCTGTTTTCATTCTTTTTAATAATTTCACATATAGAAAAGAGACAAAGTAGAAAGAGACCATCTTCTGTGACAAAACACTGCAGTAATAATTGCAATAGTCATTTGACATATGTGCAATTGCTGTCACTGGCTGAGTTTTCTAAGATGCCAGAAAATCTGTATGAATAAATATTAGTTAATGAGCTAGAGGATCTATAAAGAGCCTTTGCTTTTCTGTTTTACTGTGCTATTCTTGAGTCACAATTTTTACTGAGCCCAAATAACTGTGCTGTTAAACTACTGGGTATGTATGTCTACACTATTGATTTTGAAGTATGATCTATTTCCAATTACAGTATGAAAGTATGTAAAGAACCTCACAGAGAACATCTTCCTGACATTTAAAAGTCACTTGACAGTTACAATATTAATAAAAAGCTCTTTCATACTGTCTTCTAGTTTTTCGTTAAAAGACATTCCCAGAAATCTTATGTGCTTATCTGATTTTCCTGCCAGTTTTGGGGAGAAATCTCTATAAATATTTCCCCTCTAGTTTATACCATCCTATGGAATGAAGCAAAATTAAGAAATTTTTTATTATTATTACCTGTAGAATGTTTGCCATATGAAACCACTGCTAACATTTACCAAACAGGATAAGTTCCCTGGAAATAGGTGATAAATATTAACTGCTCAAACAGCAGTGAATGTCTCTGACATTTTATCTTTGTTCTTGTTTGGTTAATGTTTATAAATTGAACCCCTAATTTATCTTCAGCCAAGCTTGAAAAAGCAGAGTTAATGTTTTATTGCTTACTGTTGGTTTTATAAGCTTTAAAGTAAATTTCCTTTCCAAGATATTATCTCTTATCATTAGCTACCAGGACACCCCTTATCCTACTTTTGTGGATCAAAAACAGAGATAAGAGAGTAATACAACTTTGCAGAAACTAACCAAACCCTCACCCAAGAAAAGTTTATCTACATTTAACCTAGTATCCACAATTAATATGTTTGTATTTTAGTTAAAGGTGACTTAGAAAAATATCTAATTGCAAGAACCCTAAAGTTTCTTATTCTGTGTAATTACACATTGTATTTGCATATCATGCAGAATGCTTCCTTCAGCTTTGACCTTATGCTGAGACAGCAGCTTGTATTTAAAGACATTTTTAGGATTTCCTTCCAGAACTCGCCAGAGACATATAGCAATTTTTCACATCAAAAATAAAACCTGTGAGGTTAATAACTCTTTCAAAATATTTCTAACACATCAATTATTAATTTTGCTTTTACATCAGTGGTTTTCTACTGATTGTTTTATAGCTATATGTTGTTGTGTTAGAGAGGATGGGAGGAAGTGAAGAGGTATATTAAACAAAGAAAAATCATTAGAAATACCTAAGTTGGAAGTCCTCATCTCTCTCATATACTTCATTTCAATTATTGATGTCTTATCTTCAGAAAGGTAAATCTTTGGAAAGAAAATGCATGCAGGATAATATAAAATGCTTTAATGAAAGCCAAAGTACTGACTGCTAGTTTGCAATAAAGCAAAAGCTACTTTAAACATCAGATGAGTAGGTCACTACATGAAACCTCTGGTCAATGAAGAGTGTCTCATAAACTATGACTAGGACATTCCACTTTGTAGATAGCATTTCTGAGTAGTCTCTTTGGTATTAAAAACTTTATCCACAGAACCAATGTATTTATTGTCATCTTCACTGCTCTTCCAGAAAGTGAAATACTGGTCCTTGATCCTTGTGCCCTAACCCACAGGAATAGCTGTGTTTCAACAATGGGCTGTGACTCTTGTGTGTGAATTTCTCATCCTCAGCCGTATCCAACATTTTTGCTTAGTTTAAATTAAAAAGAACATAGGAATACATATAAAATCAGTGGACTGTGGTTTGGTTTTGCCTTTTTTTTTTTCTGAGAGTGAACCTTAATAAAAATTAAGGCCCATATGCTGCATCTTTGTAATCTCACTAACACTGAAGAGAACTTTATAGGACCATTATTCAAAATGTTTCTTTTTCTTTTTTATAGTGTAACATTTCATTTTCTTACTAGAACGGTATCTTTTAAACAGAACTTGCAGTTTTAAAATAATAATTTTAAAAAAATGGAAAATATTGCAAGGCTTATTTCATCCCAAAGAGAAAAACATGCTGAAATAATTTTCTTTTTCAAGGAAAATATGTGAGCTTTCACTGCTGGTATTCAAAATATAGTAACATTTTATTTTATTAGTCTGTAAAAGAAAAAAAATAGTAGAAGAGAGCTTGAAAATGAAAGAAAAAGCACTTTACTTAAAGTCTCTTCAAATATAATTCATCACCAGATATGTGCAATGAATGTAAACATGGGTCAAGTTTAAAGAAGACATAGGCATAAAATGAAAGACACTTGTCTAACTTATGTCAGAGGCCCAACACAACAACTTTGAATGCATGTGGGAGAAGAAAAAACATACAGACAGAGGGCTGAAGGTTCCTCATGATGTTTCCTATTATAAATTGTGGAGGAGTAGAAAGACATGCAGTATATCGAAACTCCAGGGACCTGCAAGTAACACGCCTCCTAGAAGCCCCTTAGCTAGAAAAGTTCTAAACAACCCCTTTACATGGTTATCCTAAAAAACAGTAGACTTGAAATTTTAAATGCGAAGCTGATACTGATGTGTCTCTGCTCTGACAGTTGTTAATCAGAGAATAACTTTTATTTTTCTTTCTATTTTCTGAAGACATTTTAGACATTTTCTCCAATCAAGGTTCTGGTAATCATTCATACCAGTTCCAACTCAGCTGATGTAAAGACAACAGTCTTATCAGTTTGCACACTATAAATGTTTATCCAAACTATGCAAAACAACAAAAACACTAACACAGTCTTGAGAAACCCAGAAAAATACCTCTGTCTTCATTATAGTAGGCAAGCCTTGAACTGTCATTTTGTACAGCTTACAAATAGGATGCCAAAAATACAGACAATAAAATAAAGATAAAATTGTGTTCAGTGGCAGTGAAATCTTGAGTGAGCTTTTAACAACAGTCTGACATATGTGATTAAGGAGACAACAAGGAATCATAGAATCATAAAATGTTTTGGTTGGAAGGAACCTTAAAGATCATGTAGTTCCAAGCCCTCTGACATGGGCAGATATGCCACTCACTAGACTAGGTTGCTCAGGCCCTCATCCAACCTGGCCCTGAACACTATCAGGAATGGGGCATCCACAGTCTCTCTGGACAACCATTCCAGTCTTTCACCACCCTTTGAGTAAAGCATTTCTTTCTAACATCTAATCTAAACCTGCACTCCTTCAGTTTAAGATCCTTGTCCTGTCACTATCTACCCATAGAAAAATTGTCTTTCCCTCCTTTTTATAAGACCCCTTAAGGTACTGGAAGGCTGCAATGAGATGTCCCCAAAGCCTTCTCTTCTCTCCTCTCTTCTACCAGACCTCATGCTTACAAAAAAAAACAAAACGAAACAAAAAACTTGTTTAGGGTGCGGAACCTGGGGACAAACTTGGCTGCAGTGACCATGAGAAGGCGGAGTTAGTGTCCAGAGAAAAGGGAACATGGCAAAAAGAAAAACACAGCACTGTATTTCAAGTGAGCAAACTTGATCCTCATCAGAGATCTGCTTGGATGAATGTCTTGAGATACATCCCTGGAGGGAAGACAAGTCCAGAAATGCTTGCTGACAAGAAAGATTTGTCCCAACAAATAGAAAGTCAAACTGAAAACAGAGGACACCCAGATGGACGAGTTTCAAACTGAACTTAGACATAAAAAGGAAGGGTGCAAGAGGTGGAAGCAGGGGCAGATGACCCAAGAGGACTATGGATTTCTTGTCTGGTTGTGCAGGAATGCAGTAAGGAAAGCCAAGGCCGACACAGGTATTAATTCAGGAAGGGAACTGAAGGGTAATAAGAAATGATTCTTCTGTACACAAGCAACAAAAAGACTTCTAGGGAAAATATTTCTGAAACTATATGAACCATATCCTTTTGCAATGTGTCCCTATTGCAACTCAAGCCATAAAATAATTAAATAAAACCAGAAACAAACACACAAAACAAAACAAAACCACAAAAAACCCCCACCAAAACAAAAAACCAACAATCAAAAATCCCATAACACAAAACAAACAAGTAAAATCCAAACAAAAATCCCCCGCCTTGACAGTCAAAGAAACCAAAGCAAACCTAACACCTGACTTGTGATAATCTGTACTAAGAATGTATTTTTGTTTTCTTTGTTTGTATAGAGTTAAAGAATTGGTTGCACAGTGGAAATGTAATATTCAATTAAAACTACCTTCAGGGAGAAAAGCTATTTGAACAACACTGTAATCTTAATGAAATGGGTGAGATTTCAAATTTCATCAGTTTCGAATTTGAAAATAATATGGCTTAGGGCCTGTGAAATAGTTTTATTTTTTATTACAAATTATCTGCCTCTAGTATACTGTAGTTACTCATTCCTTGCAACTAGATCTGACACATTATGGCTTGGACAGGGACACTCTTCTCTGGGTTAAAAAACGGTTGGATGGCTGGACCCAGAAAGTGGTGGTGAATGATGCCACATCCAGTTGGCATCTGGTCGCTAGTGGAGTTCCTCAGGGCTCAGTATTGGTGCCAGTCCTGTTTAATGTCTTTATTGATGATCTGCACAAGGGGATTGAGTGCACCTTCAGTAAGTACACAGATGATACTAAGCTGGGTGACAGTGTTGATCTGCTGGAAGGTAGGAAGGTTCTGCAGAGGGATATGGACAGGCTGGATCAATGGGCTGAGGCCAGTGTTATGAGGTTCAACAAGACCAAGCACTGAGTCCTGCACTTCTATCACAAAAACCCTATGCAGCATTACATGCTATGGGAATAGTGGCTGAAAAGCTGCCTGGCAGAAAAGAACTTGGTTATGCTTGTTGGCAGCCAACTGAACATGAACCAGTCCTGTGCCCAGGTGGCCAAGCAGGCCAATGGCTACCTGGCTCATATCACAAATAGTCTGGCCAGCAGAACCCGGGAAGTGATTGTCCCTTTCTGCTTGGCATTGGTGAGGCTGCACCTCAAATCATATATCCAGTTCTGGGACCTCATAACAAGAAAGACATTGAGGTGTTGGAGTGTGTCCACAGAAGGGTAACAAAGATGGTAAAGTGTCTAGAGAGTAAGTCAAATGAGAAGTGGCTGAGGGATCTGGGGTTGTCTAGCCCAGAAAAAAAGGAGGTTCAGAGTGACCTTTTTGTTCTCTCTAACTACCTGAAAGGAGGTTGTAGACAAGTGGGGTTCTATCTCTTCTCCCAGGCAACAAGTGACAGGAGAGGACATAGTCTCAAACTGTGCCCAGGAGGTTTAGGTTGGACATCAGAAAGAACATCTTCATGCAAAGGGTTGTTAAACACTGGAATGGGCTTCCCAGGGGAGTTCTAGAGTCACCATCCCTGGAGGTGCTCAAGAAGTGACAGGATGTAGCACTTAGTGCTATGGTTTTGTTGACATGATGTTTGATCAAAGGTTGTACTCGACTATCTTGCAGGTCTTTGATTCTGTGCTGAATATAATTTTTCTTTCAATAATAAAGAAAACCTAAGAAAATTTTATGTTGTATTTAATTCATTAATTAATTAATTTCTATTTCGAGCTACCAAAATAGCAAAACTGTCACTCAACAATCAAAGAAAATTTATAAATAAAAACCCCAAAACTTAACACAGGATATAAAGCAGCAGGTCTTCATTGTCCATTTCTTTCTGTACAGAAAATTGCAATATACTTAATTTCAAAGTATCCTTACTGTGTGGATTAGGTAAGTAATTTCAAAAAATAAAATTTCAGTGTGTATAACAAAGCAGATCTGAACTGTGTTTTGCCAGCTTCCCAACACAGGATTTGAGAAGCTGGTGATATTTTATATGTAGGCAAGAGACTACAGCAAATTTGACATTCTCATGAAAAAGTTTTTCTCATCATTAATGAATCAAGTCCTGTAGTATCATAGGCAATGGCATTTTATAAACTTAATAGTAATTCCTTTAAGGTCTATCCTAAAAGCAATTAGGTGTTGATTATGTTCTTTTCTCCTGCCAGTGTTGATTGTATTCTTTTGAAGGTATTAGGTTGCAGTTTTTCTCAGCACCTAAAGACACTATATACTCACCTCTACCATAGTTCAAGTATAAAATAATGCCAGTGTGTCAAAACTGCGATGATATACCAAAGGATTTTTTTCTTCAAGAGGACACGGAGTGAACAACTCAGTACACTACCCTTTACAGAGTCAGTTTTTGTTTTAGCAAACATTCTCTCAAGTTTATCTCCCCAAAACTATTCTATATGCTTCCATCTTAGCTTCACAAGAGCATTCTTTATCTCTTACACATTTACATCTCTACTTTCCTATCATTTCTCCAAATCTATCTGACTGCACACTTGCTGATTACAATTTTGTTAAATAATAGTGACAAGCTATTAAACATCATCTGCAACAGCACAAGATACAGGGCACATTTTTTTCCAATAAAATAATAAATAATCTAACAGTTTAGTTTTTAAAACCCCAAATTGCCAGACTATTGGAAAGAGTTAGAAAAGGTGAAATATCAGTTTTAATTAATGATCCCTTTATGAAAATGCTCAGGCTTAAAAATCCACAGAACTCTTCTGGCCTCTGTAAGGGAATAAAGGAAGGTTTGGTCTTTGCCTTAAAGATCTCAGTCTTAAAGAAAACTTAATATTTAAAGACAATGAGTGTGAGAGAGAACAATTAAGTTGTCTTCCAAAAGGCTCCCTAAGAACCTCTTAATATTTAAATCCACCTAAATACCCAGAATGGAAGGAGTGATTGAAGGCTGCCACATTCAGCAGTCTATTCTTGTTCTTTTAGCTTCAGCCAAACTAATTTATACATACCAGCCTTCCACTCCCCACCTTATCCCCCTTAACAGCTTGCTGCCTATTTCTTTAGGAATTAATATTTCATTAAAATAAAGGTTAGCACCATAGGGTGTTAATGACATTGGATTTCTATTCACAACACTAAGTGTAATTTGAATCATCAATAGAAGAAACAGAAGGAACAGAAGGAATGACCTTTCCTGAAACATGCTTCAGGAAGAGAAATGTCAATAAAAAGCAAACAGTGTTTTGCATATCCCCTTACAAACAGCCAATTCCTGTTTATGCACTTAAGAGAATAGGCTTTTTCTGAGCCATCAGCTTGGCACAAGAGATCACTTGACAACGTGGGAGTGAAATAAGAGCTCACACATCCCATGTGGTGTCCTGCTGCTCAGCTTCAGCAATCAAATATACATGAAGCTCTTTGCTCCAAAATGGCAACAAGTTTAGGACCAGCATATGAGAAAAATCAAAGACTTTATCTTGTGTTATCCTGTTCACTTTAAAATTCCAAGAATATCAAGCAAACAAATACATGAGCATAATACAAATGCTGCAAAAGGATCATAATGGAAAAAAAATTAGAGACTTGAAGAAATAAACACTATTAAATGTTGATATTTTTATACAACTGTATTTTTTTCTGAATAAGGCCTCAGAGCTTCTGGCTCTCCTAGAACTGCTGTAAAGCTTGGTGAAAGCACTTTTGAATTATTCTCAAATTCCCTACAATTTCTGTAGTTTTCTGTCATAAGCCTGAACACAATGATTTGATGTGACAGAAACCAAAAGCAACCAACCGAACAACCAAAAACTCCAAACAAACCCAACCGTTAAAAAGCCAAAAAAACCCCATCACAACCAAACAAATGTGAATCATCAAGTACATTGGAAGGCAGGTTTTTCTAAGTCAATAATTTAGCAACATACCCACTCTGCAGCAGAGAATGCTTTTTGAAAGTAGTTGCTTCTGAAAGCAGTTGATGATTGAATGATTAAGTTTATAAAGTTGCACTAGTAATCAATCTCTTTCACTTCCGTGTAATTCATACATCTGCAGGAAGGAACTCCAACTAGATCCAGCTCTGAGTATTTTAAATTAGTGTTCTTTATCCTCTTAATTTTCTCTTTACCCCCTAAGAAAAAAAATCATGACTGGAAAAGAAGGAATTGAACAAATTTCAGAGATAAAAACATGTAACGACAGAGTTATTTGACAAAACGTGGGCTAATTATTGTCCTCATTTGCCAGTTTTCTTTACAGTCTGTCAGTAAATCTCAGGATTCACCTGTGCATTTTGCTTCAGCCATGCTAATCGATAACATGCTCAGTATGGACTGGTCCCAACGTCTGAATTCTTACCATAAACTGGGGCTGATGAGCCATCAGTTTAGGCATTAAACTTAGTGTGAGTTTACATATGAAGACAACAAAAACCTCTGTAACATCTGTGGGACAGAAATTTAGGACCTTGGAAAAATAAATCATTTTATTTCTACAAAAGTAATCAGTTTAACCCTCATTATGGATGTCTTGCTGCCCTTCCACTCTTGCTGTGCTCAGCTAGCATATTTTGCATGAACCAAACCACGTAAAAACCAAATTGTTTGTATGGCTGTATGCTAAACAAAGGGCAGATTTCTGGAGGGACCAAGGATAAAGATATATTTCTACTTTCCCCCCACAAAAATTATTAGTAGTAGTGCCTACAGAAGAAAAGAATTCCTGTCTGGAATCCCTTTAAATGCAATTCTGAACTAAACTCTGGGGAACAATTTGAACAACTTTATTCATATTTTCAGGATAGTTTAAATTCTCTTTAAAAGTTCATCTGGAAAAAAATAATTAAGACAAAAATAATACACAGAAGTTTTTTAAAAAAAAAAAAAAAGAAGATATAAAAACAGGCTACTAATGGAACACTTATTGAAACCTTAATGAAGAGGAGGCACTTGATCACTCCGTAATCACTGCCTTGAATTAAATGTCTCAAGTAAAATAACTAAAATATAATAGCACCATTCAAAATAATAGAATGAAAACAACACACTATTTTTGGCTTATTCTTGGTTCCTCCAGATCTCCTTTTACAAATATCATTAAAAATACATATTTATATTGCTTGGAGGTAACCTCTTCCCATGAGCTCAATCACAAGAACAACAGAATTGTCAATTGCTAAGCTACTTCTTGGATTAAGAATCTCCTATGGGTTCAACATTTGTATAGACAGAGTAACAAGATCTCTGAAGTTTTGAATAATTAGCCTTTCTGCAAAGAAAATGAGACCACTTTCCTTCACATTAGGGTAACCTTGAAGGAAGTCTGTTGTAAGATTTCACTAACATTAAAAAGAAGGAGAAATAAGGGAGGTGGAAAACAAAGACATTCTATAGGACAACATTGCAAATGCAACATGGGGTGGGGGGGGAAAGAAGCTTTTAAGCAATATACAGGTGAAATAAAACAGTGAAATAATATTAGAAGCCAGATAAAAAAAAAGCTCTTAATTTAATTTTTTACAGCCAATTTAAGATAACCCTGTATTCAGGGGATATAATAACTACATATGTAAGCAAGTTTTCAAATCCTTATTCTCAGTTCGTATTCTTGCAGCAAATTCAGTACTTGGGTTTGGGGCTTTTTTATTTTTGACAAGCACAGTAGCAATACCTGAGTGGATTATTAAGGAAACAGAAACAATGTTGAAAGCTGTTTCATTAGCAGGTTACTTTGCTGTAAATTAAAAGGCCTGCAGGCAAGCACATATGGCACATCAGGTATGGGACAGAGGGAGTCTTATTAAATGCCCAAAGTGTGTTTCTGACAAGAATTGAGGCAAAATCCAGAAAATTAAATGCAGGAAGCTTCAATATATTCAAAATATCATTCAATTTCTAAAGTCTTTATTATATGTATAGCATGGAAAACAAGTAATAGGGACTAGCAAACAAAATGACAATAAAACAGGGGAAAAAAAGCCAAACAGAAAGAAAATTATGAGGAAAAACAGATCTTGCTTCCATTGTGCTAATAGGATTCTGATTTTGTTGTACAGTTGGTTTTATTTAAACCAAATTTGCTGAATCCTGCTGCTTTCAGAGACTATTTGTTTTCTATTTAAACTGGGTATCTTTCAGCAGGCTAAACCTTTGCTTTCTACTGAGATAAAAACCAATGAAACAGAAAGTTCTAACTTAATAGTGGTAAGGAAAAGTGGTTTTTCATCAGGAAAAACAAAACAACACAACCAAGCATTAAAATAAAAAAGAAACAGGAAAACCAACCAAAAAAAAAAAATCCCAAGCAATGAGAACTACAAATTGTCAGAGCTCTTACCAGCTTTATTTTAGGCAAGATGAGGGATTATATTCCCTAAGCATTAAGGAAAGTTAAAGGACTTTATGGACTTGTAGCTCTTTCTGATTACATAGATCCCATTGCAACATAAGTCTCTACATCGTGTCCTCATCATAGGTTCCTGAAATCACAGTGCCTGAGAAAAAGCTGCCTGTAACAGCTGAAAGCAGGAAGAAATCTGCAGCTATCGCTGAGTGCCTGCACAGTCCATTTCCCAAGTGAGAAGAAGGTTACCTAGGTCTTTCGGAAAAGGTTTTTTCCCCATTGTTAACAATGTTACCCAAGAAATTGCCTCCTAGAGCCCACAACAGAGCTGAGAACCCTGCAGAATCCAGAGGCTGCTTGGCAGCTCCTGTATCAATACCTGAAGAATTTTTCACTAAACTTATGCCATGCTGAACTCAAGTAGAATGTGACGGATGGTCAAAGAAATTCATACTGTAATTACACCAGTTAAGCAATTTTTATAATTCCTTATAGCTCTATGATTGTTTATCTAGTCCTCTGCCAGCTTAGAATTATTAACAGTTTAAATGAAGAGAAGTGTAAATGAAAGCTGAATCAATTACTGACAAAAGTTGTGAAAAATTATACAGGAGTATGTCTAGTTAGACATGCTAAAAACTGTGCATTAATTATCTTCATAAGTTTGGTATTTTTCACATTGTTTAAATAGGAAAGCAATGTGTGGCATCTCTGGACCTGAAGGTTATCTCTAAACAAGGGGGAGCCCATGGGTTGAATAGTAAGTTAAGGGGCTATGCCTTATTTTGCAAATTTTTTAATGTCACATGTCGATTACACAGCTTCAAAAATTACACTTAGAAGACTCCGACACCTGAATTTCATGGGCTCATTTCTCTGCTGTGATAGCTTCACTATTTATAAAAAAATAAGGGTTCTAAGGAGGATATAGGCAGTAACTCAACAGAATGTTCAAGTCATCAGCCTGGATTTAATATTAGGGTAGAAATCAATCAACTGAACTTTGAGGGCAAAACATTTCATATCTCTAAGGTATACCGTAGTCAAGTGCAACCCCTGGCAAGGATACTGCAATAAGAACTGTCCAGGGGTTATTCAGAGTAACAGCAACAAGGCAATATATCACCTTTTCTGACTCACCCTCTCAGTAGGCATGGGGACAAGTTTTCGACTTGGATTTTTAATTATGTTTATTTTCACGGTGTCACGTAGGAGTGGAAATAAGGGATGTCTTTGCAGTCTGCCACTGGAAAAAAAATAAAAACAACAAAAAAGTAATTTCCTTTCATAAATGCTATTCATGGGCAAAGTTTTGTTATCTGCACAAATGAACTGTATGCATTTGCCTCTGCTTTCAGCTGGCACTCTGCACCTTGAAGAATTGTGTCCTTCACTGAAACAACTGGCAGCTTTAATATTTTCCTTTACACCAAGTACATGCACAGTAAAGGCACAAAGTTGATATGCGAGTTTAATTTTGGAGAAAGTTTCCTTTGTGGAATTCTTGAAAGAAAAAGGCTCCAGTTCTTTTCCAGCACTGTAATATTCCTGTAAGACAGTGGCACAGATGCTGTTTCTAGAAAATACGTTGAGTCACAGGCAAGAAATCAGTAGATTGGCAAGGATGACTCTTCTGTTGGCTGGGTTCAAGAAGCAAAGCATTTAAAGTGGATTCTACTCATGTTTTTTGGAACAGCTGCTTCTAGAAAATAACACAAAGGTTTACAAAAGTATGTCAGCTTACTTCTGAGTGCCATAAAAAATTTCTGTGAGGCAAAGCACAGCAGATCACTTCTCAGAGGGTTTTTTATACTATCAGAACCCAAAATCTCAGCTTCATAAAATTGTTTTCTAAGATAAAAACAGGAAAAAAATGGAACACTTCAAATTTCAACAACATAATAAAGTTAGAAAGGCTCAATATACAACACCTCTTCATTCAGACGATTTTTTTTTCCTCAGGTATAAAGTGATATGTACCGTATACAAAGCATGATCTTTTCTTTCCAGAACAGTGTTGTCACTCAAAACAGTGTGCTGAATTTCTTTATGTTTATCAGAGACTAAATGAATAAAAACTACTCCAGCTTCACCTTAATTCAAGTGTTAACTAGTTAAGTAAGTAATGCATTTCAATGGAAATTTATTTTAATGCTTTTGGGAGAAGATTATGTTCATAATACTCTTATACTAGCATTTCCTTCACTCTCTTGAGATAGACACCAACACACCCAATAATCTCCATGCTTGCCTCCATTTTATGTCTCTTCCTACATTAAAAGTCCTCTGATTTTGGAAGAAAACATAAACAACCAAGTAAATGGAAATGAAAAACAAATATTAAAGAAAATACCCCTGGATGGGAATGTAAGTCATAATCATATAAACTAGTGAGCAAATAGCAGGGAAAAGTAGAGAACCACTGAACAGAAAGAAGTCTTAGAAGGTGAGCTAAGAGCATTTTCCTGCAGGACTTAGGTCACTTCAAATGTATGTGCATGGACGTCTTCCCCAGGCTTCTTTCTTCCTGACCTAAACGATGGTTAGTGGGGGTAATGCCAGTAAGAGGTTGACAAGAATGTGTTCCACCTTTTCGTGGGTTCAGATAGCATTTAAAGGAAAGATATGATGCAGTCTGCCCTCCAAATGACATTCTAGAGGAGACAGGACAAAAATCGTAACCTATGGAAATATGCATATATATGAGTCAAGCTTTTCTTACTATCACGGCATATAATGTCAATCCAGAAGATGAGAACAGGTGGATACCTGAGCAATTCCACCATCCTTGCTTGTAGGTGACAAAGGTAGATACCTGAAATGGAAATATGGAGTTGCTCCTGCACTGTAAACCAGGAAGTGATAGAGGAGATGCAAATTCTTAAATTGTGATGGAAGGAAGAACCTTTGTTCACCATCTGAATGCAATATAATAAACCCACAGTGTTTGATTCCATAATCCAATGCTAAAAATATATGTTTTCACATTTTTTCTCTCTCCTATCATGGAGGAAATTAATATTCTTAACTTTCAAATAGCCCTTATAATGACCAAACTAATACTTTGTTAAACTTTATAAATTCTTTCTCTGAGAACCTATATAGCAAGTAAAACATTTTGTCTCTCCCAAAACATTTCTTCTTTACAAAAAAAGAGATGGAGAAAAATGTTATACACCATTTCAACCTTAAAAATTATTTCAAGTGGCTAATGGACTTTAAAAGCTCTTTCTTGCTCTCCTCTTTTACAGACTCTTTGCAACCTTAGTAGAAAACTAAACATAAACTCACCAGAAAAACTCAAATGCTCTTTCATGTATTGGAGAAAACTGAAAATGATTGAATTTTTTTAAAAAATTCTTGACTTAAAATTTTAAAATAAACTTTAAAAAGAATGCCGTATCCCTCTGGCTCAGAACAGTTTGAAACTCAGTCACCATTTTCCTTTGATAGTCTTTGTAAGTTGCAGGCATAGCCTCAAGCAAAGACAACTAAAAAAAAAAGTTTTTTTAAGGAGGTATTTTTTATTCCAAGAAGCCAGGGGTAAACTTAAATTCATATGCCTGCCATACAAGAAATATAATAACACTTACAAATGTAAAGATGTACAAGACATTTTAATAAACTATATATTACTCTAGTTTCATAAGTTAAACAATATCAATTTTATATTCTAGACTGAATAATTAAAGAAATGTTATTTAATTTTCTTACCTGTATAATGGAAATTTTTAACAACTCTGTACAACAATGCTACTTTGTAAAGTACTTCTGGGTTTTTTCCGCCTCTCACATTAAAAACTGCTGAGATTTTATGCTCAAAATCTGATCCACTCCAGCCTTGTTTAATTCACAAGTTCTCAACAGTTAGGGTTAGTTGCCTGTCTCAGGCAAGGATGAGAAAATATTTGAAAATAAACAAGCTAATTTTAATACACTTATGAAACCCATAATATGGAAATGCTACAGATTGTAAGTCCCAAGGGCAACTTTGACATGAATGTGTTATATACACCTAGCATTATATTTTCTACTTAAAACCATAAGAAGGAAAAGCTTTGTGATCTTTTCTCTTCTTGTGGGCAAGAAGCCCTCCTAAAATGATAAAGACTGATATTTCAGACTGTGCACACAAATCAAAGAATGTAACATTTTAAAAGCCTAATTCACCTTTCACTGATGCTTTGTAAAACTTATCCAGCCAACTAAAAGAAATACTGATAGTACTGACAGCTCTTCAGAAATTCCCAAAGAAATATGTTCACCAATGGAATCTGTAGGTCTTACAAAACACAAATCCATCCTTCCTTCCCTCCTTCCTTCCTTCCTTCCTTCCTTCCTTCCTTCCTTCCTTCCTTCCTTCCTTCCTTCCTTCCTT
>JAWWES010000081.1:95945872-95957390 GCA_035583135.1 Lophotriccus pileatus | reverse complement strand
CGTCCCTCCTTCCGTCCTTCCTTCCTTCCTTCCTTCCGTCCTTCCTTCCTTCCGTCCTTCCTTCCTTCCTTCCTCCCTCCCTCCCTCCCTCCCTTCCTTTTTCTTCCTTCCGTTTTAATTTAGTTAAGTACAAAGAACCAAATTTTCTCTTGCCTTCCTCCGTTTCAACCCATTTCATTATGCTCTATTAGAAATTACAATAACCACGGAACTTCGTATTTCTGACACTAAAAAAACCCACAGCTGCAAATCTCTGCAAAATACTCAAAGGCATGGTAAACTAGAGGTTGATGAAACTTGTTTTAGAGAACAAGCGTTTTAGAGGACAAAGAAATGGTATCTAATGTGCAATGGTTACCAGATAGAGTAAATTTGGATTTAATGTGGAGATACAGATCAATAAAGAAAGTGAAAAATATACAAATATATGTTAATAAATATAAAAAAAGTAATATAAAGTGGATACCTGGGTAAGGAATAAGAAACCATCAACATGAACATCATATTCCTTTTGGCAAATGACTTGGATCCTGTCAATTAGCTGCTAATATTCACCACCACCAGAGTGAAACCACACAGAGGTGCAGGTGAACATAACTACAAGGAATGGAATGAGTTCACATAACTTAATTATATAATATATATAACATATGTATTTTACATATATATAAATATATATATTATATATATTTAAAAGTGCTTTTTAAACCACATTATATTCTTTCCTTTCCAATGAGAAACACATTAGAACTAATAATGTTAAGACTCTTAAAATATCAGTTTTACTAGCAATAAATTCTTATGCTTGTTTATACATAAGATGTCTTTCTCTGACCATAAAAAAAGATTTGAATGTTACGTGCAAAATTTGTTGTATAAAATTCAGGGTTGCCCACTTATAACATTTTTTAATGCCAGCTTGACAGAAAAGAGATAAAAAGTTTGGAAAAAAAAAAAAAAAAGGAAAAGGGCCACAAAGGAACCTAACTTTTGAAGTCTGACTCTCCTGCGCATTGAGGGGTGGAGGGGATTAGATAAGTGAGCAGCTTTTTGATCCTTAGTTGCCAGCAGGTGTTAAACCATGACAGTATGCAATAGCAGATTTTGCTTTGCTTGGTTTTGGTTTTGGTTTTGGTTTCGGTTTCGGTTTTGGTTTTGGTTTTGATTTGGTTTAACTTGGGCTGTCCTTTTCTCAAATCCAAAACAACTGCACTTCACAAATGTATCTGGAATCCTGAATTCAGCCTTTTTCACTCAGCAAAATCATCCTGAAAGCCAACACAATGGCTAAGTAAGAACATAAACACCTTTATAGAGATTGGACAGATCAAAAACATTTCTAATGCCTCACCATGTTCACAGTAACTAATTTCTTCCTGATATCTTGTATAAACCTAGCTTCTTTCCACTTAAAGCCATTCTCCCTTGTCATATCACTACATGACCTTGTGCAAAGTCCTTCTCCAGCTTTCTTGTAGGCCCCCTTCCGTTGCTGGAAGGCTGCTTTAATGTTTTCCAGAAGCCTTCTATTCTCCAGACTAAACAACCCCAACTTTCACAGCCCATCTTTGTAGGAGAGGTTGTCCAGCCCTTTAATCATCTTAGTAGCCCTCTACTCCTCTGTCTATCTTGTGTTGGAGGCATTAGGCTTTTTTTTTTAAGCATTAGGTATGTGTAACGGGTCACGTACTGTAGTGCTCCATATGTCAGCCATCATAAACTTGGTTTGCTGATGTTTGCCCTCGTATTGCACCATAGCAGCTTGGTTGTGATAGAGTAATACTGCTGTCCAAAAGGCAAGACACAAAATGGGAAAAGTGCTAGAAAAAGAGAAGCATTTGAAAACTGTATTTCCACCTCAATATTCATATTGCTATTCTCAGCCTCTGGTAGCCTCGGATCATAAAGTTAGTATTTTATAATGAGCAGATTCTTCATTTTTTTTACTGACTTATGAAAGAGAACATGCAAGGATCAATAGAAAGTTAAGCCTTATAGTTGCTTCCTGATAGGTTAGCATCATGGGGCTAAGAAGATGGCACATATCACTAGTGACACATTCAGTTACAGATTTTTATCATTGGCAGAATGATGTAACCCTCATTACAAAAGAACATTGTTCAATTGATCCATTTGCTTCCAGCAGTCCTGTGGCTTTTTTTTCCCTTACGACATAAAGGCCAAATTGGAGTTCAGCTTCAATCAAGTGAAAACATTATATTGCAGCAGGAATAAGAAATACTCTCTGCACAATTTAATTACCATGGTTTAAATATGAGAAAATCGTTAGACAATTAATGTTACAAAGGTTGCCAAAGGACATTTTAAATAATAGGTAAATTAGTGCAGAGAAACCATGAAAGGATTTTTTTTTTAATGTAATGGCCCCCAACCTTTTCCTAGTTCAAAATTAATTCTTTAAGTTTTCCACAGTTAATATGAATATGCTGCATAGAATTGAAACAAAATGCCTATAGCTTCTAAATGGCTTTAAATAGGCAATCATTTTAGAAAGCAGAGCTAATAACTCCTTCCCTCACCACAGGGAGGGAAGTTTTTCTCTCCTGTGAAAGAAAAACAAAACCAAAAAAAATTATATACTAAAGGCAATTGTAAAGAAACAAAAAGTACTCAAAGTGCACCCTCTGTAACTAACCAGAAGCCAAAGTGAGAACGAGTTATTCCAAAGGTCTAATAGGGTACTGGCAAGAATGAAATGGTTTCTGCTGTGGCTTAATTCTCACCACTTACGTTTCAAGTAACAGAATCTGTAGGCTTAAAGACTGAATTTCTTTAAGCACTTAATTTTTTCGCATTAAGCTTTACTCTTCTACCTCTTCCCAGAACAATAAAAGTCCTGGAGCATTTCCTTGCTAAAAAGTAATTAATTTCCTCCCCTCCACAGATCATGTCAAAACTAGCACTGAATAGAATATACAAGAATATATTGAAGAGCTTAGGTACAGTTCTCTAACTCCCTATCCATTTTTAAAGGACCAAACTTCTTGACATCTGCAGTGTCTATATCTTTAGTAACTGCTCTTAATCCTATTTGGGATACAAGGAGAGTGTTGCAATAAAAATACAGTATTTTTTGTTTCATTGAAGAATGTCTTTCCTTTCTTCTTTCCTTTCCTCTTTCCTTTCCATTCCTTTGCTTTCATTTCTTGCCTTGCCTTGCCTCGTCTCACTTTACTTTGCCCTACCCTCCCTTCTCTCCCCTCCCCTTCCCTCCCTGCCTTTTTTCTTCCATTTTCTTTTCCTTTTCCATTTTAATTTGGTTTTCTTTTTACTTTTTTTTCTTTTTATTTTTCCTTTTTCTTTTCATTTTTTGTTCAACACCTGACTGAATCAAGAAATGAAAGTACAGAGCTGTGCTTAACAAGTGTTGTATTGAATGGCACTAACTGGAAATTACAGAGATGACACTTTCCTGTTTCAGCAACCTGCCGAGAACATACACTCATTCTCCAGTTTTAATTTCCAAAAGGAAACATCCAGAGACAAACATAATGGTTGCCTTTTTTATGAGAAAATAACCAACCAACCAACCAAATGAGTATAATACCCACATACTGCTTGTATAGTTTTTCATTTCTGTCCAAGTCTTCGTGAAGGGTGTGCACATATGTACATTTCCAAATCTGCTGTGGATCATCATGCTCTCCCTGCATGCAAGGTTTTCCTGATTCAAAACAGTAGAACTGAAATTAGTCAAGAAATGAACCTTTGTCTAGAACCTGTGTCTAGTAGACACAGAGACTGGCAAGTATTTGCAGGCAAATTATACTTGGACTTAATAATATTCTCTTTTTTTTTAGGGCTTGTTAGTTCAAAATATGTTAGTTCAAAATCATGCCATTTACTGCCTGTTAGAGTTTTAGGGTGTCAGGGTGTAAATCTTTTCCCTTGTTCTGTAAAAGCTTTGCCAAGGAAAAGCTATCTAGGACTTACACAGAAAACTAATTAATATTTCAGCATTGAATTCTTCAAAGGAAAGAACTGCATAAAAAGTACATTATTCATTGCTGATTTTGCCAGACATGGTGTCACTTGAGGTTGTTAAAGTAGGAAACAGAGAGAGATAAAGAGAACACAGTTAAAGACACAATAGTACCTCATTAATAACTATGTTTGCATATTTTGTCCCCTTAAAGAATACTGATTTATTTTTCTTTTCCTGTTTCATGGAAAATCTGGTACCAATCAATGCGTTGGTATCAAACCACTCTCTAAATGTGTGCCTGCCTGTGTGTGTGATTAATATGCTTTCCCATCAGTGATGTTATTTTCTGCATGTGCATGTGTGATTTTATTCTTTAGATGTTGTTAGACTCAGTTCTTTCTCTTCTGTAAACCACATCTTTATGCACATTTATGTTAAAGAAGACCATATCAAAAAAAGCAATTTTTCCAAAGCACAAACATATTTATTTATTTATTTATTTATATAGATGATTCTGGTCCCTTTGTGTGTTTAATAGCAAGCAATAAATAGGCTGGGTCCAATTATGCTTAGCTTTAAATAAGTATTATTTTAAAAATATTGAAAAAGGTACCCGACTGATCTGAGCATAGTTAGAGTAATCATCTGCAGTATATTTAAACAGATCTGTTCTGTTAGGTCATCTGGCCTTCTTTTGGAAGCAGAACAAATGTAACTTCTTTCACTAACTATCTAGTTTCACAAATGTGATAGAATTGATTACTCGATATCTCTAAAAAACATCCTTAGACATAGCTACTTACTCTTAATTAACCCTCACATTCACAGAAGTTACTGAGGATATTTTCAATTCCTTACTTACTAAATTTCCGTTTATAAAAGTTCAATCTACATCTACATAAAACTATGGGATTAATCATCAAGTTAAGGACAGATATTCAATGGCATACATGGCAACAATAACTAGGGGAAAAGGCCTAATTTGTGCTGAATATTCATGCTATTAAAGTGACAAAGAAATATTAAATTCATGTTCTTTCAAAGAAAAGTATCATTGCTCACAAAGAAGAATGTGCTATTCACTGAAACTTAAGATATCCTTAGAGGTATAGAAGAGGAACATACTGTGAAAAAATCCAGTATGGAAAGTGGAATTCCAATTATTAGGGTAGGTACACTTAGGTACAAGTTGATTATTATCTCAGTGACTTTAAACAAAAGAGAAAGTGTGTCATAAATGCAAACTGCTTGGGTAATGAGCCTTTTCTAGTAGCACAAATACTACATATGGAAGTAACTGAATAGATGCAGAAAAGTCTTTAGGGCAAAAAACAATCTTATTTGGCATATTGCAATTGGCTAAGATAACATTCAAGTAAGTAAGTAAAAAAATAAATACTGACATACATAAAATTAAGTTTTATTCACCATTCATTACAATGTAAGCATTCAAAACTGTATACTCAAAGTATTCACATGTATACTTGTTTTAATTGTGCAGTATAAAACATAAAGGTGTCACTGTATGCAAGTAGCAAAGACCTTCAGGACTTTTTTATTCTTGTGAAGATCACAAAATTTATTGCTCATTTTCTTAGTGTATTTTAGAGACCTTACAAAGCTCAAGTCCTAAAAACTCCCAGCTTTCATTACCTTAATATTTGAGAATTTAATATTTTGGAATATTTTTTGTCAGCCTTTTTAGGTTATTCCTCCATATTACCGGAAGAACACTGAAAAGAAAGAGAACTTTCTCAGTGTACTATTGGAAGTTCATTGCAGACCAAGTAATTGCTTCTCAGATACCAAGATAATTCCCTGTGTTAAGCATTCATCTGTTTTGGGTGAGTATTTAGTTAGCCTGAAAATTATTTTATCCAAATTAAATTTATCTGTTCTTTTAGTTGTACTCCTTTAGAGAGTGGAGAGATCACTTCTCATTATATTCTCAGCGATACTGAAGACATTAGCCCTTTTTATGGCCTTGTTGTTTCAGAACCTATCCTAACTTATACAGCTTTAACCAAATACAGCTTTAGTCAGGGCTTTCTGGCTCCAGCTGTTTTTTGTTTTGTATAGGCACAACAACAGTGCAATGTTATGCAGAGAGCAACAGAAAAGAAATGAATAACACAAGCATAAAACATTGAAGAACTAAAACTGACATCAGACAAAGAGATGCAATTGAGATTTAAATCAATACAATTTTGGTCAAAACCAGCCTTCAGATCTTTGTTCAATAGTGCTTGGGAGGGTTTAACACGAATGTAATTATGGATGAAGACTCTGCAAATCACCATTAATTATATGAATAATACTCCTTGTACTTGTCATTCTCAGCTTATTAACCATAAAATCTTTTAAGTGAATCAATATAAAAATCACAGTCAACTTGCTGATACTGCTCATTGTAAGCAATTTATTTATTTCAGGGCATAAGCTATTTCCATTTCCTGCCTCTTTTAGCTTATTGGTAACCAGAGGTGGTTCTATAGAATCATCTCCACACCGTAGGCAATTTCTGAAAGAGGAAAATATATGTGTTCATCTCCTCTGAAGCCTTGTTATCTACTATCAACAGCCTCCATCTGCAAGAAGATTGCTGCATCTTCATCTAGACGTTGCAGCAGTCCATGGTATAAAACCAAACTCTTGTTTTAGGATAATGCTGTTGATTTTAGTCATCTACATGAGGCATGGGTCTGGCAAGGAGCTTCCACAAAAATGGAATTCTTGGTAAACTTTTAAGACAGACTGCATGCAGTACTTTAGTATCACTAGTGATATGGTGTCTTTCCAAAGCTGCACATCTGAGTATCTCAGCTGAAGTGAAAAATTCCTCCAGCTAACTTGTTCCTTCTAATAGAAAATATTCCTAATTCTCTTATCTCAAATAACTAAAAAAAAAAAAAAAAAAAAAAAAAAAAAAATGTTTAATCTGGACCAGAGAGAAGAACAGTGTACAAACTCACAGGAATGTTAGGTATTTCAAGGAAGTCAGTTGTCAGTGAAAAGTTATAATTCTAAATCTTGCCGAAAGTAGATCTTCATTCTTCTCAGAGCACATGTTTACAATTCAAGGTGGACCTTGTACTACTAATAAACATTAAAAAAATCTGTGAGCAGCTTCTCTAAACTCTGAAGTGTGCTCAGGGAGCAACTAAACCCTGCATCATGAGAAATGAGAAAACTTCCAAGCTTTCTAGTACTGAGATGGGCTTTCATAGGAAGTAATATCAGTAGTTTAGCATCTGTAATTTATCATCGTTAGGCATTTTTGAGTGCATCATATGACAGCTGGTGCGCAGTGTATAAAGCCATGTGCCAGGAATTCTTCACTCCCTGCCTGCCTTTGGAGCCACTTGTGAAGTGGCACCCATGGTCTCTGAATAAATACATCTGGATATGTCCACCCATGATCTAGTAAAGATTCTGACTTATATGGAAGATCATTTTATGTGCTGGTGTTTAATAGTTATTTATTTCTTAAGAAGTCTCAGGTATTAAGCCTGTTTCTGACACAAGAATCTATCCAGTGAAACGAATACAATTCTTTAATTTACTTAATGACCTTAATGTTTCTTAAAAAATAATTTAAAAAATTTACACCAATATTTTTTTGTGTCTGTAAATGAAATTATCTACAGAGGTAGAAGGAAATTACAGTTGTGAGAGTTTCAGCTCATTCCTGGAAACATAAACTGTGAAAAACATGGAGAAAACTATATTTTACACCTGACAGCTCCAATTACAGTGTCCTACAGAGCCTAACTGCCTGCTCCAAATCTTCCCACAACTTTTACTGAGGAACAGCAGAGTGATATAAATTCTGAGAGATTGCCTTGTTTTCATAAATACTCTATGCAATTAGTTCAGTTTATGGAAAACTAAATCCACAATAATTTAAGACCCTTTTTATGTTACAAAAGCAAAGGTTCCTTTGAAACTACTAATGTTTTTTGGTCCTCTAATATAAAGTAAAATATCAAATAGTATTGAACTTATATTTGTATAGTGGCATAATATTATAATAATATGTTATTTTAAAAGTTAATTTAATATTATAGTTAATTTAACAAAAGTAACTGTGTATTAAACCTTTCCCCAGCTGATCACAGCACGGGAAAGACAATATCTGTTTTTTTCAGTTTTTTTCTCTTTATCTGTTTTTTAATCTTTATTTTGCACTGATGCAGCAGTGTGGAAGATATAATACAAAACCGACAATATGCAGAATATAAACAATTCTTCAAGTGCTTATAAAGGATGCCTTTCAGAATTAGCACACACAGAATCATAGAATCATGGAATGGCTTGGGTTGGAAGGGACCTTTAAAGATCATCTATTTTCAACTCTCCCCTGCCATGGGCAGAGAAAATTTTCCCTAGACTGGGGTGCTCAGGGCCTCATTCAACCTGGCCTTGAACCCATCCCAGGGATGAGGCATCCACAGCTTCTCTGGTAAACGTGTTCCAGTGCCTCATCACCCTCACAGTGAAAAATTTCTTCCTAATATCTAATCTAAACCTACTCTCATTCAGTTTGAAGCCATTTCCCCTTGTCCTGTCACTACATGCCCTTGTAAAAAGTCCCTCTTTATCTTTCCTGTAGGCTCCCTTCAGGTGCTGGAAGGGTGCAATTAGGTCACTCCTAAGCCTTCTCTTTTCCAGTCTCAAGAAACCCAATTCTCTCAGCCTTTCCTCATAGGAGAGGTGCTCTGGGCCTCTGATCATCTTTGACTAATCATCCTCTGGACTGCTGAACTCAGAAAGCTCAAGTAGTGAATTTACCCACACAGGAGAACTGCTTGAGTTTCCTGTCCAATACAGAAATTTAGATAGTCAGCAATCCTACATAATGTAGTTGCAAAAAACAGAAGAGAGAACTATTCTGTATAACTCAGTCCCTAACAACATCAAATTTACAATATATTGCATTTCTACATACAGAAATTTAATGCAATCATATGTTATATATATATTATTAATAAGTTTTGTATGCATTTTATCTTCATTAATGTCACAATAAATTATAATCAACAATCAATATGATAATAAAGCAGTATATGAGCTGATTATTTCTATTTGCATAATATTGATAAAATAAATACTAAACCTGCATCTTGGTATCAGTATTTTATCTTGCAAAAGTGTTTTATCCTTCATTTTTGAGACTTAAATAGACTTAGATTTTTGAAGCCAAGCAACCAGCTGGCATGCTTGCTCTGGTATTGTATTCATCTGCCTTCTATAGCTCTTTTATAAGAATTCTTCTTTTCACTCGGATAAAGGAGTGGGGATTTTTTGTTTCCTCTTTAAAAAGCTGTCAAGAATACTGAAATCTTACAGAACAATTAAAGGAGGAAAGTTTGATGTCTTCAGTCATTAAGAGCAGAGAAGGATAGAAATAGTCAGACTTCTCAAGAAAGTTGGTTTTCACCAAATTATTATTATTTATATGATATCTATAAGTATTATAGGATTACAAAATTACAGTTTTAGTCTTTATTAAGTAGTTTCAGTAGTTACATCAATTCTCTTGTTTTTAACAGGTTATAACTGCTCCCAACTTCAATCTAAATATGAATAATATTTATATTTTCTTTTTATCTTCAGATTTTAAGATAAATATTTATGAAAATTTAACATCTAGATTAGGATTCATCAGTCCCATATCTTTTTTACATACTGTGTGTGAAGTTTGGAGGTCTCTACCCCTCATGGTCAAGTTAAAATAAATTCTGTTCAGACTCCAAATGTTCAGACTACAAAATTTACCCTTTGTGCTAGTAGATAAATACTTAGAATAGATGTGTTCTGTCAACCAGGTCCTAATATTTGTTCAAAGAATTAGAAAACATACCTAAGGGATCATCATGTTTATCCTCATGATCATCAACGTAATCATTATTAGTTGGTAAATATTTAATATAAAATATAAGCAATAAATTATCTGCTTTTTGTTGTTGCCTTTTTTTCCCCTGTGACATTTCCATTTTTGGTTGTATTTTCTCCCTCCCAGGTGGAAAAATTAGCATTATTTATTATTCATAAGTCATTGAAAAAAGTCACCAAGTCCTCCAAAACTGATGTTCTTTAAAACAAACATAAATTTTTATTGCAGAATTCCTATTGCCCTAGATTTTTTTTTGCAGCAGCTCCCTGAAATTATTTCTTAAAAGCTGACTTTTAATATAAGCAATTTGTGCATTTGTTCCTCTAAATATCTATATAACTAAGCAATGCAAACTAAGGAGATCATTGTAGAATAATAAAATTATCAAAATACTCTTTGAAACCTAATACAGTCCAATTAAATTTGTTAGAAAGAGATTTTCAGACTCTTTTTTCATTGCAATATTCTTTCTTACTGAGATACAAGTCACTGACAAAAACCCATGCTTTTCAAAATATGGATTGTCAAAGAAGTGATAACTTTCCATATTTATGTCCTTCCAGTGAATGCCATATAAATTATGACTCATTTTGCAGTGAAAGGAAAGCTTTTTTTGACCAGCTGTACTTTTGGGATCTGAAAGGCAGTCTTTTTGCTTTTTTTAAAAAATGCAGAGCAGAATCAGAAATTTCCTGGCAAATTGTGAATGAATAACTACAAATTTGCTGAATTCTCTTAGCAGTTTTTACAGCTTTTTTTTTTTAAGAGCATATGTACTATTTAATACATATAATAAAGGTATGCATAATATATGTGCATCCATATAAAATTTTAAAATATCCAAAAAGTTTTCATTTTGGGAATTGTTTATTTGACTGGTTTTATTATTTTCAAGCAGTTATTTTATTATATTCATCTTCTGCTTCCTTTGGATTGGTACCAGAAGTTTCATTCTTATTCATATGTCAAAATATCTTTTAGGTCTTATATATTGTTCTAAAATCAATACAGAAATCTACACAGATATGGAAATGGTAATTGTGTCTTAAATCAGAAAATATGAATCTATATTAAAATTCTGTATGGTTTTCTATAGAAGCTGCTTGTCTAGAAATAGCAGAGAGAATCACAAGTGTACAGAGCAGTATGACTAGGTTTACAACAAAATAAAACCAAATACTTAAAGGGCAAAGGCAGGGTCAGGAGAAGGGCAATCAAATCTCTTACATCATTTCTAAGCACACCTCTGTCACCCACTGTTCAATGAGTCAAATGATTGTCACTTAAATTAATGAAAAACAGACTGCAGTGTTTCTGAGCTCAGATACCTTGCATCAATGTAGATGGCAACGCAGAGCCAGTGTGTGATCAGCAGTGCTCTTGCCATGGGTTCATTTATGTAATTAAATCTGTAAAAAGTCATAGATGTTCTGTAAATACTACTGGGAAATGCTCTCTAGTTTGGCTATGCTATACTTGTGGAAGAAGATTAAAATGTGCAACAGGAAAAAAACAGTTAAAATTTTTTCCTTTTACCCTTATAGCATTCCCAAACATATGAAGCTTACAGCACAAACCGGCATCTTTGCCCAAGTCAATCACGAAGACAATATCCTTTGACTTCTCATGGATTTCTGTCATTCACTAAGAACTGAAGGAAGAAGATAACCCACATT
>JAWWES010000081.1:95908792-95941411 GCA_035583135.1 Lophotriccus pileatus | reverse complement strand
CTTAATACAGGTAATCCAGTATAATAAGGAAGTGTTTACTGAATCAAAATAAGCATTATTTAAGTACATTATTATTCGATACAATCTGAGCAAAATGTTAAGAAGCTTTCACAATTAACACGACTACTTAATTGCTCTTATAATGTTGCTGTCCTGATTATTGTGGATTAAATTATTACAGAGTCTTAAAATTTGTTTTGAGAATTCTTCATGACAACCTTTACAGCTTTTCTTGACCTAAACCCCTCTGAAACCTTTAATGGATTTTAAGACCTCTGAACCAGATGGATTTTATCTTTTTTATTATTTTTCCTACACCCAGCAGTGTAACTACAATGTTAGCACAGGAGGAGCAGCTGAAATGTCACAATCAATTCCCAGAATGTACTTTTAAAGCCTTTAAAAAACCATGTGTCTTTGCAACTGAGTTTGTAGGGAGATAAATAAGTGTTGAATATCTCTCAAAGCAAAACAAAACAAAAATGGAATTAGTACTGGAAGAACAGAGTAAACTTTAGGCTCAGACAAAGTAGGCGGCTGCTTGAAACCACAGATGGGAAAACAGCAGTAGCCGTGGTGCAAACATCATCTGTATTTGCAGCAAACCTTAGAAAAAACAGGTCTGCTGCAGCCACTGCTGAGGCCGAGGTTAGGGTTAGTTTGTTTCAGAGCACCTACACCAAGACCTCCCTCAAGCTGGCAGACCCAGCTGATAAGACATTATCCTTAACCCCTTCTCTGCTTTCCAGGGTAGCAGGAGCAGCAAAATGATCATTCTGCAATTTTGCCCGCGTTCTCTAGGCAGCTCTGCCATTTGTCTTACCTTCCTATAACAAGAACACCACAGCTCCAGGCTAGTTTCCACTTCTCACCTTCAGGCTTGGAAAATCACATTCTCACATATGCTGTGGAGAAGCCTTGAGTCAAGGGGGCAAGGTGTTCATGCTGTAACCACTTCAGACTGATTCTGAAATTGTGCTTTCTCTGGGTAAGCACATACGAACCTTCCTTATTAACACCTAGTAGAATCTGTCACCAAACAAACACACACCAGCACAATATTTATTGAGTAGCTAGGCATGAAATAAGGTTAAGGAGGTTAGCCAGAATTTGTAGGCTATAAATTTTCAGGGGATTGTGAGGTTCACACTGGGTCAGCCACCGTGACTTGCATATTAAGCCAGAATCTTGTACAATAATTCCATGGCCTGGTCCAAGTGTTCAGAAGACCATGTAATAGAGTTCCACACAGCAGATAAATACCTGCTTCCCCTTTTGAAACTACCTCTACTAGTTCTCACTAGATAATGAGACTTGAAACTCCTTTTTACCTCCTGATCCAAAGCCTGTGGAAGCTCACATAAATAGTCCTGTTGAACACTAGGAGTTTTGGATTGGGCCTCAAATGATGAAACGTGATGAAGCTGATCTAAAGAGCAAGAATCAGAGTTTCTCTGAAGAAGAATTCGTAAGACCAAGCTCTGCTTTTTCCAAGTCAGGATGACGGACTACACAAAAATGGCACATCTGTGTTTGACTGAGAGCATTTTTCTGCATCTGCTGTATTTCTTTCTTACTTGTAAAAAAACCAAACAAAATGGCAATATTTTTAAGATATAATAGAAATCTTATAATAAATTAGGTTGTGAGTGGTAGATTCACCATTTTCTCACTAGATAATAAACAATCTTATCAACAATGATCATATGGTATTCTTCATACACAGTAATAAGTAACTAAAACCAGAAATTCCTTATATGTTCTCAACAACTCCCAAAAAGACATTTTTTCTTTTGGTTTCTTTTAGGGGATTTTACATATGCTAAAATGTAACATTATTGTACCAATATAATGCCTTTTAATCTCATGAAAGTAAATCCACAGGAGGGACATTGTACATTGTATCCCTGTAACTATAACAACATTCAATAACTAGTTTTCAAACCAGGTTTTTAATTCTGATGGAAAACCCATGAATTAGAATGAAAAGAAAAAACAAGTTTTAAATTAAAAAATATTGTGGAATGACACTCAAAAGCTGACAGAAGCGTGAGGTTATAAAATAACTTTATCTTATATTGCATAAAATTAAAATAATGCTAAGAAATCCTCTACTGAAAAATAAAGCATTTCATTCTGAAATATTCCAGTAGTTTCATTTTGACGTTATCGGGATATCCCTTCCTAATGTATTAAAAGTTACAAAATTGACATATTTCTAAAAATGGTTTTTGTAAAAATGGGATTTCCTCATATATAAATGGCATAAAAAAACACCCTTGACCTGTTCACTGGCATAGGTCAAATATTACAGCCTTTCTAAACAGACAATGAATATTGACCATAAACAAGATATGACAAGGCAGTTCTGCTAACAGTCCTATTTTTTTATTACCTTTACTCTTTTACCTAAATCATGGTTGTGGTAATGATTTATCACAGAATTACCAGCTTAAGTGATACACCTTATGCGATCATAAACTCCCTTCTTGCTTCATAATGTCTGCAAGTTCTTGCCTATGCTAGATATGAACCAGCTTTCAGTGGCACACGTTATGTAGCAACAGCCAGAGGACATAATCTCTTTTTCTCTTGTTCGTAAAGTTTGCTGACACAAAACCATAAAATCATTAAGGATGGAAAAGACCTCCAAGATCATCAAAATGAAAAGTCTTTGGATTTCCTTTGAATTTGCCTGATGAACAAAAACCATATTATGGTTAAAGCATTTTTAATGCTGTTTGTCTAAAAGATGTCTTGGTGATACCGAAATATAACTAATAGTTTTTAACAGCTATTCCCTGTTAATAAATTAAAGTGTACCAAACACCAGAGCAACAATGTTAAGAATTCTGGACTTCAATCTACAGGTGGTGATTACTGGTCTTTTGACCAGCATATATTTTATATAAAATAACAATAATTTTTTTGGTTTGATTTTTTCCTGCAAGGGGGTGTGTGTTTGTGTGAAGGAATCAACACGGTTGTTTTGCAGTAGTATTTTTTTGTTTGTTTTTTTAATGAATGAGGAAAAATAGTGAAATTTGCTTGGATAAGGGACAACTTGGAAGCAATAATATTGAAGGGATATAAGTATATCTAGTTCAATATTCAGAGCAGGTTTATTGTAGCAATATGGCTGTTATCATGCTAGCTCAAACAATTAGACAGCAAAATGCATTTACCTGTCATAGTGAATTAGTCTTCTGTATGAGATGCCGACCTAGAAAGCAGAGAACAACTGACAAAAATATTCAATTTACCCTTACATTTTTTCTCCAGTAAATGTTTTACTTTTAGTCTTCATTTGCTCAATAGCATTAAAAGTTAAACTGCTGTAAGAACTCTTTTTTTTTTTTAAGATTCTGTGTCTGCATGTACATGTCTCTTCCTTAGTCTTGTGTTATTTAACGAACATGTAAAATCTTGTCAGGCATGAATGTGAATTGTAGCAGTATAAGATCTCAAAAAGGAAAGAGCCTGGATTTGCTGCCTGCCATCCATCTAAAGTGCAGCACACAGTACACATTGATAGCAAAGGCAGTCAAGTACCCATCTGCTTGCTTCAGAAGTATTTTTCTTTCAGAGTAGAAGAGGACACTTTAGTTAAGCTCAGTAATGAACTGATTAGGCTGGTTGTAAAGCCAACAGAAATGAACAGCCTCTAGATTAACAGTCAGCTCACAGAATAAAGTGAACCCACCCGGTCACGAGCAGGATAACTTCTTCAGTGGTTAAGGAGTGATTTGAACTGAAGAGTAGTATTGTTTCTCGAGGGCTTCTGAACTACTGTAACAAGTGCACAGTAAAATAAAATCACCAAAAACAAAACAAAGCAAGACAAGAAGAAACACATCTTCTCTCATCCCTTAAATAATAGACTAAGTCCTCCACCGCTGTTCTGAGGGAGGGTTGGCACACAGCATTAGAACAAGGCCAACATAGCTTCCACTGAGATAAATATTTGGTACAGAAGATTTTGCCTCATGGTTAAAAAAAAGAAGAAAAAAAAAAAAAAAAGTCTGCTCTCAACTTTTCCTCTTAAAGCCACAGAAGACAATAAGTGAATAGGATGACATTGGGTGCTAGTCTGAATGAGAGATGGTGGCAGATCTGACCCCATGAAATGTAATTAATTTCTACCACTTAGCCTTTAGTTAGGAGACAAAAATCTTAAAAGACCGTATATCTCAAAATCAGATATTTTTTTTTCCACCTCAGTGGCCTGGTCTACATGTGGCTGTGTGAGCCAGCCCTTCATGCCCCAAGGGTAGGGAGGGTGGACGCAGTCCTCCTTTCAGAGAGCTCAATCAGGTGTGTTCAGTGTTGCACTTGCATGTCTGCCACAAGCACCCCCTGATGACACTTTGCTGAATGCTTAAATTGCTAAAAATTATGTAAGTCACATTTCATTAAGCTGTGCACTGTGAAATATCTGATACACTTGGATCTAAGTTAGCACTGAGACTCTATTACGCAGATCAGAAGCAGTTTGCTGAAACATATTGACAAAAAAAGCATTATAAAAATGTAAACCATTTTAAGGGATAGTGAATTAAAAAAATAAATCAATAGTAACATCTTCCTATTAAACACATAATGCTGAATATATCGATGTTCTGGGGATTTTTACTATTTTCTACCTACTGATCATGTATTCTACTGTATCTGTTTACAGCTCTCATTTTTTTGTGAAATGCATGCAAAATAAGAATTTATAAAGAATGAAAAATTCCCACAAAATACTAATCTGGCTGTTAGAAAACTCAGAACAACTGCCTTCTGAATTACTGGGTCGACCACTGCTCAGCTAGCAATTTCCAGCAGCAGCTCCCATTTTACTGCAAAGTTAACACCATGTTTCTTTATTCTTTTAAATAAATAGAATTGTCAGCTCACAAAATTAAAGATAAATCACTTACACAGACTGTCTAAACTGCTCATATCCTCCCTAGTAGTAGAAAACTCTATAGCAATCAGTGATATTTTTCCTCAGGACTGCACAACAGATAGAAAAATTATTAAAGACAGAGATATGGGACTTTGACTTACTCTTATGTCTTTACTTTAAGAGAGAAGTGGCACTTCAAGCAGAGCATTAAAGTTAAATCCTAAATTTCCCCGACCCCATTCCCAGTTTATGTGTCTGAAGGGATTTAAGCAGAATTTAGTAACCTGCATGCTGTGAACAGAATCACCCTTAGTCTGAAAGACTGAATTAGAGACTGCAGCCACTGAACAAAAAAAAAAAAAAAAAAAAACCAAAGTAAACACCTTATTTTTTTTGAAAACTGTCTGCTTTTCAGATGGTCTAAGTAGGTATCTATAAATGAGGCAATATCTCAGGCCAAGGATTTCAAGGGAATGCCTGAGAAGCTCTGAGATTTGATTTTTAAAGCCCGCTCCTCATGTCAACACTTCCTATCATCTAGTGCATGTCTAAATGGACAATAAGTAAGCATTGGCTTCTGGCAGCTCCCTCCCTATTTTGCTGACTGAAGTGGATCCTGTGTGAAAGCACTAATCTTTCCTCATGCACTGTCCGAAAAGCCTAAAATCTCTTTGAATTTTTTATGGCCCTAAAATTGTGTAGAAACTTGCCTTCCCTGAAAAATATTTCTTCACTATTCATATGCTATTGCAATGCTGAAGTGTAAGGAGCTATTGATATGTCTGTCTTCTGTTTCTCATTCTGACACAAATATTCTGCTAGACCTTGGGAAGTCACAACATCTTTTAATCCTATCATTCATACTGCTAAATATTTTAAGTAGAATGAGAGATCTTTCATTTGATTGTTTGATTTAATGTGGTCATGAAAAACTGAGTACAGTAGCTTCACCGTGAGTTGGGATGGGAGCTCTCTGACAAAAAAATTAATAATTTTTAGGCCATTCTGATATAGACTAGAGTCTTTCCAACAAAAATATAAGGTCAGATGTGCACAACCAAATGGCATCTGTTATGCATTTATAAAAACCAAAGGTTTGCTTCTCAACAACTGCAAGTTTAAAATGGGTAAAAATGGGGTTTGTATCCTGCATTTTGGCATATGTGCACACTGCATGTGGAAATATACCAGAGCAGATACTAGAGCATGAAAAGTTTAATCGTATTAATTCCTATGGGTAGTGAGTTCACTGGGAATTTTAATACAATTTTAAATTTTATGGAATCCCTTATTCATAAAGGTTATGAAGTGTATTACATCCCTGTATACAGTATTGCTATCTGCTGCCAACCATCATGGACTCTACATATTTCAAATGAACAACAGCATAATAAGTTGAAAAAAGAGCAAGATGGCACTAGCCAGCACTGCTTAGCAGAGCTTTATATAAATTTTCAAGCATTACCAAAGTATGGATTTGCAGATGTTCTTTAAAGAGTTTTTATTAAGAACCCACCCTCATCCCACTGATGACTTCTGTTTTCTTGCTTTGATGACTTCTGCAGATTGACAACAAAAATATCACATCTAATATAGCAGTATAAATAAACTCTGAAGCTTACAGTATCAAACAAATATATCCATATGGTCAATTATTATCTATTGATCATTAAACTAGAAATTGAAGGGATCTTTGATTCGTGAATGGCTCTTTGTTCAATTATTACCTTAAGCAATGAGGAAAATGGAACCTGAGCGAAAAGGAAGTAGAACCCACATAATGAACACTTGTAATAGAAAAGATTTTTAATCAGTATTTGATGCTAGAAAAATGGGATACAATAACATCATTTATAAGTCTCAGCTCCTATGTAACTGATCATTCATAAACAAATAACTTGATATATTACAATGATTTTTACACACTCAGATTCTAAGCTTTTGATAATTTTCCAACTAAGCTTTTGCATTAATTTCCCATTTCAACATTTTATTTCTGTCTTGGACCATAAAAACATAATTGCTACCATTGAAGTTGTAGCTCTTCTATTCCCAAGATGCCAATTCATTTTACAAAGCACATACACTGTACAGCTTATTGGCCTTCATTTTCCATCATCAAATGTTAACATTACTCGAAGAAAACTCTAAGTTAGGAAAATATCAATGAATAATGAAGATGTCTTTTATAATACGGATTTGCTGCCCAGCATAACAAAATGGAGCCTTTATTGGAACTCATTTCCCAGAGTTGAGATATTTGATCTACAAGCTATTAAAAAAGTAGATTATGTTTTCCATAGCACCATAGGTACAGGAGAGTTAATTTCCACACCAAACAATAAGAGGACATGAAGTAGACAGTAACTAATATGAATTGCTCCCAGACCAGCAAGTAGTCCAATTTCCTATACATCC
Source organism: Lophotriccus pileatus (assembly GCA_035583135.1). Taxonomy (NCBI): domain Eukaryota; kingdom Metazoa; phylum Chordata; class Aves; order Passeriformes; family Tyrannidae; genus Lophotriccus; species Lophotriccus pileatus. Next base: position 95,934,102 of record JAWWES010000081.1, on the reverse strand, counting down.
TCAATGTTTGTACACCCTGATCCATCATAAAAAGCAGCAAAGTAAGGAAACAGTTCATAAATAATAGTTCTTTGAAAGTGTACATAGGTTCAAAATAAGTTGTTGGTAACATATAATGTAAGATTTAATCGATGGAAAAATGGGTAAATTCTATTCCTATAGTATCATTTTACCTTTACAGTTGGTGGTATCCTGCGTAACACTTTTGGCTCCAAAGGTCATAGGAACACTGGGATCTGAGGGGATATATGTGCTTGTGGAAGTGGTACATGGGATTTACTGGCACAGAGAAAGAATAGGAGAGGATAGAATTTTCTCAAAACATTTCATAACCTCGCACTCACAAAATACAGGTAAAGGATCTCATCATCATGCACAGTGGTCACCATGTGTTTTAAAATAGCCTTCCTTTGCCAAAAACTTCCTTTAAAGGAAAAACTTCTTTTGCATATGGTCATTAAAAAATGAAGAAAATAAGAAAAAAAGGGTTTGGGATTTTTTTTAATTAGTTAACTCACAGATAGATTTTGAACTTTTGAAGCTTTTAAAACTTTTAATTTCAGTGCTCACTAAAAGCCACAATGCACTGCAGTAGCCGATTGCAGCCAATAACTGTTTCAGCAGAAGATACAGCACTATGCATTAATTATTTACTATGTATTAATTATTATTATTAATAATTTTCCATTAAGTAACATTTCTCCCTTTTTTTCCAATGCTATAGGTTAGTTTATGACTAGAGGGGATTTTCTTTAAACTCTGAACTCTCTCTATCTTTATTACTGAATGTACATATGTTTGTATAGAAAAACAGGAAGGGAGATAGAAAAAGAGAAATACAGCTAAATAATCAAAAAGGTCAGATTTCATTTTGTTCCACATGTAGATCCCTCAGTTCATGATTTCTGGTATATTTCCATAACACTATTCACCATGAATTTTGGAACTAATCCATTTATTTTTATCCATTGATAACAACCCCTGCTACTGTACATAAGCCACTACATTTTTCAGCGTAAAATTGACTTTTATTTCTAAATACCTGAGGCACTTACTTGCCCAACATATGTTTATTATCCAAAATAGAAAGCCTGTACAAAAAACTTAGCTTGTGTTGGAAGGTCACAAGTCAAGTGAAATCCTTTAGGTCCATTAAAACAGTGGTTTAAATTGAATGGTTCCTATTTTCCCTGACCTATATTTTGCAGCCTTAAAGCTCTTCTCTTACTTTTGGTCTCTTCCATTTCATTTTTTTTTTCTTCTGCATTTTCCACTGGGGAATAAAAACATCCCATAAAATTCTATATCAGTTTTTTCTGCATGCCATCTACTAAACCATTAGTTACCCTTTGAGAGTATAAATTCTTTTCTGACTTCCCTTTCCAACTTTCTACACTTACCCTTACATCCTACATAAATTCTTTCCTTTTAACTGTTCATAGTCTTGCCTGATGGGTTTATTTGGGGACTTTTTTGTTTCTTATGGAAATAATATGATGAGCAAATATGAAATGTAAATCCTTCATAAAGCTAGGTTAATGCACCCAGCAAAGCCTTAGGAAGACTAAACACATTGCAAACACTGTTCCCATTACAAAAGCAGTCAGGAATGAAAACTTGAACAATTATAATCCCAACTCAATTAAACACAGCAGATAAGCAAACACTTATTTTCCTCATTAAGAATATAAACAAAATGTTTCCCAGCAGTGTTTTTCACTTCCTACCCAAGTCACTCTGATATTGCACATAAAGTCAGACAGATCTGAACTCCTCCACTAGCAAAACTCAGTTCCTAGGAAGAAAGCAGATCCAGATCTTTTAACACTAGGTCTTTGGGTCCAGTCAGGGAGGCATGACTCTCCAACACTGGAAATTGATGCCTTTCACACAAATATATTATCACAGGGTAGTGACTATTCAGTCTCTTTTGTGCTTGTAAATGGGAGAAGAGGTCCATTTAAGTAAAAAAATATTTCCAGGTGAGAAACACTGACTTAGTTATTCAAATCGCACTAGTGGGGTGATTCTCTGTACATGAAGTGTGCTCTAATACAGACTTTCCTTAAAGAGCTTCAGTTCAGAAATGAAGAATGTTACCTAAACAATCAGTGTTTTCTTTAATTATTTCAGAACATATTTTCCAGAAGGGTTTTTAACAGCAACTCTAAAATTTAACTCTATCTCTGTAATACTAGTAAGTTAGGAAGTTATCATGCATATAGAAGTATGCTTAAAAACATTTTACAAGGGCACTTATTTCTGCTGTTAAATTTTTTTAAAGCTTGGTTCTACCCACCCATCAGTCCATGAAGGAATGATGAACTATTTCTTGTTCAAATCAGCACTCTGAAATCACCATATCAAGAAAGCATGCTTAAATACTATGATAAATGATCTATGCTAAAAATAAGTAGCATCTTTTAAGCAAGGAAATATTAACTTCTATCCTACTTTGATACTGGATAAGTTAAAAAACCAAAAAACTAATTTGTCTCTGAGCAAGATATTCTATTTATTTTTTTTTTTTTTTTTTTTACCAAATTTAGGATGGCAACCTTTTCAGAACCAAAAGTAAAGCATGGAACTTCTTAAGAATTTTATGTTTCTGAAATTAATAAAATAAGGACAGTCACAAAATGAAGCATAAGGCAACACAGAAGACAAGAAGGTAGCTCTCAACACTAAGGTTATTGTTAATATTTCAGAAACATTAGCATAAAGGAAAAAAAATGCACTTTTTCCCCAAGTGTTGCATTTCATCTCCCTAGACAAATTACTTTAACTGAACATTTGTAAGTTACCTCAAATTTTTATAGTAGTATCTAGCACTGCAAATGAAAATTGTATAGTTACCTTAACCTCCATTTTAAAGAGCTTGTAATTAAAGTATAACAAGAATATCCTGGGGTATAAAACCAAGCATCTTTATAAATAGGATACCAGGAAGTACAGGGATCACAATCTATAAGACACATCTAGAAGAACCTACTACAGTCTTTACACTTATTTCAGTGTGGATGACACTGGATCCCACGATGCAGCTAATACTTTCTCCCTGCTCTTCTACAGTTTTCTCCCTGGGACAATAGATTGCTACAGAGCACATCAGGTAGGAAAGAGGGCACTGGAGGGTGGAGGGAGCTCTAAAAAATAGAGAGGAAAATACATCACTCTGAGAAGATGTCACACTGCTTTGAAGGAAAGGTCATACAGAATGTTGCCTTTGCCTTCGCTGACAGTCTTACTTTTTTTCAAGTCTCAGCATCCTCACCTTCTTTAAGACCTTCATCTATGAGATAACTCCTCCAAATGCTTTTCCTCCAAGCTCATTACTTCAAAATAAATTCCACTGCTTTAATCATCTCTGAAGACATGAGCTGTTCCTTCAATATACAGACCAGACAAAACCATGCATTCCCACTCTCTCTAAATCACAGGTAAAATTCATCACACCTTGGGAGATGGCTGGTTTATTCTGTTTTGTGCTCTGAAAAATATACTTTCTAATATATTTTGGAAGAGATACTTATGGTAGTGAATCTTATCCTGGACTTTCATGCTGGAAGGTCCATTTAGAGAGCGGTATATTCTTGCATATATCTTCCCTTGCATACATCTTCCATTCATTGCAATTTCATAGTAGAAATCTGGCATCTTTAGCTCTCAACTTGAATGGGGGGAAAAGATATCCAGTGTCAGACATAAAGCAGACTCACACAGAGTTTGCCAAGAGAATGCTACCAAGTAATACCCTTTCGTAGTTCTTTTTCTTTGAATCCCATATTTGCTTCTGGTTTTTTCAGTATTTCCCCTCAGCCATGACTGAAGGCTTCCCAAATCCTGTTGACAGCAGCCAAGAAGCTCTGTCTTCTATAATCAGTAAGTTCCTTGCTGCTTTGTTCCTTACATAGAAGATGTTAGGGTCCTCTTTATCACTGTCTGCAATCTGAAAAATGATGTGTAGGGACTTGAAACAGTCTATCATTCCCCGTTGAGCAGGAACTCAGCTATCTTTTCACACATGCAGTTAGGCAGCAGATGTGATTTGTCACTGTGGTCAAAACCATTGGTACAGCAGCAGTAAATGTGATGTGAGTGTTTGCTATGTTAACAACTCAGATGGGCTGAGAATGCTTATGTGATTATCAGTCAGAGCATGACCCTAACCACTACACCATTTTGATAGCCATCTCACATATGGATCCTATGGCTTTTTTGAATTCAGTATCTTTGTTGAAGGCTGAAGGTTGACAAACACATATACACTGCTATAATCACCCAGGTGATTTAGAAATTTGGCAACTGTGCATCCTTCTTGTTCTCTAGAGTGTTTAATTTGTTTGGGATACAGGAGTTTTATGTGAAGAAAAAACAGTCTCATTTTGTGATGCCTGGTAAGATATAGATTAGAGGGCCAAAAACTTCAAGTCAATATGATAACTCAGATCACTCAAGGATCTGTCTTTCACAGCATCGTATAGGACAGAGATTTCTGGATCCCCCTCCTTACCATAATTCTCTTATAACACACAAAGACTACATATGATTAGTCTGTACAGAGCCAGGGAATGTGAACTAGATGTGTAATAAAATTATTTAACAGAATCAAGTGCATCCATTGAACCACTTTCTTTGGAAATAGGACTTAAACCTCTAAGCCAAACAACTGAGAAAAGCTTTACTTAGGTAACTTTAAAAAGTGAATCTTGTCAGGTGTCCACCAAAATCCACCTAGTGACAAAGCAATTTTCAGAAAGCATAGCCTCATTTTGTATAATCTCCTCCTTCCTATTGACAGACATACAGTTATGTGTTCAGAAACTAGACATTTCTTTTTGATATAGGAAGATTACACCAGATGATCACATAGGATAAGAACTCCATCACTGCATTCTAAGCAGAAGATGTTCCTTCTCAAAGCATATTTAGATAAAGACATGTTTGCATAGACAAAGTATCTAAGCATTGGGTATATTTTACCCATATATCACCTATATACTTGTAACTTTTCTATAAAGAGAAAATGACAGATAGGGTGTACAAATCTTTGCAGTATAACACATTTCTTATTTTCCTGAAGTAAGGTAAGAGCTCTTGAATATTTAAAGAGTTAATTAGATGTTCTTGTACTCTTTTTTTTCTGTTTCTTTGTGCAGTGCCATGCAAAATTCAGAGACAATTCTACTTTCAGAAGTAACAAGCAACATCTTGTGCAGCTTAACAAGCTGGGTAAAAATTTCAGAAATACACATCTGACTTTGAAGTTCAAGTTGCATTAATGGTCAGAACAGAGAGGTTGCTGCTGCTCTGTCAGTATTTTTATCAGCTTATTAGCTATTCATTCCGTATTTTGTCCTGAAAATTCACTTATTATCTGTGACAAAGTTGAAAACTAGTAGCCAGTTTTGATTTTAAGGAATTTGGTTGAACTGTTTATTTGGACACTGTTCTTTGTAAACAGAGGCTTTGCTTTGTAGAGCAGTGTCTGAAGTTTTTTGCTATGATTTGTAAACCCTCAGTTAATATGGTTGTAATTTATTTATAATACTTCTGTGCTTCAAATGCAAACTTCAAAATCTCTCAGAGAATCAGAGTGAGAAACAGGACTGGTTGCATTTGCAGAAAAAGGCAAGTATTTTTAAAATATGATTAGACAACCAACTTTGAGTCAAAAGTTACCATCTGTGTTTGCCCCTATCTTCAACACTAGGAACAGCTCTTGCATCCCTAGCAAAGATAATAACAAAAAATCAGAGAAGTGAAGATGATTACAGGAGTGGTATGCTTTCAAGCATTGAAACATAGAATGACTAAGAACTTTTCAGATTAGAAAAGAGATTATAGGTGTCAAGCAGAAAAGAAATGCTAAAAGATGGCACTTAAAATAAGGAGTAACAGCCTTGTTGGACTCCTTGCCAGAGGACATAGTAGATTCTAAATTTTACATGGACTCTAGGGAAGACTGAAAAACCTAATGGAAAAGAAATCTGTTTAGATTTGCTAAATGCATCTAGCTCAGTCCTGACCCTGAGACAGGCAAAGCGATCAGAGGAAGAACCCTATTTTTACCCTGCTTGTACTCTTCCCTAAGTGTGCACATATGGCAACTGCTGGAAACAGCACACTGAGTTGAATGGTCCTTTGCTCCAATGAAGTACAGCCTTTTTTATCTCCTTATAATCTTAAACTCACTCTTCCTTCCTTTGTATTCAGTGGAAAACTTATTTTGTCTGCACTGAGTTACATTAGGTGCTTAAACAAATTCATATCTTACAATACTTGAAACCTTAATTTTTCCTAGCTCATGTCCCAGTGGGATAATTTTATTCTGAAGGACAAGTCGCTGATAGAAAAATCAAGCATTTCTCTTTAACTCCTTTTTTTTTTTTCCCCTCTTTTTTTTCTCTCCTTCTTCAAGCTATTAGTTTGGAAAAGCCAGTGGAAATGTGGTAGCTATGGGACCCCAAAATGTCCAGCCCCAATAATTCATCTATGTTAGGGTATATGCTTGAGGAAAAATGGGCTAAGATCCATGTCCCTCAGACCTGTAATATCTTCTCGATTTATCAAATGGGGTTGAATTTATAACTGTAGGGATCTCAAGAGTAATCTTCTCATACCCACTCCTCTTGCTGGTGGCCTAATGTTAGCTAGAAAAGGCTGGAGGCAAGAGAACTATAAGCTGGCTTGCACACATTAAAACAGATATACATTAGCTTTAAGAGCCAGAGAAAAACTCTTCTGATTTTAAAAACGTTGAGTCTCTGGGGACTGGGTTTTAAAAAGCCAATATCAAATTTGGGCAGAACAGCAGAACACCTGTAATTCTGTTGCATTGTAATTTCTCTAACATCTGCTGCAGAAAACTTGCCAAGAATAAGGAAACCTCACTTTGGACGATTCAACTCAGAATCCTCTTTATATCATAAAGAAAGCTTGTGACAGGAGACCAATGAAGCATTACAGTTGACATAGCTACAAATTCGACAGATAGAAAGGATAGAAAGGATGCTTCTTGGAGAACATCTCAGCCCTCACACACAGTTTTATGCAAGTATATTCTTTACAGTTCCACCTGAAGGTTAGGCTAATTAATTCCTTCTTTTTCTTGCTTGAAAGATCATTTCAAATTAAGTTCAGGGAGTTTTATTCACATTATTTTTTTCTATTTGGCTTACTTGGCTGGTCTTCATATAATATTTTCTAGCTAAGTTCTAAGCTCGTTGATCTTAACTAGATCTTCTGTTCAGATGGCCTGTGCCAAAACACAAGCAGCATTGTGCATTCATGCAGCAGAAAAGGCAGCCAAGGAGTGCCATGCACCTCAAAAGAAAGAAGGGAATGAACCAATTAGAAAAAGCAACAAACTCCTACTACCTTGTCAAACTACTTTACCTCTATTTTCTAACATACTGGGTGACAATCAACTTTGATGATTCTGATTTAAACCTTTATTTCAATTTCACTTGTGCAGGTTTCAAATTCAAGGATATTACTTTTAAATGAAACTGAATTGAAACCGCTGAGGCTTCTTGATTTCACCATATGAAAGCAGAGCAGGCATCATTCTTTGTTATTGTTCTTTGCAAAAAGAAATAACTACACTGTTGGCAAGCCTCTTCAGAATGTGACTATATTATCAGATCTGGGACATGTACTGAGTTCCAGGATTTGGGTGCAGGATGTAGCCATGAGATAAGCCTGGACATGTAGATTCAGAGCTCATATAAAAGTACCCTGAATAGAAACCAGCCCCAGGAATATGCTGCCAGGAGTTCAGCACATAGGTATGGACACAGTCCAAGATACCTGATTTCTCACAAAACCATAGCAGGCATGCTAAGCAAAAATCCTTTATCATTATGATTTCAGTCAGATCTTCAAAGAGAGCTGAAATCTAAAGCTTAGCAACCACCTGGCCTGTCTTTCAATCTTTTAAACCTCTGTGATCTATTTTGCTATCAATAGGTTTTTCACTATTCAGGTGCCCAAAGCACAGAAATAGGTGCCCAGCTAGTTCTTGCACAGCTTTTAAATAAAGATTCAGTATCTTTCTTTATTTATAACCAGAGCAGAGACTGCCATACTGCCTTCTAAGAGAACAACTACTTGATGTAGTTCAAGTGCCAGTCAGTATTTTCCCTTTGTGTTTTTGATTGCAGGCTGATTACACAACAATAATGAGAGCTTTTATTTATTTATCTAAATGAACAGAAGCCAACACACAGAAAACAAAAGAAGTTAAATCTTTAAAGAGATCTCTTTTCCCCTTGTAATCGGGCTCTGGACAGAGCTCCTTTTTCAACTACAGATGGAAAGGAGGGGGGACATATGGGGGGGAACATAATGCATTGCACAGGATGACTTTTACAGTAGCTATCTTCTGGCTCACCTCCCAAATCTTATGCCACCCTGTCATCAAGATGAAGTCTCTGCCCCACACTGACATTTCTCCTGCAGAAAAATGTCTATCCAACCTCAGCTGTTGCAGCCCTGCTCAGCTGCATTATCGTCAGTGGTACTATACTAATTTACAGTGGTAAAGAGACTGGATTTTGAGGATACAGACATATGGCTGTTCAGTATTCTTATCTCATCCCTTTTTCTTCCTGTTGTTCATCTCAAGCTACCACTGCCTTTTCATTCACTTTACATGCTTCCCTCCTTTCATCCCCACTGTCAGCCCAGTTCCTTGAACTAGGCCTTGTACATACCACGTCTTGCATTGGCATATCTCACTGGTTCAGAACTAACATATGAAGGATGTACAATGGCATCTCTCACCAATATAAGAAATTAAGGGAGTGGAGGCTCTAGCCTCCTTAAGACACCTGAATGAGGCCACATAACAGCATTTATTTTGATCAGTATCGCAATCAGTGTCTAGCCTTTGTGCTGACTCTAGCCACAGTTATCAATCTGGAACAGCACTAGAAGCTGTGCAGAAGTCAGTTCTGTCAATTTACTTGTCTGCTCCCGAGTTCTACTCTGTCATACATTTACAGCCTGATGAGCTAAACTATTGTGTTTCTAACATTCCAGAAAATTACCTTTTCTTTTACATGACTATGTATCCCACATCTGGGCATTTTCAACCTTTTAAGAACATCAGTCAAGGTCATAGAAGTTGTGTGATTGTCTCATAAGTCATAAGGTCAAAAATACTTTAAAATGTTTGTGGGGTTTTTTTTGTTTTGTTTTGTTTTTTTTAATCCTTCTCATTTCTGAGTCTGTAGGGTGCTTAAAAGTAAGAGATTTCCAATATTTTATCCACAAGTTAGGAAGAAGCAGTAGGCTTCTAGTTTATACTTATGGCTACACAGGAAAGGTGACACTCCTGAGGGCCATCACATGGCAGGAGTTTCTGGCATATATCTTCTCCTCCAGCTATGCCCTTTTGCTCTACTGTGCTGGCAGCAGTGAAAGACATAGCAAGAAAAAAAATCTGCTAAGCCTTCTGATGAAAAAAAGAGATAATTCTTTCCACAGCTTAGAGTATGCCCTGTGAGCACAATAAAAATATTCTATTTTCAGTATATTTTTGGCAATACTAAACTGCAAAAATGAAAAACGCTAGGCTATAATCTATCCTGTATTGACTACTTCTTCTGACAATGCATAATATGAGCTAGCATATCATCATGTTTTCCTAGCGCCAGCAGATACTGACCTCAGTTAGAAATATATACCCAAACAAAATGTGATTCTATATACATTCAGGCAAGAGACATTGCTACATATTGATTACAACTATTATTTTTTCTTCTTGACACAGCTTTTGAGTTGGTATCAGGACATCAAAGAACATCCTAGCATTTTGTCCTAAAAAGATTATCACATAACAGCAGGATGAGAAGTCATGTTGTGCCTTGGTACTCACAGTTCAAGAGTCAGAGTTCTCATTCTGATATGAAAACTAACTATTTTTGATATACTAATCTTCTGGGTAAAGATCTTAAGCCACTTTAACAATCATTTTGCAGTAAGAATTGAATGGCCCACTGTTGTAACATATATTCTCTGTGGGTACTGGGTGCAGAACATAAGGAGTGCTCTTGAGTCCAGGGGTAATGTTTAATACTATCTGCTAATTTAAAATACATTAACACTTTCTTCAGGATCTCTAGAATGTCCATCACCCAGGAAATGTTTCTATTTAACAGAATTACAATGACATAGATTTGAGATATCACTCAGGATTTCTTTTTGGAGAAGTACACTTGTAACTCAAAGTTAAAAGGAATGTAACCAGTACAGACCATTTGCTAAAAATATTTAAAATAGTTTAACATTTGTTTATTTAAATTCAACACTTTGTAGTCAATTAAACAAACTTAGATTTCTAATAGGGCTAGTTTCTTCCTCTTGCAGTAAATTTTGTCTCTCTCCAAATTTTGGAGAGATTCAGATAACAAAATTTACAGGTGAACTTAGATGAATGCATTTTTATATCAAAATAAAACCAGAATACTCAACTTTCACTTGTAAATAAGATCTACAAGAATAAAATATGAAAAAATATTGTTAAATTAATTTTCCTTGATGTGTTTGCCAGTGTTTTCAGTGCTATGAACAGATTTACCTCAGAGCAAGAAACCTATTAAGTTGCTGGCAATTTTGTTGCAGTTGAATTCACAAAGGGTGCAAAAGATACCGCAGATTTGGTTTACCACAGAATTTCAGCTAGGAGCTATTCACAATAATAATGATTCCAACAGTGAACTATATGTATTTGTTTCAATGAAGGTATTTTTTGTCTTATTTTAAATAAAAAGGGGTGTATTCAACTACAGCAGTAAAGTTGCAGCAGAGAAAATAAGGTTAAATTCTTTTTGTTGGTATAAGATGACATTCTGAAGTGTCTGTTGGAGTTTGCAACCACAGTTATACTCTGACTACTTTCTCTAATTTGTGACTTTAAGAAATTCTGATGGATTCCTTCACAAAATGCCTGCAAGTACAATTTCTATTTTTAAAGCAACAGAAGGAAAACGTAATGAAACAGTTCATCAAATTCACTCTTGATAAACAAATATATCTTTCTAAAACAGATAAATAGAAGTCTTATAGGGAAACTACAGAAGATAAAAAAGAAGAGGAACATAGGATGGTCAGTCTCAGGAAACTTTCAGCTAAAATGCCATGCTAAGAAAAAAAAGAAATGCTTGATTTGCAAGGAAAGCAAGGCACAACCTAAACATTTCCCAGTGAGCTTCCTATATCAGAGCCTGTTTTATGTTCTAAATTCAAAACAAATTCAGTGTACTTGCTGAGAGCCTTCATCACCCTCACATCTCTGTGCACTTCACTGCATGTATTTTCTGTGTATGACTTAGTTCAACACTACAGACATTGCTTGATTTCCAGCATTTTGACTCTTTCCAAAAATTAGCAGAATTTTAGGAACTGGGTGATATGCATGCACAACATTTATACTACAGTAGACTATACTTGATTTTAGACAAAAGGCTGAGAAGCCCCTCACTACAAGAAAGACACTGAGATGCTGGAGTGTATCCAAAGCAGGGCAATGAAGGCAGTGAAGGGTTTGGAGCACAAGTCTGAGGTGAAGTAGCTGAGGGAACTGGGGTTGTTTCGTTTGAATTAAAAAAGGCTGAGGGGGGATTTTATCATTCTCTATAACTACCCGAATGGAGGTTGTAGCAAGGTGGGGGTCAGTCATTTCTCCCAAATAACAAATGATAGAACAAGAGGAAATGGCCTCAAGGTGTGTCAGGCAAGGATATTAGGAAAAATTCCTTCACCAAAGTGATTGCAAAGCACTGGAGCAGCCTGCCCAGAGAAGTGATTGAGTCACAATTCCTGAAGATATTTAAAAAATGTGAGAGCATGGCACTTGGGGACAAGGTTTAATGGTGGACTTGGCAGTGTTGGGTTGGCCTTGATGATCTTAAGGGTCTTTTCCAAACTAAATGATTCTATGACTATACTGCAAATGATTATGTTTAAGGATAAATTGCAAGTGATTCATGGAAGCAGACTGAGATTTGAGCTATTTAAATTCAACTTCCATTACACCCATAGAATCATCTATAAGCCCTATGTAAGTTACTGAATTTTAGTCTCTAAAATATAGATGTTAATAGAAATTTACCATTTAGACTATGAGATCTTCATAGACCATTTCTCCCACTATAAATAATATATCTGTAACAGTAACAAAAAATTAAATTAAAATGGAGTTACTAAGTATTCACTGAAAACACAAAATAAAAGTCACCAAGTACAAGAGTAACTGCAAGGTATCTAAACATGGTTAAAATCAGCTTTTCATGGGGTTATTGCATCTGCTTTCAGTTAAAAATTGTTTGTGTATCTAGCTGATTCTGTTTCAGAAATCCAACAAAAGCAAATTGGTCATATTTGTACCTGTTTTGCAGGATACATTATAGAGCACAAGCAGTAATAACATAACACACTTATTAGCAGTTTTGCTAACCTGAACGTATAGATTTTTTTCTAAACTTTATTAACATCTAAACATCTTTTTATATAAACTATATGTTTACATTTAACTTTCAAGGAAATACAATTTTTTTTCCTTTCATTTTCCCTGCACCTTTAAATCAAAAAGAAAATTTCATCTTTATTAAGAGATGCTAAAGCAATGATATATACATTAGCTGTTTAAAACTGTACCTTTAACTTCTAAACTTCTCAAGGGAGATTCTTCAAAGGGTGTTATGAGTCTGTTGCTATGCAGAGCAAACTGAGCTAAATGCAGATGAAGCAGATTGCTGGCAAACACTTCTAACAAGCTGTGAACAATGAAAAACAGAAATCTTTCTATATTGTCTAGCCTGGCTCTTTACTAATCATTCTATTCACTTCATGTATTAAGAGTACTAAGGCGTAGCTATTACCAGAGAAAGATGGAATACAAATAAGTAAATTCATACTCACCGAAATCAATAGGAACATTATATAAGATTTACAAAGGTACCCTGGACAGATTTAGGGGTACAGGCATACATTTATGTGACAGCAACTTAAAAAATTCCTAGTATATCAACAAAGGCAGGGTATTTTCATGTAGGCTTGCTCTTTTCTTTCAGGAAATAGAAGAAAATTCATCTTAGCCTAGCCTGCAATTAAAGAGTGCTATGAAGGTTAGTAATTATGGTTGAGGAATAGATGAGGGCTACACCCATACTTTTAAAAGTATGACTGATAGTATTATGTCTGTAATACACCGGTTTTCATATCACCTCTATTTGGCTCAGCAACAATGCAGTTCTGTCTTTAACAAGACAAATTTATTATTGCAGAAGTAAACCTTTCTTTCAAATGTCACCAAAGGATGCTGGCAGTTGAGAAATCATCAATATTGAGTCTATACCCAGCAGGCAAAGATGCATCCTATCACTGAAATGCATCCTTTGGTGCCAACAATTTTGTTATAGAGCTACACTGGTTAATAGCTATCCTGTTACAAATTAACACAGCTTGGGAACACGAAGGAATAACACTGAAGAAAAACAAAACAAAAAAAAACAAAACAAAAAACCCAAAATAAATACAAACAAAACTTCCTTTTAACTTCTCTTTCCATCAGTATTCATTTGGAATTTTGAAACAATGTTCAGCTGATCAGTTAAAGTGAATAATAAAGTCTATTATTCAGGCATTCACAATGCATGATATGTCAGCTCATTAAGACCTAAATATTCCAACACACATTTTAAGGTCTGTTCTCCTCAGCAGCTGAACGTTTTGTTTCTCCTGTTTCTGTGTACCTATCATAGTCCTCACCACCCCTGAGATTATGTTCCTTGAAATCAAGTGGCAGCTGTAGGATGTAATTTATGAAGAGAACAGACTTGAAGATCCTGAAACACAGAAGAAGGTTCAAAAAGTAACAAAATTAACATTTCAAACTAAGATTCAGAAAACATGGGGGAAAAGTCTATTTCAAGGCAAGCTGTAGGACGAAAACACAAAAAGGTTTTAAAAAAAGCCTAAAGAAAATGTAAGCCATTGCTCTCTTAGAAAAGCAATTAAGGGGGAAAATATTAATAGATTTCAAAGATACAAGTATGCATTAATTATCTCTGACAGCCCACCTTTTATCATGCTCCTGGTATTAGTTTCCTCAGTTTTGTACATAGCATTTATTCCCCATGAACAACCTTTCAGAAAATAGGTGGAGACAAAGAATTTGCAATAGATAGCAACATTTTTTTACAACACACCTTGTTGTTTCTATCATAACAGGCATTTTCCATGCAACTCTCCCAAAAGCCAAAGATGGGTTCAAGAATCAGAAGGTCAAAAGAAAAAAATTACTTGTGAGAGTACAGTGACGTGACCTAGGAAGATCTACAAGGCAAAAGCACATACTGCACAATCATTCAGCAGCCACTAACAGGGGCGACACAGGGCTAACACCCTCCAGAAAAAAACAAACAAAACCACACACAACAAACAAACAAAAAACCCCAAAACAAAGCCAGAAAAAAACCCACCAAAAACCAGTAAACCAAACCCAACATTAAACCTATTTCACAGTTAAATATCACATCAAAAAGACTTAAAAACATGCAAACTTTTGCTTTACAACATGCTGAAGTCCACAGGAGAGATAAATTTAGGTCTTATTCTTGCTACATTTAAGGTATATCGCAAGCATATTCTTCTAAATTAAATAAAAAAAAAAAATCAGTTAAACCTGCAAAACTCTGCTGCAGAGCACTAGATGCAACTGAGGTGCACCTGCAGTCGGTTATAATCTTTGCAGCAATAAGGTTGCTGAACTACCTATGCCTCTAGATCTGATAGATGCTGCCTGTGCCAGCCCACATTCAGCAAAAGAGATCCAGAGGGCTTCAGTTATTCCAGTCATATTGACTACGAGTCTTTAAAAAAAAAAAATTAAACACACTAGAGAACATTCATGGTCACTGTAACTTGCTTACCTACACTTAAATTTGAGAATGGTCTCTGGGCCAAATATCAGTCTCTGAAAAAATTCCTGGGTATAGTTCAGGAACTAGAAGAGGCACTATTCTAAATACACAGTTTGCATATAGCTACATGTTTATAGACTAAGAGACTTCAAAATTATGGATTGCACCAGTTATCCCAAGAACTGAATGGGAATTCACCCTTTCTGTTCTAGGAATATAGCTATTTTGTAGTCTTTTATTTAATACCAAATGTACTTGCTGTGGATACAAGGGCAAACAAATCAGGTCTTCCTATCAATGCTTTCTGAAAGGTAACAGTGGTTTCCATATTCAAAGCAAACAAAAATAACAGTATTTTTGAATTTTAAATACATACACTTGACCACATCACAAAGTTTTGTGATATCCTAAGTGGTGAAATAATTTGGGGGGGAAAAAAAAAAAGAATAACACAAACGTATTATTTTACTAACAATAGCTTTATTTTATGCAGGATGTTTCACAAAATTTTGTTTGGACAGTGTATGCACTGGAACTGCTCAGACACAGAAATCTACTTACATGTAAGACCACACACATATAAATCTAAATTCACCCTACCTCATCGGAAGTCTCTCAGTGGGCATCTAAAGTAAGAGTTTCATCACTCTTGGCTTTTGAGTATTTAAAAAGATGGAAGCAATATCTGATTTACCTTTGAAGGCAGCATTCACTTTCCACTGATTCTAGGGTGACAACGCTCCTTATTTAGGTATGAAAGTTAAATTACCCATTGTGAAATAGATTATTTCAGGTCATGTTCATAAACTCCAAAATATCTTTCTCAGTAAAGGCAGTAAACAAAGTGCTGAATTTATACCAGCATAAATTAAGAACCTTTCAGAAATTATTCTCTTATAGACAACTGTGAATGAAATCAGACTGTCCTTGTTTTCCTCCATCACATATAACTCTCAGCATACTGTCAGCTCAAAAGATGTATAGTTTAATTTAAAACAGTATCATTTCAGCAACATGAAATAGCACTTTCCCATTATTAAGTATGTTCTGAGATAGCACAAGATTACCCATCCACATCTTTTATGAGAATAGTGTTGATCACGTATCAGCAAATTTCTCCTCACCGAAGAAAATCAAAGTCCTGACATTTGAAAATCTACTTTGTAGATTATTTTGAATATCTGTTTGTTTCTACACCTCCTTTAGTCAGCTTAAACATTTATCAGACAGCTTACAGGTAGTTATGATCAGAGTTAAAGAGCAATTTTATTTTTTTACATTATTAAAAAACACTTCCTTTTGTCATCAAATAACAAGAACAGTAATATTTCATGATCATTTGAGGTATTTAATTCCTTTAATTTCTTCTGTTTTGGAATATTCAAGCTAACCAGTTGATAATAGTTTGATGATAGTAGATGATAGTATTTTGTTCCTGTTGAAATCAATAGCACAACATTAATTGAGGTCAGCATGGTATCATTCCACTGATGTTCCATATCTAAGCAGCTCTCAATTTACAGTTTTGACTCATAACTCAGAGTCAATAATATTCCACAATATGTAAATATGGAATTTGAGACTGTGTCTCCAGACAGACTCTTCATTTGGAAGACAGTTCATCCATTATGTGATTTAAACAAAGATTTCAGTCTGAACCAAAGCTAAAGGGGAGTCTAGAGAAAGGAATGAAAGCTTATGTTGCTCTGATCACTCTGACCACAGAACTGTTAAGATCCAGTACTTATCCTCTTGAAAATTTGTGTAAATAAAAAGAAATAATTTTGATAAATTACTAAGTCACCTAAAGAAATATCACAGTTTCTAATTACAAAATATTACAATATACAGAACCCAGCATATGGGCCACTTGCAAAAGGAGTAACTTTTTTAACTTACAGAAATATTGAAATCGCATGTTTTCATCCTTAATCTTGAACTGTACACTTAAAATGTTTTCAGGAAATGCAGTATTATATTCCAGTTAACATGTCTCTAATAATGAAAGTAATTGACTGTAGGATGGACAGAAGTTTGCTAGCAGTCACACATTTTCCAACAGCAAGTGAAACAAATAAAAAAAAATTCCTGACCCATGACTGCAGCTTTACAAACCAGTTAACAGAAACTTTATAAAACTGGAGAAGAAATTGTTGTTTAAATTGCATTTTAACACTATCAGAATGGTATTACACTGCCAAATGAGTTGTGCCACATATTTTACATAATTGAGGATCTTGTAAAGAAATTAAACTCCAGATCTGGGAAATTAACTGTTCAAACATAAATCTGATGAGGACTGCATGCCAACTGTGTGTTAAGAGGGTGAAAAGACCAAATCAGACCATGATACTGAGGCTCATCTACACAGATGTTGCTCTTGGAAAAAGCCCACTGGGAGCAAGAGAGGCATTTAGATGTGCTCAGAGACTGCAGATTTAAGCTATTTGATAGAACTCTGAATGCCAAGACCTATATGCATCTCCCCAGGGCCAATGTCACTTAGTTACAAAGTAAGTAAATAACTGACATGTTTTCCTTGGTTTTTGTTTTTCTTATGCTTCCAAATATGATTCAGAGATAAGCATTTAAATAAAGCCTGCCTTTTTAAAAAATACATCAAAATCGTAGCTGTGTCATAACTGGACAATTCAAACCACAATGTACTAGAAATAAGTATCAACATTTAACAGAAGGAGAAAAAGGAAGCAAAGTTAAGATAAAGTACTGAGACTAGTTTTCATAAGCAGAACAATTTTCAAGACAATGTACCTAAACAGGCATGCTTTTCAAAAGGGTCAAACATTCTCAAAGTTTACTGACAGTCTTAAACATTATTATATCGAGAAAAAGGAGGTTAATGTCCGTGTCTATGTAGTGACTATTCTTCCTCTGGGTTCTAGTGACAAGAGAATAACTCTGTATACCCACAGAATCTTACCTTCAGTTGCCCTAAAACATCTGAGAGAACAAAGCCTTTTTATTTATTCTGGTTCTAGAGTGTAAATCATGGAAATAGAAAGCGAATGCTGAAATTTATTCTGCCAAGTACAAACTGTACAGACATCAGTACTTTTTCTTTTAACATACGATCAAAAATGGCTTCAGAGAGAAGTCAGTTTGAGAATGATACTTGGAAACCAAAGTTTCACTAAAATATCAATGTATATTTACTTGTTTAATATTTCTTTTAACGTGGCATTCCACCTAGCCAAGGATGAAACATAGGTCTGAAGGGGAAAATACAACTACCCCTAGTAAAAAACAGGTAAGTTACTGTAAGTGAGATGACAAATTATCAATAACTTTATCATGGTAGAGGCCTCTTTTGGCATATTAATGACTGTCTGAGAAAGAGCTATTTTTATCTAGGTCATAATGAAATATCCCAATGCGCCCCAAAAGATGTGAAATGTACGTATCGGGGGGGACAAACAATGGAGTAAGACGGGGACATAATACTAAGATTAGAAGAAGAGACAAGAACTTCCATACATTAAAAATCAGCCAGGGTACCTGTAATCTGAATGAAGAAACTCACTGCACTTTTGACATTGCCTAATGTTTACCACCCAAATAAATAGCACTTACACGCATATTTCAATATAATAAGCCAAAGCTCTGATTCCAGCTCCCACAAACCGAAGCATATTTCAAGACAATTCCATTTGTAATGAAAAACAGGCAGTAAAGGAAATAGATGTCTCTCTGTGATCTGATTTACACATCTGCAGACATTTACAATATGCATGCATTTCCAGGGAATGTTGAGCAAGTTAAATTGGGAAATGGGAAATTTTTTTCTTAATGGGCATGAGAAACAAAGAGTGTGACTCAAGAAGAAAATAAGCTGTGACAAATACACGTCTATCCTATCAGGTCTATCTATTTCCAAATCAAAATCATAGTAAAGCATCATGTTAAAGAAACACCTATCATTATAAAAAATTAGACAACTTTGGAAATAGTTTACTGCAGGGAAACATCACTCAAACGTGAGGTGGCTGAGAGACAGGTGATTTTCAGATCTCTCCCCTTGCTGAAAGAACAGCTGAGGTTAGCAATGGGTATCCTTCAGAAATTCATTATACAGACAAGCAAAACATCCCTTAGCAACACAGACCTAGAGGTTTATCTGAGGTCTTCTAAATCTCAGATAGCCATTTTATGCAAACATCAGCAACAAACCATGGTCAAATGACATCAATATTAGCACTGGTCCCAGAGAAATTATGCACAGGAATCACCAGAGGAATGTGTTACAATAAAGAAGGATGGAAGAGTCTCACTCAAAAAGAGAAAATCTGCGCAGCACCTCTCAGACAAGAGGTACAGGATAAAGCAGTGCAAGAAGCCAATATGTTAAAAACCTTCAAGATTAGGTTATATTGAGGCAGATCAAAACTACACAAAATCTTCTCCAACTTTAACTGCTCATTTGGGGAATCTTGCTAGTTTCTTAGATTTTGTCCCATTTCTTTTTCTATTTCAAAATCCAGTTTAAGTACCACATCTCTGAGCTGAAGGAACCACATCCTACAGTGAGATTTCATATCCACATCAATTTCAGTCCCAGGCCTCTCTGCTCAGACTGCAAATAAGGAACTAGATTTACTCAAATGTTCTGTTTCCTCCTGCTGAAGGGATGCTGAACAACCCCTAATCTTAGCTTATGTTTATTTTCCACCACTATAGTGACCAGTGAGACACAGACAGAATGCATCAGTAAACCCGTCCAAGGGGGCCAATTATCACCACTGGGAACAGGACCAGTGTAACAAGTATAATTTCATATAAGCCATCATACAATCATCAAATAATAAGTACTTTTAGGAACTAATCACTTGGGCTGGAATCAGACTGGTGAGTTGGAGGTGAAAAGCTCTCTGTTCTATTACTAATCCCCTGAGCTATAGAGGCCCCAGATGGTAGTACTGCAAAGGTTCACATCGCTTTTTTTGAAAGGCAGCAAAGTAGTTACAATTTCTTTTTTAAAGAAAAACAAATCAAAAGTAGTTACAATTTCTTTTTAAAGAAAAACAAATCAAAACAAAACAAACAAAATCCTCCACAGTTTCAAGAACAGTTACTTTTTTCTTAAAATAATCTCTCTGAAAGTAGCAGACTGTACACATTTTACAAGAATAAACAAACTTCTATAGTATTTATCCACAAATTGGGAGTCAGAGATCATTAGTGCAAATTTCTGCTGACCGGCAGCATTTATTCTATAAACTTTGGGTATCCTAAGTGGTCCATCAGTGAATAACAGATATCCTCAATTTGTCTAATCTCTTCATGGGGCATGTTTTTTTTCCAGGCATGAATGCTACTTGGTGAAATTTCCCCTTCATAAGGAAGATAGAAAAGACTGGTGGAGGTGGCAAATAATATTTGGTTTAAACTAGCAGGAGGAAGAGGAATACCAAGAAAGGCAAAAATTGTTTCAGCCGTCTTCTGAGGAAAGTTCACAATATCTTCAAACTTGATCAGCTGATAATTTGTTGGGAGTAAGTCCCCATTTATTCTCATTGCTGCTGCTGTGTTTGCTAGCCATAAATAGGACAACACAGAAATAGGATTTGAATTAGAATTTGAAAATTCTTTTCTCAATGATTCATATTCAGAGGCATAGCCTTCATTTAAACTACATTTTTCTTTACCATTCTCCCCTTTAAACATTGCAGCCAAGTGTTGTGGAACATTTTTCAAAGAGTAAAGGCTTGGCTTATTTTTGTATAACATTGAATAGACCCATGCCCGTGGGTCCCTCACTACATATAAAGCTTTCATAGATGGTCCTAGGATTTCCTGAAAGAAGGGAAGCTTTAATGTCCAGCTCCCGCTGCTTAAACTAAGCACAGGCCGTGCATTAGGGTAATAGATGAGATGTCTTCTCAGTTCCCTGATATATTCAGCATCTTTTTCTTGACTCCCTCTTGCCCTGCCTCTTTGCTCTGACAAGGATTCTCTTTTTCTGGATCTTTTCTTTTTGTCTTTGTTTAATGCAGAATGCTGAACAACTTTACTTCTGCTAGATTCATATAAATGAATGTTTTGTAAATGCAACTTTGTATCTCGAACTAGAGACTGGAGCCAGCCTTGGATAAGACGAAAATTACCATTCTGAACATCAGAAACCTTCCATTCACATGGATCTACAAAGGAATCAATTTCAAATTCAGTCTCGGGAATTTCAAGGTAGGGTGTAGGTATTCTGATGTATAAAAAGTCACTGGTATTGAAAAACAGCTGTTTTAAAATTTCTGCACCAGAAGTGGGAAGTGAAGTAATGATAACATCTGGCAAAACAACGGGGTTTCCTTCTAATTGTTTGGCTTTATTGCCTTTATCATGTTCTAGCCTTGTCATGTCACTGCTCCATTTTGCACAGATGGGCTGAGTACACATGCTCCACACATCCACCAATTCAATAAGCCACAGTGTGACAACCAGTATCAGAATCCAACGCAACATTTTACCAAAGGATATGTAAAACCGCCACTGAAAAGCCAATATGACCAAACTGACACCCAAAATTAACCCTGCGATTATGTTCACTTTGAATCCAAACGGGAAAACCACCCTATTATTTTGTATCTCTTTTTTCACAGATTCAGTACCGAGACCAAACTTGGTCACTTTATTTTCATGAATTACTTTGGCAAAACCACCAAATCCCAAGTAGTCAAACCTTGCCTTTAAATTCTGATACTCGGTCACAACAGAGATGGTATTTTCGGTGTGGTTGACACTGAGTGAAATCTGAAATCCAGATTTTGTATTATCTATGAATCTACAGTCAGAAACATTGACATACGGGCCATAGAAAAGGTAAACAATCCTTGTAAGCGTATTTTTCATTGGAAAGGTAACATTTACAAACTGAGTCCATCGCTTTTTGAATTCAGCTGCCTGTTCAGCCTCCTGTATCCTAGCAACAGGGCTACTCCCACGATGATCAAACCAAAACATCTTGTAGTGGGCATCCCACACATCCATCATAGCTCCATTGTACTTGTTCTTAAACTTATAGGGTATGTACTTAAAATCAATGTCAAGATTATGAAAAAAGGCACTGACAGAATTAACAGGAGAGTCTTCCTCCTTCTCAATATGGTCTACTACTAACAGTGTCTGAGAATTTAGGAGCAGCAAAACACGATACACACTTTTCAGTTTCATTGCTGATGTGTAAGCAGATACAGCCTCACCACTCACAAACATCATGTCTCCAGCCTGAGAGGCTGTTATAATTTCTCCAGTTGAGTCTCCAACCTCATCACCAATCCACTTCAGCCATTGGGCACATTCACCGAGCTGTCCTTCCCAAGGCTGGTTGCACTGGCTTGTAGGAGATGGAGCAAAGACCAAGACATTGTTTAGGTGGCTGAGTTTAGGGCCATAAAGAGCCTCAGATACAAACACCTGTCCATTGGGAGCAAAAGTGAAAGAGTTCTGATCAGGATGTTCATGTCCTGGATTGAAACTTCTCCACCCATCAATCCAGGTATAGGGTTGAAAGTGAACAATATCATAAACAGCACGTCCACCAAGTTTTCCAGACTTAAAGGACACAAAGGTGTTTGTCTGACTGTTTGGCAACCCAGCCCCGTAAGTAACAACTCCCCAGTTAGGAAACACATGCATTTTAGCAGTACCATAGTCAGGAGGAGGCTGAGGAGTGATTTCAGCAGCATACCATATAAATTCAGTATGTAATGTGCTCCACCTCTGTGCAGTGGATGGCACCATTGGCCCATCCTTGGGTCTGTGTTTTCTAATCTGCTGTGCCAGCCAGTTGCCGGCTCCATTCTTCATTACAAACTTGTCCAAGAAAACCAGTTGGCTCTCAGGACCATAAAACCAGTTGTAATTAGAATCTGCTACGCCCACAGTCCTCTGAAAGCCTGGTAATAGGGTGGCATAGTAAAACCAAAAGTGCATTTTGAGCCAGTTATTCTCCAAGTTGTTAATACCAAAGTGGCGCTGGGCCAGGAAAACATACTGGGTTACTGACTTGGCTGTGTAACTCCCGTAAGCTACTCCCTCATCTAGAGACCCATCTACAATATGATTGAGCAGAAACATGGTTTTCTCCATCACATCAACAACAGTGTGTTTCCAAATATTTGCCCGAGATCCTTTGTCCACTCCTGCAACCAAAGCCCCAATAAGCAAAGCAAGCATATTGGTTGCCTGGTGATTATGGAGAAGTTGCTTTCCCCAGGAACGAACCTTGGAGTACTCATACATTTCCTCGCTTACAGACCATATCTTCTCCAGATATTTTTGCCTTCTCTCATTTTCCAGTGAATTATACAAGAAGTCAAAAGCAGTGGCAAATCCCGTTAGGGAGTGACCAAGTGGCACTTCATCTCCAGGTGCATTCTCAACCAACCAGTTTTTGTAGCCAGCCATTCTATCCATATATTCTATGGCAAAATCAAACGCAGCTTTATCTTCGGGGCACAGCAGACAATAAAATGCTAGAGGTGGTAGATTGTTACCATAAATCTCATTCCACTTTGCAGCAAAATCAGCGTACTTGGGTGGAGGTAGATAGTACAAAGGGTTGGAGAGCATAACTGTCACGGCACTTCTGATGACTCTAAAGAGATGCAAATGGCTTGTGTGAGCCTTCTGTCTCAGAGCTTGAACATCTTGAGCATCGAAATACAAACTTGGATGAAGGACTGTTTTTTTCAGCTTCTGCTCAGCACTAAGGCCTTCAAGTTGCTGTTTTTCATATTGATCTACATTTTCTATGAAAGTCACCCAATCCGAGTAATTGCTTACAGATTCTTCAAAAGCGAAGACATCAAACATCATTAATGCTAGAAATAAAGTATGCCCCGCGAACATCAGAGCCATGATCCATTAGCCAGCTCCTCTTCCCCAGACATGCATTTCATCACAAAATACAATGTCCAGATATCAAAATTTCATCCAGTTAGTAAAAAAATCTACTATCTTAAGGCATATTTTTAGGAGAAAAGATTTAGCTTACACTGTGCATTATAACAGAGGCTCAGACTACTTGCAATCTGAGATACAACACTGAAATGACAAGCCTCTTGAAAACTTAAATCTCAGGTGCCTTGTCTGTTCACACTTTTCTCAAACACAACACAACAGAAACACTAAAATCAGGTGAAAAATAAAATCTCTAAGATATGCATATAAAACACAGGTCAACAATGCACAGTACAGAGTGAAACATTATCTCTTGATAACTTGAAAAACTTCATCCGAAAAAAGGAATTGGAGTCATACGTTTGCTTTTTTAAAAAGCTTTCAATAGGTCAGATTCCAGCTTTAGAATTGACAAAAACTCCACTGATCAAAAAATGATATAATTTATTCAAAACAGTGTGTTATATTTGATAAAATAGGGAATTTACAGCACTTGGAAAACAGACTCCAAAACTGAAGTTATTGTCTTCAGTTTTTGGTTTATGTCAATTTCCATACACATTCTTTCCATCTTTCTCTTTTGGGATTCATGGAGGGGCAAGAAGGAAAACAATAACAGAAAAAATCAACATAGATCCTCCATTAGATCCTTTTGACAAAACTGGCTTTAACTGCTATACTTCTATGTTTGTGAAAAGTGCATCTGAATTAATAGTCACAGAGTACTGACATATTTTCAAGTCTTCTTTCATCTTATCTTCAGCCAGTGATGCCCAAATTTGGCCTCAACGATTCAAAAAATCCTGCTCCTTCCATTATGATGCAAAAGGAAAACTTGTGAAAGAGGCAGAAAGCCAATACTTTCTTGTCGAAAGAGCAGTTTCAGGTTTCCTTCCACTTGGCATGTTGGTTCTTTCTGTGGAAAGAGAAACAAAAGTTCTCTGAAGCTGTACAGGTGTTGGAACATATTTAAAGTACTTTGACTAACAAAGTCAAAGGGAAAGATGAGTTAATTCACCTTTTACAAAAATAAAAAAAAAAAAAAAAAAAAAAAAGAAAAAAAAAAACCAGGCATTTGAAAAGTTCCACAAAATTTTTCCTTGGCAAAAGAGCAATTCGGATTGGCTAATCAAGCTTGCTTTACTTCACCTTTTCCTGCGTGAACAAGAGGTATTAGGGCATCTTTTGCCGTTATGCTACCAGGAGCTAGCTACCGGAGGAAATAAATCTGACCGCACGCCACCGAAACTCAACGGAGCTCAAATTAAAAAACAAAATTTTAAAAAATGATACGCGTACACAAACCACGCGAGTGGCCCTGCCGGCGAAAAGACGGCGGGAGGAGGGACCCCCGGCAGCCCGACCCTCGGCCGCCCCCGCCCCGCGGGCCCCGCACGGAGCCCGCCCGCGGCCAGCAGGGGGCGCCCCCCGCCGCCGCCTCCGCGCCCGCCCCGGGGCCGCACA
>JAWWES010000081.1:95844826-95908750 GCA_035583135.1 Lophotriccus pileatus | reverse complement strand
AAGAAGGCGGCCAAGCAGCGCTTCCTGCAGAGCGGGGGCCTGAAGCGGCTGCGGGCGCGCGGGCGGCAGCGCGTGCAGGAGCTGCGGCTCATGGCCTTCGGCCGCCGCGCCGGCCCCGCTCGGCTGGGCCGGTCTGCGCTCGGCTCCGGCCCCTTCCGCGCTGCCGCTACTTTCCCCTTTCCGGGTTGGCCGCAACTTCGGGTCCCTGCCCTCCGCCGGCGGCTCCCAGGAGTTGATGGAGGGGGAGATGCGGCGCCGGCTGCCCAGCGACGGGTACGGGCAGCCAGGCAAACTCGCAGGGATGTCGCTACGGAGGGGCGGGGAGGGAAGGGAGGAGGGAGGGAGGCGGGGAAGCGGCGGCGGAGGTTGGCAGAGCCGCCCCCGGCGGAACGGGGATGTGCCGATCCTCCGCGCTGTGCTCGGCGGCTGGTCCCGCCGCCGCTCCCGGCGGCTCCTCTTCCCTGCGGCTGCGTGAGCTGCCGCTGCTCCCGGCGCCGAGCCCGGCCCCGCTGCCGGCAGCGGACGCCACCGCCGCCCGTGCCCGCGGAGCTCGGCGAGGGCGCCTGGGGGCAGGGCCGAGGCTGGGGGGCCGCGCCCGGGAGCGGCGGAGGCGGCGGGGGGAGGCCAGAGCCCGCGGGGACCCGGTGCCGCGGGTCCCGGCGGAGGGAGCGGGGAGCAGAGGCAGGTACGAGGGAGCTGGTGGAAGAAAAGCTGCCGCCGTGGGACGCCTCCGCGGACCGGTTCCCGGCCGGGGCACTGCCAGGGCTAGGCACGGCGGCGACCCGGGGACCTGCGAGTAGGGCAGGGCTGGGCTGGGCTGGGCAGGGCAACAGGAACCGCCTCTCCTGTGGGTGACAACTTTGTGAGCGCGGAATAACTACCTAACAGTGCCGTGTCTCGGGAACCACGGGGATGCGCAGCATCTGCTTGTTGGAGCGGTCCCACTTCCTAACTACCTTCCTGCGCACGCACTTTGTCTTGTGCAGTGCACTAAAATGGTTCTCATTCAGCTTTAGCTGTAGGCTTCTGAAGTAATTGTAAAGCCGTAATGAGGTGTAAAATTCTCAGCCCCTCTACTCGGTCACGGTCAGTGATGCGGTGAAGGGCCAGCAGGAAATGGTGGCGTGCCCGCCTGATGCTGAGGTCCACCCGCGAAGTCCCCGAGGTACAGCACCGTTTTCGTCTTTGAATCACAATTTGGATTGCCGGTGAGGGCTCTTACAGCCTGATTTTGTAACGTGATACCACGCTGTTATTTGGTGGTCGAGTGCAGACTAGAAAAACGGTGAGAGATTTTGGTTATGTTACCACTTACTATGTTTATAATCTATACTTCAGAGAAGGTGAATTTTGATCATCTCAAAAAGCATAACTTTTTCTCAGGCATAGCCTATATTCTTTTTATTCCCCCCCCCCGAAAATACAGTTGCATATTTAAATATTTCTTAAGCTACTTAATGTGTAACTATCTTGAAATGAATATATGAATATATAAAGGCGATACATTATGGATACTGATTATGTTCCTTTGTACTAAGGAGTGCACCTTAGAAGGACTAAATTATTAAATTATGCCTATTTACATCAATGATTAAGTATGCCTGGAACCATTCAGGTCTTTCAGATGTGCCCTTTAGACTTGGCTTAAAAGGGAAAAATACTGATTATTGCGTGGATCATATCTTCCCATCAGTAGAAATTTGCATAACGAACAAAGATCAGCACATAATTCCCTGACCGTGAATCTTTTACAGTGATGCCTTTTCATACTACTAGGGAAGTTATTCCAGGAGGAGAGCAAAGGGAAGTGTAAAGCAACAATAGAGGCCACATTCCCCCTTAAGTCTATAGAAACTGAGTGGAATACACTACAAATGAAAACCTCCCAAATCTTTTTCCTTCTATTCCCAGTGTAGGCATTACATTTTTACCAAGGCTGGCACATTCTGGAACATATTAAAGTCTCAGAGAATGACTTCTCCCTTAAATTGTCAGGCAATTCAGAATGAACAGAATATGTGGAGGACTTGTGTTAGGTTAAAAGCAAGAGTAAAGCTCTCCCAAGAGCCCTTCTCACTCCCTGGGACCTGTGGTGAGATCATTATATATAGTGTTCATTTGCAATGTGATATTTCTGGAGAAACATGAAAACTAATTACTGACTGGCCCCATATATTCACAGAGTACCATTTTGAAAAAGTCTTACTTATCAGGCAATGAAGGCATTTGTAAGTCATTTCACTTTTTCTGTGGTAGCTCTTTTCACATTATCCAAGATCCACTAGCAAAATAGTTCAGGCTGATTTTCCTCTAAGCCAGTTGCAAAGCAAGAGTGTCTTTAACCACCTATGATTTCAAACAGTACAGGCTACTTTCTGTCATTTTTAAGTCATTTTGCTTCAAACACCATTCCCCCCAAACCCCCAAATAAACAACAACAAAAAAAAGTGCCCAAAATAAAACAACCTATAGTGGTATAACTAGTATTCGTTTATTTTTTCTATTAGTAGTTTTCAATAGTCAGCAGAGACCCATGGTTACTACACTACAACTCAAGAACGAAACCAAAAACGTATACAACTGGTATCAAGAATAAACTATTAAGTAAAGCACACTTCAAAGGATTTGGATTAAGGTAATTAGAAATAGTGACCCTGGGTTGTAAGCAACTCTTTTGCCTAAAATGAGCCTGAATTATATTGACATTCTGCTGTTTAAAGAGTCATCCCTAAAATCAAGATTACTTTCAGAATAACTGTTAATTGTGAAAGTAACTATTAAAAGTTACCACTGTATTTGTAGAAACACTGACCATCTGGGAACAAATTGCATTATATTACTACATTTTCAAATATTCTTCATAACTATGAATAACTGAAAAGCAAGGCTTATGGGCTATCAGCAAGAAAAATATGCTGTAAAATATCTACCAAGATAATGACTTTTGACTTATGGGAAAGTGACCTCACTGTCACTTCCAATTCTTGGTGTAAGAAATCATGGGTGGTTGTTGGTGATGCGCTGTGGTGTACTGCTTTGGGGATAGCATTCTGCACGGATATCAAAATCAGCCATCTGAATGATCTTGAAAATGATAGTAGTGTTATTCTGCTTGAGTACAGGCCAAGTGCTAACAGGTGGATATGAAGAGTAGAATAGTCAGCTGGACTGCAGCAAAATACTTGCCAGTGTCAAAGAGATAATAACTCAAAATTTCATATGTGAATGAGATGCTGCTGTCAAATATGAGACATAGATTCACATTCAAAAAAAGAGCCAGGTATTTAGGAATGACCTGGACTGAAGTAATTAGGTTCCAGTATTAGTGGACTCTTGAAACTTCTACTTAACTCCTCAAGTAGCAAAAATACATAAATTCCTAAGTAGGAGGTTTTTTTCAGAGTCATCACAAGTTTAGGGGAGAGTCCTTTACCACTTAGAAATCTTTCCATATTGGTAGGACTTGGTGCTTATTTCATGACTCAATCTAACTGTGGACTGAAAGATATGCTTTTCTTAATCCACTTGAAGACTTAATTCATTGTGAGTTCTTGAAACATGCCTCATGCACAACTCCTCCTTTTACAGCAGGCAAGTGAGAAGACATTGGAGGAAAGAATGCAGTGGTGATGAGGATCCACTTTAAAGCAATAACGTATTGGTCAAAAGCACCCATATTTCACAGAGAAAACATGGTTGCAATGGACTTTTCCACTTTAAAGGACGTTAACCACAATCTCTCAACTCTCAAATGACCTAGTCTCTTGCATACAGCGTCTCTTTGTTCCAAACTGAGGGCATCACATGCCCCATTAGTGAAATACCTTTCATTAATGTAACCACACTTAGAAACTTGCACACATAAATGAAATATATTAGAGGGAAGGAATTAAACCCTCTACCATCCAAAAATAGCTCACACATTTTGCGATAAACAGGTATTGGAATGAAGCATGTACTACATTCTCAGAGAAGGGAACATTCCTTCAAATCATGTCTCCTCTGAATATGACACTGCTTTTTGCAATATTCAACTTCATTTCCTCTCTGTAACCCCACCTTACAGGAACACACACAAACTCCACATTGTTAGCTAGTGAACTACTTTTGGAGGGAGAAATCTAATGTTACAGATGAACATTTGACAGATAAAGGGGATGAAAGGCAAAGTCTATAAATAATTGATATAAAAGTTTCTGTCTGTTGAGGGTCAAATGACTTCAGGGGAAGTGAAATTCCCCTGTAGAGTACACAGAAAAGAGAAAAACAGCATGTGGTGATGCTCTTTTTATTTTTGTTTTATATTGTTACTGTTTATTTAAAGATGTTTTTAATTTAGGAATTGTAACTAACTGAAAGCTAACAGCAAAAAAACCCACAAAATAGCAGGCAAGAATATCCTGGTTTTCTTCAAACTAAAAATTAACATACTGCAAAAACTCTTACTAGTGAGGTTCTCCATCAGTGCATGACTATAGAGGTTGAAAAGTGCTTGGTGTCCCTGTCAGCAGAGAGAGGTAGGATGGAACGACTTCCAAAAGCTGTGGTGCTGCATTCCCTCCATTCCAGCTGTGGGCTTCTGTCAGCCCCTTTGCGTCCGAGCAGTCGGCAGTCTCATTGCTACATAACTGGTCCTGAAGACTCAGTGGGGCAGCACAGTTTTAGGCCAGCTTAAGTAGATGGCTAACCTGCACCTTAAAAAGGTCAGCTGCATAGAGGGGTAATTTGAAATCCATTTGTGATTACCTCAGACAGTGCATATGAAGCAAATGGGATTATTTGTACTTTGGTAGCATTTTGATCAGACTTTGGTGGAAGTGGTTTAAAAACATCAGGGATGACATTGTGTACAATGATGGGATCTCAGGAAGATTCTCAGCAATTGGTCAAAACAGCACAGGGACAAGTTCTTTGGGTTTCAAATTTGTCGGAGTACCTTTTGTGCAGGTCTACACTGGAACACATTTTTCACTATGAAAACTCATCACCAAGCAGAGAAGGAAGATCAATGCTTTTATTTGGCCCTGAATCCCAGTATCCAGTCACTGGTGACCTTTCACCAGCATTTATTAATACAGTATTCATACTTGCTGGCAACCATAAATTAGAATTAGCTTGAAGATTTTTAAATATATTGTCCAGCCCATGAGGAATGGATATGAAAAATGTTCTTACTGGACAAGCAGAACCTACAGAGGCAGCAGTTAAATCATAAGACTGAAAATAAAAGCTCTTATGATCTACACCATTGTCTCCAAATTGTATGATTAAGGAGATACTAAATTATACATTATAGTGGAAGAGTACAACTACAAATCTTAAGTAAGCATATTTTTTGTAGTTCTATTCATTATACTAATGTACAGGCTTATATTTAGCATAATAATGCTCATAATGCTTTATGAGCATTAGAAAACAGGAAAGCTACAGATTCCAACCCATATGGGTATGCTCAGGTTGCCAACAGTGATTAATAGTATCTCCTGGGTTTGCCTTTTGTAAGCAAACAATATTTAAGACATATTAAGATGATTTACGTCACAAGGAATTCAAACACTGTACTTACTTTAACAAAGCCTACTGCATTAAAAGGAATGTCAGACGGACTAACATGTATTAGTTCAGTCATTATCACAGGGAAACAGGCAAGGTCGCAGGTTAAAATGGAATATCTCAGTTTGCAGCACAGCACCCTGAGTTGAAATTATACTTAACCCATTCTACCTAAATATCCTGAGTAATTTCCCGTCAGTAAAGGCCACATTCATCCAAGTCAGTGGGACATCTTACTTTACACAGTCCTATTAGATTTAATAAAGTGACTGTGAAATACCACTTAATGGAAAAGTGTGGTTTTGCAAGAATTTTGACATTAATGAGGGCTTCTTGGAAAGGAGTGATCTACCACTCTTGTAATATCTGATTGCCTATTCCCAACTCCTCCTTTTCCAAGGATGATACAGGTGTGATGAACCAGGTAAGGGAACTGATTTTGCAAAAATCTTATCTGACAAAATGAATATTGGTTTCCTGCTAAATAATTCCACTCAGCTTAGTTCACCTGGCATAAGGCAATAATATATATCTGGAGGTAGGTGGTAGTAAACAACATTTTTTTGGAGACTATTTTAAGGTAGACAAACTTTAAAGCTGTTTGAATTGTTCCATGCCTAATTCTAATGTTTTGCTCTGTAGTAAGAGAGGTCGTGAATGCCAACCATATTTAATCATCCAAGTAGACCTGAACAATCTGAATATCAGACATGTAAAAATGTTGAAAGGCTATCAAGCCTTTCAAGTAAGAGCTCATTGTTGCAAATATTTTTTGATGTTATTGTAAAAAATACATTCTCAAGCACTTGGAGCTACCAGTCAATTTTAATATTTGCTATGCTAAATGTTAAGGAAATTGCCACTAGGCTTCTTTTATTCATTTAAGGAAAATGGTGCAGAAATATTAACATCATAACAATATACCAATAAGTTGCAATTTGCTTGTGGTGGATTATAGACAACACAGCACATCTCTTAAACTAAAGTACAGAGTTAGTATTAAATTCCTTTGTATCTCACCTGGATCATTCAAAGGGTAAATTTTTGGAAGCTTCCACTTTATTACATTTTTTTTCCGTTTATGTATTTTGGCCTGTAGGTTTCTATTTTAAAGGATTGTCTCCATTCGTACTCTGTTATTCGGAGTACTTTTGTTGTCATTTTTTTTTAACTTGTAAATACTTCCAGAGAGACCGATTATGTCTACATAACACTGTGTTGCTCTGCACATAGGTACCCAAGTTAGTTGTAACAAGCTTAGCTAACTGGAATAGATAACATGCTCTATTAATGAAGCTGTTCCTTCTGGGATCTAAGCTGATACATTAAAAATTAGCCTGAATATTACTTCAGGGCAGTGGATGGTTCTTAGCTGACCCATGTTAAAGAGAAGAATCTGTTTAAGTTTTGGAGGATAAAGATGGGATACAAGTTAATCAGTCCGCAGATCTCTATACAGAGAGGTCACACTGCAGGGTTTATATATTAACAGCAAGAAGTATGAAATGATCAAATAGCTGAAACCTGAAGCTCAAAATTTAATGATTTGTAAGTTGTACATTATGAACAGTGTTTGTAATTAAAACTGGAAGAGCTTTTCAAAGAATATGATGAATTGTCTGTAATTTGAAGTCTTTAATTAAGACTGAATGTACCTCTGAAAAGATATTGTCAAATCTGATAATAAAAGAACTATCGAGAGAAATTCAAAGGTCTTAAACTTTATGAATTTTTCATCACATCAGACTTTCTTTTATGGTATTCATTCATCTAGAAACTTGGAAAAATACAGTGGACATTTATAAAGGTCATATAAAAACGGTTTCTTATAATGGCAATTGAATTGCTTTTTGTTCTACCAACAGAACTGATTTTGGAAACAACTCGAGACCTCTCAGGAGCATTGACAAAAATTAATGTTGCTATTCTAAGCATGGGGGGAAAGCCTGGAAGTAAAAGCAAACATAGGGCTTCTTTTAAGTAAAAGAAGTAGGACTGAAATGGGATGACAGAATTTCATGTCACGCTTACTGCCTCTTTTCTCCTACTCTGGTTCCACAAAGCAGTAACTCCTAGCCCATACATCCTGATCTTTCTGGACGTATTCGCCAACCAAAGTGTCTTTCCAGACATGTAGCATGTAGCATGTACAGGAAGATACTTAAACTATGGATGTTTTCTCGTCCTTTCCAGTTTACTGTCTAGGCAACTGCCTCTACTACCAATGCCTGAAGTTGGCCCTAACTACACTAGTGATTCATTTATCTGTTTCGGGCTCATTCAGAACCCCACCTTAGTAACCATTACAAGGGCAGCTATAATGATCTGCGGTACAACTTTTAAATCAACAATTCATATATTGCATAAAGACTTTGTTTTGTTTATGAAGCTTTATGAAGTTAGAAACATCTATACAGAGGTGTTGTATGTCAACTGACAAATATGTTTTCTTGTATACTCCTATATAAACAATAGATATCCTTGGCACATGTGAACAGTATTATTTTGACTCACAGGAATGAAGTATTCACAGAAAGATAAATGCACTCAAATGTGCTTTCTAAACAGCACTACTGAAAAGCATTAAATGTAAGAAAGAAAAATATTCATCCATTTAACATGAGATGCTTGCCATCATAAATGCTTCAGAGAACACTTCATCAGTTAGCATATATCTAACATTTTTCATTTCCAGAAGACATGGCAATTGATGGATCTCTTTTCTATCTAGTTGTCAACAAACATGGAGCCTTCAGTTTCAAGTATTTTTTCCCTTTTCTTTTCTAACACCCAAAAATGAATCTACCTTCATCTCCAGATCCTTTGTAATACATTTACAGTCACAAGAGCAGCAAGCAAACAAATACACAGGCAAGGCCTTTCAAAAACCAAGATGAGTTTAATTGCCTGTGCTGAACTGTGCCTGTCCCACAAACACAGGATTACCTTTGGCAGCCAGGAAGGCAGGAAAGTATCCGTAATAAGCTCTGTAGCCTTCCTTCTTGCTCCCAAATCCACACGGTTTTGCAATATGCCCAGAAAACTATCCAAGTTTCAGCTAGTACAGTACAGCTCAGAGCTCATTAGACTTGTGACAGATATGCACTGCTGCTGCCTAGAGTTGCAAAGAAATTACTGACAATTGTTCAGAATTTTCCTGACACTTCTCTGTACAATTAAATGATTTATTGATATCACTGATTGATGGGATCAAAACATTCAAGGTAACACATGAAATCTTTTGAAACTGTGGCAATAACTGAGCAAGTTTCTAGTCATTCATATCTCTATATCCCTCAACCCCTTGGCAGTTCACTTTTCAGGAGCAAGGTGTCCAACCTTCTCTTAACCCCTGAATCCTTAGCAACATAATGAATAAGAAAATAAGGAATTTCTGTCTGCTGCTAAATTAGCATGAATGTTTTGAATATAGTAGAAAATATCACAAACCTGTTCAAGTGGTTTTTCTATCTTTTTTCTACTACAGAATAAACCTTTTCTTCAGGCTTCAACACATTAGGTTGCCTGGGAACATCAAAGAGGACAAATTAAATAAAAAGATGTATTATCTCCATAATTAGAACACCTATTATTAAGAATATAAAAAATCAAAAGACTTGCCTTCAAAATATAAAGCCTAGAAACACAGTGAGAAAAAAAGGTTTAAAGTATCAGCAGTTACATGTTTAGTTATGCAAACATTAAACAATTTAAATATTTCAAAGCAAATTCAGCTTTTGTTTTAAACTTGGAAAGTTTCCTCAAATGCTTCTGTGTCTGAAGGCCTGCCCTAAAAAAAATCCCAAAAACAAATAAGAAGGGTGCTGAGAGGTATGTTTCCTAAATTTTCTATCTTAGAATATGTTAAACGGTGTACAATAAGCACCTCCTTTTCTGCAAGCTACGGAAGAAGTCTGGATAACAAGTTGAGATACAGGTTATGATTTAGATATGTGTGTGTGGATGGAGATGAATCCAATGTCTAGTGTCCAGTCCAGCACTATCTGAAGTCAAGACAAATCTATTGTCTACTTTTCAGTCATTAAGTTTACCCCTTGGTCATCAACAGTAAAGCAAATCAAGGTCTATTTCAATCTTGTGATATTGTATTTTTAGATGTACAACATCCTTTGAGAAAATCTGTGTAAAAGATACTAGCTAGTCCATAGCAGGGGGGATTATGTAGCATCAGAGATTTGGTGAAATAATGCAGTACATCAGTCATACACTGTGCAATATTTTAAAGGTTTTCTTAACATGCTGCAGCAAATTTATTTTAAAAATGGAACATTAAAAGAAATATCCTGCTATAAGAGTAGCTTGTTTTCATCCTAACAATGACACGAGACTGCAGTCAAAAGAGGAAATATTGTGATGAGGTAATGTATGACTATCATCATCATTATTTTCCAACAGAGCTTTATTTGGGACTGTGAGATTTGCTATGTACCCTTCAGTGACAGCTCTATAAACCTGTATGAGGAAGAGGCAGGAAGAGGATGAGGGAAAATGTTGAAAATAATTCTTTAATTAACAAAAACTCTGAACTGTAGTCAGGATACATTAAAAATCAGTTATAACATGTAGAAACAAAGATTTATGCAGTTAAATTTATCAGTTGATTGCTTTAAATATAGGACGCTTTTGTTCACAAAAATGTAGGTGGCAAATCTGCATTAGCTGTGGATTTTGTTTGACTCAAATTCAGGAGCAAGGGTAAATGCTAATTCTATCAGTATAAGTGGAAAAAACCCCAGAAACAAAACAACCAAAACAAAGAAACAAACAAAAAACCCAAACAAACAACCCCAGCCTTCTGCATAAGCATGTTTCTCTTAGGATTGTTTTAAAGTTGAGTGCCACTGAGTAAAGGAAAAGTGAGCTAGGGTACTCTTCTAGAACAAGAAGCATCTGAACCACAAATACTCAACAAAATATTGTTATTAATTACACTGTCTTTTGCAATCAGCTCTCTGAAGAGCACTTTTACGTTTCTTATTCTAAGATCCAACCAAAGGGCAAAAGCAGGTAGTTCACTATAATGTTCTAAAGGTGAATTGCAATGGCTTTTCTGAAGAGCTTGTTTGCACTTGTGATATCCACATATGTGAAGACCTTGGTATCACAGAAACTTTGTCTTAGTAAGGATTTACTAACTATTCTGCAGTTTTATAGTGGACTTTGAAGCTTACTAATTTAACACAGCAATTAATAAAATTCAGTCTCACTGAAATGATGAGTGAATTTCCAGAGGGTTTGTACTGTGTGGAAATAAGGGCACAAAGCCAAGTTCCTTTCTTCCTGAAGAGGGATACTATTGAGAGATAGGCTTTCTCTAGCCTTCCTAGCAAATCCACCAACAGATATTGAGGACAGTGTCAGCAATTTTATAATTAATTTTGGACACGATTGTTTTCTGCCATTACAATAAAAATAATGAAGGATATGCCTAAATATGTACATCAAATTTAGAATTTTTATGTCTATTTTTTCCCCTACATTTTTCTTTAGAACTTGCCCTGCTGTTCCAAAATGACTTCTGAAATATCCCAGATAAAGTATGCTCATACAGCAACATGAACAGACTATAATAATCATTTTCAAGAAAACAAAACCAACAATAAAAGAGGTCACTGTAAGTATATATATTTAAATTAACTCACCAAAGTATAAACTACTACAAACAGATTTCATACGTTTTTTCTGCCATGTGAATTCTCTGTCAGACTAATTACTCTATTGCTTCCTTAGAAATTTCCCAATTTTTTTTACACATTTGGTAATAGAGAGAAGGCACCTCAGAGCTGTCATTCTAAAGGTTAGGATCTACATTCAGACAATAAGCACAAGACCAAAACAGTGACATTAACAAGCATAAGGAAAACAGTATGAGATGCTGACAAAAGGTTCCATCTTAAAATTAATGTATTTTAAGTTTTCTTCTTGCATTGATAGTTTTTTTTCTTTTCCTTACCCCTATTCTCCTCCTGCCCCCCACACTAAAGAGAAAAAAATGTAGTGGCATGGTGTGAAGATAAAGTAGTTTTTATTCCAATTTCATAGATCTTACCTAACCTTCTTGTCTTCTATTCCTCAGGAGTCCTATTTTCCAACATCATAACATCTGCTTTTTGTTTCTTGACCTTGCACTTTCCCTCTTTCCCTTCAGGCTATTCACTTATTTCCATTCTACTTCCTCCTCATCACCAGGACATCAGCAGGGGGAAGTGCAGGTTAAGCAGAAGACAGAAACTCTGTGTTTATAGACTTGATTTTTACTTGACATTCCAGACAAACTTCTGCCTTCCCTCCTCCTACAGAAGCCAAATGCTATGTAGTTTCAACTCAATATGTGAAAAATGCATTTTTTGACAGTTGTTCTTTTGCTCTTGTTTTTCCCTTGACCCCTCTAGGCTTGGTCCAACCTTTTAAGTCCCTGTGAAATGACACACTCTTGATACTAGACAGAGAGCACCATCTCGGTCCTGATGAATTCCTTTTCTTTGCTCAAAAGAAAGAAAATGCTAGAGCTTTGTAATGGACTTTTCAGCATCAACTTTTTTTTTTCTTTTTTTTTTTTTAAGAAGATATGATATTTTAGCTTAAAATTCACCCTAAATACTCAGCCTGAGGCAGACACCTCACATAGACACCTTTCAGTGCTGTGGTTTCATTTCAGCGATTATGAAAAAATGCAGATAGAGTTTTATAGAGACTGTAACCTCACAACAATTAAATACAATGGAGATGTAACTATTTTACTTTAATGAATTAATTTCAACTTTTGTCCACTATCCTTTTCCCACAGATTAAATTGCATGTTAGTTTAGGGTCCTTCAACTTCAATAGCTGTACTAATAAAGCTGGGACCTAACTGATTTTTCCTTGACATGTCTTACTTTTTAAAATGTGAATGCAAGACAATAAAAACTTGTCAGCTGTCTACAGAGAAAATACAAATTTACAGGAAAGTCAATACAAGAAACTCTTATTTCTTTCACAAGAAAAATAAAAAAAAACACAAAAAAACCAACAAAAGAAAACAAAGTTCTCCCAACCAG
The DNA here is from genome assembly GCA_035583135.1 of Lophotriccus pileatus. NCBI lineage: Eukaryota > Metazoa > Chordata > Aves > Passeriformes > Tyrannidae > Lophotriccus > Lophotriccus pileatus. The sequence goes on along the minus strand of JAWWES010000081.1, from coordinate 95,896,136 downwards.
TTATAGTGCAGGTTTTTCTCATTTAAAGGTGATTCCTTTCTACCTGACAACTTCTAATAGTAGAATAAGTATAATTTAGTTCAGCTTGTTTTGAAGGGTATAGGTGTTAGTGACAATAACATATGTTCTATTGTACTTGTTTTGCATTATCAAGTTCCTATCTAATTTTTGCTCCTATATGTGCAAATAAAAGGAATGTATTTAAAAAATTAGTTAGTAAACAGGGAGAATAAGGCAGGAAATTGCACGATAAATCAGATAAAGACAAAACCAAACATTTAATTAACTTTCTTCCTTCTTTTCCATTAACCTTGCTGGTTATTTTGTCTCTTGTTCCAAGGTGAACACATATCCGACAAAGCAACACTTTCAGAATTTCTGTTTAAATTTTTATTCCTAAATGAAAGGAAGATGATAAGCATAAATTAAACTGTCAATCAATGCTTTTTATGACAAAAAGTTTATTTCTAATAATTTGGGAACTGCTTGGGAGACCTTTTCTGGTTATGAAAAAAATAATTCATAGCTGATTGATTGAGATAAATTGATTTTTAAAAAACAAGGGTGAAGCCTTTACTTAGTACTTACTAGAGGTTAAAATTGATACAGTCTATATCAAAATATTGCCTCATATTTATACTTTGAGAGGCAGATGGATGCTCAAAATACAATCCAGTTATTCTTCTGAAAATGGTGAGTATACCTAGACATAAATAGGAAAAGACCCCCACTTTTAAAATGCTTGCAAATTTTTACTTTATTCCTTAAGGAACATAAATATTGATTTAATAGTCATAGAGAAATTAAGTGTCTTTAGCCATACTTTGAGTAATACAACTTAATTGGTTATGAGTCAGACGTAAACATAAAATTTTTAAAATCTTGCTAATAGTGGAACTGGGAACTCTCTAATTCAAGATTAATTTCTACAACCCTTTGTCAGCTTTAGAAATTGCAGGACCATGTTTATGTTCCGAACAAATTTACCTTATGACCACTGGCACTACATCATGTTGGCAATGCTGATAGGAAATTGATGGTTTTGACAGTTCTTTTTGACTGTGTATCTCAGTTTCCTTAAGAACTTTGGAAAGTCAGACTTGCTCCTGTTATTGTCATTGCTGAAGCAAATGTTCTTGCATGTCAGGAGGACCCACTGTATGTACTCAGGCAACCAAAGCAGTAGGACCACTCCCCTCTCATATGACAAGCACCGGCAATATTCATTACAGCATCCCTAGAAACCCATTCCCAAGTGGCTACAGGAAAAGGAAGCCTGGGTCTCCAAGGATATTTTCCCAGATCAATCACCCTAGCTTTGCCCTTTTCCTCTGCCCTTTAGCTTCCCTGTGGCAGAAGCAGCAAAATTCAATTTTGTCTGCCCTGCTGAGAATTCATAGTCTGCTCTGTCTGAGTGCTAAACACATTCATGAAGAATAGCACCAAAGTATTGAACCAGTGCATAATGAGTCTTTCTAATCATGCCCTTGCCCTTCATTTCCAATAGTCAACAGCTCTCAGAAGTGTGAAGTGTACAAACACAATGAAGAGCTTTCCATAATTTATTTGTGTTTACTGTGAATAAAAAAAATAGTTTGGCATCTCCCTGGCAAACTTATATTCTTCATTAATAAAATATTTCCAAAAGGTTAATTATACAAAAAGAAAATGCAGTTCAGCATTTAAATTCTGTATAAATACATTAATTAATTCTTAATGATCAGCGTCTGTAGCACTTCCGGGGGATTAATGACCAGCTGGGAGAGTTCGTGATCCAACTCTTTTCCACAAGTCATTTTTTCCATCTATTTATTTATTTTCTAAATGATCCTAAGTCAAGGTCATTACTGATAAGTCATTTGTATAAAGATGAATTGTAATAACAAAAACCCCCACCATGTTTTGTTTTTATTGCTATGGAATATTTATCCAAAGCAAAATATATCCATATATCTCTTTATCCATGCTACTTCTTCTTATAGTAAATATTTAAAATGGTAGGAAAGCAATTACATAGATATATTTTTAAACTCATTTTTATTGTCTCATAAAGAAGAGAACATAACTTTTTTCTTCCTGCTCATTCTGAGAAACAGTGGAAAAAAAAATCAAAATCTAGTCTTGCATTTTTTTGCAGTAAACTATCTTGTCTTTTTTTTATATGTAGAAATTATTCAAAAAGCTACAATTCATAAACTGATTAACAAATTTAAGTCACATGTGAAAACAAACAAGAAAAATCCATCAATAGATCTTTCCAAATTATTTTTTCTTCCATTTGGCTATTCTGCAAATGCATCCTGTGATACGAAAATCAGTTACGGTTTTCTTGATTGAATGAATGAATATCAAGCTGCAGCCTTTACTCAGAGCTCTGGGGTCACAAAGTCCACTATCAGGAGGTTGTATCAAAAGGGGAGGAAGGAAAAGCAACATACACCGTCTAAAAATTGCCAGTCTGTCAGAGAGGTGTCTCCTCACACCTAGCAACCTTGTCAAATTGTAATTTGCAGATATAAAACTCAGTATGACATTGCATCGCAGGAATACCATTTCAAAACGTTTTGATGTTTTCCTGAAGATTTTTTAGATTTCATTTTAATCTCATATAATTCCTAATTATTACATGGAGCTTTACATTCTCACTTTCCAGAGACTGTACCAACTTCCCATTCATTTCTGGAGGTAAATCTATGCAGTTATTTTCCTCTGTAGTTATATGTGACTCCGGACCTGTGTTTCCTCCTTCTGTTGTTGAGGCTGTGTTTGCATCATGACAGCAGGGATTTTTGAGCTTTCCTATGCTAGCTGCAAAAGTGGAAGGTTGGAGTAGGAAGATAATGGGACTTGTAAGACAGCATTTATTTGGTTAGGCATAGGGCCATGCCAACAAAGCTTTCTCAACTTCTGCGACTAAGCTGTCTGTCTGACCCTGTGGTGGTCATGATTTGAGAACTTCTGCACTGACTCCTGTTCCCTAATTCAGACTTGGCAATGGGCCATTCCTGTTAGGTAAGAAAATTTGATGATATTTAGATTTATGTGTAGATGCTGCTGATAACAATGGACTCAAAAATGTCCAGATACTTAACATGTGATTAACTATTGTTTAATTATTTACTAATGTTTTAATAATTGATCAGAGCTAATGATTTCAGCAAAAAGAATAATATGTGAACAACAGTGGAAAGGGGATGTCTTTTGACTGTAGCCAGTGTTAGGGTCTATGACAGTGTTTGAATGTGTGCTTATTTTCTTTTTTTTTTTTTTTTTTTTTTTGGTGTTTCTTAAAAGGGTTTCCAAGAATACAAAATCAGCTTCCTTCTGAAGCTGAAACATTTTCCATCTGAAAATGTTTTAAAAATGAGTTGACAGAGCTTAGATCTCCTCAGAGGCTGATCTATTTTGACTTCAGAGAGATGCTAGTAATGGAGCTTGAAATTCAAACACTGCATTAAAATATTGTGGGGAATCTCCCACCTTTGCTAGGTTTTCTTCATCTCCGTTTTACACAGAAGCTTTCTCTGCTGTGATTCCAAGCCTCTTTGCAGGCAAGGCTTTGTTTCTGTAAGCTGCTATTATAGTATGACAAGCTAAGGGAAGCTGTCAGATATTTTACTTTGATGTCATCCAGATCCAAACAGAGAAGCCTTCAGTACAAACATATCATTATCATTTCCTTGCTGCCCTTTGCCAGCGATCAGTACATCTACTAGTGGAACTGCACAAATGGAATCTCATCTAGTTTTCTCTGTGTTTGGTGTATTTTTAATTTACTTTATTCCATAGTAGGTGTTTCAGTGACCAAATTGTTACATTATTTTGCATATTAGGCCTAATGATGAGTCTTTTAAGAGTCAAATATTACTATGTTAATAATTTTCTCACACTTGTCGGAGTTTTTAGAAAACATTTGCAGAAATTGTATATTCAACCACGTTTAGTTTCTGGGCTGAAGATGAGACACATTTCCTTCTAATTGCTCAGGGCTTTCTGTTTAGTTTTTATCTTGTGTCTATATCTTTATGACTCCTGGTTGCATGCTGAATCCAGATTTGGCACGGAATTGTATTTAGTGTCTTCTCATGATATTTTCATGTACATATATATTTCAATGTATCTTTTGTTATTCCCTTTAGATCTTGATTCTTTCCACAAAGCTCTTCTTAAAAATAAAATTAACAGAAACAACAATCAGCACTGATAACTTTTCAAATTATTCTTGAATAAAAGTGTGAAATTGAAGAATGGAATTTGGCATTTTTCATCCCACTGCTTTGGGTCTTAGGTGCTTTTCTGAAACATACATTTACACTAGATTAAAAAAAACAAAAAAATATCAACCAAACAAACAAATAAAACCCCCCAAAAGGACGTTGAAAGACTGTTACTTTAGATTTATAGTTGAACACAGATTCAGGAAATGCAGTTTGATGTTTGCTTCTGCAGTCTCCATTCAGTCTATATTTGCATCCCATCTTAGGTACTTTACTGGTTCATGGGTTCCAATAAAAAAATATCCTACACAAGGATATTGACGATGTAAATAGAAAATGTACTTCTACACAGAGAGGTGTATTCAGTCAGTGTAAAGAATATGGAGTAAAATACTTTTTAATTTCGAGTGCTTCTTTTGCAGCCTGAGTTACAGCAATCCAAGTGTTGCATCATAAACTGACATAAACCCATAGGAATCTTCTCCATCTGTCTTTTCCCCCCAGAAGGGAAAATCTCTGTTAAGGAAGAAGTACTGTGCAAAGAGACAAACGGCCTGTTCTCCATCTGCTGATAAACCTCCCTAGAGATAGAGGTTACTACTGCTTGCATCACACTGGAAGGAGCAATGAAGGAATCTCTGACCTAACAAAATCCCTCTGAGTCACTCAAAGCAGCTCACTGCTGCTTGTGCCTCCTGGAAGGCAGAACCTAAGGGAGTTGTGGCATTTACAAAACTCTTGGCTGTTCCTGAAGCTGTGAGCCAAATCTGATGTAAATAATATCCTCTGGCATGAATATTGTTCAATTTATTAGTTTCTAAGAAAAGAAAAATATGAGCAGAAATATCTCTATCATATTCTATAAGAATAACCTATTAGGTGTGTAGCACAGCCTTTTATCATATAAGATACATGACTAACTACATTAGTTGACATCCAGGAGGAAAGGATTCTGCTTAAGCCACAGGCATTGAGCTGTTTTTTTCACATCATTGTTCCATATCTCCTGGCTCTTCCTGGGATGACATCTGCTGCTACAGCTTTATTGGTTGACCAGATAGTCCTGTCAAAAGTGGGTATGTTTTTTTATTATTTTGATATCTGCCAGAATGTTGGGGATAAATGCAGGTTAGAGAAAGGCCATAGCACATTTCAACCATTCACATCACAACAAAAAGCCAAGGAGAACATCTTTATGGGAAAAAAAAATTCCATTTGGTTTTGCCTGGGATAGAATTAATTTTCTTATTATAGTAACGGGTACAATGTTATGTTTTGGATTCAGTGTGAGAATAATGTTGATAACACACTGATGTTTTAAGTAGGACTCACATTAAGTCAAGGACTTTTCAGTGTCTCATGGTCTGTCAGTGAAGAGGTGCACAAGAAGCCATGAGGGTGCATGGCCAGGACAGCTGACCCAAACTGGCCAATGGTATATTCATCACAATAGAATGTCATGCTCAGTGTATAAAAGGGGTAGAGCTGCCCAAGAGCCACTGATTTCTGCCCAGGGACAGGGTGGGATTCAGTCAGTGGGTAGTAAGCAATTGTATTGTGCATCACTTGTTTTTATTTTTTTTTAACTTAGTTTTATTTCTCTCTTTTTGTTATCTCAATGTTAAGTGTAACTATTTCTAGCAAGAGGAGTAGTATTAATATTATATCTTACTGTATTTAAATTATTAAAATGTTCTTATCTCCATCCAGGGGTTTTACCTTTTTCTGATTCTGGTCCTACCAGCAAGAGGAAAGTGAGTGCATGTCTGTATGGTATTTAGTTGCTGGCTGGGGTTAAACCATGACATAGAGAACCTCCATATTGCATCAAATCCAGTAGATACACTGAATTTCTCATAAGATGCCTTTAGATAATATTTTTATAACCAAAAGTGTTTCTTCCTAACCAAAGGAGTTGTCTCTATCTTCCTTTATCAATTATTATGTAAGCACTACAAAACCAATATTTTCTTGTTTACCCTTAAAGAAATGTCAAAGGTTTTCACCAGGTCATTATGTTAGAGATAGCAATGAAGAGTCATTTGTTTCCTGGTAGAAAAATTGGAATAAAAAAGTGCCTCTAGATCCCATTGGTGTTAGTTTTTTTAATGCATCAGGATAAGTAAAACAGTAAGGTTAAAAGTGTTACAATATAACAGTTCCAAATAAGAATACCAAAGATTTATAATATCCTTTAGCCTACGATTTACTATCAGTGAATATCTCTAAACTGTGGTATGAGCCAAGGTTCCTCATTAGAAAGCTGAAGACATGTACCTTGTCTTTCTGAAAGACATCATCTGTTTGTTTGGGAAAGAAGAGCTCTGACGCTGAAGCTGTAGTGCATAAAGGAGAAAAAAATATGAAAAACGTCCACATGAAGAAAGAGAAAATCTGCCTTCTCTATGTTTATCTAATGTTTATGCATTTTCCAAAAATATTTCCATTAGGGAATACTGTGAATGATAGGTCCTGCAAGATACAATTAAACAAAATAAAAAGGTCATACGTGCAAAGTGGAAAAATATACCTAGCTGCAGACAGCTACATCAGTAGAAAACATTTCATCTGGCAGTGGCTGATGCCAAAAAAATCTGTCTTTCCGTGTTGACTAAAATTTCAACATCTCATATATTTCTGTGGTGGTTCTTCTTTTTTTTTTTTTTTTTTTTTTAAAGAATGCTATTTTACCAGATGTGTGCAATCACTTGTTTTTCCCGTATTGTTGGAAGGTGGATATTGAGATTTGTAGCAACTCCTTCTCTCAAATCACTTCAAATCACAAATCCCTTAGAGCGTGGAGAGACTATATGAAATACACAGAGCCCAGACAATGCTGTCAGTTAATTCTGGGAAGCAGCCAAATCTTTGACGTTGGTTCTGCATTTATAGAACTCTGCACTGTGTTGAACATATGCTTCTCAACAGGCAGTATAGTACTGTTTACAGCAAAGACATGGTGCAATTATTTGCAGAACTTTACTTTTGCCCAGAAGAAAACATACGATCTTTCTGTTGATAGCCAAAAGAATTCTGATGTTCCAGTGCTTTGAAAATCAAGCTGTTAAATATTCCTAGTACAGGGCAGAATAGTACAGATTTAGAATCCTAATTTTAGGTACACATTAAAGCATCCTAACTTCCTTTGTTTGTTCCAGTTCCTGAAAGTTTTAAAATGCTTTCTAGAAACTGGAATACCAAGCTTTTGAAAGGTCTTACCAACATATTGTAAGGTGTAAATAACTCAAAACCCATTAAGGTATTTTAAATACATCAAGTACACAGAAGTACAATTCTAAGTAAAATTTGTAGTTTAATCTATAAAGTAAGTTCAATTTATCTTAACAAGCAAAATATTGACAATTCTAACCTACTGCAGTTATGAAATCTATATCCCCAAAGTAGACATCTGACTTCCTAGATATTGCATATCAATATTAGTATGACTTTTCTCGCCTGCATTCCCTTTCAAAGACTTTTGTTTTTGTTGCTGCAGGTTTGTTTTTGTTTGCTTGTTTGTAATTATTTTTAATTAATATTCCCATTACAACCTCTGATAGCTGTACCTGCCTGAGAAAAAACTGCAGATATTAAAATACATCATAACACATAGCCTGCTGTGTACAATCTCTGTGGCAAAGGATTTGGCTTAAATTAATTCTTCCTTTTCTTGATGACAGAAGTGCCTTACTTTGCAATGTCTCTGAAGATGTGATGTGTCACTGAGGATTTAGAGACTTCATTTGGATTGCGGAATCTTGACTGCCTTTAGAAAGAGGTAGAGAATCTTGCTTTCTTTCAAAATAGCATGGTGAGATATCTCTTCTTAAAGGATAAAAACACTCATTCAGAATGTTGTAAACACTTACTACAGTGCTTTCCTTTATCTAAAGAGATACAGATCTGTAGTTGCATCCTGTCATGAGAGTATTCTAATCATTAAATAATGGGCTCTCGAGTCTTTCTGTTCAAGTTTCACTTTCTTTAAGAAAGAAGAGGCAAAAAAACCCCTAATTTAATAGTTTAGAAATTTACACTTGAATAGAGAAACCTCAGTTTTGTTTCCTACTCTAATGACAGTTAACAGATAGGATTCTCAGGTACAGGTATTTCACACTTTTTCACATATAGTAACCAGAATCTTGCACCATCTGCTTTTGATTTTCTGTCTCCTTCCAATGGTCAGTACTAGTGCAATTAACTAAAGCTCCTCTTTATATCTTTCAATTTCAGCTCATGTCATAGCTATGCTCCTGTACATGAAATGAGTGAAAGCTTCTAGACTTTTCATGTTAGGCAATGGAGAAGCAGAAAATGACTGACATTTGAGCCAGGATATCCTGCCCAAATCCCTGATGAGTGGTTACAGAGAGTGATTTCAAACAATCAGCTTGACTGAAAATTGATATATACTCATGAAAAAGGCTCAACAGCAGCAACTCTAATGCCATTACCACAGTGTTACTGTGCTGATCTACAGAAAGTGACAATGCAGCTTGTATAAAAAGAAATACCAGGTGTTTGTGCAATTTGTCCTCCTTTCCCTCTACATTTGTTTTTCTTCTTTTAGTTATAGTTTTTAATTAGAAGTCACATTCTCCACTGGTTCTCCTGTACCAGAGCACATTAATTTCTGTATGTCTGAACACAGTGATTGTTACTGGGACAATGTTGATTTCATGTTTCAGAAGTCCAGATGCTTGCAATTTTCCAGACACTCGCAAATTTCTGGAAGTCTATCAAAATATCAAATGCCTTAGATTGTAAAAACATATTGTCTCTTCAGTCCTTTTCATGAATGTAACAAATTGAGCAATACATAAGGCAAAAAATCTAGATCCTGGGAGCACGCAGGCATGGGTTAGAGATTAAGTTACTCATCGCTTCCAAGAGTGAGGTGATTATGAATATTCAGGATTTTTGTTACTTCAGAAATTTTCATGTAAAAATATGAACTATGAAATGTTTTCCAAAAGAGTTAGAAGAGTGTCCAAAAAGGATATATATATAAATAATGAAAATCCAGAGTCAAGAGAAATGGAACCTTTAGTCTAGCCTATGCTCTTTGGGGTCTGAGTTCTTCTGTCTTGACACTGAGCAATGCCTAAGTTTATTTTCAACTTTAGAAGGTGTTAATATTTTAATCCAATTTCCATTACATTTTCTTATCTATCTGTAGGAATTTAATTTAAAGCTTTTCTTCTCCTATCACGTATAGAATAATGATCACACCATTTAGAAGTTAAAAAGTAATTGGCTAGTTCCATTTTTTTCTTATCTTTCCATTTAAACCATTCTCTATAGTATTTAGGTAGGAAGTATACAGTGATTTAATATGCTTTATTTTAGTCATCTCTCTTTTTAGCTAATTTATCAATAAATTAGCAGTTGACAAGCTCTAGCGAACTTTCCATCTTTATCAGTTTCAGAATGGTTTCAGCAGGCTCTAGACCTTGGAGAACTGCTGATTACTAGAATCATAATAAGTCTTACAAAACCACAGTGGACTCCATCTACTTGTCCATGTGTACTTGTAAAATTAAAAAATAAATTAGCTTCCAGTTTCATTTCCAGGTCCTGGTCTCCAGGCCATTTTACACCTGAGGTGGCTAAGTCTGTGCACAGACTCTTTTTTTGGAGTTCCACTTGATGTAGGAGTAGTTCTGGGAAGACTTTTTTTATGGAGAAATCCTGACAGGTATTGTAAACATGATCCCACAGCGTATGGCAGCCTACATATGATGTCATCTTTTAGAACCTTAGCTTATGTGGTGCCTTTCATGCCATGCACCTTCATGCCTTACATTGGGAAAGGTATGTAAATTCATAAGCTTCTAGGGTTTAAAATGTTCCCTTGGCAGGGCCATGCATTATTTCAGACGTTGTGAACTGGACAAAAAAACCAAAACCAACAAACACAAACAAAACCAAAATAAGCAAACAAACAAACCCCACAAACACAAACTAAAACACCTCTTATGGAAACAAGAGCACCACACGTAAGTCCAGACCACAAGCTATTCAATGTGAACATAGCTGCCTCCCCCAGGTAGATGCAGCTGTCAGCTGAGGAATGAGGACATGAGTTGCTTTGTACCACTGAGCCTTGAAGACAAGGAATCTCTCTCTGGGGTGATATTTTAGCAGTACTAATGTAGCTTGCTATTCCTAGACATTCCTATTCCCAGCAGAACTGGGATAACCCCTTATAATAAACAGGATTATATTCTACAAAATTATTTTCTTTAATAATTTTCATTAAATTACATGATAGCAATAAAGTTATATTGGCTAATGTTTTGTTTGGTTTCGTTTTCAGATTTATTTTTTTTTTTTTAGGATTCAAATGAAAATAAATCATAAGATGGTGAAAGTAATCGGTATTTCGGTCAGCCTTCATTCTATTTCTTTTCTTGTGGGAAGGAAGGTACATTTCAATGACAACATTATGTTTTCATGTAATCATGAGTAGTTTCATATTTGTGGGTTTGGATTTTTGTTTGTTTGTTTGTGGTTGTTGGTTTGGGTTTTTTTACCAGACTTGAGAGACAATAGGAATGGCATATTAGAAATAAAGAAAAATATGTTAGATCCATGCTCAATTGCATATAGGCAGGAGAAAAGTTTATAAGAGCAAGTTATCACATTTAGTCAGGAGAGATTTGTGTTTAAAGTCATCTTATGTTTCTTTCTTTCTTAAAAATTATTGTAAAGGACCATTTGCTAATAAACATTTATCCACACCAAAGCTGCAGAAACAACAAAATCAACAACAAATCTTTTGACTAATACTTTGAAATTGAGAACTTTGAAGAACATAGCTGAACTTCCTACAAATTAGTTTTCCTGTGACTGCATTCAGCATTTTGTTCACTTGAGACCCCCTTCAGGCTTATATTATTAGAAAAATTAATTTTTTCAATTAAATTGAAATTGTTATCCCAATTTATTCTCTAAATGCTCTTACAATTCTTTTCCCCTCAGGTCTCTAAAAAGAAGTTAACTTCTTCAAAAATTTTGGTTGGTTACGCTGAGTGGATGAGGCTCATCTTTCAGTTTTTCCTTTTTATTTGTTTGTTTGTTTGTTTGTTTTTATTTCTAGGAAAAGGAGAATACCCATTCAGTGTATGGATCACTTTCTGTGGTTTATTCAGACCTTAGCTTGCTTGTTCAGGCTGGCAGCAATTTTATCTGTCAACAAATGTATACATATTGCTGTGAGGTATTTGCTGTATTAATAATGTTCCTGTAAGAAATCCCATTGGTATTTTCAGTCTACTTTGTTATTGTATCTGCCTAAACTTGAACTGTGGATTAAAATCTAAAACAGAAAAAAATAAGTGTTAAAAATGATCACATCTAATTTTTTTCCCTGAAAATAAGGCAATTAAACACTTTTCTTCTCTCTATTCTTTTTTATTCTCTCCATTCTTTTAATGGATTTAGGTCAAAAATCACAATATGATGTGTGATTGCTCATACTTTCTAACAATACAGTAGCTTTTTTCTTTTCTCCCTCCAGCATGAGAAGCCTCTTTCACAGAAAGTACTGAAAATTCTTTCCAAGTATATTTAATTACTTTCAAGAAAGTCACATGCATGCTTTTCTTTTAATGGATAATTTTTCTCTGGGCATTAAAGTATTTACTTTTTCCACTCACTCAAATTGGGGAACCAAAAAAGCAGAATAAAAACAAACAAAAAAAACCTAGCAGGCAGAAATACATTAGGTCAAATGGAAGAACAATAGATCTCAAGATATGTTTCCTTGACATTTACTCTTGAAGTGAGGGTTGAAAATTTTAAGGAGAAAGAATCCCTACGTTGATCTATTCATTAGGGAAATGTGTTTCAATTCTTAAAATACTAAATATATGTTCAAAATACCCAACTAAAAAAAAAAAAGAAAAAACCCAACTTATTCTAACTCTATGTCATTCTTCAGAAATATGCTGCTGATGCCGTAGGCCTTATGTGTTCAGTATTTGAAAACCTATTTGCAAAATCCAGCCTCCTGGCATTTGTTCAGACCATGTTAATTATGTCTATTGACATTTAGACGAGAAATTAGGAGAGCAAAATTCTGCACTGCTCTTTGTGCACCACCTTTTATTTTTAACTGGTTCCTTGAGCATTATTGAAGAGGACAGTCTGTCAGAGTTTTGTTCTGTTCGGTAAGTAATGTCTCTCAGCTTCACATTCTTTGCTGAAATATAAATAATACATCAAAAAAGCATTTTTTTTTGTTGCCTTTTAGTCTTTTGATCCTTCCTAGTTAAAGACTAATAGTAAAGAACATTTCACTTGGCTTTGTTAGTAAGATTAAAATAAAAAGAGAGAATACATAAGATAAGAAAATGGGGGGAAAAATAATTGGAAAACAGAAAACTTGAAAAACAATACTTCTTCTAGCATACTGAGCACAGTTCCAAATAACCAGATGATCCTCCCAACCACCAGATGAGTCCAACCAGCTACATTTCAATTACCAACTAGCAGTTCTCTGTGGAACCTAATAAGCACAAAAGAAATCTTTGCTTGTTTTCCCTTCCTTATTTTCTCTGAGCAGAAGCTACACTCAAATTAAGTTTGAAAGTTGCTTAATTGGACAAAATTGTAAATTTGAGCAGTAAGATATTTTCAGTCTTTTAAAATTGTTCATATTTATACATACAGGTATATTTTTAAATATATATATGTATATATATATATATATATATATATAAAATATATGTGATATTCACTTGTCTTCCCCTCCTCTTTCCCCAAATTCACAACAGCTTCATCAGACCTTTAGCAGTGCTTTGTAGGATTAAAGGGTCTGTTCATGAGCCATCATTAAAGAACCATTCCTACTTGGAACATTCTAATTAAAGTTTATTCAATTATTTGTGCCTGCCAGAAAGCCCCAGTTATGACAAGAAAGTGAAAATGAAATCCATATGAAGTAAAAAGAACAATTGGTTAAGATTCAAAAAGTGTTACGTTCATATTTTAGGAAGTTACAATAGATAGTATAATGTAAAATCACCATATGTCAGAATTAATCTAATATTTCTTGGGAACCTTATAACTGCGGAATATTCATAGGCTTTTCATCCTTTGGATCTTTTTCTTCTTACAGCATGCAAGTATGACTAGAAAGAAAAAGAAGTACTGAAAATCAGAGCCAGCTTCATCATGGTGTGCTGGCCAAAGTTCTGTGGAGCAAAGAATATAGAGAAATGAGAGCGGAAAAGAAAATCTGTTCTATTTAGAAATCCAGGAAAGGATTTTGGAGGCTGTGTGGGTTTGCACAGATTCTCTTAAATTGTAGCTTTATGGTGACGAAGTGAGGTGTATATTGGAGAGTGGAATGAGAAAATTCAGTGGACAGTACTAAAGGCTAAGTAGGCCCAAAGATCTGAAGGTATAGGGTTAGCATGTTTTATGCAAGAAATAGCCCAATCTATCTAAGTTAATTTTTGTAATCTGTAGTATATGTCATAATTGTATATGTAGTAAATCTTATAACACAAGTTATAAGATTTAACTGAAGGTTAAATGATTAAAGATCCTTGAAAAGCGCAAAAGCAACAGACAAGAAGGAAGGATTGAATATTAATATCACAACCTAAGACAAAGATTCAAGAAAATTTGGAATTTTGTTTTTATAGAAGGTTCTTTTCCTACTGGAAATTGCTTTTTTGTTTTGAAAAATCATAAATTTTTCTTTTTAAAGGAAAGACAAAATTTTAATATTTTCATTCAAGCTCAACCTGACGATGAATATGTTGTTGAACAAAGGAGAAAAGATGCTCAAATATTTTTTCATAGTTGCAGTACTTTTGTAGTCCAGTTTAAAACCAAGTATCTCTCCTTGCTTATTGGACTCCGGCAGATGAGAATGGAATTCTTTTTAAGAGTTGGAAAAAATCAATCTGTAAAAAGACCTTGAGAATATTTTGGTGGAACACACTGAAAAGGAAATATTAATAAAAAATTAGGTAAAATGAAAAACCCATCAGGATTAAGGATATCCTTTTCTGCTGTTAAACAATTTGAATTTCAGTATAGCAATATATGTTGTGGTGATATGTAGCATCCATGACCCATACCTGATTCTGAGTCATAAAATCAGTTAACAAAATTTTTGAGCACTTTTCTTCTTTTTTATGTTTCCAGATTCCAGTTGACTAGGAGGTAGTTTTCAAAGAACCTACAGGACACATCTTGCAGTTCCAGAAAATAGACACCTAAAACCTCCTTGTTCTGCATAGGAAAAGTCTCAAATTGTTCTGCAAAAGCCAGTCATTTATGTTAAGAAACCTAATCTTATACATAATTGCTTTTCCTCTCAAAAAAACCTATTTGGCAATGAGGTAATAATATACTCTTTAATAATGTAAATTTAGGCAAAGAATGAAAAAAATAGCTTTGATCAACATTTCCTATGTATTATTCTCACACAAACTATTCTCAAAGTACAAATAGCCTGCCTTTACACTGACTTTTTTAACTAACAATAAAATTAAACCAAAATGTTTTGTGTGGAAATTCAAGAAGAAATACAACTAGAAAATTGTCTCAGACAACACAAAAAGGTGCTCCAGCAGACATGGAAGGAACATAATAATATTGTATTTTTCTCATACTCAGAACAAAGCTTGAAGAACGAGAAAACTCTCTTATGTAATATGCCCAGTGGCAAAAAGGTCAGTGTTTCCTTCCAATTGAATCAGAAACTCTCACTTACCCTTTTTAGTAAAAAATACTTAATGCAGCATTTTCTTCATTCTGTAAGTATACACTGTAAGGAAAAGTGTGTTGCTAACTAAGGTAAAACCGTGTGTAATTGTCTTGTACACTTTTTTATGCAGGTGACCATCCCACTTTCTGGAAGTACTTTACCAAACTACATAGAGGAGTCACCACTTAGGTCCAATTAAATCTTAGCAGAAGATGAGTTTATTAAAAGAAAAGGACTCTTTCCTCAGTGCTAGTAATACAAAAGGGTCATTACTACTAGCATGTTAAATCCACATTTTTAAAACAGCAAACAACAAAAAACCAGCAACATAAACAAAAGAAGATGTGAGGAAAAGAAATAACTATTAATGTACTGTTTCAAAAATGCTTCACCCTCAGAGTCTTGAAAAAAATTGTTTTTCAGCAGTGACATTTCATAGTATGTTGTCTTGTGGCTAATTAAGCCATTCATTTAGCCTGAGACAATAGACCTTTTTCTGTACAATATTTAGATTCCTATGAGAATTCTGAACTCTAGAAATGCCTTGGCATTACTTTGTTAAGCTTTAACTAAATAAAAGGAAAAAAAAATGTTCTCTTTCTTATTATTTCATATCTCTTTTCATTCCCATGCATTTATACTTTTTCTAATCATAAAGTTATTTAAAAATATTTGCCTTCAACTTATGATCATTATAGGCACAATTTAATAGATACCTGTTTCTGTGCCATGGTATGTTTTTAAGTGAATTAACTTCGCTTTGAATGGACTTTCTTTTTTTTAATAGTACCCAGTTCAAGGATAATAAAAAAAAGTACTAAATGTTGGTTTTTTGTTATGCATCATGAACAAGGTATAGCAGGGAGAAATACACCTCAGGCCTCACAGTCAGTGGTTGCCCACTGTACTGTAATGTCCACAAAGCAGACGTTGCCATCATTTTCTCATTCTCATATTACCTTTTTTCTGATAATATAACCTAGGATATTGATCTAATACTGGCTATTACATTCATAATTTCCAGAGGCAAAAAATCACAGAATGGGTCAGGTTGGAAGGGACCATGGTGGGTCATCTGATCCAACCTCCCTGCTCAAGCAGGGTCATCCCAGAGGATGTGGCAGAGAATGGAACTGCCAGATGGTTCTTGAACATCTTGAATATCTCCAGGGAGGGAGACTCCACAACCTCTCTGGGCTCTGTTCCAGTTCTTGGTTACCCACACAATAAAGTCCTTCCTCGTGTTCAGATGGAACTTCCTGTGCATCAGTTCCTGCCCTTTGCCTCTTGTCCTATTGCTTGGCACCACCACGAAGAGCTTGGCTCCATCTTTTTGGCAACCCCCATTTAGATATTACGTAGGTTCTGGTATATATAGGTATATTATATAGGAGTAATATATATACACAACTATATATATAGGTTCTGGATTCTCCATCTCTGAGTTCTGATAAAACATAAGGAAAGCAAGATGTGGCTAGGGTTACCAAAAGAGAAAGCCACAACACTTGCAGAAGGATCATCAAAGGGAAAATTATATAAAAGACAGGTAGTTTGTCTGGGGCAACTGGTAAGCAAGATATGATGTAAGATGTGACAGGTGAGCCATCCCCAGCTTGTGGTAGAATCTGGCCCCTCTCCCAGCAGCATCCCAAACCCTTTGCCCTGGAAGTCACTCTGGGCATAATTTATTGCTTACATTTCTTATAAAGTAATACTGTCAATAAAGGTTGGATGAAGCCATGGAAGTTCAGTTCTTGTAAATAAAAACAAGAAACGCTTCAGAAAAATCACAGTTACATAAAAAGCAAATCAACCCTTCAAATTAATACTTAGCTTGGGGATGCATTTCCTTGAGTGCCTGAAAAAGCAATTTTTGAGATTTGGGGTTTAGAAAATCAATATGATACCATATTAAAAGGAAATCAAGAAAAGTAATTCCTTTTATGGGTTT
The DNA here is from genome assembly GCA_035583135.1 of Lophotriccus pileatus. Classification (NCBI taxonomy): domain Eukaryota; kingdom Metazoa; phylum Chordata; class Aves; order Passeriformes; family Tyrannidae; genus Lophotriccus; species Lophotriccus pileatus. The sequence continues at coordinate 95,879,236 of JAWWES010000081.1, read as the reverse complement.
GAAAAATGATGGGGATGAAAAAATAAAAATTTTATTTTCTCCAACACCTACTGTATGAAAAAAACAGAATACCCTTAGCAGAAATGAGCAATAGTGGATTTTAAAAATGGACAGCTAAAGCACTATATATTCAGTAACAGCCAACACAGGCAGGGTTTCCATGGGAATCTTGACTATAACCAAAAGCTCATTCTGAAGATTCTGAGTCCTATTTCACTAAAAAAATTCAGAAGGTTAACTAATTAAAATATGAATAATTTAATACAATGCAACACTTGATGTCTGACCTGTTTTATATATGATTAAAAGTGATGGCCATTTTAAATTACTGAAACAAGTGGCAGTGATAGTTTCTTTCCTAGGAACAAGTGTGGCTCAAATTCTTTTGAAAATGATAATTTGCAAAAAACAATTTTCTTCTTTAAATAATGGAAGGGAACAGAAACTGAATTTAAAATTATCTGCTAATCTAAATTTCTTGAAAATCAACTGTGATATATACATATTCAGTCTACTTCAAGAAATGTTCAATGCCTCTCCTTTTGGAAAAAGTCTCTTTCATAACAGAGTTTCTTTTTCAAAAGAATTAGTTCTCCAGCTCTAATATTACAAAATGAATCTGATTCAGTGAATACTTGAATATGATTCAATGAAATCTGAACAGTGTTGGAGCCAAGAAATTACAAGAATAAAGTCTGCGGAAAGTCTGTTGTGTGTTTGCACTTGAAAATAAATATACTACTAAAGTACTAGTGGTACATGTTACTATGTATTTACACATACATTTGAAATGTCATACATATATTTGAAAAGTCAAAACAAAAATGAAATTAAAAATAACAATAGTGATCTTTTTCACAGTACTTGTTTTTAAATACTAATTAAGAATAACAGGAACCACATATCAGTAAGATACATTAAATACAGAATTTGGAGAATGTATTGAAAAAAATTAGTTGTGTTTACTACCCAACTACATTCATTTAACACTTTTAAGGGTATGATGACTAGTAAAGGTCAAAGACACCATTAGGAATCTCTGATTCATGAATTATTTGTGGAAATTCCCATTTCAGGACAAAAATGGGAACATAAACACTTACTCAAGCCAGAAAAATGGGTAAGATTTATACTTAACTGGAAATTATTCTTGAGAGGAAAATTGTTGTCATGGCTAAAGAATACTGGATCTCAAATTTCTGTTTTCTGATGTTTGGGTTATAGAGTCATCTGGAAACTGAATTTCCATTCTGTAATTGTAACAGAATGTTAAACAACAATAACACACGGCTATAAAAATAGTTCTCATTCAGCTACATTCAAAAACTTCATATGTGAGTTTGAAGTAGGAAATTGCTCCAAAGCAAACCGAATGACTATAACCAAGATTATTTACAAACTCAAAGTCCTATACTGTTTGAGAACAGTGGTGTAGGATCACCACTTTCAGCAATAAAAAGATCTCTGTTTCACTCAGCAGCTACTGGGCACTTCCAGTGTTGAGGTGGACTATCCATGCAACTGCCTCTGATGTAGGTCTTCAGGATTAACTGGGCTTCTACTCAAACCAATTTATTTTCTTCAGCTGTGCTGCCAGTTTTCCTACATTTTAGAAAGCCACTGTTGACATCATTCAGACATTTTACTTTTTTCATAAACAGAAGCAGGGAAATTTGTGTGTGGAATTGGACATAAGCAAATAGATTTTGGAAATGCTGATAGAGACTAAAATATATAACAGCTACCCTCCTACATAAAATGATTGCAGCAAATACACTTTTTATCCAAAAGGAAAAAGTATGTGACTTTTCTGAATTCAGAATGTCTATGCTATTTTGTGGAATTATTTAACTCAGTAAATAAATATAAAACTAAAATGTAATAAGATATAGCAATAATAGTATGATTCTATAGTAGTGAGGTAAAATTGACTAAATGACTTCAGGAAGAAGTATGCCCTGGACAATTAACAAATGTGGTTAAAAGATTCTTATGAAAAGAAATATATTAATTAGGTAAAAATAAAGCTTGGACCAATCAACCATAAGATCCATTTCCATGTAAAATTAAAATCTAAAATATTTTATAAACATAATACATTTAATAAAATATTTCGTAAATAAAACACATACATGGAAAACTATCTATTTGTAGCATTAAATACATAATGGTTTGTTTCCTAAATAACCTTTCTCTATGCATGCTTAAAATAGAGATATCACTGTCATCAAATTTCACATAAAAAACTTCAGTCTTTAAGGAGCTTACTAACTAAAGCATTTTTCACATGTAAGAAAGCATATAATAAAACAAAACCAAACTTTCTTCACTGCCTATATCCAGAGCTCCCACACTTCACCAATGCAAGCTGCTGCACCTTCAGTTAGGATGCCTAGGGACATAAATTTGCTTCCCATGCTTTTGCAAACATAAACATGATTATTATAGTAATCCTAACTCAGAAAAGCTTTTTTAGTGTTTCTTAACAGAAGTACCCTCAAATTTGGAAGTGAAGGTGATGACTGGGACTGAGGCCTCTGTGAGGTCCTGTACCTGTCAGCAGAGATCTCTTCCTGAGTGAGCTGCCAGTTCGTCTCAAGGGGGCGCAGGTCTTCTCTACATATACCATGACAAGGGAAAACTGAAAATGTTTGCACCTTTCAAGCCATCTCAGTAACAGTGAAAAGGAAACAACCTTTTAGAAACTTAATAAATAGACTGGATTATGGAGATGATGCAAAATTTCTGTTAAGGCTAATTTATACAGTGATTATATGCTTATGTCCTTGAATTTGATAGGACTTGAATTTTTAAAAGAAGTTTAAATGGAAAACTCTTTTGATTTGTTTTTTTGTTTGTTTGTTTGTTTTGTGGGTTTTCTTGCCTCACATTAAGGCAAAGATGGTAAATCAACACAGAAAATTGTATATTTCTTTCCCAATTCTTCAAAATTTTTTTTTTTTCTAACATCATGAGTGGAGGACTGACCTCTAAAATAACTTCTCCCTGTGTCTACTTGACATTAGGGTACCTGTTCTCTCAGAGCCCGCCATCCTACACCAGCTCTAATGAGTTTCACATGAAGGAACTGCTTTAATCACTGGGATCCTCAGCTGCAAGGAAACTTAGGAAAAGTTGGACATTTTTGAAAAATACTTTTATTTTGATATTTACCTTTGGAAGTGTGCTATTATGAAAAATTTCTGAGAGAGACACTGGGATTTTGATATGTGCATCTATACACTAAACAAATAATAATACCACTGGTGAATATATATTTCACTACAAATTACTTAATGTTATTTTATTTCTCTCTGTAATTTAACTAATCTGAGATAATACTTGTAGCTAATTGCTGATTTTAATGGTTTCTTATTTAATTAATACTTTCTTTGCCTAGACTAGTTCTATTTTCTTCCCTTAGGAAGCATATTGTATCAGGAATATTATATAAAGTACGGAACTTTTTACGACATAGTAGATTTATTAGGTAGCTTTTGAGAACTTTATTCCATATTCTCCTCTGTTGTGGGTTTTTTTTACCCTATTAAAAGACAGAGGTAAGTTGTCAGTTACAGAATGATGGAATGCTGTTAATAGAGTGGTTAGAACAGAATAGCAGCTTTGTACTGACTCTGGTACCTAGCAAATGGACCAGACAGAGCCTTGTCCATCCCACTGCAGTGTCTCTGACGGCAGCCAGTAGAAGCAAATGCTTAAAAAAACCCATTATAAACAGAGAACACAGAGGATAATCATTTTCTTAGTATAGCTTTCTTTACTTCAGTAAAGAAATTACCTCAGTAATTTCCTGCACTTGCAGCTGAAGTCAGACGGTTGTAATTAATAGTTATCAAAGTATGTACAGTTCTTGTATTTGCTTAATAAATTTTTAACCTCTGTAAATCTGTGTAGACTCAGTTATCTAAGTACATGGAAGTATATGGGAAGACAGAGATTTGTTCACTGCTTTTCACCTTGTTTCTAGATGCTGTATGCTTGCTTGAAAACATCTACAATGGATTTCTAGAAGAGCTATCACAGGTTTATATCATATAATTTCAGAATTTGTGCCCATAAAATTTTTTTGAAAGGTTATATTTAGTAAAAAGTTCAAGTGTAGTGTGTAGATTGCCAAATTTTATCTCAGATTCATTGCAACACAAAGAACAAGGTGTACATATAATAAAAAAGTAACATTTTGCAAGAAATAGCCATTTATTGTTGAAGTTCATGTTTTAAGGTTAAATTTAAAGTTTCAGATCAGTGGGCTAACTTCATTGATGTAGGTAAGCAAGAATTTCCACTATGATGTTTGCTTTTTGTGCCAGACAAACAGGTCTGGTACAAAAGGTAGCCATTAAAAAACAATTCCCATTCTTTGTTTTTCACTTCCCTATTATTACCATGGCTTTTTCTCATTTAAAAGAAAGCTTAAATGAGAGTTACAAGAGAGAGAAAGGTAATAACTTATGAGTTAGGCACACTCAAATCAGTTAGGGCACTGATGGCAGATTCTGTGTTGCTATTCTTTCCCCAAACTGAACCACATAGAGTTTGGAATGAGATCAGTGCTAACTTTTTTGTTTCTTTTATTCCTTAGGATTTCCTAAAGCTCATTCTATGGAGGATGTTTCTGTCAGTTCAAAGATAATATCTTATGAAAATATATTTTCTTTTTATGAGACATGCGACTACCATGTTGTTTGAAGACAGATTTTAGACTATAGCAAGTGGTATTTGAATGCATTGTGCCAGTGGCATTTGAGGTGTTCAGTTCACTGGATTTTATGCTCTTTTTATATGAAGAAGTCATTTTTATCTCCAGTTCAAAGTGGATTTTTCTTTTTCTGATTGTTTTTGTTGCCTTTGAAATATTCTGTGATGTGGATAGCAATATTATAGTCAGGACTGGCTGGGATTTTGTTGATGCCTGCCACATATTAGCCGGTTCTTGAAGCATTTTAAAATCCTTAGAAGACTCACAGTCTGTTAATAGTTTCCAACAAACATTACAGAGTATTAAAATTTTGTTTAAAAAAAATATTATCAACCTAAACCACTAATTTAAAATAAAATATGTTTTCCAGTAATACCCTTTGTAAACGGAATTAATCAAGACAATAACAAAAAAAAAAAAAAAAAACCAAAACAAAAACAACTAAAGCCTTTGAGTCCTGTATTTCATCACTATTGCCGAAAACATTTTGAAATCCTTTTTTTTTTTATTCAGTAGTCTCATTGGAGAAGAATTCACAGACATTAGTGGCTTTTCAGTTCAATTTTGATAGATGAACCTTTAGGGCACATTTAGAAAAGCATTTACTTGTTTTTAATTCCCTCCTTTCCCTGTCATGGAGCAGCAGAAATTACAGGAATCAGAACCAAAATCTTAAATTGGTACCGTCAGTTTAAGTTAGATTATTTCTGATATTTTATAGTCATGGCAGTAGTCAGTTGTTTTTCATCCCAGCAGAAGTGTTTTGTACTTCAGCTGACCTATGTTTCACATCTATTCTCAGCATTGTAAAATTTTATTTTTTTTATTATATCCAATTTATAAAAAAAAATAAAATTGTTATTTTGGTATATAAATGTCCTCTCACACCATCAGTCAAGTCCAAGGCACCCCACCTCCTCTGCTCTTGAGAGTGTTAAGTGCCTGGTGTAATGTTAATTACCAAATTACCTTGGTATCACACTACAACAGTGGTAAACAACCTTGTAGCCCCAGGGATAACTGTGTCTACTACATTATTTGGCATACTTTCCTAGTTTCTCTTAGAAAAAAAATAGGCATTAATTTACAATACTGAAAAAAAGAACCAGTGCAAATCCAGCCCGGGATTTTATGGAGATCATGCCATATCCATAGCAGAAGGTACAGAGAAATATTTAACAGGAACTGTGTAACTGGAACTACTTGCTGATGAAGACAGGTTTCGGCTGGCCTAAGCAGGGGGAGATGGAATAGAGATAATTAAGATGGAATCTGTCCTAAGGTGAGTCACTGACTGTTCACCATGTACTAGTTACTGGAAAGCATGCAAGAAGGAAAAGTTGAAGAAGGAGCATAAAAATATGATCTGTAGATCACCCAAGCATCTGACATTTTGCCCTCTGAGACACAAAGCAGGACCTGCCTGCCTGTCCATAGACAGTTGAAGTGAACAGGCAGAGTTAGTATAAACTAATGTATACAGTGAAAGTACAATACCTTGTTTCACATTATTTAATATTTATCCTACAATGTTCCTTGTGAAACCTTTCAGATACAGCTCAGGGAGTAGTGGAGTCACTGTCCCTCGAGGTGTTTAAGGAAAGACTGGATGTGGCACTTAATGCCATGGTCTAGTTGACATGGTGGTGTTCGGTCATAGGTTGGATGATCTCAGGGGCCTTTTCCAACCAAATTAATTCTGGGATTCTGTTTTGCCGAAGTTTAAAAGTTGAGAAAGACACTTCAAAACATTAAACCAAATCAGTGTACACCAGTTATTGTAAAGGTACCCAAAAACATTTTGGGGCTTTGCATTCTCAGACTGACTTACACTTCACTAAGAATTAAAAATGCTCATGTTGTGAATGATTCAAAAGAGTGTAGAAATTATAAACAAAGATAATGCTTGAGAAAAACTGACTGAAGTGTCTTGCATAGAATAAACCAGAAATAACAACCTAGACTATAAATAGATGCATCTAAGATAAAGACCAAAAAAAAAAAAAGTGAGAAAACTTCATGTCATGTGTCATTTATTGCTATTTTCTACTAAGATATTTAATGCTTGATAATGGAGTGCACAATGAATAGACAAGAATTTCTATTTCCACATCCTTTTTCTCTTTGGTCTTAATCAAAAGTCATTTCACAGATGGTAAACATACTGTTCCTAGTTTGTGAGTATGTATGAAGGAATTTGTATGGGCAGATAGTTCCAGCCACTGCATTCTCTGGGCAGCAGAAGTTAAATAAGTGGTCACAGAATACATTTGGAATTCCCAGAGCATTTTAAATTTCCCTGCTTTAAACATTAATCAACACTTTCTTTTCTCATACCTTATGTCTCCATCCTAATAAGTAGAAATATGACTGAAGATTACCTCTGGCTCAGACAGGCTAAGAAAAATTTGGGCTCTTAAATTAACAGTAGGATGAGTAGTCAAAACACTGCATAATAATATACTGTACTGGTTTTTAACGTCAAAACTTTTCATTTTTACAGAAGAGACTTCATGGCAGATTTCCTCAATATTCATACTGGGACTTTTTCCATACTATTTCAACTAGAACAGAAAACAGGGGCACTTTTACATTTAAATGTGCAGTACCTTATGGTTATTTATTGTCACATTTGACTTATTCCCTTAAAGAGAAAATACCCAAAGACCATTTAGCTTCCTTTAGATTAGGATAAAAAAAAGTGGGAATTTACATCTATACAAGAATACATATGAAATTAAAGGTTTGAAATAAATAATTACTGTAAAAGCAACAAAAAAATACTTTGTGTATCAGCAATATTAGGTACCATGGAAATAACTGATAACAAAGACACTAATGTCAGATATTAGTATTCATATGAAAACCACTTCAGATTTAATTCATAATATAAAAGCCAAATTTAACTTGAGGGCTATTATCCTTATCCTTTTCAGAACCACAATAACAAAATACAAAGAGAAAATATAAGCATACATTCCCAAGATTCACTTACATGTTGGGATAAAGGGCTGATCCACTTGGAATGGAATCAAAACCTACTACTATGGCCTGATGATTGCAAGTAGCAGCATACAGAATACAGGTTTCCTGTAGGAAAGGGCAATCACTTAAATAAGCACAGTAATTGCAGTCTTTTCAGTCTCAGGATACAATTGGTTTTTAAACAGAATAGCAGATAAAAAAAAATCTATTAGAAGGGTAGTATGGCACTGCAAAGAAAGACTGTCCAGGAACAAGAGGGGAGGAACATTCCTTGATTTGTTCAACTCCTCTGCTGAGAAGATGTTCTTGTCCCTAACATGAGTCCTAAGAAGTCCTACAAAAATTCTACCCTGGGCAAAGTAAAATAAAAAACATCCAGAACAGTTGGGCCATCAAATTTGCATTCATGAAGGCCTGGTAGAATACTGCCTTCAGAGAGTGTGTTGAGCAGACTGTTGTTCAAGACTAGGGGAAGAGCATACTATTTATCACATACTTGGTGACTTGATGGTCATCATTAAAACTTTCTTTCAACTTACAACCTATGGATATAAAATTTCTTTGAAGCCAGTCCACATGTGTAATAGAAAATGTCTGAAAAATAGCCATCCTGATTGCCCACATTGGTAAAGCAGAAAATAGTCAAACACAAAAAAAAATCAATTAGGAATCTAAAGGAGTCCTTCAGTATATAAAAAACCCTGAGAATTTATATAGCTCATATTTTCTCAATACAAGTAAATAAAATACTAAAACTATAAACACAATTTAAGAAAAGACTTGCTTAAGCTTTTAGTAAATAGAAAAATAAAAGGCTAGGGAATCTTTTTGCACTTAAGTGTTATAAACCATTTGAAGATATATTGTCATCTTGAAATAATTGCATTAGGAAATTAGTGTCTCTGAGTTTCACTCAGAGCTGTTACACTTTTCAGGAGTCTTTTCTCAGTCAATATAGTAGAGAATTAAATCTGTCTAAGCAGGCAGCCTTCCATGGGATTTCTTCTGACTTCCTCTGATTTCAAATGCAGAACAGTCAAACTCAATTGATATTTAAAAAGACTGTTGAAAAATTGATCTAACATGGCCTGTACCGTAGTTCCTCAGGAGGTTCTCATAAAGAAAGGAATAATAATACTTTCATAGTTTAAAAAATACAGAAAATAATGTTGAAACAAATGGAAACTTGAAGTCAGTGTAATAAATGGTTCAAATACTAGAATGAAAATTATGGGAAAAAATCCTACAAAGAAATAATAAATTATAAAATATCTGCAAAGAAGAACCTGATAATAGAACTAAACTCATATACCAGAACTAATTTGATAAATATTTATTACCATTATTATGGAGTATTTTTATCATTAATTATAAACTTTATGAGAGCATTGTTCAGTTTTAAAGGGAACCCTGTAATAGACTGGCACCAATAAACAGAACAGTGTGCTTCTTCAACAAGTGTTGAACAAATGTTATGTTGAAAGTAAAAGCTTTTAAAAATTGAGACTTTCTCAATAAGCTTTTACTCATGAGAAAATTAGTTTATTTATTTTAAGTGTTCTTCTCCTCAATGATACAGAAAATTAACGTGTTCAAAAGAGGAGACTGTACATTAGGGAGGGACATTCACATCCTTATGAAATGTTGAATTTGAAAGTGTGATGGTTTTGGTCTAGGCCTTCCTGGTGGCCAGCTTGTAACCAGGGAAGTGACCGTGTTCCCAGTATTCCATACGATTTTTACGTAAACCAGGGTATAAATAAGATAGAGATTGGAGGTCTTGCTCTCTTTTCCCTTCCGGTGAGGTTCAGGAGCAGTGGGTCCCTGCGTTGGCCTCGCTTATCTGGAGGCTGAGGACTGCAGTGACTGCTGGTCCACTGCGAGGGACATTGGAGAGTGCTGGCCTTGTGATCTTGCTTCTCTGAGGGACGTGATGAGACTTGATTTACCAGTTATTTTGCTAGTTCTTGGGTTTGATAGTGTATATTTGTTCCATATCCCATTTGTCCTTTTTTCCCTTTTCCCCTTTTCCCTTTCCCTTTGGAGGTGTTTGGATTCCCTTCACTGTGTACATAATATTTTAATTGCATGTAATGTGTATAAATATATATATTTTTATACAGTTAGACTGATTTTGGGCTCTTCAATTTTAATAGTGGTTTTTTTCCTTTGCCCTGAGGGAAAAAGGGAGGGGAGAAGGGGAACTGCCACTGTGGGTTTGGGCATTTGGCAGGGAGATGGGTCCGAACTATCACAGAAGGAGATCAAAATAGCCCAGTAAAAGCAGGTAATTGTTAGAACACTATCTGTTCACATATCCCATGTAAAGAATAAAGAAACAAAAAAGGAACAAGCACAGAGAAAATAACAATGCTGTGACCAGGCTTCAGATTAGTAAGTGATCGTTGGTAGTGCTGACTGAGAAAAGGAATCCAAGCAATTTTGCAACACCATTACTCTTTCTTGAGCAAAGAAATCATATTTGGTCTAGGAAGATGAGTGAATAATTAAGCAGGTGACTTTTCAAGCAAGGTTCTTAATACAGTTTAAAAAAGCCAGAGCTTTCTGAATTGAATGTAGGGAGATATACATCACACATTGCTTTGTGCCTTTCACAGACAATTTTTTCCTTTGCATCTTCCAGATAAAAAATTGAAGAAAAAAGGTAACTATGGAAGGACACACAGAAATTACCATTAAGTGCATTGTTAAGAAACAGATAAACTCCCTAGCTGTTCTCCAAGAAATAGTACACTGTAATTTGTTCTAAATCAGTTACATTAAGATGAAAAGGTGTTGAGTGAACAAATATCAGACTATGTTGTTTACATTTAGGATCTCTGTCATAGAGATGAGTTTCTGAATTTCCCACTTGATAGCTTGCTGGCACTGTTAAAGAGAATCCTCATTTTTTTATGATGTTGTTATGTTTAATAGAAGAGGAAAGAAATTATTTGGGCTAAATTACTAAGAAAATAGTAATTTATATACCTGGAATGTTCCAAGGAAAAAGAGAATAACTGTCAGACAGGTAGGTAGGCAGGCAGGCAGGCAGGGAGGAAGGAAGGAAGGAAGGAAGAAAGGAAGGAAGGAAGGAAACACCTAGAGTTTAATCAGCATTCAAAGAACAGTGTTGTCTTTGATCTATCCATTTACTCCAAGCCAACCAAACTTGGTCTAAAATTGACCACTGCTTTTTGAATTTGGTCTGTGCCAAATCTTGTTTTTGGTTCCTGTGCCTGAATATTAGTTTGATTTTACAAACACGAACACCAAAATAAGTTTTCTGCATTGGAGAACCATTTGTCTCCTTCCACGCAACACAAACTGAGAAGCAGCATATAGACACTGCAAATGATTAGGAAATTTAGGTTTAGTCATGAAACTGAATCTGGATCCAAGTCCTGCACTTATTTCACCTTATGCCTTTTTTTTTTCCTTTAAATCTTGGACAAATAAAAACACACAAAGAGAAAAGGAATGTTATGTAGCAAATATCAGAATATGAGTAAAATAAAACTAAACGGCTGTAAAATAAAACTAAACAACAGTATGACAATATAGTGCCCTGTAACTATTAGAATGTGCTTTACCCCACAATCTCATTTGGAATATAAAAGCAAACCTGCAGGACCTGAAAACATTTGTCAAGATTTTCAGTCAGAAATAGTCGGATGACAGTAACATTCAGTGTCAAAGGAAGCATCTTTTTCTCTCCAAGTTTTCATTATAGAAAAACCTAAAGCCATAGCAAAGAATCAATTTAATCTTGTAGGGTCAAAAGTCAGACTCTTCCCTTTCTCTACCTCTCTATCAGTTCAAAGTCCTTTGAGATGTTTTGTGCCGGAATTTTATGCTTATTTTTTTCTTTTTATCTTTCACCAAGCCATTTTGCTAAAAAAATGTAACAAAGGGAAATACTTATTTCTTCCTCTTAGGTCATGGGTTTGCACCACAATGATATAAAAACATAATTAACTTTTGTATGTCTGCTTTTCTCTTACTTGTAATTCCATCTAACCCTCAAAAATGAAATATTACAGAAACTACCAGTCTGCAGTACCATCCTCTGTACATTCTTTTTAGACTGTGCTGCAAACTTTGCAGTCATTAGTGGAACCTTGTGCAAACCTATTTTTTTCACTGGGTAAAAAAACCTCAAAAAACTCTTAAAGAAAATACTGTAGAGAAATAGAGAGAGAATATTCCTGTATATAACCTCCTGACTTTCTGTGACAATGTAGTGAAATTAAATAAAATACATAAAAAATACACACACTATAAATATAAAACCAGTATTATTTTATGCTGTACATTAATGTTTGCTATATGTCAGGTTTTTAAAAATCACTTGACATTTTCTTGCTCATAGTTTATTAGCAACAATATTCTGATGTCATCTTTATATAAATATGTTGAATTCAAGTAAAACTGAAAGTAAATTTTGTTCTTTCTTTCTAATGGTTTAAGCACACCAACTCTTCTTTTTTAGTTTTAATTTATTTTGTAATTATGAGACGTGACATAACCAAAAGAAAAATTTGACTCCTGTGCAGATCTAGATGCTGATCCCGACTATGAAAAAATCATGGACTCTAATGTGCTTTCATTAACTAGTCCATTCTTTTATTGTCTTTCAATGACTGGCACTCAAATAAAAGTTTTATTCAAATGGTTTCTCAGTCTCATTTCTCTCTTCTCTGATGATCAACTTGCTTATGACACCACAATCTTATTGACTCTACATAAACTGTTCTTGACAGGTGCTATATTTGAAACTTAATCCTTCTTGGGTGGGCAGTGAATAATTCAGTTCAGCAGCAGCATCCTTGTCTTGGATCTTGCTAAGTACCTTGGGTAGCATCCCAAACATATTCTGAATGAAAGAGTTGAGTAAGTCCACACGTGTCAAATAGACATGCCAGTGAGAGATGTTTGAGCATATTCACGTGGGATCAGGGCTTTTATTCTCGAAACATGAATTCCCCCCAACTTGGGGAAGAGGCATCCCTTCAAAGAAGGAGGCTATTTTTTTTTTTTTCAAATGTGAGGAATGCAATTGGATTTAGAATACTAAAATAGTCAGAAAAGAATGGAAATGGAGGGATGTGTCTATTATGTCAATATCCTCTTAAATCTCTGTCAATAACACTGTTATGCCTTTTTTATACCAAGGACTTTATTATGGGTCTCTTATATTGGAATTAGGTGCCCCAGCTGTTAGAACTACACTTTTAGGGGATTTTTTCCTGATTTTTAACACTGATCGCAAGTATATAAATGAGTAGAAAATTTTAATAATTGTCATATGTGCAACTAATGCAGTAAAAAAACCTCTTTGGCCATCCAATAAATAGATAAGAAATTACAGACATAAAAATAGTGGCAATATTTGTTCCAAATTAATTTTTTTTTCTATGTAGGTATGTAATATCTCTATTTAGACTTCTAATCTCTCTGTGCCTAATACACGTTTATAGAGATGGATATATTAAGAGCTTAGTTCTATATCACATACACATAATACAGTTATTGAACAATTTCTTTTTCTTTCCTGGTAGGAAGAAGATGAAAGAGGAGAAGACAATAAAGAAGATGAAAGAAATAGAATTATATTATTGTAAAGCAGAAAAATTACTTCATTTGAAGGACTCAGTGTCTTTCCTGACAGTATTCCATCTCCTTACACATTTTCTCTCCTAAAAATGTGTCTGAGTACAGGTTCTGAAATAAAAAACACTGGTAAGGCATGCTATCCCTCCTGCAGGTTTAATTCTGGAATTTTTATTCTCAAAAATCTTGGATGATAATTTAAAACAAGAAGACGATTATTAAGAGACTGGGAGCATCAGTTTTTTTCTAGACTTGGCTGAGGTTGAAAAGGCATCTTTTTTTTTCTCTCACAATGTGAGAGTGAGTCCTTCAGCCTCCCACTATGAGACTATACAGTTCTGTCTCTTTTAATGCACAGAGCTTTCTAGGATAAGGGGGATATCCATGAGAGAAGGAAAAACAATGCACTACCCCATCACAAGCAAAGCACTGCCATGTACGTACACTATCTCTCCATCAGATTCTTAACATGTCCAGGGTATTCCAGCTTTTTACATCCACACTATTTGTGAATAGGGAGGGGTGTGTAACCATTGGAGAGCTTTACAGGATCATTAAGGCACTATGTTTGTGGTCAGGAAGGCACAAATACCTTTTCTGTATCTTTAAGCAAACATAAGAGCCAAATGTATATTTTCCCTGAATGACTGAGAGCAAGAATCTGATTAAGGTAACCTAATGGCTTTTAACTAATTATGATATGCATTATCTGGGGACTCGCTGGTATTTCAATAGTGTGAGCAAATGTTCTATGTTCTCAGACTGTAAGAGTGTTTTCGTGGCTTATATTACTGATTCATTTCAGAGGATGATTTTAGTCAGGATGATGTTACACTTTAGCAGAGAATATTCTAGATAATAGAACTGTTAAGACTGTATTTCAACTGTATTTATCCATTTCTTTATATGCCCCATATACACATATGTTGTAAAATACATGGCTTGTTTCTGTAGTTGGAAAAAGACAAAATGTAGAATGTGTATGTATAGACAGCACCCAGAAGTGCAGATAGACAAATCTTCAAGGTTTTTATACACATTCATTTTCCTTCCAGTTCCTCTTCCTGTTAGCCATACAGCTATAAAGTTATCAGCCCTGGCACATTCACCCAACACATTCCTGAAGTTTTCAAGCGTCTCCCATCTTTTCCAACAGCTGTTTCAAATGCAAAGAACAGTGCTTTACTATGCTTCATAAGTTTTTCTCATCTAACCAATCTCTCTTAAGAAGAGTTTGAGAATATTACTTCTTCTATACTATGTGAATGATGAGATACTCCTTTCTTTCAACAAATTTCTTGTAGCTGAGGACTGCTGTGACACTGTGATGCTGCTGTCACACAAATACACCCATATACTTAAGATACAAGATTTTAATGTCAACATTTCCTTATAGATCATATTTTATACAGGATTGATCATTGTTTTAGGAAACTTTACTCAGGGATTAAAATGTAAATACTGTCTCAATATTTACAAATGTTTAATGAAACACTAAAATATGTTATCAGTAACACTGAAAATATTGATAATTCCTGTATACAGAGTGCAAGTGCAGGTGGCTGCAGAAACGGTCTCTGTGAGGAGCCACTGGGGCTGCCCTGCCCCATGCTGGACACAGACCCACTGCAGGACACAACTAAGCCCCTCAGCTGAGATAGTATTACTTCTGTGAAAGTTTGTGCAAGAAAGAGTAAAAAAATTCTTAGGAAAAATTCTGTGAGAAAGAGAAGTAACAAAAATGTAATAGAATCAGCCCTGCAGACACCAAAGCCAGAGAAGAAGAAAAAGTGCTCCAGGCACCTGTGATGAGGACCTTGGTGAGACAGGCTATCTCCAACACTGGACCAGATATCTATCTGCAGTTCCTGGAGGAACCTGTGCTGGAGCAGGTGAACATAAATTGAAGGAAGCTGCAGTCCTGGTGACTCCATGCAGAAGCAGCCTCCTGGCATGAACTGCAACTCATGGTACTGTATCCTGTGGAGAGGTTCCATGCTGGAGCATTTCTTAAAAAGTTGCAGCCTATGGAGAGAACACATGCCAGAGCAGTTCATGAAGGAGGTTGTAGCCAGGTGGGGGTTGGTCTCTTCTCCCAGGCAGCTAACAATAAGACAAGAGGGCATGGTCTTAAACTCTGCCAGGGGAGGTTTAGGTTGGATGTTAGGAAGAAATTCTTTACAGGGAGGGTAATCAGGCATTGGAATGGGCTGCCCAGGGAAGTGGTGGATTCTCCATCTCTGGAGGTATTTAAGATGAGGCTGGATGTGACACTGGTCTATTAACCACATTGGTGTTGGATCAAGGGTTGGACTTGATGATCTCAGAGGTCTTTTCCAACCTGGCTGATTCTACGATTCTGTGACTGTATCCCATTGAAGGGATCCAGTGCTGGAGTAGTGCTCAACTGCAGGGAAACTGTGAGGAGGAAGGAGCAGCAGAGAAAAAGTGTTATGGACTGACCACAAAGCTGATTCCCCATCCCCTGTGTCACTCAACAAATATGGGGAGGAGATAGAATAGCTGAGAAGAAAGGAGTGAAGTTGAACCTGGGAAGAAAAAGGGAGAGTGGAGTGATGGTGGTTTTTACTTTGGTTTTGTTTCTCACCATCCTGCTCTATTTTTAATTGGCAATAAAAAAATTAATATTCCCCAAGCCAAGTCTCTTTTCACTATGATGACAAATGGTGAGTGAACTATCTGTCTTTCTATCAACCCATGAGCAAAATGAGGAAATAGGATTTAATGATTATTCACAGTTAAGTATTATTAAGTGGAGAAAAAGCAGAATTTCTGCTTTAACGTCAGACTACTCATTATTGTCTGTTACAACAGTGGATATATGCCCCAAAGATAAAAAAATAGCATCTTTTATGCTGTTTGACATGCCTTAATTATTCTTCTCCATCTAAAATAGGTTGCTTGGATTGACACTAAGTATCAACAGATTAGTTAATGCTTGTAGTTTTCAACAGAGAAGTATGGGTGAGTAGGAAGAGTCCTCAGTTAGTAGTATTTTTCAATAGGAAAATTATCTTCTCAAGTCTGACTTTAACAGCAGTTTCAGATTATTCTTCAACCACTATTCTTAAACAAACTCTTTCTCTGTGGAAACTTACAATTCAGTAACAACAACAGAAGGGGTGATGCAAACCTCTTAAACTCCATTTTCTTGATGTCTTGTTCTCTCGTTATCTCCAATTAAGACCCATACACCTATGTTTTCAAAGGTGTTAGGATTTGTCTTACATGATTTTTCTTGGTTTTGAAGAAAACAGAAGTTGGTAAATTTACTGCTTCAAAATAATTAAGACTTTTTAAGCAGAGCCATATTCTTTTTCCCCTGGGACTCATTTTCTTCTTTGCACCCCCAGTACTCCATGTTTCAGTACTTTCTTCTCCAGTCTTCCAGTTTTCTCTGTCTGAAAAATATTTTGAAGTCTATACAAGTCACGGACAATTACAGTAGAGTGTATGTATATTTGGATCATTGTAAATATGTGAGTATGTGTGTATTCCTGATATATTTGCAATGACAAAAAATTTTAAGCAAACAAGCGCATACTGGACAGTATATAAATGCTTTGAACTCTGTTTCAGCAGAAATATTTCTTATAAAATTGAGGTGGATCACCATTTGATCACACTGTGAATACACAGTTTGCGGGTTGTCACATCATCCCATACTAGCAAATGTTATTCAGAGGGAAAATGTCCTTCCATATTCTCCATCTATCATACCATTTGGCTTTTTTCTCAGTTACATTGCCTAACACAAAAAGCTTGAAGCTTGATATTCAAATCGTATTTGTTTCTTTGCAAGCAGTCATGAAAAGATGACTTTGGACAGTGACTACTACAGGACTATAAAATAAACTTTGATGTTTATCATTGCTGTTTGCATATCCTAGTATTATGACTAATTTCCTGTATTTTGTGTAGTGAAATGTAATGAATTGCTCTGCTGTTGCTTCCCATGAATCAATAACAGATGATCCAGAATTAATGCACTCCATAGTCTAGTTGAACATTTTAAACAAGAAATAGGCCTTGAGCACTTTGGGACATAATCCAAATGGTTGGACTTTAAATGCGAAATAATTAGTCTGTGAAAGCTATTTTTCTCATAATTGAGATAAGTCCATAACTACATTTCAGTCTTATTATAAAACTATGCTCAAGAGGGGGAAAAATTGACGTGATTAAATAATATTGTGCAATATGGATTAAAAAAAAAAAAAGAAAATTGAGAATTGTCATTCAGCATAGAAAATTGAACAAGCGTTAAGTAAATGCCTCAATTTCAAATTAAGTGATCACCTTGTAAGGGTCTAAGAATTCACCAGTGAATCCTCATTAACAGCAGGAAGGTGGAAGTGAAATTCATTAGCAAGCAGTCTCCCTCACAGTTCCTCATGGTATAGATGTAGGTCACAGCCTAACTGTGAGTGCAAGAAGAAATTAAAACACACTTTTGAGGTCCTCGTAAATGGATTACAAGAAAACAATGTGGAAGAAACTTGATTGACCATGCATGAATTTAGTAGAAAGTGTGGAAAAGACAAACACTCTTTTTCATCAAAATATGCTCACCGATGGTGAAAGTATGGGAATATAATTTTTAAAACAGTTGAAGGGCAAATATCACCATTTACACTGAATTTTATAGTGTCTTCTATGTATTTGTGTACAAGTTGAACCCAGTACACTTAAGGATTTCTGTCTCCAAATGTATATTTCAGACTAATATTTTATATTTGATTTTTCATATGACCATGATATAACCATAACTGAGGAAGAATAACTACAAAGGTGAGTGCTCGCAAAGAATATTCTAACAGTTCTTTCAGAACTATTATAATGGAATTCTATAAATATTTGTGGAAGGGGGAAGAGGGAAGAGAAAGAAAACACAATGGTCTGGCAAATCCAAACTATGTGATTCTTGCAAATAACTTGCCACTCAAGAATTTGAATGTTTTTAGCGTTTCACTCAAGCTACTGGGATATTTATAGTATATGGTTGTGTGAGTCATAAGCTTGTTTTTATGCTTCGAGTTTCAAGAACAGCTATTTCAAACATGAAAGTAATACCTGCCTAATGACAGAAAATGCTGCACAGATTATTAACTTTCAAGTAAACATTTTGAAAAAAAAAAAAAAAACTCAAGAAAGTCAATACATAACAAATAGCAGTTACATTTTTAGTAGGAGCTGTTTATTCAGAAATGGTCCATTTGTTCTTTCATTTGTCTAGCTCTATAAAATAATATTTCACTGTCTGTGCTCTACGTAGTAGCCAAATTTTATTAAAAGAACCTGGTCAACATGGAATCGTAGAATTAATTAATTTAGAAGTGACCTTGAAGGATTGACCACTTCAGAAAAACAAAGCCAAATAGATCAAGTTGCTCAAGAGCTTTTAGGTTCTTTTAATTATCTCTAAAGGTGTAGGTTTCACCACCTTTCCAAGCCCCTGCTCCACTCTCAGGTCTCACCAGCCTCAGAGATAAAACCAAGTTATCTCTGCCTCTCCTTGTGAAGGAGTATATGTTCCAGCCCCAGTTGTCAGAATGGTTCTCCACTGGAGTCACTTTAGTTTGACAGTGTCTTTCCTTGTGTTGTGATCTCTAAAGTGAGAAAGAGCACCACTCTGGATGCTGCTGACATTCAGCTTGTTGTTTACCATGATTTTCAAGTCCTGCGAAGGTCTTGATGAGTCTTGTGGAGCTACTCAGTCTCCAGCCAGGGCCCACCCTATACATGTGGGTATTTCAAACCAGATGCAGAAGTTTCCATCAGTCTCTGTTGAAATTCAGGAGGTGATTTCTACCAGTCTGTTTCACCAGGGTCAAAGTAGTTGTGCAGCAGATCTGCCCCTGCCCTGTCACTCTTTCTCAAACATCCCTGGTCTATATGCCATTTGGATCCCTAATACTTTTTGAAGGTATACTCTGTCTCACCATCTCTGTCATTAGAGACACTAAACAGTATTGACCAATTATTAAGCCTCATCACTGAGTGGAGGAAGATTCCAGGAACTGGGGGCTGACCAAGTGAATAGATCTGAAGTTAGGAACTCCAGTTATTTTTAAAAGTATTCTTTCTTCAGAAGTAAAGTAATATATATATATATATATACCCAATTATATATGCCAAGTAAAGTACGATGCAGTGTTGTTTGTTTGTTTTCTGCCCTATAACTTTTTCTTTGGGATCAGTAAATGTGAAAAAAATAGCTTATTACTTTTAGTTTAAAATGTAGGAATTACTCCTGTAGCATGTAATGCACAAGATGTTCTGCCAGAACAGCAGAGTGATATGAGAACCCTAGGTGGGGATTCAAGTGTTTTCTGCTTAATTTTTGTTCTTTACTGATGTCTCAATCCTTGTTTGGAGGAAGTGTATATTGAAATATATTGCAAGTAATTTTCACGCTGTTTGTGAGTCATACTTAATAATATTGTGGAGTCCAATTTAGAATGCCATATCCCAAACTCCAGCTGATGCAACTGTAACGCTCTAAGAAGTTCTACAAATCACTAAAGCTGCTTCTGTCATTAGAATCAGCTGTGGACACCTAAATATTCAAAAATTATGTTCATTCCCTTCAGCTTATAGGGAAACTTTGAATACTCTTATAACTCAGCTAGTAGTACAGTTAAGTTTATTCACTCTTTTGAAAGACTTTATTATAACCAAAAGGTTTTCCATCTATATACACACACATATTTTTTGTAGGTATATATATGACAGTTTTCTACTCAGTCATATCTCTAGACACATTTCTTGCTATTTAAAGCAATAATTATCAATGACATTATCATTATGATACAAAAAACATTTCTGAAAAACGTAGAAAATAATTTTAAATACAGCACACTGATGCTGTTTGAGGTCTCAAACCAGCAGGTTCTCCTTTAGGAGATCACAAGGCAGTCTTTCTGAATATGGTTGTCTTAATATTACAAAAAGTATTAGGGGCTTGATATCAGGAAAAGGATTAAATAGCATTTGTCATTGGCCTATCTAATTTTTAATTGTGAAAATGTGAAATTATATGATATAACAATGCTCATGATTCACCAGGTTCTGATTCTAAGACTCCACTTTCCTACAGATTTTTCCAGAGTCATGATTCATTGAGTTACCTCATAGGCAGAGAATCTTAAGCATTCCTTTATTTTGATATGTGAGAACAGATCTGCCAGGTACACTTCTGTGGGGCACAAAACTCAGACCTCCCATATACCAAACAGCTCAAAGAGAAACAAAGCATTTTTTCTTTAAGTTTACACCTGTATTGTTGTAACTAAAATATTTTAGATTCAACAAAAAGGCTTTTTATGATGAAACTCTTCTAAATAGAAAATCTATCAAGTTTTCCTGTACGATTTGTTCCTGCTTAGTTTTTCTGACATCCCTCTTGCACCTTAGAGGCAGTACATTAGCTTTTTCTTTGCTTATTTACACTTGTGAAGTGAATTGACTGTCTTCCTCCAGGCAGTGAGAAGGCTTAATGGGCATGTTTGTTCTGCACTGATCCTATGCAAAACCTGGAAGGTTACACATATTCTTCTGACCACCAGTGGCTTGTGGTGTCATGGCAAGGCAAATATTAGACTGTTTGAATGCTCTAGCTCAACATTTCCACATATTAATTATTCTGCCATATCTGTCACTTCAATGATCAATCTGAAATCCATATGTTGGCAGTGCAATGTTTTGAGTAATATTACAACATTTTTCAGTATTTCTAAAAATGAAATTTTGGCATGTACTCCAGGATTTAATGTGTGGTTAATGCTATTTCCAAGATTTGCAATTTTGTGAACTGCCGTATATTTTAATGTGGTAGTACTTCACATTCTTTGAATGTGGTTCAAATCTAAAATTAGGTTTCAAGTGCAAATAAAGAAGAACAGAAACTAGAACATGAAACTAATGTTCATTACAAGATCTTCCCAGAAATCAGTACCACTGACAATTTTTGAGCAGAATGACAATGACAGGACTTTTGAAAGTCAGTTAATTAACTGGAAGAGGTTACTCAGGAATTTCCACAGCCCTTTCCAGTCATTTCCAACCTCTAATGCTTAGTTCTATCATTAAAATTACAATTCACTTAGTTTACTTATAAATCGTACATTTGTTTTATACAAAGCTAAAATGCAGAATAGTTAATTTAAAATGTGTAATTTATTTGTTGATAGAGTCAGTCCTGTAAAAAGGTTCTAATTTAAACAACCTTATAATAGTTGTAAACAAGTAAAAGTGATGATGATCTTAGTAGCTTATGTAGAATATCTCACTATGATTTTTCTGTCCACAAATGTAATTACAGAAAATGATATGGTGACTACTTATATAGTGGAAATAGCAAAACTGATTTTTTAATACAAGGGATCAAAAAATCAGTAACAACGTTGAGATTTATTATTGCTTTTTGTCAACTGAGTAGAATTGCTATATTATAATTTCACTAATGAGTAACTATATTTATTGCAAAATAAAAAATGTTGTAATTATATTCCTTTAGATTTGCAAAGAGCTATTGCTGTTACTGGGGCTTAACTTACAACTTTCCTCTAAAAAGATTTTTTTGTTTCCATACATAAAATTGATGCCTCATCCAGAGCACAGGGGCACTCTGTACTGGCAAATACAGTAAGATCTACTTTCCTGTGGCTCTTGATGGTACCCAGGACACCCACTAAACTTTCTCTGGGTAGCTGTTCTCATGCCTTGTTGACTGCCTACCGACAATGACCGAACTGCTTGTCCTTACTTTACTGATCACATCACTGTCTAGAGAATTAATTTATTGATTCATTGATGGCTTCTTTAATAATGCAATTACCTTTCATCCTGCTTAACTGATTCACTGCTTCTGTTGATTGTCCACTTATTGATTTCATTTGCTCGGCTAATTTTTAATCCTTAAACTTTGCCTGTTTAATTTCACTCCATTACCTGTGTATTTTACTTATAATGAGTTTTACAACACCATTGACTTTGCACCTACATGATTTTCTCACTTAATTAATTGTGTGTTTACACAATTAATTGCATGGATTATACACCCCTAATTAATTGATTACTGCTTAATCACATGATTTCCTGGCATTGAGTTGCAAAAAAATTTGGTGGCCATAGTGACATTCTGCCAACATTTGTCCATGGTAAACCACGTCTTCTTTTTCCTCCCTATTTTTCTTCTTCTAACACTACCTTTTTAATGCCCCTATTGTTTTACTTTTACTTTTTCTTTGAATTGCTATTCATTAGTCTTTAACACTGTCAGAACTTTTTATTAATTCCATGTTTTAATTTTACTCAAATTTTGCAGCTTCTAGTTAGAAATTAGAGTATGCTTCTGCAAGGAGTCTGGATTTAATCCCAGGCTATTTTATATTGTTCTAGATTAATCCTGACAAATTAACTGATGTTCTGTAAAAGCAAACAAACAAACAAACAAACAAACAAAACACACACACAAAGAAAACATAAATAGATCCACAGAACACAGGTAGGAATTCAAGTGTTTTTCCACACTGAACTAGCCACAGGGCTATAAAATACTGCTATTGATTTAGTCTTATGAAATTTGAAAAGACTTAACATTACAAAAGTGCTTCACTAAAAGTAGTCTATACCACAGCTCTTCAAAAATTTCCTGAGAAAACTAGATATAGCTTTGAATGTCTTGAGGAGAATGCAGGAGCCAGGCTCTTAAATCTCTTATGACTGTTTTTTTTTTTATTTTTCCCCCCCTCACTTCTTAAAGGATCATAACATCGATATTTCCTACTCAATTTCAGAGCTTTTCACAGTTATGCATCTCACTTCTGGACTGAGCCAAGTCTTTGAATCCCAAAAGGATGGAATCCCTTTATGTGCAGACAGAACTCTATCTGCAGACTGCTGTAAATAGGAAATGTCTTGATAATATGGATGGATTCTGTGGATCACCCTTTCAAGTAATGTAGTGAACCCACAATAGGCACAATACTTCATGCTCTCTGAACCACTTTGCTGCAACCAGGCAGAGGTTAAGAGCAACTAAGTAGACTTCTTGAGTGTCTCTGAAAAGAAAGATTTTACTGGGTTTAACTGAAGGGAAATTGAAATAGAATTGGTGGACAGAAGAATAAAATTACTCCTCCAGAGAGAATACTCAGAAGCAACTGTGTTTCAAACCCCCTTAAATTTCAATCAACTTTATTTTTTTAATACTTAGGAAAGAATAAAGCTCATAGTAATCTTAGACAGCTAATGACATGTCTTCCAAGTTCCAAATTCTGCTATCAAATTAAAACTTTGGTTTCTAATTTTTTTCAAAAGTCTTCTGAAAAAATGTAGCTGCATCAGCTGGCAACATATTGTTTCCACCAAACATAACATAGATAAAATAAACACTAAGTTGTAACATTGTGCCAACAGGAATACGCACACAGATCTTAGGTTGTTTAGTCAAAAAGACTGAAATATTGAATTCCATTTTGTTTCAGTCTCCATTAGCTTAAAAAATTATGGTAATGTGGGCAAATACAAATAATGTCTTAATTTAACATTGAAGAAATTAGACTAGGCTAAAATAAAGGTTAGAAACTGTCCAAATACAATTTTTGGTGTCTGGTGGGTTCTGTGAAATTTAACTTAGAGTACTTAGGGACATGAAGTGGCTGAGTTAAGCTTAAAGTCATGCACTGGTATGTTTGAGAAAATGATGGGGAGAGCTAAGTATCAAGAAAAGCACAGATACAGTGTTTAACCTTAAAAGTGGAAAGCTGTGAATGTATAACACTAAATTTAATTTTATTCGTAGTGAAAGAAGAAATTTAGGGACATCTAGAAGGCAACAAAGAGATGTGTGAAAGAGAAAACATTTCAAAGAAACTATATTTCTATTTATAAGAATATAAAAGCCTTTGAGGATAGGACAGTGCAATGATATAATAGATATTGTTTATCTAGTAATGCATAGTCTCGACAGTAACACTTTTAAAAGTGTATCTCACATGACTGCATAAGCATATTAGAGAGACGTAGATTATTCAAAGTTAGTACTGACTAGATATAAATTTAAAAATATAATTTTAAAATGGGTTTGTTGTTTTGTTGTTTTTTTTTTTCCCTGATCAATTTTGAGAATACAAAAGGTGGAAATTCTGGTATTCTAAGTCTGATACCATTCAAAATGTCATTAAAGTTTTTAAAGACTTACTCATACACATATTAAATCTGCAGATGACAGTAAATCCATGCAGGTGTACTGGCACGAAGGACTAGTTGTCAGAGAGATACATTGGAAAAATAACATAGAAAACATAATTACAGTGAGATTCATTGCGTTACACTTACTACAAAAATTTACATAAATGGAAAGATTGAGGTTGACTGATACCAGGTTTGCAGAAAACTAACTTCAGGTCATAGCAGAGTTAAACTATGGAACTATGAATATGGAGCAACAGTACCACAATGTTTTGAAGAAAACAAACAAGATACTAGGTTATACAGAAGGCTGCTCATTTGTAAAATTTGCAACAGTCTTAGAATGTGTTTTTTTCCACAAATAAAGATGTAACTGAAGTACTGTGACCAGCTTGAGGTATAAACTTTCCAAGAAGGTCCAAAATAAAATGAGAAAAATTATTATATATATATTAGAACATAATCAAGGAAAGCTTGTAAGACTTAAACTTTGCAAGTCTCGAGAGAGTGAATCAAGGCTCTTTGTTATAGGTGACAAGTTGAACACAATCATGTGTTCAACTGATGGTTCAAGGAACTATGGGCAAATTTAGATTAGATTCAGAAAAAGCTTTCTAAATTATAAGGCTGGCTAAGCCCTGAATATTATTCCTTTGACAGAGTGGAAAATTCAAGTAACAGCCAGATGTGGTTATATGTCAAATGGGAGTGACTATTGTCACAAAATTCCTCCTTGATCAGTTTGCTATACGAAATACCTGTATGTCCCTTTTGTCATAGTACTTTTCAGTCTTGTATATGTCAATTTTTTGCCATCTACATTCCAGTTTCACAGGTTAGAAATACAGAGAAAGGCATATTTTTTTCCGGTTTAATGCCAGAATATAAAAAAAATAAAATAAAATCTCTCGTCACAGATTCAGTTTAATGCAAGACATAGTTTTAGTCTCACTAACTCACTGAGAAAATTGTCACCATTTTTAGATGGAAAAGGGTCATTATCATGGAATTATAACGGTAAAAAATTGGAAGTGTTGTTTTGTCAAGGAAATACTAGTCAGACATTGATGCATTCTTCATTCTTCACTCACTTAAGTGAAATAATAAAAAACTACTTTGCACTTTTAATTTAATTGGATTATAAATATGTGAGAATATCTAGAGTAGACAAATTGTACTTGTAAAATATTTGCCTCCAGGCCAAAAGTTGAAGTGCTTACTTTTTCCAGCTGACAACCAAATCAGCATGATCTGTTGAAGAAATGGTCTTACAGAGAAAACCTGGGTACTAAACAAATGCTTTTTAATCTTCCAAGATCAAGCAGGATGGGCAATATATTCTGAATGCTTCACAAACCTGTCCATGTATTTTCTAGGCCTGTCTTTCCCAAGGGTACTTCTAGTAAAATCAGCAAAGCTTCATATTCTACAAAACTGAGTGGAGAAATTAAATGACAATTCAAGGTCCTAGAATATAGCTGCTTAGGCAAGAGAGGGGCTGGTTTTTTTCCCCACAGTCTCATAGCAAATCTAGTTTCACAGAGGCTGTGAGTCCAAATATAAGCTCAGAAAGCACAAGGACAACTACAAAGTCACAAAATGCATTTAAGAAAAATATGGAAATGTACTTGTATTTTCCCATGTAGCAACATGCCTTCCAGTACCTGCATGCCAATAAACACATTAAATACACTTATTTCTAGTCAATCCATAAAAGCTTGGAACTTGCCTTTGAACACTGCTGAAATCTTTGCTCAGAAAATAGAAAATCTTCAGGATCCCTTTTTAACTGCTTAAAAAGTGCTAAGTGGTTTGGATGCAGAGTGCAAATATGTGCAAGCTCATATGGAGTTTTGGTTCTTTGTAGATAGCAGAAAGTGTTGTCAGATTATAAGATTGAAACAGCCAGTGGAGTTTTCAGTACACAGAGACCTGAGATAAAAACAAAGCACAGTATTACCATTTTATAACAACTTTAATCGTGCATAACAGTTTGTTCTAATGAATATGTATGAGACATTGATGAACATGAATGATTGATATTTGTGATTCAGAAAGTGGAGAAGCTTATCTATATGCAGATTAAGTACCTCTGAGGAAACTATTCTTCCTCTTCTCCCTCCTGTTTTGGCAAAATTCCTGCACCACTGAATGTCAAAACTTAGATCTTTTCTACAAAAACAGCTTTAAGCTCATGAGAAAAAATCTCATCTATTCTCTTCAAATAATATTTTATTTCAAGATTTCTTAGAATAATTTAGAAGTAAATATAACAGCTGCTATGCAGAACATTATTTTAAGGTATTTAGAAAATATAGCAAGTAAGGAACACAAAAAATCTGTCTGGTTTATCTTTATATTAATGTTAATATATTTAACAGAGCTAATATTGGAAGTATTATGACAAAACATTGTGAATTCATTGTATCAGTTATAATAATCAATATACAGATATGGGCTTAAAACTACTGGTTGAAGATACCTCAACTTGGAGAAAGTGAGCCTTTCTCAATGCAGACTGAAATTTCCCTTACACAGTTTCAATCCATCAAAAGCATAAACACTGTACCCTGAAATAAAACTGAACTTTACATACCTTTATATAGCACACAATGCCTAATGATTGAAAAAATCTTGGGCAAAGTTATGAGATTTGTTCATATTTTCTGTATGATTTAGATCTTTAGTTGCCTCTCACACAAATACTGTGATTAACATACAGTGCCAAGCTCCATCTATTATTGCATGTTGGAATAGAAAATGAGAAGTCTATTGAAATATTAAAATCACACAGGTTTGCATTGAATTTAATACACAATACACAACAGAAAAACTATTAGAGGCAATAGTAAAAAATATTCAATGAAAGAGAAATTACACCTTATCTATCCAAACAAAAAAGTATTTTTTAAGTGGAAGATCATGTATAATGGTAATCCTACCTCTTAAATGATATCATAATAGTAGTTTACCATCTCTAGTAATTATCCTTAATATTTTTAAACACCATCTCTTTCACTGAATCATCATTTCAAGGCATGGTCAGCTTTAGGCAGCTGGATTAGTAATATGATACAATTAAGATGAGACCTGCTGTTCAGGTGATGATGCATGTGACTTTGCTGTACTAATATGTCTCTCAAGATGCACAAGTTATTGTAACAAAAAGAGCTATGTCCTTAAAGGATATTTTACCTTAACTTACGAATTCACCTAGCTACCTGCATTGATTTCCAAGGGCACTTATCTTATGAATTATGCACTTCTTTTACATGTTCTAGTCCTGGCCTATGAATAAAATTTATAAAAATGAAATAATATTCCAAGAAAGTGGCCATTTATAGCTGTCAGTTTTGATGGAAAACATTACAGGTTTCTTCAAATATGCTCAACAGATACTCCTTCTAAATGTGGTGGGTGTTTATGCAAAATGGCCTTTATGGAATGAACAGCTTCTGATTAGCTTTTAGACTTCTGTGTAGTTCCCAGGTAAAAATGTAATGTTGTTACTACAGGCTGAATATCTACATCTCAAAAAACCCATGATAGTCCCTTCTGAAAGTACATTTCAACTCCTATGGTTTACCCTGATAACAGTCTAAGAAGTCTTGAATTGATCATCAGTGACAAACACTGTAATCTGAAAAAGAGAAAAGAAGGTCATTAAAGACATAAAGTAAAAAAGGTGTGAATAAAAGTTAACAAAACCCACCAGAGTAGTGAAAAACTAACATTAGAGCAAGTAAAGCAGGAAGGAGAACTGAAAAAGAGAGGGGTTGTATCTGCTATTGGTAATGACAGTGTTAAAATTTCCTTACACTGTATTCAGTACAAGTGACAATATTCCAGTCTATTGCACCGAAATAGTACTTAGTGTAAAAAAAAGTAAAAACCCCCCACACATACACACACAAAAAGGTTTTTAGATCAATACCTCTGATATAGCATAATGAATTAACATTAATATAGTCTTCTAAATCTGATATTAAATTCATACACATTACATTAACAGCACTTTAACACTCAAGACCTGGACTTTGCCACAGGAGTGACCTTCCCCGAGAATGGTCATTCAGTGTAATAATTTTAAATATTAATATTAAATATTGAATGAATATTAAAGAAGGCATGCTTACAATCTATATGGTGGGAAAATACTGATGGTTGATTTATGTATTTTATTGTATTTCAACATTTTTCATTACTTTCTGGAATAAACTGATTTATATGGTAGATCTATAAGTTCAAGAAGTGTTTAGACAATGCTCTCAGGCACATGGTGTGATTCCAGCACAGAGACAGGAGTTAGGCTTAATGATCCTGATGGGTTCCTTACAACTCAACATATTCTATGATTCTGTGTTTTATGATTTTATGATTCTATCATTCATAAAGTTAATTAGCACAACTAATATATCCAGTTTTGGCACAGAAACATGTTCTGCTGTATCAATCAGAAATGGTAAACGCTGACTCGTTCTATAAAAGAGAGAGGATTACTGTTGGTTACTTTTTATTAGATGACAAAATGGTGTTATATTGAAGATGCTAAGAAAGCTATGTATCAGAAGAAAACCAGTAGGAGAAATAAATATTTTATTAAATAGTTTTGGGGTTTGTTATTATTATATTTCTTTTCATGGTTAGAGATTATACAAACATTCTAGCAGCTAATTGGGGCAATACTGTCTGAATGGACTTTTAAGCCTGTATGTTGCACAGTTAGTTATTGCACAAAATATTTCACATGCCTATATTTAGTTCCTACTAAGAATTAAATACACAGATATAGATATAGATACATATATAATCTATTGCACTGTGGTCTTTTATGAAGGTTGTTATAAGGGCAGGTGGAGCAAAATTACAATAACAAATTGTCTTATAGTGAAGGTGGCAAAGATCTAGTATTTAATGAGATACCAGCCAAAAAGCAATTACTTTACAGAAGTCTGCCTTAAATTTTTACTGTGGTCTTAATTTATCTTTTGACATAATTGCTTGTGAATATTATATATATATATATGTTTAAAAACATATATAAATACATGCAAAATCTTAACACTGTTCTTTTTACTTTTTTTCCCTTTTGTTTACTGAAACAAAATCATGTATGATTTAAGTTTTGAAGTCTTCTAGTAAATTGGCCTATTGCAAATACATTTAAACATTACAATAACCTACATCTTCAAGAGAACAATCTGATTAGTGTATTGGTATTTATAACCCACTCTCCCATCAGCTGTTTTAAAACAAACCATTTCCAGAAAAGTATTCCCCTATTTGTCATTTTGATGTCAGACTGTGAGCTTAAACATGCCCATATTCAAATGAATATAAAAGTTCTTGCTGACATAAATACAAATGGATAGATTGTTCTTATTATTTCTGTTATTAAATGTCATTAGCTTTGAATCCACTAATTTTTGTAGCTCGAAAAAGAATAAGAAATTGTGTTCTCAGTGACTTTTTTTTCCTATGAAAATTGAAGAATTGTTCACAAGTGTACATAAAACACAGGAAGTGAAACAATTTGCTATTTTGTATCTACATTTCTTACATAAGAATTTCGAAGTGCTTTGTCTCCATAAAATGATCAGGAAACCCAAGACTACTGTGGGGGAAACAATACAGAATATATTTTTTATTGGAGATAATGACAGTAGTTACACTTCCTAGGATGAAATTATATAGAATAGACTTAAAGACAACGTTACCTAATTTACATTTAACTCTGTAATTCTGGGGACTTTTGACCTAGATGTAAGAAAAATGATAAAGGAGAATCTAACACCCAGATCTAGAGATGTTTCAACTTTAAAAAATGTCACTTTCACACACTTATCAAGTTTAAAAAAATCCACTCAAGTCAGAAAATTATGAATTTTTGAAAACATTTACATTACTAATTAACTGACACAGAATTTGTCTGATGACATTAGGAGGGCGCATGATGAGTATTTTTACTTTTTAAAACAATGTTTTATTCAAGATTTTTGCTCTTAGAAGACAGTATTTTTTACTCAGCAGGAGATTGCACATACTGGAAGACTCACAGATATCAACCATTATCATGTATTTTCATATGATTAAGGGTCTTTGTCCTTAACACATTTTAAGACATCCTCAACTCATAGACAGCATAGTATAAATTAGAGGATTCACGAAGTGTGAACAATAGGTCTTAAAAAGCTTAAACGACCTATCCTTCACACCAAACTTGCTAGCAGTATACATTTAAAACTTTGAAGAATAATGCACATATATAATAAGGCTAATATCTTCAGTGAACAAGTGGGGAAAAAAAGGGAGAAAAAAATTTATTTCCTCTTTTTCCTGTCTCAGTGAGGAATATGAAACCAGTAGAATAATAACTTCCTCAACGTGTCACCTGCATAACAAGAGTCCATATTAAATCCTCCTTAGACAGCTAGTTTGAAAATTAATGGGATTAGTATGGAAACATCAGGAAGATATTGTCACCAATGGTACTAAAATAGTATAACTTTCAGTTAGATGTCCTTGATATGCTTCAGTGAACATATTTCATTTTAATATCAGCTTTTAAATCAACCTCCAAGTACATCTCATGATAATAAAGACGGTTATAAATTAATTTGCATAATAAAACAATAATCCTAGTGCACATTCAGAATTGCCGTGCATATTTTAATACCATTATACCTGTTGATTTAAAACTTATCATTTCTTAGTCTTTCTAAACAGATTAGCTACCTAAATTGATATGACAATTTGAGAGCAAAGTGATGCTTTCCCAGGATTTTAACAATCTAACACATTTTACAAAGAAGTCAGTGGTGACTTCAAGTAGAGTATAGTAATATGAATCACATATACAATGACATGAATCAGATAAATATTTTAAATATTACAAATTCATGAGAAATAGATGATGAACAGTGACTATATTACAACTTTGAATATGTAAAGCTATTCAGTAGAGATAAAACTCAGTTTTTCTTTATTTTTCTTCCATATTTCTTAATCTTATTAAAAATTCACAAAACTTTCTGTCTTAAAAACAAAAGTTTAACCCATAAAGCTCACATACATGATGGCATATCTTATCTCTTATATTAGCTATGACAAAGCTCACTCATCCTATAGTATATTGTTTTATAAATAGATTTGATTCCAACTTTGCCTTTGATGACTCTAAAAAACCAGTCACAAAGTAAATATAGTCAGTTATTATGGATAATTGTTTTCTTAATTGATTGGAAATAATTCTAGCTAGGTTTCCAGATGCTTTTATTTAATTAATTCCCTGTGTATCTCACAATACCAAGCAACTGCTTAATGTGTTATGCCCTTAAGGAGATTACTCATGTTTCAGCCAAGCAAATAAGCTATTGAAACAATTTATTTATTTGGTCAGCTAATAAATCTCGTTGAACTTTCCTAATTATTCTTGGAATTATCATAACCAGTGAAACTCCAGGAAAAACAGTACTTTTCTCTCACTTACTTCCCAATACCTGAAGCTGCTTCATTTGTCTGCCTTATCTAAATTTTTTTCAGGTGAAGTGTTAATTGTTAATTTTATTTTATATTTGTGTTTTTATGCAATCAGCAGACTTGATAACATCAATCTCAGTGACAGTAAGCAAAGCAGTTGTCTTTAATGTTCGTTTTAAATGTTTTCTGCTAATACTTCTTATAGTAAAACAAATCCAGATTAAGAAATTGAAATAAGCATTAAATAATTAAACTGTGCCTGAAAATTTGTTTCAAACATAGTACAGGAGCCAAAATAGGTAGTCATAATATTTTCCAGTCAAAATGAGAAAAACAGATGTGCATCCAGTTTTCAAACAGAAATGCACTATTGCTATTGAGAACAATGACTCTAAATTAAAGTGAATTAGATGATTAGGCAAATTAGACTAATTTGAAAGATGAGATGACTATTACCTATGGATCAGAGGTTGGGGACAACGATGTGGAAGCAGAGAGAGAAGTGATAAGGTTGTTAACTCTCACAGGACAGAGACAAGCAGAAAATTATCACTCCTGGAACATCAAGCTATTAGGGAAATAGTATGTGTTATCTCTGCTTAAGGCTATGATGCTTATGGATTTTCTCAGGCTACTCTTTCAAAGTGGCCTAAGTGGTCAGAGATGGAAAAGTTATCTGTCAAAAATATTCTATCATTAACTTGATATTTCCATTATTTTCTTCAATGTAGGTATGAAATCATATTGACATGATTCAGTTTCACCTATATAATTACCAGGCAACATCAATTTTATCCTGGTAAGTGCCTGTATGACAAAACCAGCAATTCAAATTCTTCTGTTTCTTGATGAGTGAAAGAAGGGAGAGGATTACTGAGATATTTTTAGGGCACATAAGCCTTTTCCAAAAGAACCTGTTCAGGTGTCCCACCACTCTCACAGTCAAGAATTTCTTCCTAACAGCTCACCTAAATCTACTCTCTTTCAATTTGAAGCTATTCCCCTTGTTCTGTTGCTATATGTCCTTGTAAAAAATCCCTCTCCAGCTTTCTTGTAGGCTCCCTTCAGATATGAAAAGCTTTTCTTCTTCAGGATGAACAATCCCCAACTCAGCCTGTCTTCATAGGAGAGGTGCTCCAGCCCTCTGATCATCATCACGGCCCTCCTCTGGACTTGCTCTAACAGGTTCACATCCTTCTTGTGTTGGAGGCCTCAGAGCTAGATAGAGAGACTAGCTTATACACCAACACACCACGTCCTTCTCCTCAGGGCTGCTCTCAATCCAGTCTTTTTGCAGATCACATTTGTGCTTGTGATTGCCTTGGCCCAGATGTAGGACCTTAAGTTTGGCCTTGCTGAACTTGATGAGCACTCAAATAGTTGTGGTCAATAGTGTGATGTCCAAATAGAGATCAGCGACGAGTGCTGTTCCTCAGCGGTTGGTATTGGGACTGGTACTCTTTATCACTTCTGTTGATGCCATAGACAGGGAGATTGAGTGCACCCCCAAGAATTTTGCAGATGACCCCAAGTTGAGTGGTGTAGTTGACTTTCTGGAGGGACAGGATGCCATTCAGAGGGACCTTGACATGCTTGAGAGGTATGCCCATGCAAACCTCATGAAGTTCAACAAGACCAAGTGTCTCTCATCCTTGATTTTTTTTCCAATATTAGATGTCTGAAACAAAAATCAGGGCAACATAAAATAAGTTGTAGGCTAATTAAGCAAACAAGCAGCAAATTAGGGCATGAATATAGATGAAGCACAAAGATTAGAGTAATTCTAAATATTGTTTCACACGAGGTATCAAGGAAGACAAGCAACTACTTAGAAATTTTCATACTACTAAAAGTTCCAGTTTGTATTTACAATGATTTCTATTAGAAGATATATAAACTGTCATAAGATCTACGTGGCAGAAGATGAATTTCAGTAGTTAAGGCGAGACAGAACACCCTCAGTGTGGGAAATAGCAATCCATGAGATACTATCATGGGAAGAAATTATTAACAGGTTCTATTTCCTTTTCATCAAATTGAATATATCTTCAGAATGGTTTTTAAGTGACATTTAAATGACCACAATGCTTTATCTGTGGAAAATATACCTTCTAGGAAAATATTTCTTATGGTGTACGCTTATATTGCTCTGATCCCAAAGTAAAGCTATTTTGAGATGCCTTGCCTTTCTTGTTTCCAACTTCTTTCACCTCCCTTTTCCAGTTTTTATTTTTTCAAAAACATTCCTTCACACTTAGAGCTTCACAGATGGGGGTGAACGGAAAGAAATTGTGGGCATATGTCGGGGGCCGGCTCAAGAGCGGCACACAAAGCCCCCTCGGCTATAGCGCCGAGACCCTTGTGGACCACTTCGTATGGAAGCGCCACAGGTGTCA
>JAWWES010000081.1:95829772-95844726 GCA_035583135.1 Lophotriccus pileatus | reverse complement strand
ATGTATTCACATTCTTCTCCATCTTTTTTCAATCCTCTCCAATGATTGTATGCATCTGTGGGTCCACTCCCGACAGGCATAGGTGAATATTAATTTCTTAATTAATAAGAAATTAATTTCTTATTAAGCTCTCCTCCTCCTAAGGCAAATATATATGAGCTGAACATTTAGCAGGATTAATATACACTTTCCCCTACTTGCTGCATAGAATAACTATTCATCTATCATTAATTTCTTGGTGTAAATAATCTTATGACAGCTTAGGTCTGGAACTCAAATGCAGTATTTTCAAAATTCTGTAGCTAGTCTGAATATGTGGATTGGCTTCTGACAAATCATTCTATGACATCTAAATATAAGTTTCAACATTACTAATTGTCCCTTTTATGCTTAGTCTTCATATAGTTTGTATACTAAAAAAAACCCAACAAACAGATAATCAGTTACAATGTATTAATATGAATGTAAAGAATGTGCAGCCATAGATGTAGTCAACTCATCGGATTACACGTCCAGTTTTTCAGTTAAATATTATAATCCAAATTGATAAAATCCTAGATTCTCTAAAGAAATTTACAAGTTTTCAACAACTCACAACTGAGTTGTTGAATATTTTTTTCAGTAGAAATAGACAAATTGCTTTTACTGTGTAGTCTAGGGCCTGTAACTGGACTATATTATTCATAAAGTTATTTGTGGTCAGTAGACCTTCGTTGGCTGATAGGTGCACACCAAGCTGCTCTGTCATTCTGTTCATCAACAGGACAAGGGGTCGAGTTCAGGACAGGGAGATTACTTACCAATTACCAACATGGGTAAAACAGACTTGACTTGTCAATTTAATTTTTTGTCAATAGTTTGTAACAGAGTAGGACACACTGAAATACTTAGAAATAAGAAAAAAATCTAAAAGCACTTTCTCCCATCCTTCCCTTCCTCTAAGATTTACTTTCCTCCTAATTCTTCTACCTTCTTGATCTCTGCTACCCCTTCCACTCCAAGTGAAGCAGCAATGGTAGTTGTGGTTGGTTCATAATGTTTCATCTGTGCTACTCCTTCCTCCTCACACTCTTCCCCTGCTCCAGCATAGGATCCCTCCATGGAAGACAGTCCTTCACGAACTGCTTCAGTGTGGGCACCTTTCAGTGAAGGACAGTCCTTCAGGAAGAGACTACTCCCACATGACGCTAAAGCTCCTGCCAGAAAACCTTCTCCTGTGTGGGCTCCTCTCCACAGGTCAGTTCCTGCCAGGAACCTAGTCCAACTTGGGATCCTCCATGGACTGTAGTGTGGATATCTACTTTGCTGTGGTCCTCCATGGAGTGCATGGGGACAACCAGCATCACCATGGTCTTCACTGTGGACTGCAGAGGAATCTCTGCTCTGTGTCTTCCTCTCTGGCCTTGATGTCTCCCGGGTTGTTTCTCTCATTTTTTCTCACTCCTCTCTCACAGCATCTAATTTTTACCCTTTCTTAAATATGTTATCACAAAGACACTACCTGTCACTTGGGCAGTGACAGGTCCTTCTTGGAGATGTCTGGAACTGGTTCTGTCTGACCTGAGGGCAACTTCTACGGTCTTCTCAGAGAAGCCACTCTCGCAGTGCCCCCAGCTATGAAATTCTTGCCAAATAAACCCAATCCAACATTATAGTGAGAAATTTTAACTGTCAATGCCTCTGCCAAAACAATTAAAGCTCATGGAAATCAGAACAGAAAATACATTGTGCACAGATTATGTTATAATATAGAAACTGCAACTCAAAACAGGAACCCCAGTATTATTCTGAACTCAGTACTTTTCTTCTTTTGTTCTTAGACTACAGTTGTATAGGCCTTGTTTGCTTAAGATTGGTCAGAACCTTGTATGACTCAAGGTGTGGGGAAAAATCAATCTTGATCTGTAAACAAAAGTGCTCTCTTACGCATTCCAAACCCAACTCTTCTGTGATAAGTTCACTTACCTTCACTCCTAACTATGAAAACCATTTTATCCCTAGCTTCTCACATGAAATTGAGACATTGTCAGAAAGATTGTCTCACAAGTTCTTTTGCATCATTTTACAGGTACTCTTATATTCTCTGGTATACTAAAAAAACTAGTGTGACAAGATATGTTTTTTAAAATCTATTCAACTGTTAATTCAGCATGTTTAGACATAAAGTATGCTGCTTAGTATACTAGTAATTCCTGTATGCCTTTTGAATTTTCTGAAGACTCCAGTACAAACATTTCAAATAAAATTACAGAAGGAATCTCATTGATATATCTTAGTTTCTCAGCTTCTGGATTTAGGGTGTGTCTCCTAGCTTTATATGTTCCAAGGAAGGAATATTTCTGGCATACAGATTAATCTTAAGAATTTGAAAAAAAATTACCAACAACCTCAATTGTGACACAGCAGAATTTCATTGTAAATTCATAGAAAAATATTTTCTTGTTGTTTAGGTAATAAAAAGCTCAGAAAGTTTCACAGTTTATTATAGGAGCAGTTAGGAAGAAAGGTTAACTCAATGCACAAGGCCACAGTATGGAGAGGTAACAAGCAAAGAGGAGGCTATCACTCCTAAACACTGAAGTAGCAGGAGCATTTATTTAGCCTTGGTATGTGAGAGAGGATTAGATCTTAAATCAGCTGATAAAATACTCTTTTCCATTGACCTTTTCTTCCAAGTCTGTTTCTCTTTATGTTATTGTCAGGACTCCACAGGCTTCTGCCTTCTGCTCATCTGTGCTTTGTACAAGCTCAGCCTGCAACAAAACAACCCACTGCTGTTCTTCAAGTTTCCAGCTTCGCTGGTCCCTTCCTCTGTTCACTGAACGTGTATTTCCATATATAAAAGATAAGGCATGAGTCAATTTTAGATCCACAAAAGGACTATTAACACAACACCTCTTCTGTAAGCATTTAAACACGGAAAAAAAAGTTAAAACACAAGTGCCAAGTAAGAGTGAGGTTTGATAGAAACTTTACTGACTCTTCCTTCCTTTTCTACTTCAACGTTTTACTTCCACAAGAATCTAATCAGCTTCTGTCTTTGCAGGTGTTCACAAAGCCCTTGCCATGTCTTGAAAAAGTCAATATACATGAAAAGAATTTTCATGACACTTATAACAACAATTAAAAATTTAGCAAGACCCTAGCTTCTGCTCAATTAAATGTTTGTGAGGTGAAGAACCGAGGACATATCTTAATTCAGTGTAATGTCACATCAGTTTTTAACATTAATTATAATTAATACAAATAAGAAAACTGGGGAATACCAATGAGTTGTCCTCTGAATATTTGATAATTGATGATAGGAAAAAATGCTAAGTTACAATCTCACAACTGAAGATGAAATAACATTCCAGGCTGGTAATACTCATGCTTAACATGGTGCCTTATATTAAACATATACCACTTTCTCATTGGTTGTACCAGGACAGCACAGATAAATCTGCTTGTGCATATATTAGTGATATCTCAGTATCACAATTGAGGAAGATAACAAAACACAAACAGTTTTAGCATTGTTATATAGAATACAGCTGCCTGATAGTTTTCTGCAGGTAAGACATTTCATTATTTTCCATTTAAAGTAATTATACTTTATTTGATGGGAATGCAAAAAATATCACATTGAATAGGTTTAAAGAATTCATATAACTTTGATCCCACAAAGTAATCTATTGTAACACAGATTTAAGAATATTTTCACTTTAACATAATTTAACAGTTAAATTAGAAACTGGAGAAACACACAATTTCAATTTTAACTTAGCATTTTGAGTGACATCAAATCTGACTCTGGCTTGCTATGCCATTTCGTTATGTCATAATGAAATTCACATTAAAAAATATCTTCTGAGAGAAAGACTTCAGCTGAATTAATGTTTGTAAATTAAACAATGCAGAAAATTTCATACTTAGTGAAAACCAACTGTGCAATTATCAAGCAAAGCTAGAATATAGTTCATGACATTATATTGTGCCATAGGTCTGTCCTTTTTCTCACAAAGATATCATTGCACCGAATTCTAGTAAAAACAGTATCTCTTGGATGTGCCCAAACTGTTGAAGAAAATATACTTTTCCTATCCCATCCCCTACAGTTCTTAATTTCTTTGCATTATTTTTTCTGTATCTGTCCCTTTTCCGTCTATGCAGCTCAATGTATAGGCCATGAAGTTAGTGCTGCCCAAACAGAATGGGTTCAACAGCCTGTCTCCCAGTGGGAACAATTATTTTAAAGAAAAGCACTGGGAAACATGAAGGGTAGAAATTCCCTGGATGTACACAAGAACTTTGTAGCCACAGCTAGCAGGACATTTCAAGGACTGACAAATGGGACACATTTTTTGTCGAACAGAGCCTTAAATTAAATCCAGTTCTTGTCTTGTAAAAAGTGTTAACTCTTGTAGTGCTATACTTTTTCTTTTAATGAGAGGAAAGGATAGATAGGAGTAGAGAAACGCCTGATTCTCCGTTAGTTCCAATTTTCATCAGGAAAAAATCCATACCACAGCATAAATCAGCCTGAACATCAGAAACTGACCTTGGTTCTCTGAGAATAAATGGAATATCTCAGTTTCCCTGCCCTCTCACTACTGAATATCTCAGTCTCCCTGCACTCTCACACTGATTATAGATCAGTCAATGACATAGCACTTTGACTTGTGAATTGAGAAGGTCTGGACACATGTTAATCATCCTTTCTTATAACTTGCAGTTCCCTAGATTCAGACTTCAGTGTTATTCCCCTCCATACAACTGAAGAACATTGCTTTCATTATCAGTCCTTGAAAGAAAAACAGGAGGGAAAAAAATAAAAAGGTTTCAAGATTTCCAAGGTGATTCTCTCTCATTTAAAATGTACTCCCTTCAAAGATTCTAGGAGCAAATGTATTTTCTCTTAGCTTTCACACAATTCATTTATACCCCTTCGTATTAATGAGGAAAATTGAAGTCAGACATTGGGGGTGGCCCCTTTATGTGTTATTTGACCCCACCTACCACTTCAAACATCTGTTAAAACATACATTTTTCAGTGCTTCCACATTTACTTTTACTATTTCATTAGGAAACTTATCTTCATATATTCTTTTTGTAGGATTAAAAAACACCCTTCCTCCTGCTTATAAAGTGATTGTACTGTAGGCTATTGTGTTTGTTCAAAAAGATCACCTTCACTGGTCATCTGCCTTATCTGTTGATACTCTAGTAATCTATATAAAGCTTTCATAACAACCCATATGGTGTCCAAGAATACATTTTAATTTTTTTACTACAGAAAAAAAAAACAACCAGCTAACCAAAAAAAGATTAGTATCCAGTGATTTCAAAAATATTTTAAACACAGAACTCTTTGGGTTTATTTTGTCCTAAAGTTTAGCTAAGGACAGGAAAAAATTGAGTGTAGAAGACAGGAAGTCCTTTTATGACAGGTCATGTGACAGAACTCTTTCCTAAGTGTCTCACATGGTAGCCTGGTAATCCAGCTATCAAGCAAAATTTATAAACTGTATGGTATTTGCCAACACAAACAAATAACCAACATGAAAAAAAAAATCATTCTGTATATACTGGTTTAAAAATAAATAAAAAAATGTGTGATGTGATTTTAATGTATTGCAGCATCACAAATTGCTTGGTTTACTCAAATATATAGACACAGTGGTTCTTCTTTCAAGGCAGTCAAACATCACCCAGTCTTGATGTAATTGTACAGCATAGCTCTCGTATGTGAAATAAATATGGTTCTGGGTCATTATGATTCAGAAAGCAGTCTTTGTGTTGCTGCAGTATCATGTTTTATGAGTACAAAATTCCATGAAGTACAGTAATTTTTATCTGTTCAAGAGGGAAGGAACATTGAATGCTAACATTTGTAAAACAGTTCAGTAAGATTATAAAGCAGACAGCAAGAAGAATGAGTTTATGAAAGACTATCTCTGTGGGTCATTAGAAGGCAACTGTGATATTAGTTAGCAACTTGAGCTTTTTGTGATGACACATGAGAGCAGTGAACCACAAATCCAACATAAATACAATGGTCTATGGTCTGGTCTTAAACCACAACAACTGTGAAGGTCGAGTAACTGAAAATTTAATGTTTGTTTTCTATGTATTTGCTTTTATTGATCATTCTGTCAATCCACTCTGTACATATGAAATTTATTTAAAGGACAATTGCTGGTTTTCTATACAGTGAGATACAACAAAGTTGCATTTGGTCCCTAAGGTCTCATGCATGACAGTGTGAGATCCTTGTTTATGACATGTCTAAAATGAATTTTAAGTGGCATTGACATATCAACTCTTATTTATTCCTTTAAAAAGATCACTAGCAGAAAGAGTATGAGTGATTTTGCACTCTTAGTATATGCTAAAGCTTCAAGGTTGAGCTAGATTTTTATGTTAGGGAAGAAGTAGAGTTTGCATAATTACCTTTTTTTTTTAAAATCTCACTGGTAAAATTAACTTAAGCAAGGTCTGTAAAGCTACACACAATAGTCATATGGCTTGCATGGTATAACTGTATTTCCACAATAACAAAAAAAAGGAAAATATTTTGTGCCAGTGAAAAACATAATTGTAGTTAATAATAACATTTTACAAATCATATTTCATATCTTGCATTATAATTTTCTATATCAGGACAGAGAAAAAAAAAAGAAAGGAAATTTTAAGTAAAAAATCAGTCTCTGTCTGGAACACAAGCAAAATTTGCTAAGTATTACAGAAACTCAAGTAAGAGACCTCTCTTTAGGTTTCAAAAAGGAGGAGGACAAGCCAAGAACAGATCATAAAGATACCTTTCTGTTTTAAGAAAAAAATAAAGACAGTAGCTATCAAGACCTCCTTTTGCATCACCTATTGCACTTGCAAGCAGTTCTTTACTATCTGGAATACTGTTTGTTTGTTTGTTTGTTTTTCTCCACTTGGCAAGCTTGGCTTATAATTACCTAGGTATAAACGTGCCACTACATTTTGAATAAGTGGAAAGGTTATTCTTGAAAGTGAATTCCTTCTAGCATGTGGTGAAAAAGAATCTATAGAGGTGGACTTCAGTGTTGGGTCCTGATCAAAATAATTTCAGTAGTACAGTGAATATTAAACCCATGTATTTCTTTCACGCTGTGTTTATTCTTTCAGTGCTGTAGTGGAGATCTCTGACTACATAATCAGTAAATCATTGCTGAAGCCCCAAAAGAGTCCCAGCCTTTCCTCTTGTCTTCCTCAATTCTCCCTTCTTCTCTTCACTTAGGATGAACGGATTACCAAGGGACGTCTCAGGATGCAAACTCATTATCTCTTCTCTAATTATAGACACACACACATAACTATCAGGCATTTGTTCTCACTTATATGATTTATCTGCATAAGTTTCTGAAAAGGGTGACCTAGCAAACTTAGCAGAGACCTGACAGATTCAATTCCAATGAGAAATAAAAAACAGGATACCTGTCTAGAAAGATTCAGAAGGTTTGAATGTTTTTCTAAGCATCAGAGACTGTTTACATAGGCAGCATTACACGAAGGTAAACAGATGACAACACCTCAACCTCTTCCAAAGGCAAAACAAACAAAACAAATCAAAAAACAACAATTATTCCGCAACAAATTCTGAAAAAGTTTAAATTTCAAATTTTCCAAACTACAAGGACAGACTGTTGCCCAGCTATGACTAAGATTAACTGCTACTGCAAAAATTATAGATGGTATGAATTTTAACAGTGATCAAAAAGAGGAACAGTGTATGTTTAAGTATAGTTCATAAATTTTCAACATATGATACCAACAGAGTCCCAAAGTCTTCTATGCTGAGACCTATGGCATTCAACATAAAACTATATATATATAAAAAAGATAACTAATGACAAGGTTTTCCTTGATACAAATGCTGAATCCAGGATGAAGAAAACAAAATGTTACTATAAAGAGTACACAAATTGGGGTGCTTGACCTATGCATGCAGCATAGCGAATAAGCAAGAAGAATTAAAAACCTATCTGCAGTCTCATTGAAATTCAGAGACACGGTGTCATAGCTCACATGCCTGCAATGTTGTCATGGATGGCTACATATTCAGGATAGGCCAGAGAGGGGAGATGGTGGAATTGCTCTTTATATGACAGAGCAACTGGAATGTATCACGGTCTACCCAAGGACAGACAAATGAGTTGAGAACCCATGGGTAAAACTTAAGGGACAGGCTAATATGGGGGACACTGTTGTGGGTGCTTACTACAGGCCACCTGATCAACAGCAGGAAGTTGACAAGGCTTTCTACGGGCAACAGGAAAAAGCCTCGTGGTCACAGGCCCTTGTTCTTCTTGGGGACTTCAACCATCCTGATATTTGTTGGAGGAACAACATGGCTCAGGACATACAGTCCTGGAAGTTCCTGCAGATCACTGAAGATAATTTTTGATGCAAATGATGGAGGAGCCAATGAGAAAAGTTGTGTTGCTGGACATTTTACTAACAAACCAGTAGGCAGTGGTTGAAGACATGAAGGCTGGGGGCAGCCTTGACTGTAGTGACCATGAGATGGTGGAACTCAGGACCCTGCATGGGGGAAATGAAACAGGAGGCAGGACTAGAACCCTGAACTTCTGGAGGTCTTCAGAGACCTACTTGGAGTAATCCCATGGGTTAGGGCTCTAGAAGAGAAGCAAGTCCAAGAGAGCATCCTCCAAACTCAAGACTTGTCTATTCCCATGAAGAAGAAAATCAGGCAGAGGGGGCAGGAGACCTGCATGGATGAGCAGGGAATTTCTAGTAAATCTCAAAGAAAGAAATTTATTATATGTGGAAAAAGGGACAGGCCACATGGGAGGGCTACAGGAACATTGGCAGAGGATTCAGGGATGTGAAGAGGAAGGCTAAGACCTACTGGAATTGAGTCTGGTAAGATATATAAAGGACAACAAGAAGAGCTTCTATAAATACATCAGAAGCAAAAGGAAGATTAGGGAAAATGTGGGGCTGCTGCTGAATCAGATGGGTATTGTGGTAACAGAAGACACAGAGAAGGTGGAATTACTGAGTGCTTTCTTTGCCTCAATCTTTACTTCTGAGGTTTACTCTTGGGAATTCTAGACCTTGGAGGTAACAGAAGAAGATTGAAGAAGGAAAGACTTCCCCTTGGCCATAGAGGATTTGGTTAGAGATTGGCTCAGCAGACTTAACACCCATAGGTCCATGGGCCCTGATGGGTTGCACTCACAGGTGCTGAGGGAGTTGGCAGGTGTTGCTGCTAAGCTACTTTCCATCGTCTTTGAAAAATCATAGATAACAGGATAGATGACCAATGACTGGAGCAAGGCCAGTGTTACTCTCATCTTCAAAAAGGGTGAGAGGGAGAACCTGGAGACCTGGAGCACTACTCTTCAGTCAGCCTCACCTCCATCTCTGTAAAGGTGATGGAACAAATCATTCTGGAGGTCATCACTGAGCATGTAGAAGAAAACAAGGTCGTCAGGAGTGGTCAGCATGGATTCACCAAGGGGAAATCAGGCTTGACCAAACTTACAGCCTTCTGTAATGTCATGGCTCATGGGTTGATGTGGGGAGAGCAGTGAATATTGTCTATCTTGACTTCAGCACGACTTTTGCACTGTCTTCCATAACATCCTCATAGGTAAATTCAGGAAATGTGGGTTAGATGAATGGACAGTGAGGTAGATCGAGAACTGGCTGAGTGGCAGAACTCAGAGGGATCAGAGGAGTAGAATCCAGTTGGAGGTCTGTAGTCAGTGGCATTCTCCAGGGATCAGTATTGTATCTGGCCTTATTTAACTTTATTTAAGACCTAGATGAAGGGATAGGATGTACTCTCAGCAAGTTTGGTGATGATATGAAACAAGGGGGACTGGCTGATACACCTCAACATGAGGAAGAACTTCATTACACTGAGAGTGGCAGAGCACTGAAACAGGCTGCCCAGGGAGGTTGTGGAGTCTCCCTCTCTGGAGCCCTTCAAAACCCATGCAGACGAGTTCCTGTGTAACCTGCTCCAGGTGACCCTGACTTAGACACCTGGCAGCTGATGATCTCAGAGGTCCCTTCCAACCTTAACAGTTCTGTGATTCTGTGATCTGTGGCACCAAGGCTCTAAAGAGAGCATAAACTCTCTAAACTAAAATCTAAAGTCAAGGATACACTTACAACATGAAAACATATCTGGAAGACTGGTGATTGACTGTCAAGAACCTTTTGAATATTCAGTCAGCAAAATATCTGCAATTTAAATACCTTGTTAGAGTTAATAACAGTTGTCAAAAAAGGCACATTAACATGCCTGGGGGATTAATTCCCAACTTCCTTAACTGCATCTATGTGACTAAGGCAAGGTTCAACATATGCTGTATGGACCCAGGTGAATATATTTCCATGTTTTATGCAATGATAGCTCAAACTAGCTATTTTAAAAACA
Organism: Lophotriccus pileatus; assembly: GCA_035583135.1. Lineage (NCBI taxonomy): Eukaryota > Metazoa > Chordata > Aves > Passeriformes > Tyrannidae > Lophotriccus > Lophotriccus pileatus. The sequence goes on along the minus strand of JAWWES010000081.1, from coordinate 95,834,300 downwards.
TTATTAAATTAAAAACATACTTCAAATGTAGAGAAATGGAAATCTTGTAAGTCATGTTCATTCACACAACAATCTGCAAATGTACCTAATCATAACCTTATTTAATCAAGCTCAGCCAACAAACTTCCATTTGACTGAAGTTTCTCCTTAGTTTCTGTGAGATCTTCATAGAGAAGCTGATGAACCATGGGCTGGATGAGAAAGTATCCAGCTTTCAATCCAAGGTGGATTGAAAACAGTCTGAATAATCAGGCTTAGAGGGTGGTGATCAGAGATATGAAGTCTGGCTGGGAGCCAGTAGCTAGCAGTGTACTCCAGCAGTCGATACAGGGTCCACACCTTCACTAATGATTGGAGTGATTGAGCAGAGGGCACCTCAGAAAGTTTGCAGATGGCACAAAACTGGGAGAAGTGGTTGATACAGCAGAGGATTTTGCTGCCATCCAGAGGGTCCTCGACTTGCTGAAGAAATGATCTGACAGGAATTTTGTGTAACTCAGGAAGAAGAAGTGCAGAGTCCTGTAGCTGGAGAGGAACAGCACCAGGCACCAGTACCAGCTGAGATGCACCAAGATGGAAAGCAACCTTGCAGAAAAGGACTGGGTGGACACCAAGCTGAATATGAGCAAGCAATATGCCCTTGAGACAAAAGAAAAACTAATACTACCCTGGCCTTTATTAGACAAAACACTGTCAGCAACTCAAGAGAGGTGATCTTTCCCCTCTGTTCTGTCAGCACTGGTCCACCAAAGTAGCACTAGGATGATGAAGGGATGATGAAGGGATGGGAGCACCTCTTTTATTGGAGGAAAGGCTCCAAGAGATGGAACTTTTCCGTGTGGAGAACAGAAGGTTCAGGGTGGATCTAACCAGTGTTTGCAAATTCCTGAATGGAGGAAATCACACGGGAGGTTTCTTCTGAACATCCAGAAACAGTTTTTTTAATGTGAAGGTGACTGAACATTGGCACAGGTTGCCCAAGAAAGTATACAAGTGGTTGTATACCTTCCATCCTTGAAGATATTCACAAGCTACCTGGACATGGTCCGGGGCAATCATGTCTAGGCCTCCCTGCTTGAGCAGGGAGATTGGACAAGGTTATTTCCAGAGGTCCCTTCGAACATCAAACATTTTGTGATTCTGTGACTGAAGTTTTATTGTCTCCCTCATTTTTCAAAACCATACACAAGGTGGTGTATCTATGACTATGAAAGATATCTCTCTTTCCTATGTTGCTTTTAATTTCTAAATTTTTGGAAGATGGCTTAAAGAACAGTAGATTTGCCTTTTTGTACAGGAGCCTGAAAGAACAGCACAGTCTTAGAACAAATAATATGTTCATGTTGGCACGTGTTATAAGTCATGAAAAGTGAAATAGCTCTACTCACTGATGGAAGCATCTGTCTTTTTAATGCACTTCATTTTGTTTAAGGCTAAATAAATAAAATTTAAAAAAAAAATCACTCAGAATGAAATTGCATGGTTGTTCTTGTATTCAATCACTTTAGGAATATAACATAATGGGTCATAAGGGCATCAGACCAAGGTTCAACAGAAGAGAATCACAGAATATGGAAGGGGGTCACAAGGATCATTGAATCAAGGATCATATGGCTTCCATTCCAGGCCCTTCACCATCTTTGTTGCCCTCCCTTGGACACTGTCTAATAGCTTAATAATTTTCTTATACTATGTTGCCCAAAACTGCACACACCATTCAATGTGAGGCCACCCCAGTGCAGAGCAGAGCGAGACAAACCCCTCCCTCGACCTGCTGGCCAGGTTAGCCCTCCCGGCTGCCAGGGCACTGCTCACTCATATTCAGCTTTCCATCAACCAGGACCCCCAGCTCCCTTTCCATGGCACTGCTTGCCAGCGTATTATTCCCCAGTCTATACATACACCCAGGGTTACCCCATCCCAGGTGCAGAATCTGGCACTTCCCCTTGTTGAAGCCTGTGGTATAAAACTAAGTAATAGCAAGAAACAGAAGTCTTATAGTTTACAGAACTTAAATTATATACAGCTTAGTGAAGAAAAAGAATTTCAAATTTTATACTTAGGTTTTTGGATGGATTTTTTAACTTGCAATTATCATAAAAAACATAAAAAAACAAGAGAAAAAAGAAGGATCAGAATTTCAAGCTGTGATAGTAAAAATGGTTATTTTAAAATGGTTGGATAGTACTGGACTCCAGACTAGTTTATTCAAAGAAGTACTTAAAGGCCACAGAATTTGGTCTGGAAACAAATTATTGACTTAGGAAGTTTTCAATTAAAACAAATAAAAACAAGCATAAAACTGAAAAGAATTGGTCTCTTATCTAGATCAAAGGTAGTACAAATCTCGCCCTCCTATTTTTTTGGTGAGGTGTTTATGGCGTTTTTACCTTTGCCATAGAATCATAGCACCATAGAATAGTTTGGGTTGGAAGTGACCTTAAAGATTATCTAGTTCCAACCCCTCTGCCATGGGCAAGGACAGCTTCCACTATACCAGGCTAGTTATGTATCTCTTAATCTCTTTCTTAAATAACTACAAGATGGTACATACATACTTACAATTACATTATCCATTAGTTTAAATATCTCTTCCTCCTCCTGCAATTTAGCTTTCATATGCATTTATAGATAGCAATCATAGTTGTTTTCTACTTTTGTTCTGTCATACAGAGCAAGCCAAACTTTTCTCATCTGTTGCCTTTTTATTGATGGATTCATTCTTACTCTGAGCATCCTCATAGCAATTTCAGACCTTATTTTACTTTACCATCTTGGAAAGAAATAGATGAGAGTACACACAATATTGGAATTTAAATTTTATCTGTGACTATCATAGATCATGCGTATATTCCTGTCTCAGTGGAACACCTTTTCTTGCTTATCTAAGAACAATCAATTATATTGTCAAAGAAGTACAGCATATTAGCCGAGCAAAATGATTTTGCAATAAGCCATATTACATTTTATTTCAGCTTGCATTAACTTAATAATTTTAATTATTTTCCTGCCCAGTTTTTTTTCCTAATATGTCTGTATCTGTCTTACTCTTTGGGTATTTGTTATACTTCAGTCTGATACTATTACTCCTGATTCAGTAATTTACAAAAAGTGGAAGTCAGTTTTTCATGCAGTCAGTTCATGCGGAGCTGTGGAATACATAGTTTAGTCCTTGTATTTTTCATGAATTCAAAGCTATGCATTTCAGTTACACTGAAATGTTACCCCTATTAGCCTAACTGAATAACCCTCTTAGTTAGCATCTCTATTCCTACTGATTTTTTCTTTGCTATATTTATGGCAGTTATACTGTCCACTCTACTCTTATAGCACAGCAGCTGTTTCTCAACTTTGTTTATACAATTCAAGGGCCTTCTCCTGTCTCTTTCAATATCTGCTAGATACAAGTCAGCATGCCTTTGAGTACATCTCATTTTATCTCAAATCCATCTCTTAATTGTAAATGGATTTTCTAAATTAGAAATGTGTTTAAAAATAGAATTTGAACCATTAGTCGTCTTGGTCAGATGACCAAAATAAAGTCTAGAAAGAAGTCTGAAATGCCACTAGATATTAACTGGAATGCTTATAATGGGTTCATAGTAATCCATACAACGACATTCTGTTTGGAGGATGGATCTAGGAGCCCAGACTACATGCAGTAAAATCCACAGGATTGGAATTACATTAATTTTGCATTCAGCTCAGTAAATGAAAATGTATTTATGCAGACTAAAACTAATGCCAAGGATTTATTTTAGAATTTAAATAAAGCTCAATTTTGACAGCCATTAATTAAAAAGGAAGATATTTTTGTTTATCTGAGATACTTTAAAGGAAAGCAAGCAAATCAACCCAGAACAAATAGATTTATACGTGAGCACAAACACTCAATTATGGAATTGCTCCAGCCTTCATTTAATTTGGTCAAGGTTCTCTTTCCCCTTGAGCAGCAAAGTAGTCTGCTGGCAGCTAATGAGGTGAACACAAACAGAGATAATTAGAAATAGCATAATTAACATATTTGCCTCTATAAATACTGATTTGCTTGAAATTATGTTTTTGATAAATTTCCAAATTTAGAAGTGGAAGAGAAGAAGAATATTTTTAAGGAAAATCTGTCTGATTCCATAAAGCATCATTTAATCTTTAATTTTCATTTGTTACTTTTGAAATGTTGAATTTTACACTAGGTGTATATATCTCACCATAAAGAGATCACTCATCATCATCATCATCATCATGGCTAGGCTTTGCGAACGAAGATTTGGGAAGGGTTCTAACAAGGCTTGCTACAAGCGCGCTGATGGATAAAAAGGCCAATGCAAGACAGACAAGCCCAGTTACAAAAGGCACAGCAGAAAGACTCGACAAGGTGATGTCAACAAGACACGATTCTTTCTGTGCTGTCTCTTCTCCTCGAGAGTGATCCTACGTGTGTTCTCAAAAGAAGCAGCAGCGTTAAAGATTGTGTGTCTCCAGGCCTCCCGATTGGAGGCCAGAGCAGACCAATGGTGATGATCAATAT
>JAWWES010000081.1:95793343-95807049 GCA_035583135.1 Lophotriccus pileatus | reverse complement strand
AAGAGTTTACCTTGCTATTTCATTCACTGCTCTTATTCAAAAAGGTAAGAATCACCTTAAAGGAAAATTCCAACTTGATAAAGTTTATTTGGCAATAAAAAACTTGTTTAATTCTTTTTCAGCATTTTAGCAAGTGATTGTTTTAGTCTGTATTCACTTTTCAAAAATTTCCTAAAAAAAATATGCTAAACTAATTTGATTCTGATTAAGAGAGGGAGGGGAAAATGACATGTCATTTTTACCTCATTATATGACAGTTTTCAATGACTTATTTTATTCTTTTAATTTTCACATAATGTTTTAATTAAATTTCTTAAACTCCTCAGGTTTGTTTTTTTTTTAACAGGAAAAAAACACGTAGATATAATATAAACATCTGCTTTTATATTACAGGTCTTTTTTTTACAATAAAATTTTATTAGCCATGTGATAGCATCTGAAAAGCTAGCAGGTATCATATGCTCAATTGCCCTAGCATATGGAAAAGCAGTATCTGCAAGAAATTTCTAGGAAATAATCTTGGCAGCATGGGAAATACAGCCTCCAGACCACCAACAATGAAGAGACGTTAGTTGCTTGCTGTGACAATCTATGTTCATTGCGCTGTTCAGCACTTGTTCTGTTACCCCCTAGAAAATTTTAATTTCTAGAGCCTATAGAGGTTTTAAGAGCATTTATGTAGATTAATATGTACAAATACACAAGCAACTAATAATATATAGGACAGTATACATAATTTGTTATAATTATTAATTAATATCTTATACATACATACATGTATGTATGCATTTATAAATATCTGTATAAATAAATATAGACCTATGGCTGAGAACTAATACTTTTTCACTGTCCTTCAGGATGAAAGTAAGAAAGAAAATATAGCACTTGAATGAAACACAGGAAGGAATAAAACAAAAGAAAAACGTCATCTTGCCTGTCAGCCAGGGAATAAAATAGGACATAAATGACATGACATTGTTTGAAAATACCCAAGTAATTTTGTCTGCTACTAGTAGCAGCTACTGAGGACATCTCAGAAGCTTATCTTAAATGAGCATTAACAATATTATTTCTCCATTTTTCCTGTTCATTTTCAAGCAACATCCCTCTTTTATTCATGGGAAGAAAGCAAAGATAGGAGGAAGAAAATGGACCACATCTTTGAAATTCTTCAAGACAAGTTACTGGATATATTTGTCTCTGCTACAACTAAAAGTATAATATATAAAAAAGATGTGTATACTGCTTTTTTTATTCAGTTTGGAACTGAGGCTATGAATGCTTTCACTTCATTACATATTTTTATTAAATGTCACATGTTTTCTGATTCCTTTAGTGTATGTTTTTATTGTGCTGGAAGCTAACTGTCAACATCACAGATTGTGCTGCTTTCACCCCATTTATAAACATATATTTCCACAAACTTGTATCATGGCCTTGCAGCCCCTTTAGAGAAGGAGATCTTTCTGGAATAGACATGATGTTAAGGTGATCAGAAAGGGCTTGTTGATATTTATATAAATGTTTTCTCTCCCTTTTTAGAGATCTTTTGAAATGTTTCTCCAAACACTTTTTGAAAGTGTTACAATATTTCTTGAAGAAGATAGACTACTGTGAAACCTTCCTGAAAACTTACTGTAAATCAATCATCAAAAATTTACTTTATTTGAAAGTACCAATAATGTGTGTTTGGTAAATGTTTACGACAGAACATCGCCAAAGCCACATATCAGTTACAAAGTACAGTTTCTGGTACAGCTGCTTTTCGTGGGTCAGCTATTGACCTTGGAAAATAACATGGATAATGCAGAAGAGGAGGCAATATTTAATTTGTGTCTTTGCTAGATTGGACTGATCGTCTCTATTAGAGTTCTGCCTACTATCATTCCTTATTTGGGGGTTCTAACATACTCGTCTCCTTCCAGATTTTAGCACAAATGCTTATAAACCTTTTAACCATAGACACACTTTAATTTACAGTTAGTGATTTTTTTAAATTATCAGTAGTAAAGCAGAAACAACTCTTCCCCACTTCTCTCCATTATACATGAAGTTCTCAATGAAAACTGTGCAATTAGGCATAACAAAACAAAAGAAATAACATATGTAAATGCTTTTCATGAGATTGTTCAGGAGGAGCTTAGCCCATTGGACTAATTAGTCAAATTGGTATTAAGAAGAAAGTAAAAAATCATGCTTGTCTTTCTAAGCAAGACAAAGAACAAACAAGCTAAAGAACAAACGAGTAACTCATTACAGGTAATAGGTTCTGAAAGAGGAGTAACTATTTCAATGAGAGCTAGAGAAAAGCTACTTTGTTTCTTTCCCCAGTACTTGACCTTACTCAAATTATTGTGTTACTCTACTCCAGTTAAATTATGGCCAAAATTACTGAGTTACTCTACTCACAGTTAATTTCTTGCCATCTGGAATCCGAAGTCTTTGCACATATATAACCACTGGCTACAAGCACCATTGTTCCCACCAGGTTATAGATAAGGAATGTAAAAAAACAGGTTTCACCAACAACGTAAAGGTTTGCATGCAGTGTTTGAGAAGGTGCCCTTGCTCAATACACCAGGAGACAGAAAACATGGGTCCATGGGATGCTCTTCAGAAAGGATTTGCTAGACACAGGAAGTTCACTGAGCTTGGCAGCTTTTGACTTCTCACAGGTGAGAATGAAGCCACTGAGTAATCTCTAATAATGATTGTGAACAGTTGCTAAATAGTAAAGCAGCACAATGCGCAAATGCAAAAAAATCACATTTACTGGTGCTGAAAACTTCTATTATTTTTACCCAGACAAACACAAATTCTGTAGGTAGGCTACTGAGATAAACTCCAAGGTGAAGTAGCCTCTTGACTCAGTCTTTTACTCCAGGCACATATGCTTCTAAGGACATAATGAAAACTGCAGGCAAGACTGAGCTCCACATTTACCTTGATGTCCAAAAACTTTCACACATGTATATAGAAAAATATGCAGTTACAGACTTCAGTATGAATTCACCCAGCACACATGTAAGCAGAACCTTTTGATTTGATTTCAGCTTATTAAGCACAGGTTCAATTTTAATCCTGAAGGACCCTGAATCCCAAAATGTTTTGATTGGTTGGTTGATTTTTTTTTTCCTGAAAAAGAAAAGCAGAAGAAAATGGATGAAAGTTTTCTGGTTAAATAAACCTTTGGCCTATTTCCATCCTGTACTCACCCTCCTTGCAAAGAAAACATGACTGATGGCAAGACACACAGGTAGGTCAAAGCAGATCCACAATTTGGATTTTGAAAAGCATGATTTTATTATACCTGTCAGTGCTGACAGAAATGTTACCCATCTTTCCTAAAATAAGCTTAAAAGGAATATCATAAACATTTCCCTTAGACATCTCTAGACTTTTGGTAAAAGAGAATCAAAAGAAAAAATTATTGACAGTCAAAAATAGCCTATAAGTCTTCTTAAAATAAGACAAATGCAAACAGTGTCAAATAATGAATTAGATCATTCCTTTATCTATTTTCATAAATGATGGTTGGGTACAAATAAAATGTCTTTTTAATATCAGTCCTGACTGGATTAGTTTATCAAGATCTCAGTATGATGTGCTAAGTTTCCCTGTGTAGGCAAGTGAATAACATGCAGAACATTATTACTTTCACTCTCTATTGAGTTGGGCTGCCTTTGAATGTCATATTCCATTTATTCCTCCCTAAGCAGCCCATCTGCAATGTCAGCACTTTTCCAATCAACTTGCATGAAAACTAAAGGCAGTGGAAGGCACAATGATTTGTTAAATATGTCCCATAAGTAGTTATTACTGTGCCATCAGCATGCATGTACTCTGCATTACTCCTGCAGCGTGTTTATAAATTACATTGTCATCATGAACCTCTTTCATGCGCTTCGTTTGTCCTTGCTGTCTTAAAATACACATTGGTTATCAGTCAAAACTGTAGCAAATATCCTACAAGGTCATTCAGTGCAAAACAGATGTTCGTATAATTTATGGAGATAAACAAGTGCTTGTTCTTTATTAGATTAAATATTAGGTAATAAATTAAGGGAAATGTTATCTTGCAGGGGTTAATCAACCTAACTATATACTCTGTAATTTATTTTACCATTGAGGATTTTAAGTGTTTTGGTTTTGCTAATCTGTTCATTTAACACACACAGTATTAGTGTGTCTGCAGCAGTATAACTTCCTCCATATAAACAGATATCTGTAATAAAAGGCAAATGTTACAGTAGCTGTGGTTATTCATAAGGACATTAACACAAGCAATTTACTGATGGTCTTTCATGTGTAATATTGAAAAAGCAAATTTTCATTGCCATTTTTTACCCTAAGTTTTATGGAAAGTTTAGTAAGCAGTAAAAACATGATAAAATTCAGAGTAAGCTTTAAGCTTTAGGTTGTAATACTTAACCACCCCTCCCTTGTAAAGAAATCCCTCTCAAGGAGCCATACTATTTGAAAAAGTAATGATTTCCATTATTGTTTGTTACAAATTTTTTCCTCAACAAAACTGGAATACAAAAAATTCCAACAACTTATGAAAAATCATTTGTATTATTAATCAGGGATGTTACTAAATTTCCCCAAACTAGACAGAGATATGAAGCTTCTCTCCATCTCTGTAATAAAATTGTTGTGTGGCATTTTTTCAAAATTAGTAAGATGCTACTGTTTATTTTGGGCTTTATTTGAAACAGGTCTTGATTTAAATTCCAGTGCCTGATGATGTGTGAATTAGTCAAGGGGAAGAAGGACAGGCTTGCACTGATGTTTTCGCATCTCTTGTTTAAAGAAAATAATGACATTTGATGCGAAGCTCCTGCTGGACCTCTGGAAGCTTCCAATGTAAGTACACTCAGTACGGTGCTACAACAACTTCATGTGCGCAGTTCTGCCCTTTCTGTCCTTCTGTAGGGTAGCATTTGCCAAGTTAGTCTGGTTTCTCATATGACAGTGAGAAACTGCACTATGGATGCAACAAAACTGGAACAAATACACACCCACAGTTGCACACACACAATCCTCAACATCCATTTGCTGATGACTTATATGCACTGCACCAAATATGTGAAGGCAGAAATCATAGCAGCAAATTCTACACTCACCATGTGAGACCTGATATATCCTTTTAATAGATAAGAGTCCTGATTCTTAGTTTGTATGTAGAAGTTAAGCACTTTTTCTTTGCCTCCAAATGAAATTAAGATTTGACTTATTGAGTGAAATGCATTGGCTAGATTTATCTAGGGTATAAGGGATTGTTAAAGTAAAATTCATACTGTAACAGACCTGAGGTAAACACAGAGGACTTTTGACAAGCTCCAAAGAAATGCCTTCATCAGATCTTTTAATTCCCAGTATAACTTAAGTATTCTTTCAGAAGAGTTTATTCACTCAATGTTTTGACGTGGACTTATGCTGTTTAAATGAATTCCAAGTATTTGGGTGAAGGAATTAAGACATAAATAATGTATAAAAGCCAATCATAGAAAAATACTTCTGTTTCTGTAAAGACAGCAGTTTCTGATGAGTTCCTGTGAGTATTTCGAATGCTGCCTTTCTGGCCTTACTGCCCTATCAAAAGAAATGGTGACGTTCAACATATAGTAAGCCAAATGGCTTACTGATTCTTTTTCAAAAGGAGGGGACTCTGTTTTGTGAACACATGACTCGAAGACCTAACTTAAGCATTAATCTGTCAATAGGAGTTACAATCTATTCCTCCTTTCTATTTCACTTTGTATTGAATGACAAGTTATACATACAAAAGGACTGTTTTTGCCTTTGCAAATTAACATGCAACAAAAGGATTTTCTGTGATATTAGGGGACAGTTTTCTTACACTCTTTATATAGGTGTAGAAACAATAATCCAAAACTTTTTGTATATGGAGAATCAAATTCAATTTTTAACATATGTGTTAAGACAAGTTTTTTACCTTGCCCGTACATGTTAGGTGAGCACTCCAAAATCACTAGCTATACACAAAGAAAAGTTCATACAGTTGACAGGTCCTTCTCATACAGAATGAGTTTAGAAAAGTAGAGATGACAGTTCAAGGAGAATATGTAGACATGTAGAGTCTATTTCAATTTCTTCTTGTCCATTAAGGAGACACACTTCCATTCTCCCTCATTTTCAGGCTTTTCTGTACACGGTGGATGTCTGTCTTCAGTATTAGGAAGACTTTATTTTCACCACTTTCCTTCTGAAATACCTGGATAAATCCTCTCCAGAAGTATAAAACATATATTTTACATGATGGATTATGATTGGGCATATTCAAAATGTGTCAAGAAGCTAGAAAAATGAATGTTCATAGACCTGCCAAGTTTCATTCTTTTTCAATGAGTCTCTCTATTTTACTGACAAGTTAGGATCATTTGGAGCAATTTGGGGTATACAAAGTGATTCATAATAATTTTTGAGGCTCTCTTGAGAACTAGCATCTTTTTAATCTTATAAGGATTATTTTAAAAACATATTTTAATGTATCTCATCATTTGCTTCTGTTCTCTAATGATGTGTTGACTAGCTTCTCAATGTGCCCTTTTTTATTCTGCCTTGCATAGATGAAAGGAAAGATGAACAGTATACAATCTGACACAGAGTAAAAACAGACAAGTACCTTAAAAAGTTAATATAATTTGTATTTTATAGAAGTGTACTCAAATTCAGAGATTTTCCTCAGCAATGGCAGGCAGGAAACGGTCTTCCTATCCTACCTGAAGGTAGATAGAAAGAAGAATTTTTGAGATCCTGAAGAGAAATCAAAAGCAAAAACAGTAATTACAAAAGGGGGAGAAAACCCATCTACCAGATGAAAATCATTACATAGTGCAACTATTAATACTGCTCATTACAAGAAAAATAATAATATTTATTAATATTTCTCAGATTAAATGTTCTCTGGAGTTTATTTCCTTTTTCTTTTTGAATATGAAGCTAATTTTCTTTCTTTAAAAGACCTAAAAATTCCCCCAGAAAAAATGATGGTGGGGTAAGCTAAAAGAGTATATCACTTTTCAAAAGCTTCTCTCTCTGGATTCTTGGGAAGACCCTGACAGTATACAATTTAGTCTGTGATCTCAGTAGTGCAATTGCCATATATGAAGAGTTGATCTTAAACTTTCCATGCAAATAACTTCTATTCTAGACCTGGAATTACTTACCTTGCTTCTAATGAAAAGCCAACATTTTTTGAAATTTTAAGCCTTGTCATCCATTAGATTTTCCACTTCCACAGCACTTCCACAGCACTCACAGGTAAAAGACGAAGATTGTGTTTGAAGCGCTGACATGGTATGAAATGCCAGCATCACAAAAGAAATAACAGTGTCCATAAATCACTGCCTGAGTAGTAAAACTTTAGGGAAAGAAATCACATTTTTCATTGTTTTGTTATTTTCATAATAATTTCATAAATTATAAATTATCTTTACTGAAGACTTTAAGAAACAGTTAAACCATTTTCAGCTTTTCTTTTTGTGTGCTTACAGTGAAGACAAAGAGACGGGAAAAAGAAAAATACAATTCCATCATGAAAATAAAGTTAATGTAATTATTCAAGAGATAGAATGTGTTTTGTGTGTGGAAAGGCAGACAAGATAGAGCTTGTTTGGTTTTGTTGCCAAAAATTATAAGTTGTTCATCCAGGAAAAGTATACCTTCAATAGTACTGCATCTTTCATTTCTGTGCAACTAGGTTTTCCAAGTTTAAACTAAAAAAATAGTATTTTTTAGTACAATTGATATTTCAAGAAATACTAAAAGTAATTGTTAAAATAAACTATGTTTTAAAATATAATTAAGCTGCTTATATCATGCTATATACAGGTTGCAACTGTTGATTAGGTAAAGAAGACAGAGTAAAATGTACAGTACTTGAGTCAAGTCCCATCAATGGATCTTTAAAAAAATCTTTCATAGGAATTAAATTACTGGTTATTGGAATACAACCAATAATCACTACTACTTTTTTTCCTTTTATTTCTAGTAAAATGTGGTAAAAGATTAATACAAAAACATAAAACACTTTTTAAAGCATTCTAAAGCAGTGTCTTGATATGGGAAAAGATCATTTGGGATCAGGACCATAAAAATAATTATTATCAACTCTATTACTATTTTTCCATTGATTAAAAAAATGGCATAACACAACTTAATATCAACTCCAAGATATTACAAGATTTTTTGAGAAAAATATGATAGTTGTGGCTAAATCATATAAAATTTAGCACACTAAAGTATCATGCTTCTGTATCCCTCTACTCAGGAAACCAGATATTTATTATTTTGCTTTTCACTCAGAGCTTTAGGATTAATACAACAATCCACCATGTTGAAAAGCATCAAAACTCAATATGCTAATTGACTGTTACAACTAAACTTTGAAAAATGAGAGACATTAATGTAAATTGCCTTTGATGTCAGTGTAAGAAATGTTAGAGTTGAAAAATGTTTATATACCTTGTTGTGTGTCCATTGAACCTACATGTGGTCAAGGAGTAAGACCTGAAGGAATATATGATATTCCTCTCTGTCTGTTGTTCCACTGAACAGTGACTGAATTATGTGGACTGACTGAAATATCTATATGACGTGCTTTCCACCTAAAAGAAGCTGAGCACATAGTTTCTAAAGCATTATTTCAATTTTTAATTATAACCCATTGCTCCTTTTGGGCAAAGAGAATATACCACATTGAACAAACACACTTGAATATTCTGTGGTGTTTTGAATTACTTATTAACACGAGGGATGGGACTTGAAACTTCCCCAGTGTTTCCTTTATTCTATATTAAGTAAGATAAAATACCTGCTAAAAATTACAACCATAAATACAGTCTGTTCTATTTTGTTTCTGTTTTTTGTAGTAAGTGAAACAACTGCTATGATGAACATGTGGAGATGTGATTTTGCATTATAGCGTGGCAGTAGGGTGGTAACTGGTATTGTTGCTCTGTGTGACTATCTGGTGATATGGATTTTAATAATTTGAATCTGTAAATATATTTAACATTAAAAGCACATGTCAAACAAACCAGCCACCATTGTCCTTATTTCTCTCTTTTGGTTTAAGTTTTTTAAGCCTATTGAGAAAAGAGATTTTTTTTAAATAAAAACATTATCAACATTAGTTGTAGTTCTATTAGTTGTATGTTGTAGAACATACACCTGGGACTCAGGTGCTTTATGACAATATCCAAGAATAAGATTTGCTCTTAAATAACCTTTCATCACAGAAAATTAAATACATACATATAAAAACAGGGAGTCCCATCAAAAAGACACAAAATTATTCTCAGAAAAAGAGAATTTTTCCTTCTCTCTGTGAAATAAGGCTATTTCTATCATTTGTCTATAGGACTCTCTCATGTCTTTCTAGCTTATACATCTCTGTTTCTCTAAGATTTCCTTTATCTCCAAAAAGAGATGGAACAGAGACTTGGGAACCAAAAAGTATAGTTCAAAATATTTCTTTCAAAAGACAGGCTAACAGGATGAAGAGATAAAGGTAGTTGACATTCAGCATTAAAGGGTTTTTATGATTATTTTTGAGACTTGTATTATTATTCATAAGGCAAATTCAACTGATGCATAAAACCTGAAATTTTTATTCATTAAACACAGAGAATTCTATGCAACATAATGCAACACAAACTATTTCTAGGTAAATTGGTTGGCAGGTCAGGTGCAGAAGCAACACAGTGTATTAATTAGTCCAGGCTGGGCTACAGTCATGCAGTTCTAGGACAGAAGTTAAACTTGTTTATTGTTAGTCTAGGAATTAATTCAATCTTCACAGTACGTGGATTCTCCTTGGATTATCAATGAAGGATGGTAGACCAATCATTGTAGCATAATGAGAAGTTAACATTCAAAAAAAATTAATTACTAGGCACAGTTTCTTCTGAGCTTCTTGTCACAAAAAAAAAAAAATCTGTATTTCTTAAATAATTTAGTGAATAATTTACTGTCTAGGATTGTCGATTGCATAATATTGCAATGAGTGCTACAAATAACAAACAATTTACTCCGCTACTTGGATGCAGGAATGATTTTTTCACAGTGAGAATGATCAGCCATTGAACTAATCTCACCAAGGAGGTGCTGGATTCCCCAACACTGAACAGTTTTGAGATTCATCTGCACAAGTTGCTGGGATGTCTTATATAGACTGCGCTTTTGCCAAGGAAAATTTGACTGGATGATCATTGAGGTCCCTTCCACACTCGTATTCCATGATTCTATGAAATAAACCTCACTAATTATGATTGTCTAAGGTGTTAACTTTAACTTCCTAGAGTATTGCTTTCCTTTTGGTATAAAGCAAAGGAGATTATTTCATGAGAAGAGGAATAACTAATAAGCATACTGATTTCTATCAGTTCCTAGTTTGGCACTTGGAATAACAGTCAAACTATATCAAAAGTTCCACCGAAATCTAGTGCTTTTTCAGAAGCACTAGAAGGAGGGTGCTATACCAAATTCTTAATCATATCATCTACTGATTCTGATAATTTTACATGAGACTTCCATTCAAAACATAGCCAACCATAAAATTATTCCTTTGTGACCCAATCCAACATCTTCTGTTGCTGTCTTTCTTTTCATTTTGGACTGTTAGGGTTTTACTTCTTCCCAGTGTAACTCAAATTAAATTCAAGGCCTTGTGGTCCTTCTCTCCAAAGATGAGATCTTTCACTATCACAGCTCATTATTTCTGGAAGTTAAAAAGGAAATAATGCCATGGACTGGAATTTAAACTCTTGCCATGTATTCCAGTCCAATTCTTTTCAGGGAGAAGAAAATCTCTGCTTTCCATTTATACATCCTCTTTATCATATATCAGAATTCTTTAATGTTCTTGATGTTTGAGTTTTCCTGTAGGCTTTTCCTGAGCTATAGGTGATGAATATTGCCAAGGAAGTTGGTGCCCTTTCTATTTCAGTCCATGTCAGTTAATTCCCTTATAGGTGGATTTATTCTTACTTTCTTTTGCTGCTACAGACACGTTTTTATATCACTTCCTGAACAGAACCATAAATTAACACTATCACATGTGAATCTCATAAAAAGTAGATGAAGAATTTGTTTAGAATAGCAGGCAATACTTTTGCCACCTAAACTAGTGAATGAAATACACCAAAACTGTGAGGAAGAAAAAGTTTTTCTAAAAATAAGATTTTATGCTATCTTATAGTTAGTTATTCCATGAACATGGTAACATTCTTAGTATAAGCTGACTCATGCAAGTGCCTTTTATCAGGAGACTGACACAGAATACATTCTACTTTAATATTACTATCCTGCATGCAGCACATATGTAGCACATTCATTTTATGTACATAATAGGACATTTTTCATAAAGAGTGCATTTTAATGAATGTTGGCATCCAAATATTACTGCTAAATCAATGGGACTCTGATATCCTGTAAACTCATCAGCAGCATAGCAGACAAGATCTGGTTTTTGTCTGTGAATATTAAAATTTCAAGCAATATCCTCAGCCTTATTTAGCACCCCTTTTATGACATGTTTATTTCTCCAAATCTATTTGCCCTAACCTGTTATGACAGCCTGGATTGCAGCCCTTTTGCAGAATGCTGTCCGCTGCTGTGGATTGATTGGCATGCAGGCAACCTGGCACCAACATCCTGCTCAAGGACTAAACCTGACACAGCTGGCCCTGGACTGGTAGATGAAAATTGTTCAGAAGTTGAATTGCTGGGCTGAGGAGAAATAACGCAGATAGAGACAGTAACTTCTAACTCTGTGAAAGACTGATTCTGGTCTATTTGTTAATACCATAAGGAGTGTCATTAGGAAATTTTAGGATCTTAAGGAATTTAAGGATCTTGGACTCAAGACAAAATTCTTATCTAATTTGTTCTCTAACAAATTAGATATAGTGTTATCTAATTTGTTATAGTTGCAGCAAAGTGTAGCCTTTAAGACAATACAAGGTGTTGACAAAACATTACTGATGGTGAGCAAGTAATATATTTTATAATCACTCTTTAAGATTTCTAACATCAAGTAATATTTCTAGCTAGTGATACTATCAAGACACAATGCCTCTAACTACTTTTCACAAAAGAATAAAATTGTTTGCATCATTTCACTGATGATACTAAATCTGATTTGTTTGTCAAATATGTGGAAGACCTTCAGCATTTGGCAGATAATAGTAAGGATTAGTATTCTAGAATGAATACTGGAATGGCTGAGAAAACAGCAGCAAAAAAAAACCCTTTTGTAATTAGACATCTAAATAAAAAAGCTTGCTTGGCAGAAATCCAGTGCTCATGTATTAATGTAAATAGCCATTACAGCAACTTTCTTTATTGCTGTTCTCATGAGATTCAACAACACAAAAAAACAAAGATGTGCCAACTGTTCTCTACAGGGATAATCTGTTACAGCCAGAAAACTAATGCATGAAATACCATTGTTCTTACAAAAGTTTTCATGTATATATAGGATTGTCCTGCTCTGCTCTGCACTGGGTCAGCCTCACCTTGAATACTGTGTGCAGTTTGGGGCACCACAATATAAGAAAGACATTAAGCTATTAGAGAGTGTCCAAAGGAGGGCAATGAGAATGATGAAGGGCCTTGAGCAGAAGCCATACAAGGAACAACTGAGGTCACGTGGTCTGTTCATCCTGGAGAAGAGGAGACTGAGGGGAGACGTCACTGCAGTTACAACTCCTGAGAGGAGGGACAGGCCCTGACCACTTCTCTGGGGTGACCAGTGACAGGACCTTCAGGAATGGCCTAAAGTTGAGTCGGGAGGTTTAGGTTGGATATTAGAATAAGGTTCTTCACCCAGAGAGTGGTTGGGCACTGGAACAGGCTGCCCAGAGAAGTGGTCACAGCACCAAGCCTGACAGAGTTCCAGAAGCATTTGGATAATGCTTTCAGGTGCATGGTATGATTTTTGGGGCTGTCCTGTGTAGGGCCAAGAGTTGGACTTTGAAGCGTTCTTTCATTTGTGGACTTGAGGAGCTTGCTAAACACCAGGATAAAATTCTTTCGTATAAACAGCATTTAAGAAAACTTTCCAAAATCAAACCAAGTAAACAGCATGAATTGAGGGAATGCCATAAATTATAAAGTAATGGTTAGAGAATTCTTCTAAATATAAGAGATTTCTATTCAGGTAAAGGAATGCTTGGTAACCCATATCCTTTAATAATGTAATAAACAAAGGGCTCTTGATTGAAAAAGGGAATGTGGCCAGTTCTGCACATCGACAAATCTAAACATTGCTTATGAAGTTTGAGTTTTTCACATTTATATTTTTATTCCGTTTTTCTTTTAAACATCAAACCCCACTGCAACCCCCAAATTTTAGAAAACTAAATAATTTAGAAAAAGAAAAAAGAAATTTTTTTCTTAATATGACTTCTTAGCAAAGAAAAAGTCTCTCAAAGAAGGCATAAGGCTGTAACATTTGCAGTCTTTATTTACCAAGGAGTGCAATGCTAGCCAATAAACTGAGCTGGCTGAGTTTGGGCATTTGGGATTAAGGCCACCAAAAGATATTTTCGTAACATCTTCCGGAGCAGTTACTCTAATTCCTGGCAGCAGAAAACAGAGCTTCTTTCCAGGACAGAACACTTCAAACAACACAACAATGTCCCTGAGATAAATAAGCAGAGAGTTTGCATGGTAAT
>JAWWES010000081.1:95776907-95788011 GCA_035583135.1 Lophotriccus pileatus | reverse complement strand
CGAGCCATGCTGGTCTTGGGCCTTCTTTCTCCAAATTATTACACATGGGGATCAAGTGCCCTTGTGATATAAGAAAAATGTCCTGAAAGAGCTGTCAGCTCTATTCAGCTTTGTTGTCCCTCAGGGCAGTTTCCTAGGGGGTCTCATCCTGTGTTGCCTTAACAGAAAGCTTGCTGTCCTGAAGTTTAGCATTCTGACTCTGCTCTTCACATGGCTCATGTCCCTCAAGAGTGTGAATTCCACCAGGATATCATGACTGCAGCCCAGGCTGGCATTCCCAGTTAGTTATACTGTGTTGGTGAGCAACAGATCTAGTAACACTCATCTTTTGGTCAGATTGAAAACTTATTCTTGACTGTGTCCAAGAGTGTCCTGGATGGTTTACAGTTTGCTGTTCCAATTTTTAGCAGATGCCAAGGTGATTGAAGTCCCCTAGCAGAATCAAACCCTGTGAACTTGATGCTTCCTGTAGGTGAAGTAAGAACATTTTGTCAACAGTGTCCCCTTGGTCAGGTGGCCTGTAGTAAACATCAACCATGAAATTTGCTTTGTTGGATTGGCACCTAATTTTTACCTGTAAGCTCTCAACCTGTTCATCACTTTTTTTCAAAGACAGCTTTGTACAGTCAATGCATTCTTTTACATAAAGGTGACATCCTCACCTTTCTTTCCTTTCTTGTCCCTTCTGAACAGTTTATTGCCATCAATTGCAATGCTCCAGTTTTGTTCCACTGTGTTTCAGCAACAGCAATTAGATAATAGCTTTTTACCTGCATAAAATTTCCAGCTCCTCCTGCTTGCTACTCATGCTGTGGGCACTGGTGTGGAAGCACTTCAGTTGGGATATTGACTGTGCCACTTTTATAGGTGAACATGTGCTAATTCCTTTGATATGTTTCACAGGGTAGAACCCTATTCATTCTAAATACATTAACAGCACCTGTCTCTTTTCAAAAAGTCCTGACATTCTACCATAAATGGTTTGGACACTTAAAGAATCACTATTAAACATTGGAAAAAAAAAAGGAAGGTTTAAATATAAATTTGTGAAAGTGCAACCTAACAGAGTTCAATGGCAAGGTTCATTCTATTACTTACTAAATAGATGAAGGAAAATTGGATTAGAATCAATTTAGAATGATTTACACGAATACCAGGGATGCAAAAAGGGCAAGGGTGTAAAGCATGTGGATACAAAAAGATAAGGCTGTGAAAGGGTTTAGCAGCACATAATCATTAGCTAATTTAACATTAAAAGAAAAAAAAATTCAATAGGATTTGCTAGAATTGCAACAGTGACTTTATTATAGATTCACAATATTGACATTAATACCATTGTCAATTCACATGCATGCACTCAGGCTAACAGGTGTGTACATCTATACTTATGTGTATAAAGGTATCTAGCAAAAATTCCCATTGGGTTCAGTGGAATACTCACATCAAATCCCTTAGCGTTTCTCACCAGGCATGGGTTGCAGCTCAAGGAGTATGTGTGCTTAGGGTTTTTAGACCTTTTCAAAACGTTTCATAATAATGGTACCATTTCATTCAGGCCGAATAACTTCACTCAGGTAAATAATTTACCAATGCTAATGAGGATAACTGCTTATCCTGTGTTCCCCTCCTTGGTCGGGCAACTGATGTTCCTTTTATGGTCAGAATTATTTCTCCTGAGATCATGGAGCAGGCCCAAGAAGGAGGAGAGGTAGGTGTGGGAGTAGGATGCACCACCACACATACAAGATGTTAATAGACATCCATTCCTTAAGAAACAAGCAAAGGATGTCACTAGTGTTTGACATTTGACATTTAAGGTTTTATATAATGACCATAAGGGTTGTATGCTTTACCAGTAGCTCAAACAAGCGTAAAGTGATTTTTTAAAAGGTGAAGACTCCTACATTATATGTCTAGGTAAATCTTAAATATACGTATATAAGCATACAATGTATAGTTCTCCAAGTTCTTGCATTTCCTTGTAATTAGAAATAAAACCCAACAATTTTTAAAATAATAAAAAGCCAAGACTTGCTGGATCATGCGGCTGAGGCTTCAAAGAACAAGATCCATTTGAAATGTTCAAATGCCTACTCTTCCTTCCTATCAAAAATATAAAATGAATGAAGGACGTTTACATGAATTTGATTAATTCCGCAATAAAGTTTTATACAACACCAGAATTAATCATATTGTCTAAGCTGACCTATCCTAGCAATTTTGAAATGCATGACTATGCAAATATGATTTCTTTTAAATACAACAGTTGAAAGAAAAATATTTACTTCATTTTTTTCTTTTTTTTTTTTTTTTTGTAAAAGCAACAGAATAGAAAAGGTTAGCAATGAAATAAGCATAGGCACTAGCACAAACTTTCTCCCAGCGTGTTCTATTAGCAATTTTTTGATGTCCTATTGAAAGAACATGTAACCCAAACTTGAACTCATATCTATCGAAAGTGATGATATATTGCAATAATCTGGGAGCATGCTGTGGAAAAACGCAAAAGCAGAAGGAGAAAGCTGGCCCCATTTTTTTGACTTGCTGTGAAGACAGAACTAGGGAAGGATTTTTCTGCTAAATCTTTCAGGAAGATAAAGAATATTTGAAAGCTGAAATATGAAGCAAGATCTGAACTCTTATCTCCCCCAGCCTCAAAAAGAGTCAGAAAAGACCTGGGAAGGTTCAAGACAAGGGCAAGCTAGGGCAAGCTTTTCTTCAAATATTTCAGCAACAACTGAAAAATTATTTTCATAACAAATGAAGTCTGGTGAACCAGACAATTTCAGGTATGTGATGAGGTTCTCAATACATTACTCAGTAACTATACAAGTACATTGGAATTCAATCCTTTCTTCCAGAGTGTCCTGTTTAATTTCATGTTTTAAGATCATGGTAAGAAAAACATTCCTCTATTAAAAGATAAAGAAATATTCCTCTACTAAAAGATAAAGAAATATTTTTAAATGTCTGTCTAGAAATGTCAATTGTTTCTGCTTCTCTCATACATTCCGTCCTTTGGCAGGCAGAGAATAAAACTGGCTTAAAAATAAAGGAAAGGTAAAGGAATGAAATGGGCTAGAAAATGGAAGTTCTAGTGGAGAATATAATAACAATTATGATTAATAACAAAAACCTCGAGTATTTTGCGGAAAAAAAAAAAGAGGGAATAAGAAACAAAAGTCTTTTTAATATATAGCAGTTTGGATGGAAAAAAACCCCAAGAAAAACAACAAACCCAAACCAAAACAAGATAACACCCACCCCCCCCGCCCCAGTTTTAGAAAATAGGAAGAAGAGACCAAAAACTGTCAGCATCCTGAAAAGTTCAAAATTAGCAGGTTCTTAATATGAGCAACTGAGAGACTTTAGGCGATTAGCATAAATTTGTATCTCTCAAGACTTTATACATTTGTCTGCCATAGAAAGTCTAACACTGTGCATAGAAAGTAGTTCAAAACTAACACGATGTCAACTGCAAATTTTACAAATCCATATTTGTCTCAGCAATGATGTTCACAGTGCACCCTACAGCACTCAGGTGCTACCTACTAAATTGCTAATGCTGACTCACTCAATGACTCCTCTAGCACAAAGGTAATGGAGGTTTTTGAGGAAGGTTGATGAAAGACCACACTAAAATTTAGGGGTTCTAGTTCAACCTTAGGAATGATTTCATGCAAAGGCAGTTAACTACTTCCGCTTTAGCTACTTCTTCTCTTACCTCCAAGTAGGCAGATCCTAAAGCCCAAGAATACATACATCTCCTGTGCCTATGTGCAGCTCACAATATTCATAAAGTGCTCATTTAATCTCTCAATTTCATCAGTGTCAGCATAGAAAGAACTATTCTTATTTTAAATCAATGTAGCGCTTTTTAAAAAATACAAAAATAAAATTGAAATAGAAGTTCTTGCATTATTTTTTCTCATTTCATGAAATTGTGACAAGCTATACAGCAACATCATTTATCCGCCATATCGAAACTAGTCTTGTGTAGCTAAACATGCGAATAAATAGGCAACACAGCAGGATTCAGATAAGTTTCAATCTTTCCGTACAAGAATAGGACCCAACAACAGTTTCAGGAATTGCTTTTCCTTGAAAATAGATTACTCATGTGTCTGTTGCAATCTTTCTCTGTACTCAAAGAAAATTTGTTCACAGTATCAGAAAATTAATTTACATATCATACACACTCGGCAAATACATGCCCTACCAAGACAGCAAGGATATATCCTGGGGAAAATTTTAATTAAAAGTTAAACCGTGGCAAACAGACATCAGGATGCACTAATTCAGTATGAACAAATCACCTGTTTAAAAAGAAAGAAATCAAACAAAGGCATTTCTACCCCCAACCTGTCACTCATACAGACGTTCAATAGTGTGGTTAATGTTAGAACAGTTTGATTTCCTTTGTCATAATGTACAATATATTTTAGCTAAATATATGGACAGATATATGGATGGCTGGAGCAAAATTCAGCTAAAGCCTTCTGGACAAAGTAGTGATTTGTCTTTGAGAATAGAATGAACTCATTCTGAAGAACTACATGCGTTGCAGATGTAGTTAAACAGTTTGAAGGAAGAATCCCTAGAAGGGCACAGGCATCAAGGGTGACGACAGAGACATTTCCAAGACACTAACTAGATCACAGCATGGACCAAACCCAAAGACTGAAAGATTAGAACCTATTTTAAGTGTAGCAGGGAATGCAAGCATCGGATGGTAGCAGAGGCCTCGAGAGTACAGGCACAAGATGACAACAGAGGCCCCACACAAAACACAGAGACTATCTCCCCAACATTTAGAGCCAGACAACATAGGTTTCAGAGCATAACAGAGATAAGACAGTACATGCAAAACAACTCGTGGTAAAAATGTGAGGGGGAAAATCCGTAAAGTGTAAAAACCCAGTTGCAGCCTCTGCAAAATGTGAACAGATGAAGACTACAAGAGCAGAATTTCTTCTACCTTTAGTGACATTATGTTTCATCAACACCACTGCATATCTGCAGTAAGTCTTTTCTCAGAACATCTCTTTTTGATTCATCTCTGACCATATTTTGCTACTGAAACTAAGGAGTAATAAATAAAGTATTATTTCTTATGACATTCATTGCTTAAATAAATTAAAATTTTAAAAAGCAGCTTGTTTTTTGCTCCAATCTTCCCATATGATAAAATAGTTTAATACAGTAGCCCAAAGTAAGCATAAAGTTAAATGCAAGACAGCCAACAGCAATAATTGGAACAGTGGTGGAAATTAGATGGAAATTAGATCTATTAACCTTATGGCTTTCTGTCAAAACAGAATATTCTAGTTTCAATTTTTCTGTGATAGAAAAGACTGATGAAACTCCTCACTTGTCACTGGTTCTCCATTGCACTTCTAAAACTCTCTGGTGGCTTTTGGAGAAGTTAGTCCAGATTCTGAGATTCTGAGCCCAGTTCAACCCGTCTGGTAACTACATTTCATTAGGGCAACAAAGTTGTTTCAAGGTAGAGGTTGGTTGCTAAAGAGAGCAAAATCTTCTCTCATCATTTTCCTGTATGGAATTGAGAAATTCATTTTTATTTCCCTCACTGCCCTCCCACCCTCCATCCTGGAATGTGGTGAATTTCATTGTTCTGTTAGACAGAACAGTGGACCTGATGTGTCGACTTTCACAGTCCTACAGGAGATAACGTAAACACAGAGGATTTCTTCATTGACAAAGATGAGCTCAAATCTTTCCAAGTAAAGGTGGGAAAACAGAAGTGAGTGTCCCTTCTCTCTGCTATTCAACAACTACTTTCTCACTGAGCTTGGGTAGCAAACTGCCTTGCTGAGCCAAATTCAGGCTTTGTTTCCTTTCTGTGCCAGATCAGAAAGACTCCCTAAAGAGCGTGTGCAAATTTTTTAACTAAAAAGCTTATGAAAACCTTGTCTCAAGATTTATGGCACTATTTTATTCAGAGGAGAAATTCAAATCACCTATTCTTTTTGTAGACTTGGCAGGAGGGAGGGAGAGAAAGTCCTTAATTAGACCTTTCTGAGATATGATCATAACATACCAAAACGTCACAATAAATTTAAAGCCTAAGAGAAAGCAGTATTTCCTTTCCCTTCCAATTTTGTCTCATGTACTTTATATCTCCAGGGAAATAGCTGAATAGTATTTAAGGAAAACAGTTTTCTTTTTCTTGTATTTTTTTTTAAATTTTTTATTATTCATAAAAACAACAGCAGTTAAAAAAACCTGAAAGGTTGTTATGACCCATATGGATTATCATGCAAATTAACCTAAGAATATTAAAGTTCCTGAGCTTGTGTTATCCAGGTTGAAGATGCATTACTGCTAATTTTGATAATAAGAAATGAGAAACAAAAAGAAAGACAATCTGTTTTCCAAGCTGTTTAGATCTCCCTCTCTTTCTCAGCAAAGATTTGACTGAAAAGGGAAATATCTCTCCTTCTCTTCACTTTTTGTAATAAATAAACAGAAGAGGATCTAGATTTATTCCCACCTTTGTTTAAAAGTAGTGGAAGGATATTTACAGTTCCAGTTTTTTAAGGATGGTTCAAAATATCTCAGTATTATTCGAAAATTGCTGCAATGTTTGCCTGTAGGCAGTAGACTTCTCTAGCACTGGATTAGCCAGACAAAATAAATTCAGAATAATTCTGCACTATTTCAGAAATGCCATACATTAGCATATGCACTTGCAAAGCTCTGTTATTGTTATTCTACATTTAATAAAAGCTGTTACTAAAAAAGAAAGTATTCTTCAAGTTCTTGAAAATAATACTCCATTTTTTATTTTCCTTTCATTTACTTCAACACAGTTCTCTTGATCATGTGGTCTTAATCTACAAAACAGTTTACCTCTGAATCTTTGAAACAAACATATCAAGAGGTAAGAGAATACTTTCATAATTTCTACTATAGCCTGTAGGACTTCCTTGCAACCTGAGGCAGAACAGAACCCACTGGGTGGTATTGGGGACACTGTCTGTGTCCTGTTTGTGCATCTAATTTCTTGTTTAAAAGGGTAAGGAAAATTTTTGCTGATAAAGACATGTTTCAGTTCTTGTTGGGATTGCTTTTATCAACAAAATCAGCAATAACTGAAATAAAGAAAAAAGAAAACTTTTTTTTTTTTTAATACTCTGAAATCATATTAATTGTTTCATCTAGTCACATTCAAAGATGGTGGGAAACAGAATTAAATAAATAAGCCTAAGGTCACAATAAACCAATCCAAATCTATTTCAGTGTGACTTTATTCTCCTTGCATAAAATTTCACTGAAAGATAAATATCTTCTTGTTTTCTTAATCTACTTTGCAGCACAGAGATATCTGTTTTTACTTCATCCTGCTTGGATGTTGGGTTCATTTATTTTTCAAATCACTCTCTGAAGAATAGTATGCAGCCAGCATGGCCACCTGGCAGAGTAGAAAATGAATTTAAAATGAAAGTGGTGATCATGTAAGTGAATTGTGAATACCAAGGCCCTCAAAAGCTGTTTTGAATTACTTCTCTCTCATCACTGAAAACCAAACTGCATTTCTTTCAGACTAATTTCAGTTTCCTTAGTTGCAGAACTATTGCAGATATGGAGTTCAGGCCCAGAAATAGTTCATTAGATTTGATCAGATGGTATATTATTTAGGAAAAATGTGTTAAGTATGAGCATAGTAATATAAATAAATCTTTTTTCACCTCTTCACATGTTATCCCTGAACTCCCAACACCTAGCTGTGTGCCTGGAGAACTTTTTTTCATTCATGTTTGTAGCTGTTGACCACAGAATCTCCTGCTTAGCAATTATGCTCAATTAAGGAATTATCAGAAATTTAACACTTTAAATACCAAAGACAAGTGTGTACCTCAATAAGTAATGAAAATGATTAGGTTTCTTAATGCAGATGATAATGATGCTGTTACATTATTGTACCAATTTTTCTGTAAATAAGATTTCTTTTGCAGGTCAAAAGGTAAGTGTAATCTTCAAAAATTCTTTTTCCAAAAATGAGTTATAATCAGAGATCCACATTAAGAGGTAGGGAAGGGATTAGGAATGGTATTTTTTGGATGTCCAGGATTGATTTACATACATTGTAACGCATTAAAACCCACCCATTTTTTTTTTTTTTTTTTTTTTTTTTTTTTAGTAAATAAAGACATATTGTGAATGGGCTCAGTTATAAACTTGGTATGACAAATACTTACTTTTCATATGATCAGAATGGGCCTCAAGAAGCAAACTATGAAAATCATATGAAGGAATCCAAGGTCTTAGTATAATCTGCAAACATAGAAGCTTTCTGATTAAAAAATCCCCCAAAAACCCCAAGTCAGACCAGACCAAACCAAACCAAACCAAACCAAAAACAAAGCAAATTTTGCTTTTTTTTTTCTTTTTCCATTTACATAGAAATAACAATTCAACACATGGCAAAAAAAAATCCTGAGTCAATCCTCAGTCTGTTTTGTAATAAAAAATTCTTTATGTCAATATATTAGCATTGTTTGAGACATAACCAGAGTAGACATTAAATTTTTCTCTTTCTACACAGCCAGATTTAATGTCAGTACTGAGACACATTGTCTAAAACTGAATGCAAGACACCCCATCAACCTGACCTGGTAGAAATGCTTTTTTGTCCTATCTGCTTTAGAGATATTATTCTCTCATAAAAATCTTCAAAATTGCCTATCAATTTGCATGACATTAAATAATCTTCTTGGAATTGCTGCATTACAAAATATTCAGCTGCAGGATGCTGTCACTTATGTAATTGCAAATAAGAATATTTATACATAAAGGCCTAGTTTATATGGACTAGAGATAGTGCAAATTTACCATTCCACTCTAAATCTGCTGTGAATCAGAATCTGAAGTCTGTGGAAAACAATGGGAAAGGGTAATTTCTGTTTTATTCAGTGTTTTATTCACGTTTTTTTAAAAAAATCACATTCAGAGCTGGATGACACAGTGGTTCACTGTTCTGATTTTTCATGTATGAGACAACTCAGGATGATTTCTGACATTTCAGAAATGAAAATGCATTTGATTTTCTGGAACTTCTCTTTGACATGTCTGAGCATGTCACAAAACTGTGACTTGTTTTATTACAACTATCTGTCCTGGTTCAGAATAAAACTCCTACTGCAGTGGCAGGAGTGTTGGAGGTCAGCTTATTTCTGTGTACATGGGGGAAATTTTACCACTTATATTGGGCTACATATCATATTTCAATCAATACATGGGTTTCAATACACCTCATTATGTGCTTCTAAGGAACTCTGGAGGATAGCTTTTTGAAGGGAAATGATGATTTATCAAAACAGAATGTTTACAGGGATCGATCAGGTTCAGCTAAGCATTTGTTCAGAAGGCTTACAGGTGCAGAAAGAAATTTTAAGTATGAGAATTAGAGAGTAATCTTGAATGCATACAACTTAGATGGCTGACAGCATGATGCCTAGGGTGTTAAGCAGTCTCTTGGGGAAGTTTCTTATTCAAACCTGTTCCACAGCAGTATCTGACCACTCTGTGCCTGCAGGTACGTAGCATCCTTATGTCATGGATAAGAAATTAAGATATTGAGTATTAAGACATTAAGTATTAAAAAATATTAAGGAATTTTCAAAGATCATATAAGAAATCTATATGACAGAGACTGAAAGGAAAATAGAAACTAATTTTCTTTTCAAGTGATTTTTTTTCAAGTGCTGGATATCCTTCTATAGTAACTATATAGTCTTGTAACTACTCTGTAATATTATTCCCTCACTACAAACGTAAGTCTATCTTTGCACTTAGACATCTCTTATGCTTTCTGCTTTCTCCATTTGTTCATATGAAGACTTTATAATACGCTCATCTACAGCAGCTTCTTGTAAGAAAATCTCATTATCTGAGTGTATGTTCAGTCTTCCGGTGAGAATCATTTGCAGTAAAACCTCTCTCATTTTTTCCAGATACCCATTTATATAAAATAGAACCAGGTCCCTAGTACAGTTCGGGACAGAGAGGATTTCAAACTAATTTTGTTCTACTTTTCTCCCCTATAAATTATTTCAGTTAGTAGCTGCTTCTGTCATTTGGCTATGACAGACATTAATATAAATTTAACATTTTCTCCTATACCATTCGCACCACTTTTATCTGAAAGGGCCATGACACCTTCCATGGTGTTTGCAACATTCCAGCAAGAAAAACAATATGCTATCAAACCACCTCTTCAATACTCTTAAGTAGCAACTAAACAAGCAAGCTTAAGTGTTTAGAAATCAGTGTGTTCAAAAATTTTCTAATACGGCCTGTCAGTGTTCTAGTGCTGATTCTTGAAAGCAATTTGAAGGACTACTAAGAGTAATGTTCTTTCAATTTGATAGTCTCAGCATGAAAGAAAGAAACTGGAAATTAAATAACAATAAATGCAATACTTTTATATATAATTCATTGCATAATCAAACTTTGTGTGACATCCCACCTTTAGGGTAAAGGGAGTACCCGAGATTTGTAAATGCCCGTAGTCAAAAGGAATGACCAGTCAGGGGATTCCCAAAAACTCACGAAGTTTTATTGGTAAATTACGCCCTTGGCATGGAAATTGGTATGTTAGTCCCTGACCTACTACATAAGCCCATAGCAGTGGGTTTTGGTTAAAAGGAAAAAAATAAAAGGAAGAGCAAAAGAGGTGAATTAAAGCAGAGGAGAGAGAGAGAGAAAGAAAGAGAGAAAAAGAGGTCACCAGCACTGATCCATCAGATGGCATGTCCAGGGTCCTGGGACCACCAACCAGGCTTTGTGGGGGTACCTTTAAGAGGTAGGTTTAACCTGCCCTGAAGACATGTTTCTCACTTTCTATGCAAATTAGTCATCATGACCAGTCTGTTCTTTCAGACTTCTCTCGAAATGGATTGGAAAGCTTCCTGAGGTCTTTGGTGGTATTGATCACCCCTTACAGTCCATGCCCACTTCTCTACCTCATTCCTGCCTTTGCACAGGACTGTGTTGTGCACTGCCCTACCTCCACATGGCTCCCTTCTCCACCCACATCCTGTTCTTTCCCCACAGTAGGTTATTGACAACAGTCCTTGTC
>JAWWES010000081.1:95742960-95774555 GCA_035583135.1 Lophotriccus pileatus | reverse complement strand
AACACTTCTACAATATAAAAAACAGTCTCTGAGGTAGAAAGCTGTCTGTGTCCAGTGTAGCTGCATTCCAAAGCTGTTATCTTCAGTTCTCTCTTTCCTCAGCAATTTTCCTCCACCAGGCATAGGCCTCTTGTGCGGTACTCCCAACAATCTCTGCTCCACCATGGACCTCCATGAGTTGCAGGGTGTCTCACCGTGGTCTTCACCACAGGCTGCAGGGGAATCTCTGCTCTGGTGCCTGGAGCATGTCCTCCCCCTCCTTCGCTGACCTTGGTGTCTGCAGGGCTGCTTCACTCACACGTTCTCTCTTCTCTGCTGCTGTTTCAGTTCCACAGCAGCCACCCCTGTAGCCCCCCTCTTCCGAAACCTTTCTGCGCCAACCTAATGCTCTGATCAACAAAAGGAAAAATATTCAGTCCTTATGAGGAGGATCTGCAAGGACTGCTAGACAATGAACCTCCTGCGTGGAATCTAGATACCAATATATAATATGCACCAATACATAATATATATAAAAATAAAGAGGTATAGGTGCCTCAGAGTTGTATGCAAACAATGAGTATTGTTTGCACTGTCCTGTACACTCTGGACTGAAAATTACTGCAAGTTAAGCCATCATTCACCAACCTCAATCGTCTCCTTAAGGTAAATAAAGTCACTTTTTCATTAAAAGCTCAGAAATCACCATTTTATTGTAAGCTAGGGCTTGAATTTCTATTTTTTTTTTCTTAATTTCCAGTATAACACATTAAACATCACAGGCAGTGGATAACAGATTTATGAAGAAGACACTTTCCATCTGGACACGTTGTCAGGAATGTGTCAAAAGATGAAAAATGAAGCATTATGTCAGTGATTAGTAGAATGAAATACAGTTGTACCCATCTTAAAGCTGTTGTCCTCTTCTGTGAACCTTTCTTCTCCTCTTCCTCTCATTTTCCTGTTTTCTTTCCTCCTCTTTTCTTTATTTCTGCTTTTTTCCCTTTTTTTAAATTATTCCTTCCTTCCTTCCTTCCTTCCTTCCTTCCTTCCTTCCTTCCTTCCTTCCTCCTAACTTTCTAACTTCCTTCTTTCCTTCCTTCCTTCCTTCCTTCCTTCCTTCCTCCCTTCCTTTTAAAAAACAGAGTTCAGAAGAAATAATTCTGATAATTTTTAGCCTTTTTATATAGGATCTGCTTTGCTGCCATGATATCATAATCAAATAGAAAATGTAGAATTTATAAATTAAAGATGGCTTTTGTATTGTGCAGACACAATGGCAGGCCTCTTTTGTCTTTCCCTATATTTAATTTAAATTGAGAAGGTTAATGATCTTCTCGTAATTCTCTAAAACTCTTTTTATGTGCCTACCAAAAAAAAAAAAAAGTCGAAAAAAGCAATTCCTTTAACTGAATGACAGAAAAAAACCTGTAACTTTTACATTAAAGACCACCGAATTGTGCTATGATTTTTCCATTAGTCAGTTTTGTCTCATTTTTTCTTCCTAGAAAAGGCAGATAATATCAAAAGATTTCTATTCATATCCTGATCTGAGTCGGAAGCCTATTAATAGAATCTTTATGTAATCTTGTGTAACATTTTTAACTTTTTCTTCAATATAATTTGACTTGTATCAAGCTTGGTTTATTATACTATGGCTTCTTTGGGGTTTCTTTATTTGTTTGTTTGTTTTCTCTGATTAATTTATTTAATCAATATATGCTCTTATCCTATTTATTGAACTAATATTTCAGTCCCTTCTGTGTAATACTTTATGCTGTATTCATGACTGCTCTTCCATTACTTTAGAACAAGATTCATAGTCCACGTGAGTAATCCCATTTAACATATATATTTCCAACATGAATTCTATAATTTGTGTGGCTCACTGTGGTGGCTAGCACTTTGTGTGTCTCAGTCTTTGGTGTAAAACCTTAGTGATTAATCTTAGAAGAGAAATCACTGATTACAGCTGCATCTCTCAGGCTTGATGCAAATCCCTCAAATCTTCTCAGGTCTGAGAAGAGTCTGAACTGACTTTTTTGGAAACCTCCTGGCTAACTTCCCCCCTTTTTTTGCATCCTGCTATTACAGTCATCATCTTCCCATGGGTCTAACTAATTTATTCTTGTTCCTTATTATTATGCTTTCTGATTGACAACTTTTCCTACACACTCTTCACGAAGGTCTCACTTTCTTCTTCTTTTGTAACCTTATTTTTCCCTTCAGTTTGCCTCTTTTTTCTTCCTGACTTATTCATGAGATCATATTCTTCAGCATGCCACCTTTTCTTAAGAGTTTGCCCTCTAGACTCTCCTTCTCAGTAAATTTTAGGAGGAGAGATTGGACAAATAACTCATCTTCGTATTCTGTTAGAAACCTTTTCTGACTTCTGTCATCTCTCCTTGATGCATTTTTATTTCGGAGAGCTATTTCTCCATGAACTCTACCTGTCAGTATTTCATTCGTAAATAACTCCTGTCAGGTAGCCACTCAAGAACTGTGTACATCTACCAGTGCTGGCATCCCATAACTCATTTTGTCTCCTCCATTTTTTGGGTCACTTTCACTGCTACCTCAGGTCCTATGAACATCTTCTTCTAGTTCTCACATTTAAAAAGAAAAACAGTACCCCTGAAATTTACCAGAACTTTCTTATTTTCTTCTCTCTGTGCCACTTGACCTTTGAGGTACAAAGTACAGACACAAAGCTCTGCTCCCCAGCAAATGGCAAACTGTCTGTCTGTGGACTGAAGTACTCAATTTTAATTTCACAAAGATCACACAGAATCTGTACAGATTCTGCTCAAAGAATTTTTAGAGGCGTGACCCTGTCAATGGGGGAAATAGACATGGAGAAAAAGGTTCTATCTAATATTTATACTAAATTGTTTATACTTTATGACTTGAAAATATAAACTTGAATTAATAACAGCAATGTCATTTGTGGGCATCTGCTTCAACCTGTGAGTATACTTGTAAGCTAAAAAAGATAGTAAAGGAAGAATAAACACTAAAACAAGTTATTTAGAGAAAAAAAAAAAAGTAAGAGAAAAACAGTGTTCCTAGAATTTGACTCTTTAAAGATACCAACATCCATTCTTACAAGTAGATATTTTAAGGTTTTTTTTTTTTTATCAGATGTTATATAAGAAAGCTAAACATCCTTACTTATTATCTTCACCAATGATCTGGATAACTCGATCGAGTTTAGTCTCAGTCAGTTTGCAGATGGCATAAGTCAGGCAGTAGTGTTGATCTGCTGGAGGCTAGGAAGGGTCTACAGAGTGATCTGGCCAGCTGAATTGATGTGTTGAGGCCAATTGTATGAGGTTCAACAAGACCAAGTGCCAGGTCCTGCACTTGGGTCACAACAACCCCAGGAAGCGCTACAGGCTTGGGGAAGAGTGGCTGGAAAACTGCCCAGTGTAAAAGGACGTGGGGGTGTTGGTCAACAGCTAGCTGAATATGAGCCAGCAATATGCCCAGGTGGGCAGGAAGGCCAAAGGCATCCTGGCTTGTGACAGAAATAATGTGGCCAGCAGGACCAAGAAAGGTGTTTTCCCTTTGTACTCAGCACTGGTGAGGCCATACCACAAAGCCCGTGTTCAGTTTTGAACTTCACTTCTAGAAAGGTGCTGAAGTGTATCCAGAAGAGGGCAACAGAGACAGGGAAGGGTCTGGAGCATAAATACTATGAGAAGTGGCTGAAGGAGCTGGGGTTGTTTAGCCTGGATGAAAGGAGGCTCAAGGGAGACCTTATTGCTTTCTCCAACTGCCTTAAAGGAGGTGTAGCAAGGTTCGTCTCTTCTCCCAGTTCAGAAGTGACAGAAAGAGGGGAAATGGCCTCAGGTTGTGCCATGGAATGCTTAGATTGGATGTTAAGAAACATTTTTCATGAAAAGGGTTATCAAACACTGGAACAATGGAGTAACCACCCTTGAACGTAATTAAAAGATGTATAAATGTGACAATTAGGGATGTTGTTTAGGGGTGGACTTGGCAGTGCTGGGTTTACTCTTGATATTATGGGAGTTGATGGTCTTAGGGATCTTTTCCAAAATAAATTATTTTATGATTCTACATTTATTTTTGACTGATCCAGCTGATTGTGACATTCCTCATTAAATAAAGAATTAAATAACAAACTCTTCCTAATTTTGTTAGAATAAAAAGTTTAAATCATTTTCCAGAAACTAAATTTGCACCGCAATTGCTTAAAGAGCTTTTGTCAGAGCCTGATTAGAGATGAAAGTCTACCTTGCTATAACATAGGAGAAAAAAATTAATGATTAACAGTCCATTAGACTATTACAGTGAAAAACCAGAAGCATAGATTGTCCTCTGATGTGCTGAATTGGGCTGTAAAAAAAGGTCCCAACATGTGTGGACTAGGACGTTCTTGAAGAAAGTCATTCTTATGGGCTGAAAGGCTTTAAATCTTCAAGTACAAGTTTATGCTCAGGAATTATTCCACTGACTGCTTAGTCTTAAAGGACTGAAAATGTACATGCTGAGTACATGTAGTATTTGGGTATTATAAATGTTTGCATGCAAGAGATTACTGGGGGGAAAAAGGTTGGGGGTTTTTTTATAGAATTTTGTCTTCAAAAAGCTTCATTATCTTCAAATTTTAATGAGGACATCAAAGGAAATCCTAGAATAACCTGTACCTTGAAGAACTTTAATAGCTGGTACAAGATTATTAGCAATCTAGAAAAAAAAGGGAAGAAAAATGCAGAGCCCAAACAATTCCATGACCAGCTGTTTGGAAACAGACGGTCCTTAAATTTTTAGGCACAGCTTTTAAAACTTTTCATTTTCAGCAGAAGGTGTAGGTCTCTATCAGAAACACAATAAATTATATTTACTTTGGAATATGGTCTAATATATGAAAACATAAATATTTATTAACACATTAATGCAAGGCCTGTGAGCTTTCTGGCATCAAGCCATGCTAAGCTGTGCCTCTGCATACACAAAGGACAACACATTAGCATGTGTATGCTAAACCTTCCCCAATTCTTCCTCCCTCTTTTTTCTCTGTGAAAACTAATTACATTTTAAATTACTAAGCCTCTTCCGCACTTTGTTGAGTAATAAATGGATAGTTAGTCAAAACCAAAAAACTATGGCTTTGCAGGGTGAGTGTCAATTGGGCCATTTTTAAATTGCCCTTCAGCTTGCTGGATTAACTTTAATTGATGTCCCAGTAATATCCCATGTTAAATAATTTACAATGGTTTTTGACTCCCCAAAGCATCACTTAATACCTTGCAATTATTAAAGTAGCATGCTCCATTAAATTGGCCAGATAAATTAGTTGAAAAAAGGCCGGGATCCTTTTCCTCTGAGCAAGTGTACACTATAGACACAGATTTTCCAGTACAATAACCAGTTTAGAGGTATTTAATGCATTTTAAATGGGCAAAACCTACTAAGAAGGATACTTCTTTCTTCCCTTCCAATAAAACAGAAAGTGTATTTTGTAAAGCCAAGGTAGACTCACAAATATAGATTTCCTTAATTATAATAAAGAATAAAGCTCAGTCAGGATTTGAGTCTTTAGTATTTGATTTTATCAAGATCAGCCTAATGTACTTCCAGAATAAAGGGAAGAATCAGTTTCCAATAAATAAAAAGACTGACAGAATGATCAATGAATAAATCCACATCAGCCAAAAGGGCTGAATATCTTTTCTTAAAACCTCTGTACTGAAAAGAGATTCTGAATAAATATTAGGACCTGAATCACCCAATGCACATGACAGGAATTTATAGAAAGAATTCTGTTCTAAAATCATTGCTTATGGATGTACAGCATATAATATCAGAAAGAACCAGGGTGCTTTTTAGAGTGGAGAAAGAAGTTAGAATTTTTAACATAAGAAGTATCATGATACAGATTGCTCAGATGAGTGGCTTTCAGACTTTCTCCTTTGGAGAAGAAATGTATCAAATCTCTTCCTAGCATAAAATCCTACCAAAATTTGCCTTAGGTATTTTAATTATCATGATTAAAACAAATATTTTATGAATCACCTTACCAATCTTCAGTTAAATCTGAAGATAAAGTATATGAGTTAAGATCAATTTTATATTGCTCACCAACTAAGTCAAAATCAGAAATGAGGGATCTATACTTTATCATCCAGTAGACAAATCAAAATAAGGACCTGACAATGTTTTAATGGATATCAATCCTATTGCAACCACATCTATATTGACTTTAGTTGCATTAAGCGTGATTTATACTGATATGAAAGGGAAAAATATACTGAAATGTTACTCCTCTGATTCATTTTAATTCTGCAAAGGAAACGTATGCATGTCAAAGGCAGCTAATAGATTAGCCTGAAAAATTATGGTTACAGCACTGGTGAAAGCACAGCAGCTGGAGGGCAGGATTGTAACTCCAGTTACATCAATGGTATGCTAGAAGGACTAGATATTTGTTCTTCTAAAAGATCTGAAAACAGTTTCTTAAATAAGTATGAAGTGTATGTTTTAGTGAAAATCTATTTTTTTATCAAAAAAACACATGGTCCAAGTATTCATATTGCTATCAAGGTTCTTTCTAGATGCAGCAACAAACACACAAGACTACATCTTAAAAATTCATCACTGAACTGATGAGTTCCTCCTCTTTCTCCATTTTGTTCTTGTACACTGGAAGAAAAGATCACCTTTTGAGAAAACCAGCTGTGGGACATACAAATCTGACATCAATAAGCTGATTTTATGACACAAAAGATTGACTTGTTTTCAGAAAATCGTGCTAGAATTATTGTCTAAAGCCTCACTGCAGTTGTTAGAAATTTTGATTTAAGACCAATTTGTGACTTATGAGTAAAGAAAAAATGTATATTGGAGCATGCAATAATCTTACCTCAGCATAGCACACAGACTGACTATTGACTTCCACCAGTGTTTGTTTTTTGCAGCTTCCCTTCCTGATGTGCATTTTGTCAAAGAGTAGTTAATGTTACCATGCTTTGTATTTTATTCGCTCGAAGCAGAAGTAAGACATGAAGTGAGAAGGAATTTTTCACTCTGTCACAAATGACCAGGAAAAATGTAGTCAGTGTAATGTAAAAGACTAAACCAATTACAGAGGTCATTTTGGTTTGAACAGGGAAAAAGGTCAGGAACTATGATTGAAGTCCTCCTAACTGAAACATGACAACTTAAGCATATCTTTAACATAACATCTGAAAAGTGTTTCAAAATACAATCTGAGCACATGATGAATGTAAAATGCTGATCTGTTTAAGTCAAGGCAAATTCTGACAGGATTTTACCTTCAGCATTTTCTCCAAAATTTGCTTCCCACCTTGGGAGCACATAAATTTCACAGCCTTTAAACATGGCATTTCTGCTCTGGTTTGGGCAGTCTGTGCATAGACGTGCATAGTTATGAATTCTGCACCCTGTTTTTTTTTTAATTGATAAATGTTTGTTTTTACTAGGTGTCTTTTTCCAGTGTTTTGCATGACACTGCTTTTAAGGGAGTTACAACCCAGTGCAAGATTCTGCAAAGTTTGCTAAAGACAATTGACAAGTAAACTGCTTTTGCCATGACAAAAAATTATTTTTTTCCATATGTATGTATCAGACTCCATACATTTTCCCAGTGGAGTGAAAAGTGTAGCTGAGATGAGGAATGTTACATTTCAAGCATGCCCTAAGTGCAGCTTTTCCTTGGTAACAGTATGTTACTTCAAGTTTTGAGATTTGAGAACCATCTTTTTTAATATACTAGGTTATTAGAAGTTAATCATGTAAGCATGAGCTCATACAGGAATCTTGATTTGGGAACTGGGAAGCTACTGGTGTTGTGAACCTCAAATGTTTATGAGAAATAATTTCTGCCTTTTTTTCACAGACAACTGAGAACAAGCTGAACTATATTTGACATATCAAAAGAAAAAAAATCCTGGTTTATGAATAAACAGCACAATACATTTACACAATGACATGTGACCTAATTTCCATAGATGAACAAAATAGTACTCCTCAGCTGAAAAATGTTAGCAACAACTATGCCAGGCAGCTAACATCATAAATACCTTTTATTCGCAACACATAAATGTTCAACAAAATTTACCAAAAGCACATTTAAAAATACTAAGAAAAGTGAACAGTCTTTGCAATTAAAAATACCTATACATATTTTCCAAAAATGTTTGCTTGCTGACTGTGAATTTATTTCCTTTAGCTTTGCCATTCTTATAATATTGAAGAGAAATTTATCCCAAAGTTAAAAAAGACGGATAAACTGAACAAAACAAAAAAAATCTATATAACACAGCAGGAAAGCTTGTGCTTCTTACAGCAAAATACCCAGTACTATCACATTTTCTCTTCAGACAGTTTAATATTAGGAGACTGTAAACACACAGTAATTCAGTTTTATAGACTATCCTCTTGAGAAAAATAGAAGAAAGAGTTCTGAGATATAGGAATTGTTCTGTATAGTGGAAATGGTAGGTGGTTGTGCTGTTTTGAATTTATTTTTTTTTAAGATAAAGCACATTGTCTTTTACTAATAATACAATGTTTAAAAAAAACCCCAACCCTCCAAAAAATACAAACTAACAAACAAAAACCCGAACCACTACATACTCATTTCACAGAAGAAATGGTTATCAGGTTCACTGGGAAGCTGGC
The DNA here is from genome assembly GCA_035583135.1 of Lophotriccus pileatus. NCBI lineage: Eukaryota > Metazoa > Chordata > Aves > Passeriformes > Tyrannidae > Lophotriccus > Lophotriccus pileatus. Next base: position 95,765,906 of record JAWWES010000081.1, on the reverse strand, counting down.
CCTGCATTTCATCTATGTCTTCTTTTTCCTGTATATAATATTTGTTATCAGCACAGAGATTTCTTTTCTTGTTGCTAGTGTGATTTTCTATGCAATTAAAAACATTAGTATGTTAGCAGTTGAAAGGGGAGAGAAGTTTCGGGTTAGCCTGTACAAGGTTGTCAAAGGAAGCAAAGTAAGCTGCTCCCCCAAGAAGAGATGCAGTAGGTTTCCTGTTGTGCATTTCCTCTGACAACAGTTTACAGCAGAACACCTTGGAATCCCAATCAAGAGGCATGAGGACATCAGCAATATGGACAGGGCAAACCCAACAAATTTCTTTTGTTAAGTAGTACATGGAAGACTAAATTGGGGCAGTGGACCAGTTTCCTCTTCATGTTCCCTCACTTTCTGTCAAGCACTGAAAACTTTATCTTCCCTAAGAGGAGGAGACATTCCCACCACAGCACAGTCTGCAGAGCAGTAACTTGTTGCTTACTACTGCAGTGTAATATCAAAGCTCCAAGCAGCCATTCCACTAAATTACTAGATGCTGATATCTCTTCTTTCCTGCCTGTAACACGTCCTTCTCTGAGCTCTGTGCCAATGCTGTAGGGTCCTGTGTTCTCTGTGCCGAAACACCACAACCAGAGCAGAGCAGGAAGGAGATTCCTACACTGCTGACATATTGTCCTACTAAAATATTGTTATGTCCTGAAATAAGTTTATTACTCGCTTAATATTCTTATGTGGGATAAGAAGTATTAATATTGTAAACAATTCAAATTATAATCCCCACGAGTAAGCAATTTAATGCCTCCAAACTTTGTAGTAATCAAGAAGAACTCTCATTCAAATAGTTATTTTAATAAGCACTGGAGTAACTCCTCCATTTGTAGAATACTGAGAAGTGGGATGCTCATTTGGTCTCTTCAAATGACAAAAGGATTTCCTTGCTAACATCTATCCTTCTCTGCTGGTTCAAAACACACAGCATATGCAAAAATAAAGTACTCAGCTAACAATTCTCTTGCTTTTGTCAATGTCCACTCCGTTTCCTATCTGTTAGTAATTGAGCTGGAGAACTAAGTCTTGTGGAGCTTTTGTTTGTTTGTTTTTTAGGTAGTTTTAATAAAACTATAACCTTTTCTGAAACACCCAGGTACTAAACATGGAACTATATGTGTAAACATGCTAATATCTGCATGATCAAAATCCATTACACAACCACTTGGTGTATCTTCCCAAAGAAACACTGTTTTTCCAAACAGGTAGGGGATGAGGACTGAAGCGTATGGTCTGAAGCTATGTGCTAAAGTACTTAGGTACTTCCTGAAAGACTGCACCGCAGCAAAAGGACCCATGCTGGTGCAGTTCTTAAAGAACTACATCCTGTGGGATGGACCTACATTGAAGATGTCCATGAAAGACTGTCTCCTGTGGGAGTGACCCCAGGCTGCAGGGGTTATGAAGACTGGAGAGTCCATATACACTTGGATTCAGAGGGGAAAAGAAACAATTTGTTTTCAACAGTCTTTATTCATTGTGTTGACATGTGGAACATGGATAACACATTAAAATGAGGTGCTAAACCAGGAAACAATATCCTCTTACCTAAGAGGGAATCTCTCTCAGTCTATCAGAACTAATGAGTAGTAGAATATTGCCATTACTGCCAAATTTGAAACCTAATTTTTACTCCTTCCTCCCTGCCACTGCTTGCCATGTAGACCCTATTCTGTCTTGTCAAGTAGTATTCCAGGCTTAGTTGGGCAACACTCACATTCTCTGTGCTCCAGATATTAAAGTCTCCGTGAGGTCAGACAGCTACAAATGTCTTTTATATCAATAAATTGCAAAAAGATTTCCAGACAACCCCAGTGAATGATTTATAGTCAAGGGTTTTCTGGCAAATACATGGTGCTTGGTTATGTGTACAGCACTGTTACTCCAAGAACATTCCTGTTATCTACAAGTATATACTTTTCTTTTTCCCAGTCTGATGGTGAGACGAAGCTTGATTAGCTCATTGGTTGAGAGGATAAAGGGCTAGAATGCTAATGTACATTTCTGGGAATTACTTGTTGAAGAAGGACTACCATACTGAAAAATCACGTTTGCTTTTAGCCTTGAGAAAGAAGATCTTCAGTCATTCCAGTCTTAATAGAGAGAATATCACATTTTAAGTTCTGTAGTTACAGTTTCATCCATCCGAAATAGTCTAAACAAAATCTAGACTGCTAAAAAAACAGAACGTCATATTTTTGGTAGCAATTTTGTATTTAAATTTTTACAAAAAAACCCCAAACAAATGGTCTTTTTCAATGTAGAGAAAAATTAATATTGTGACTTTTAACACTGTTTATTTTGATGCTGAAAAATACATCATAAGAAAATCTGACATTGCTGCTAAATATTGTGATTTTTTGACTTATGGAACAAATTACTTTGAAGGTATACTAATTAGACCTATTTATGTGCATTGCATTAATTATAGAAATGTTATGCATCAGTAGTATGACTAGAAAGCTTTTTAATTACAAAATAAGGTTATACCTAAAAAATTAATTGCATAATCTATATTAATCCACTTACTATTTGAGTTACTAGGGGGTTATTTTATAATTAAAAAGCTTTGCAGTGATATTACTGCTATGAGTCAATTTACAGATAATCAAAACCACAGCCTTTTCTACTGAACAGATTAATTCTAGTAAAATAATTAAAACCTTCATTTGTTACATTGCACTGGTCAAAATAACATTCTGTTAGCTTCTGAATCAGACAAAAATGCATTAAGTCTATGCATATTGGCATTTCCATTCAAATTCAACAAATATAGGAAAATGTTAAAAATAGACCTTAGATCTCACTATGCAGAGAGATTTTATTGATTAATAATTTTATAATGAAAAAATCGATATGGAAAAATAGCTATTCACAAGGGTATTTTGGGCTGAAAAGAAATTCTAAGAGGACTTTTTGAAGCAAACATGCACTTCTGTGTTTTCCATATCCTGCTTTCTGGCAAGGAGTAAGAGGAGCAAAGCAAGGGTAGATACAGAAGCCAGAGATCTGCTCTAAGCTGTGTCAGCTGAGGTGACTACTTCCAAATCATTTGTTCAGAAAAAACAAATGGTGCATGCTCAATTCAACTAGCTCTCCTCTGCCTGACCAGCAGTTACTACAAGTAGCTTACAGCCCTAAGCATCAGTTTCAGCATGGAATTTAAGACCAGTCCACATAACCCCTGAGGCATCAAGAGGTGACAGATGTGGAGTGTTTAGCAGAGAAAAGACACACTAGGGACAAGCCATACAAATGTAGGCCTTAGTTAGGCCTGGACCTGACATAGCCAGAAACCTGGGAAAATACAGAGGCATGCTGATAACAGGCTGCAGGACTGAAAACAAGAGAAACCTGTGCCAAAATAAAGGTGGAGTTTCAAGAAAAAACAATGTTCTCATACCCTCATGGACACTTGTGATAATCCAATAGTGTATTAGTAATGCATGTTTAGCTGGTGGTCAGTTATCTGCAACCAATAGTTTAAGAGGTATCACGCATCAGGGGTAGTGAAAGTGTATAAAGGGATGGTTAACATAAATAAAAGTGGAACATGGCATAAATCATTTTAATTTGTGTGCAAGTTTGTTCTCGGAAGTCTCCTTTGCCAACAGATAGATGGGACTGAAACATCTCGTTCAAGATGAATTCAGAAAAAATTTGGTTTTGTGTAAAAGGGATCCAAGTGTCAGGACTATTTATTGAACCTACTCACGTGTGACCCTTTTCTGGGTTAGCAGTGGCCCATTCACCTTTTGCATAGATGGTTCTGACATAACATAATGGCCCTCCATACAATTCCCAGCATGCAAGTCTTATCAGGTAATTTGGCATCACACCATGAAAAACTTAGAGTCAAATTTGGTATGGAAGAGGCTACAGTGAGCCATCAGGGTCTGGTATTGATACGTGTCTCCATGTGCTCTATGCCCCCTGGGTTGTGCAACCAGCACAGAGCCTTATGATGGACGCTCACAGGCTTGCCCCTGACTGACAAGGTGGCATAAGCCCAATCTGTGGGGGTCCCATTCAGCACTACCCCCACCCTTCTGTCAGAATTTACCCAGTTTTTTCACCCTGTAGGTCAAGACTCTGCGTATCATGACATGATCATCATGATTTTGTTTCACTTGAGATATCATCAAGCAAGCAGTGAGTCCACTTGATAGGGAGCAAGTAGCCAAAACTCCCACACACTGGGGCAGAGATTGACTCAGTTATCCTGAAGGGTATCCACCAGCACCATGGGGAGGTGTGACCACTGCAGCTAAGCCCAGTTAGCAACCATAGTTCTGTCTTAAGAGAGTCATAGTTACTCCTGCCTCTCTTTAAAGATTCTTGACTAATATCTCTGGATTTCTTGACCTGTGAAACAGAGGTAACAGGTGACATGTCAGCCATGATGTGTACTACAGCATGAGTACAAACAGTATAACACAGTGATGTGACAGAAGAAATGTTCTTCAAAAGATGTTAATTGAAACCGTCAAGGAAATAGGGAGGTAAAAAGACTGAAGAATAGAAAAAGCTTCAAAAATCGTGAACTGAAGGTGAAGCACAAAGAAAATCTGTCATGTTTCAGGTTAACTCAGTCAGACCTCTACACTGATTCTAAATGAAATTTAAAATATATTGACAGCAATTGGGAGGTCAAACTATTTACCCATGCAGACAGGAAATAAACGTTTCTATTATCAAGACATACCAAAAATTTATGCCATCAACTCATTTACATCCTTCAAAAGGAAATTAGCTGACTGCAGCCTGATGACAGTTTCATTGTACTGGAAAGCATTACAAGGATATGCAATACTTTTAATGAAGGAAAAAAGCCCTTTTTTACCATCATTCGAATATTGCAAATAGCAAGCACATTCTATTAGTGCTACTGTACACCTACATGCACTTTGCTATTAGCACCAGAAAAGTTTCCTCAAAAAATTGTCACTTATAAGATACATAGAATGTGAAAATTACAAAATGAAATTGGCAATCTGTGGACACAAAGAAAGAAGTCTAGATTTATTCTTTTTCAATTTAATTTATTTTTTATATTTTAAATGTTTTTTCTCCCTGGATCAAAACCAAAAAGCATTTCCAGATTAAAATATGTTTTATTGTTTTGAACTACCTAAATTTATTTTTGATCTTTTTGAGACAATATTTTAAGTAAGTCTTGTTCTTATCTCAAAACAGAAATGAAGAAGAAAGAAGAGGAAGAAGAAGAAGAAAAAGAAGAAGTAGCTGTTGTTGTTATCCTGACAAAAGTTTTGACATTCAAATCTCTTTTTCTTTGTTTATCTCCTAAGAATAAGCTGACATCATAACCTATGTGATGGGGACAAAAACATACAATCAGAATTTTGGTGGGAAATCTTCCTTATCTGGACTGAATATCCATTTTGATATTCTAGTTCTTATATAACAAATTCCCTTTTGTAATAAAATAAAATGGAAAACACTGACACACCTTAATTTGGGTAAAATCTTTGCAATGTAAAGCAAAGATAAAATCCTTATCCCAAATTTAATTTCAAGAAAAAAAAACCTGCAATCCTAATAATTTCTCTAAAAGTTGTGTGTAAGAGTTAACAGAGTTTCTGTTAGCTCCCTGGAAGAAGAGATTGGCCTGAGAAACTTCCCTGTGTATCTTTACTGATAAGTAAGCTATGTAGACAGCCTGTGAGTCCATGAGTTCGGGGGTGTGTGAATCATGGTTTAACCTTGAACATCTCCAGGTGTTGCTTGACTGCTGCCAAGTGTATCAGTTTAGTAATCATAGTTAGTCAGTGAAGATGCTGAGGCCTGCGTGCTGCTAAGAAAGGACATGTAAAAGAACTGAAAAGAATAATAAAGGGAAACTTCTTATGATGCCCTAAACAAGCCTTCAGATCTTTTTTATTAACCATAACACCACACAACAACTACAGTTGTGTTTTCTACAGCCCTGATCATAAGTGCAGCTCCACCAAGGTGAAAGAACTTCCATGCACTAAAGAGGCTTCAAAGCAGCCTCTTTAGCACACGGGGGACAGAGAACAGATTACAATGGGGCTGTGATATCATAACCCAGTGCTGGAACTCCTTTCTGAGCCAGGACACCTCACATTAGGCTGATGCAAGGCAACCCTCTCAAAGTCCTGGGCTAAACTCCAGGAAGGATATTGCAGGAAGGGTATAAGTCTTGGGAAGAATCAAATTTTCAAGTAGCGTTTTTTAACATAAATTCTCTCACCCAAATAAATCAGGAGTAACTAAATTAGTACTGGAAGAGAAAATGAGTGAACCACTAAACAGATGTGGGCAAAATCAGTCAGTTTTCCAGTTACCTCTACTGTTGTTTTCAATTCCTCTCGAGAGGGATGTATCAGCATTTGCTGTTCAAAAATACAACTGTTCTGATGAGACATGCTGTGCTACTGGCAAGAGTTTAGAGAGCTCAGTTCTATGAATTTATTGTTTATCTGTGTATAACAAAGAATTAGGAAAGGGAGAAAGTGGAAGACAGCCCTGGCAAAGTAGCCATCCTCACAGCCTGAAGGGAAATATCTACCAGTGAACACAAACATTAAATCAGGGCCTTGGAAGACTCTCAGAGGACTTCTTTATATAACTTTAAAAAATGTGAGTCCCAAACTTCACAAATGAAATTAATTTCAAGCTCTATAAAAGCATTTTTAGAGCAAACCAAGAATGAGAAACATCCTGAGATAGAAGAAAGTGCTTGAATGGAAGAGGCCCCTGCTGGTGAGCAGATGAGGTCCTCTCCAACCTATCATACCAGGACACCAGGATCAGAGACAAATCCTCTTCTGCATTCAGATTTATCCAAATAGGCTTTGGCAAGCAGAGGTGCCCTCTGCCAGGCTGCCAAAAAGCATGCCGGGTGACATTGTCACCTTTTACCTTCTGGCCCATGGTTTTGTTCAAGACCAGCAGAGAGGGAAACACTAGTTTGAGAATTCATCCTACCACAAGTATGAAAAGCAGTCTTTGAATTTCCAGTGTTTCTGCCAGCTGGCAACAAAGAGAATTCAAGATGCAAAATGCATTATGGAAATCAGATAAAGTTAAAAGGAAAAAAAAAAAAAAAAAAAGGTTTTTTTCTCCTTGAAAAAGAAAATAAAATCACTGAGTTTTAAAGCGAAACATTTTATACTGCTAGTGTTGGGAGAAAGTAAGTAACATTTTTTTACTTTAGATGCTTTCTAAAATAGAAGGGAGCTTGTAAGCCTGATATATTTTTAAGATAAAAGATCTGGAAAGAAAAACTGACTAATTGCAAACATATGAAGGAGGACAATTGAAAGTATTTGCCAAAATAAAATTCAAGGACATGTCTTAAAAACCCATATGTTTTTGAAAATATACTTAACTTTCACATGACCAGAAATGTTCACATCATAAGCACATTCAATGTTATGTCTTCTTTGCCTTTTCCTTTAAGTTCTTTATCAATTTTGCTGCTGCACAAAGCTCTCAGTCCCACTTCAAGTACTGTGTGTAGTGTTGAGTTCCACAGTATAGGCCCGAAGCTGGGCAAGAAAGATGGTTAGACAAGTAGAAGGTTTGACTTTGAACCAGAGATTAGCTCTGTTGGAGAATGGTGCTAAACCAAGATTACAGGTTTGATCCCTGTAGGAGCCATTCACTTAGAAGCTGAACTTGATGATCATTGTGGGTCCTTTTCAGCTCAGAATATTCTGTGATTCTGTCCTTCAGATTACAGAAAAAGGAGACTGAGAGATTACATCAATGCTGTCTACAACTTCCTTGTGATGGGGAGCAGATCTCTTAGTGTCTGGTAGCAGGACATGAGCAAATGGCTTAAAGATGAAATAGGGGAATTCAGGTTGGATATTAAGAAAAAGGTCTTTACTGAGAGTATTGCCAAGCACTGCATCATGCTCCCCAGGGAACTGGTCATGGCCTCAAGCCTGCCAGTTTTCAAGAAGCATTTGAGAAATTCTCTTAAACATAAGGTTTAACTTATAGGTTGCCCTACGTGGAGTTAGGAGGTGGATTCAGTGATCCTTGTGGATCCTTTCCAGCTCAGGATACTCTTCAAGTTCTTGATCAATTTTATTTTGATTGCAGAAAACTAGCTGACACATTTTCCCTTCAGTAGATGTGTGAAAATCAAGTGCAGTCATACCCTTTACTTACACTTCCTTACGTGCTATGTCATCCAAAACTATAAAGAACTGTGTGTTATGAATTTTACTGATATTTAAATCCTCAAATCAGCTGACATTTATCAAAACTTAATCAAAACATCGATGGAAGTTTATTTTCCATAAAATCCCGCACTACAAAAAAATATCACAACCCTAAGATCCAAGTGCTGTCTTTCTAAGTAATTTCAAAGTCTATTTTTTCCATCTTGCAAGTGACTGAGATCTGAACAAATTCTGTGAGAACTGTCAGTAATATGCTCAGGTCTGAGCATACAGTACTTAAGAAAGTGAATTATTAAACAGAGCAATTTTTTTTTCCACGTGGGAGAAAAATAAAAGCTTCCTCTTGTCAGTTAGCAGGTAGGATATGCAATACTTTGAATTACTAAATCCTTTTTAATGGATTGTTGTAAGAAGTCAGGCCTTCTCATTTTTATTTCAAAGACTGAAAACTTTTCTGTGTTACATGTTACGCTGCACAGCTTTTCAGAAACAGACTGCAGTAAGTGGAAAGAAAGAAACAAAAGAAACCAAAATTAATTGCTTGAACAGGTTGCAAAAAATATACAAACCTATTTCCTCAGGAGTGGATTCTTAGCAATGTACAGTTTTCCTGTCTCCAAACAAACACTTCATTCAAATAGTGTTACACCCCTTGGAGCCTCTGATTCGCTATGGCAGCCTTCACTTTGGCCAGGAGGACACCAAGCTGTCAGTGAACCAGATGTCCTGCCTGGGGGGAGTGGCCACAGTAGTGAAACCACATGGAAGAGGTGCAGAGAACCTCCATTTGGTCTGGCCTGCTCTCTGGGAACCTGCACATGTGTGACCTCTTAGCGGTAACTGTTTGTCTCTTCTCTTTCTCGCTTTACTCCTTTCATCTTCTTTCTTTTCTTCCTCTTATGAGTAACTTAAAACTGCTTGAGTGGTATTTCACTTACATTGTAGGTTGGTGTTTGCTGGGTGCAAAGGTTCCCTACTCCACAGTGATTCTCACTGGCTTATAAAACCCTTGGTAGGTATAGAGGCAGAGCCCAGAACGCTCAGAAAGGGAAGTCCTTTTGTAGCCTGCTATTTACTGTAATGCTTTTGTGGAATTTTTTCCTTGGTTGTATATAACTCCTGTAACCCTTTTGCCAGAACACTTATTTTCTCACTAAATTAAAAGAAATCTCTTGGGGAAAAGTGTGTAGCTTTTTCTTTGTATGCAAACTCAAGGTATTAAAAAACTAAGACTCTGCAAAACTTTTATGTGGGAGCTGTTGGGAGTATAAATAAAACTCCCAGTAAAGCTTGAGGCTTTGGGACTGGGGCATTACAGCCTAACACACATTTACTTTTAGAAAATTTTGGGTGATTTTAAAAAATTTATTTTTTAATTCTGCTTCCAGAAAGTTACATATTATTAAAAGGACTTGCAAAAAAACTACCCAAAAATGGAAAAAAACTTTTGGGAAGAGTTACTTTCCATGGGAGTGAAGACAATTGGGGCCAAGAGTCATCACTCTTGTTCCTGTCTTCAATTTTTATCTTGAAAATATACTAAAATTATGAATTTACCTTTGCCCTCAAAGCAGGAACTGAGGGTCACCAAACTAAATTATCATTTCCAGGTGGAAGGTTTAAGATTTTATGGTCGAAGGACTGGAGCGGCAGTCCAGAAAGCTGATTCGGTATTTACCTGTGGTGATAAAATGATCAAGTAGTTTTAATGCTTTATCTTCATTCTCACGCTTATTATTGTCAACCAAACCTTAATTTGTAGATTCATATCAGGGCAACAATGAAGATAAATCTTATTTTTGCTTAGTGTAAAACTTTACATGATGAGGATGATAGAGGAAATTCATACTTATTAACTGCAGTGAAGTTTAGATTTTTCATACTCTTCTGAAAAAGAAGAGTGACTTTTAAAAATGTGGTTTCCTACACTGTTAAATATTACCTGTATTTAAATACAGGTAATATATTTTCCATAAAACACTGGGGCAGTAAAACACTTTATGTAGGACATTAAAGACAAATATTTCTGTGGAGCCCTCTGGCCTTCTGGCCAACTTTCAGTGTTTGATTTTGAACACTTAAATAAGACTTATTGTAATTTCATTTGCATCACTGTAAAGTAATACTTACTATAGCGTTATTTATATATTTATATTATATATGTATATATAATGAATATTTTTAAAGATATTTAGATGGGCCAAATAGACACAAGGGAGTAGCAATGCATGTCATCTGATGTCTTGATAGTTCAACGTACTGTGTTTGTTTCTCATCCACAAGAAGCAAGAAAGAGTTACATTTACTGATGTGCTGTAGTATGGAGCAATATGTTTCAGTCTCAAAGTATCTATTGTTAAAGCTGTTGACAAGCCTCTATTTAGTAGTGTCTCTGTTGCAAGGTAGAACATAATTTTCTGTAGAAACTGGTGCTCTTTGGATGGGGAAAAGAAGTTGTACATGGGAGCAATTTCAGCAATCATGTCTGACCTTACAAGGGAGTGAAAGACTCTTTGCAACCTTTCAGTCTGCACAGGCTTAGTCTGATCTTAGAGAGGGAGTGATTTACTTAAAATATATACTCAGATGTTGAAGCATTCTGTTAATATTTCACACATTTTTTACAAAAAGCAAAGTAAGTGCAAACTATGCTGTTTCACCATCCATTTTTTCTCATTAGTCTTGTTTACTACTTGTCCTTCAGGATGAACTGCCTTTGCTGACAAACTGTCCGGATAAAAGGCGTTTTCAAATATAAATTCTGGAATTGAACTCAGTTAATATAGCTATTAATACAATTTTCTTTAAAACCTTTCTAATCCAGCAGTAAATAGCTCATTTCCCTCATATCCAGACTTCTAAATTACCTTAAGGAATTTATTGCTGAAAATGGCAGTAACTGTTAATATAAAAGCAGTTTAATTTCTTCTCTTACAATGGTCTGTTTCTTCCTTGAATACACAGCAAGTTCTACCAACTGTGAATATCTCACTTACCTACCTAAAGACTAAATTTGCCATACTTGACAGCCAAATTCTTCCTGCTTATCTGTGGGACTTGCATCTTAGCCTATAACATGCTTATTTTCTCCCACTGACAAGTTGTTGACTCATCGGGCAGAATGAGAAGTGAATGTGGAGATCATGCATCAATCACCCACCATCACATTCCCCAGCCCAAATGTCAGTGATTAGACAAACTTGGGTTGACAGGCATCCTGTCTGGACAAGCAGCTTGTCAGTCTTCTAATAGGATTCAGCTGCTCTCTCACCATAAGCTTTACAACTTGAATCACTTCAAATATTCCCCAGTGGAAATGGGTGAAATTGAATGATAAGGGAAGGAGTTGGGGTTCATTTTGCCAATTCTAGAGTAAATTAAAACTTTCAAAACTTTAGCAATTATTTTGTTGTAACAAAAAGAGGGGAAATTCCAACTAACATTAACCTACAGCTGTTGTGGTAATTTATTCTTTTAGCTTTAAAAAAATGGGGTTCAGGAGATGTCCCTGATACTGAAGAAATGCTCCTGATTTAGGAGACAAGCAAGTTTCAGAAGCATGATTGCATATACATGAGGAAACTAAGACAACTTTTTCTGTAGCTATTAATGCTCAAGATAATCATCACAGTTACCTTTGAGGGATGAATTTAGTTCAAGATGTCATTTTAGACCAAGGATATTTACTAATTTGAAAAGTACACATTAGAGTACAAGCAAAATATAGTGCACTACTATCATGTGTTCTTATTAAATAATTGCAAACAAGAGCTATGTTGTTTGCACAGGAATACAATTTATTACCATGTTGGGACTTTAACAGGAAAAAAACAAATGCGTAATGCTCCATTGCAGCTAAAAGCTGTGATTATGTACTTGAAAAGACATAGATAAGAAATACCTTGCAAAAATGTGCAATTTATTTTTTTATTAAACCTAAAAATGGTCTCCTAATACTCAGTTTTGTATTGATCTCCTAAATGTAAACACTGAACTTCTAGAAAAATCTAATTATAACAGTGAAACATTTCAAGTAAACATAAAAAAAAATACTAAGAATTAATTTAATCCTAGGAAATTTTATAGCTTCTGCATCACACAGAAATAGACAATTACATCACCAGTCTGAATGTCTAGAAATTTGGATTAGTTTACTGAAAGGGCTTTAAATGAATAGCTCAAGTGGTTGTTATAGAATACAAAGTCCTGTCAATAACAAGTCAATAATAATAATACATGCCCAGGATAATAATATCCAGGAGCAATACAATGCCTAAAATATTACATAAATAATTTTGTTTATTAACAAATGAACTCAACACTAACTATCATTACTTAATCCTGTACAGGTCTCTGGATGTCAAAACAAAACTCTGTATGTGCAGTTCATAGAAGCAGAAGCAGAGTCCAAATATAATATTAAGATCACCCCAAAAACCTGATGTGACCCTGATTGTCTCTACTCTACTGCCATTTGAGTATTTTGGTTCAATTCCTTCCACTATGTGAGGTAACTTTCCTGCTCTTTTGCCACTCTGTGACTTAAACCTGTTGTGGGTAGTCATTTCACAGTGACACCAACTCCTCCATTTCCAAAGACTAATTCAAATAATTGAGAAACTTCATATCATAACTCCAAATTCTGAGAGTTTTTTCCCCCCACTGCTATTGTACTATTTTTCTTTTAAAGGAAAAACAAATACAGTATGAAAAGAGAAAAAATTCTATAAAACACTTTGTTTTCTATAAAAAAAATAAAAATATCTAACATGAGGAAAAATATGTACTGATATTTTCAAATTAGTCTAGTAAATGACTGGGGTTGCTTTTAAAACATTAAAGAAATCTAATCCCCAGCATCTTAGTATAAAGAACAATACAAATCAAAGTGGCAAAAAAACACAACCTAATCCATCAGAGGAAAAAATAGACATAAATCTGTGATTTCAGAACATGCACGTAACCCAGAATATACTTGAAGCTTCTATGATTCACTGACGTGAATACTTATTTTTCTGGAAATAGTCTTTATATTTTAATCATTGATTGGTCCCAAGAAAAATGTTCTGAAAGCAAAAGACACATTATGAAACATCTCTATAAAAGAGATGCATTCAAATCATTCAAATAAAAATTCAGAATCCAAAAAGCACAACAAAAAAAATTACATGCATATATATTAAAGTGATCCAGAACCCCCCCCACATATCACCACTAACTGAACACCACTGGTAGTAACTACAAAAATACCTATTTTTGTAAGAACACCGGTGTATATGAGAAGGTGAGAGAATGTTTATGTGAGGACGTGACCATGTGAGGACATGATATTTTACTGAAAGCCATTACCATGATGAACTCCTAAAATCCCACAGCATCATGTTGTAAAACTTATTTTTTTTCAAGGAAATCTTCATTATTTCTGACCAGCAAATCTTAGTACACAAAGTTCACTGGTAGGCTGGCACCAAAATGGAAGTCTCTGAAGACTGGATGAGTGACTCATGGTCATATTTTGAGTCTAAATTGTGATTATTGTATCACAGGCTGATTATTAAGAATTTGATCTCATCTGTACTGCGTCCAGGTGACTAAGAGTCTAGATAACTAGAAATTCTGCTTAACTGAAAGCTATGGTAGTTGCTAAAAGTTTGTGTAACAGTAATCTACACTAATTGCTAGAAATTGTAGATAAAAAAATAATCTGTGATGATTGTTAAAATATTTATTTAACAATAAATCTCAAATTATAACTACGCTCCTGTGGTCAGTCCTCATTCTACGAAGGATCCCTAAAACATATATATTTATGTATATATATGCTTTATATAAAACATATATATATATATGTAAAATGTAAAAATATATTTTTAGCAATATGCACACGCACACACATATATAAATATATATGTACAGCATATATACAGATATGTTTTATATACACATGTATATACATAAATTAAATTGTTCCCTGACTGCTCTTTCACCCCTAGATATAAGGCTCAGCTACTTTCTGGGGCAACAAATGAGAACATGGAGCTCAGAGGGAAGAGTAATTTAAAATTCTTATTTTTGTTGTAGTTGTGTAAGCCAAGTCTGTGACAAACATTCAGCCCAAGCCCTTACTGTACACATCAATGAGAATTTCTCAGTATCAGCAAGTATTGTTCTAGTGTCCAGCAAATGGCCAACATATTTAATTTTTAATTGGGATAAATGTGTACCAAGAACAGACCCAAGCTGCAGGCACTTAAGAAAGATAGATGGAAGAATGGAGTAAAAGAGAGGGAGGAAGAGGAGAAAGAAGACAGACATGCTGGCAGAGAAGGTTGTGGCTGTACACTGATAGTAGGGCTATCTGAGAAGCATTGAGAGATGTGGAGCTTTCTAACACCACTGCCTCCTTAGGGAATGCAAGAGTTCTCTCATTTAAAGAAAAGCAAATACAGTAACATGGCATTGCTGCTAACACTCCCTATTAACAGCAGGGAAACCAGTTTCACGGAACTGATTTTCAGGGGATCTTCATTTTGATGAGATCTTTTTCATTCCTTCCCTGTAGGACAGAATTATAAGAAGTGAAATCCTGCATCTCAGCAGGTTTACTCTGTCTCTAATGAGATAGAAAGAAAAACCCTGTCAAGACTAATACCTTAAAATAAGAATTATACATTACTCTGCGTGACAGCTTGCCCTTAAGATGTAAGACATGTTGTACTTTCATTTGCTTTTCTCCCCATCAGATTCATTGTCTACCTTACTTACTAGCATAGTAACAAAACAAAACAAAACAAACAAAAAAACCCACAAATAAACAAAAGTTTAGTGTTAAGGACCCTTGAAACTTCCAGACAGTTTTGACTGTGAATTGGTAACCGTCATTTTTCTTTTATTGTCCCATACATCAGCTGACCACACAATCCCAGTAGCAATTTGAGTTAAAACCAGAAATCTCTGCATGCAGAGATTTCTGCAGGAAGCCATGCAGAAAAGTTTCTTTACATAATATTTGCAAATATTTGCAAATCTGTGCAGTCCACGTTTTTTGTCCCCTTATCTTGGATGATCAAAGTATGAATATAATGGTTTCATGCAGCAGAAATACAAATACACTGAATTGCAAACTGTTAACAGTATTAATTCTTGTGTATAAAATATATGGTAGGATTTATATGGTGTGTATATATATATATACACACACACGTGTACCATATATATGTGTATATATATATATATATATATGTGTGTATATATATATATATAGTGTATACAGTTTCTTCACCATTCCTAGGAATTATTATTTAGAGCAGAAAATCATCTAAGCAGTTAATACTAACATTTTTCTAGTTGAAATATTTGAACTGCTAAAAGCTAAGAACAACAGACCTTCTCTAGAGAAAAAGATAGGATGTTTTGTTTCGTTTTTTTGGTTTTTTTTTTTTTTGATTGTGTGTCATATCTGTAAGAAGTATAGATTTGAAATACTGTGCAGAACTGGCATGAAGTGCTTTCAATACCACCTTCAATCAAATACGTTTATTCTATTGATTTTATGTTAACTGTCATTATACTCAGAGTTTATCTGCAATTAAAGAAGAAGAATCAAAACAAATCCTCCAGTAAAGGGTTCAGTTCACAACAGCTGCAGTTAGAAATGTTGCAAATCCATATCTAAACAATGACAAATATCTATTTTATTTTTGTGGCATTTTATTTTATTAAGCACTACAGTATGCATCTGAGGGAACATGAGAGTTAAAAAACCTCCTTAGTAAGCAAAAAAAGCCAGGTGAAAGACTTGCATATGTCCCAGCCAGAATTCATGTGAGTGGCAAAAAAAGAGTCTGAACTCAGATAGGACTCACAGATGGTGATAGTGGATTTAGGTATGCGTTTTATAGACAGACAGACAGAAAGACATGCTTAACAAATGATAGCCAGAATATTCTACAAAACTTATGTCTGTGAAATGAGCTCTGCAAGGCTTTTGCGTATATCTGTTCATATATTGTCCTGTCCAGAGGAAAAAAATGCCACAAAACAAAACACGAAAACTTTGCATTTTATGTGCTGTTGGGTATTAAGAATACATGAAAGACGAAGAAAATAGAGCTTTATGAAACACAACTTATCTATTCTACCATTTGATTTTCAAATTCTTTGATAGGCTTGAGAGATGTCACAGGAAACATGGCACTTTCTGTTTACTACTTGGTAGCTTTTCCCAGCTTCAAAAATGCAACTTAATGAAGCTCTAACATTTATAGGCTCTAAGATCTTTATTTCTGTGAATTTACTGCATTTATAAATTATATGGAGAGGAAAGGAAGTCTCTTGAAACTGAATTGCTCCAACAGCACGAGCAGTTTTGTTTGAACAAAGGCACAGTAAAAGGCTTTAAAAGATAAAAAGAGCTGAGTCTGTCAAAAATATTGTGGAGAGATAAAGAAAAAAACCCTGTAAATGTATCTCAAAAGGAAGGCCACTGGACTTAACAGGACTGTTAAGTATTGGTGTTGTTTTGGGAAGGTCCTTCTCATGGCAGCCGCACAATGTGCTACTGGTTTGCAAACCCTTACTCTGGCTGGGATTTTTCTTCTCTGCAGGAAGGTAATAGACATGAGGGCTAAATGATTATCTCAGTTTTGGTATTGATAATTGCTTTGGCACCATCTTATGATGCCTGTAACACTGGAATATAATGACTTGTATTGATTCAGGTAACATAATGGGGGATAGAAATCTTTTGCTGCTCCTAGGTAGTGGAAGTAAATTAAGTAAGCATACGTAAATAATTTCAAGTGAAAGCCTACAGCACTTTGGTGCATTTCCAAATTCCTCCATATGGTGGGTTTCCTGGATTTCACACACAAGAGTAAAAAATTTCACATAGTTCTCTTGCACATACTAAAGAAATTTAGGAATCTTGAGTGTACAGGCCTGCCTGTAATTTAATATGTGTAATTCATCCTTTAATTTCTGAAAAACAGGAAATCTATACTTGCCATTCCACAGTAGAGCATGAAAAAATTAGCTGGGATTTCATGTAAAGGAAGGAATGCAGCTGGGTCATCTCCTATATCATCTCTCTTTTTGTCATTACAGTTGATATTATGATAGGTTGTGATGTTACTTCAAGCAGGCACAATCTTTATTAAGTGACCTCCGTGACTATTGTTGTTAATCCAAAGAGAGTTTCGGGTAGTGACTACAAAATTCCTTTTTAAAAGCACCTGCCAGGAAAAAGTAGCCATGATAAGAAATAGGTACTGACATAATAACATTTTCAGCTTTTCCATGTGTATATATATTTGTGAGGACAAGGAAAATGGTAAGCGGGAAGAAAAGCTATCTGTTAGGGAGAAGGACTGGAAGACCTTAATCACTGTTAACTCTGATGGATAGAAAATCTGTCCCTTTTAAGTTAATTTACTACAGAGAGCTATGCAATTTTTTTAAATTATATTTTCCCCTGATTCTTTCTAAATGTCTGCCTGAAACCTGAGAGTATGGGTAACCTAAGATTGAATAACTGATCTTTTGCCCTCACTATCAAATTGAAACAAAAATAGACATCAGTTGGCATTCTTTTATGTGGAAGCAAGTCTAGATAGCTATATAAAAAAATAAAATGTCTGAGCATCTAAAATGTATTAACCACTTGTTTTCAGTCCTCACCCTTCTAAAAGATGTGCACAAGCTATTAGTCGGAATTTTGATAATTATTTTGCAATGCTTCAGTGGCACTTGTAGAGTAACAAAATTTAATTGCGCTATTTTAAAAACCTATGTGTTCATTTTTTTGTTTAAGGATATCCATACTTTCTTTGCTCTTAAATTACTCTTATATTGTGCATGTAAAGTACGGGGAATTCTGGAAACAGCCATCAATCCAGTGGCCTAGTATATCAAAGTCTGTGAGCCTTCAGCAGTAAATGGTTCAAGCCAAAAATGTATGCAAATTCAAGCCCAGTGTAATTTTATCTAAAACAGGGAAGAGCCCTTCCATCTGAGGCCGTGCATCACTCAGAAGGGGGAGACACTAGTACACAGTTCTGAATGTCCAGCTTGTTTTATGAGAAGACCTAACACAACACCAGTTTCAGTTCAATAGCCAGTTAATTTAATAGTTATGATGATATTTTTAAAAATTACAGCTTTAAAGTCCAGACACATAAGAAAGCCATTAACCTGAAACTTAATTTAAGCTCCTATAATGGAAAAATATCAAAGAAAAGAAAGAACCCTGACGTGCCTTCCTCCAGCAGTAACTTGATGTCACTAAAAGGGAAAATAAAAAAGAATTTTAAAAATGTAACCATGTAATTTTGCTACTGTTGCCAAAAAAAAATATTTGGTATATTTTATTTTGCAATCGAACAACTTCTCCATATTGATTTTTGTACTTCTTTTTTTACCCAAACCATTTCTCTCCTAGAGATTTTTTTATTCTTACAATATAATTCCATTGCTCTACTAGGAATCCGTACTAAGAGTTATACTTTGTTTAATATTGACCCAAAAACACTGCAGTAATTTAAACTCTAGGTAAATAAAATGGGCAACATAAATATTTTTTCTTGATGTTACATGAAGCAATTCACTTTTAAAAACTCATCAATCAATCTAGCCCAAAACCAGTTTAAGCAGTTGGGCATCAGAATACTTAAGGTCCATTTAATGCTTATTATTTTAGCTATGTTTGACTGAACAGTCACATTAGAATTACTATGAGAATTGGTCTATTGGTCTAGAATTACTATGAGATATGGTCTCATCCTTTCCCTTGCGCTAGTGCACATGTGATTGCTGTTAAAAAACAGGCACAGCAAAAAATTACTCACTTTTTCATTTTTGTTTTCTTTTGCTGTTTAGCCTCCTGAGCTGGTTCATAGTAGAACCAAATAAGTGGAAGCTTAGGTGCTTATAAAACACAGTAAAACCAAAAAAGTGGCAGCTGAGGTGCTCATAAAACACCACCACATTCATGGGAATATTGAACAGAAACCAAGGGGGCAAAGAGTATTTTATATTTTTATTATTGTAACAGAAATATTCCTGCAAAGCTAAAGCTTGCTGTGATTTTTTCAGGTCTCGTTCACTCAGAGTATTATCTTTGCAGAACATGATGACCAAACTCATGTGAAAAGCTATACATGTTGGGGAAAGTTTGGAAGTTGAGTTCTTCCACAGTACAATTGGAATAACTTGTTCTAGAACTTCTACTCTACAATTGCCACCACTTCTACACTATTACACCACCAGAGCTACAATAAAAGTGTCTTACCTAAATCAGAGCAGTATAAACTCAAAAACAACGAGTAAGATTCTGTCACATTATTTGTTCATCATCATGAAATGTAAACGTGTCAGACCAATTAACCAGTATATTTAAACACATTTTAAGATACTATTCAGTTAACAAAAGCTAAATAAGGAGGGTGTTGTGATCAAAGCCCAGTGTGCTAATGTTTCTACCCAGCTGTCTTCACAGCCTCTTTCCATTCACTTCACACACAGTTGCCAGAAATGTAAATCTGCTTGGTACTCATACTCTTCCCACCCTATATGTGAGCTACTAATTTTGAGACTAAGCATGAGCAATTTTAATAAGCATATGCCCATTTTATAGCACTAAGCATAAAGATCCCAAAAATAGCCTTTTCAGTGTTGCCTACTTTGCGAAAATATAGTTCCACCATCATCACTCTAAAAAATTTTGAAAGAAAAGTGAATCTGCACAAGTCTGAAAAAAAGATGGACATATAGGGAGCTTTTTTTTTTTTTTTTTGATAAAATTAACCAAACCATTTTAAGTTATGACAAAATCACAGCACCAAGCCTGACAGAGTTCAAGAAGCATTTGGATGATACTCTCAGGTGCATGATAAGACTTTAGGGGATGGTCCCATGCAGGGCTAAGGGTTGGACTTGATGATCCTTGTGGGTCACTTCCAACTCAGCATATTCTGTGTCAACAATTCATTTTAAAAAATGATACATTTATCAGTTTCAAGAATTTAATAGTCAAACCACTATATATAAAATAATTTTTAAAGTAAACAGTGCTGTAGGCTTTTTATTAATTTTATATTGCTATCTTTTAAACACTGTCTTATTGAAAAAAAAGTTAATTATACAAACCAAAAAGTCATAAAATATTTGCTCTATTTGTATGCATCTCATTTTTGTTTTTGCAATTTCTAATTGCTCTTAATGTTCTTTTCGAAATAGTTTGGGTTTTTATTATTTCCTCTTTTGCACTACTCATTGTATCCAGATTTAGGAAGTTCTACTTGCCTAGTATTCTGGATACAAAGATTTGCTGTATGTAGAAGCATATTAGCATGTGCTCTACATACTGCTCTCTGAGCTGTATGTGTGTTGCTGCTTTACTGAATACTAAACACTGAGCAAGGTCACTTCCAATATCAATGAACAGAGTAATTTCGGCAGTGATAACCAATAAAATGGATTCCGAATTCTGCCGAAAACACCCCCCTCTCTTTTCCTTCACGCTCCTGGAAAAACCCCAAGAAGTTTTATGTGTCAGCTTTTGAGTATCCAAAGGGAAAAGATGTCACTCCTGACAAGCACCTCTGTCCTTATGCCCTAGGAGAAGGTATAAACTAGTTGTTCCTCTGCTTACAGATCCTGCAAGGAGATACTTTCTGGTATCATGCCTACTGAGCCAGACTCCACACACAATATTTGATCGTGGTGTTTTGGCACTGAAGGGCTCAATAACCAATTCACCCCTTTGTGAAATACTCACCTTCAAGTTTTTTTCCTTTTTCAGCCTAACAGAACAGTTGTGCCTTATCCAGTTAAATATTTTTGTGCAGGGAGGCAGACCCAAGAGTCACTGAGATGAAAGCACATCTCCCTTAGTATTGCAGATAGCACTATGCTATAACACGACATAGGAAGTGCTGATTTCATGCTCATTCCTTGCATTTAGAGGACAGGTCAAGAGGATCCCAACCTCACCTCACTGTGGCCTGCCAGCTCCATGGCCCAGATGAAGAACTTCAATCTTACTACTGATTGCCCCTAGCCTGGATCTGCTCCCCAGCTCTCCCTGACTTTCACAGGAACATTCTAGTCCTACCCTTCATGCCTTATGCTTTCCCAGAAAGTTTTCTATTCCAGCTACATACAGGTTGGATTCTGTGACAGAGAAGGGCAGAAGGAGGCATGGCATTCATTTGCCACTACTGAGCCAAGATTATTATCATAGAGTAAGTGGGAGAAAGATGGTAGCAACTGCTGCTCAAAAAGCAAATGATTTCCACAGTGTTTTTCCATAAAAGTTACAGGAGAAGGTGTTTGGTCCAAGTTATTTTAAGGCAAAAATATATATATTGATGTTCTTTAATGTTACACTTTACAGTGTCAGCCAGTGGACTAGAGCAACATTTTATATATACATGTGGAGAAACTTAGACGTCATTCAAAATGTTTCTAAATGCACTATAAACTGTCAATATCCAGATAAATCAATTCTTTGTTTCAGTCCACAAGACCACTATTTCTGAGAGCAGAGCTACCGAGCTGCACACTGACACTGATATGCTTAATCCCTTAATAGTATGGAACAGAGGGATAAAAACAAGAAATATCAGTGTTTCCCTCCCATGTGGAATATATGACTAAGACAAATGCTTAGCAGTCTTATTTTATGCACCTTGTTTGCCATGCTAGGTCCCAAAAGAGTGGTGAGAGGAGGGCTGCCTCCCTGTTCTGCCCAGCCCACTCTCCAGAGCAGTTCTGTCAAAGCCTTTGGGTGACTTTTGTAAGAAGGCTTTGTCCAGAGGGGTTTTATAAAGTTTATTATAACCCAGAAGACCAATAAAACTTGCTGGAGTGACAGAAATAATGGTGGAAAGATCCCCACTCTGGCAAGACATGCTGTACGTGGAATAAATGTGGTTTGAAATTTTTTTATTTTTCTTTCATCTTTCCTAAAGGTCATTGTTCTCTGTTTCAAAAGTTCTCCCTCAAAAAGGTAGACATATATCAAAATTTTGGCTCACCTGTAGTACTGCAGCAACAACATAGAGCTTTTTAGAGCTTGTCATTTGGTTTTCATTGATGGCTATTTCAGATAAAAAGTAAACATATCTGCACTGTTTTCACATTTAACATTTATTTTTGTTTATTTGTTGTGAATTATCTGCAAAAAAATAGTATAAATGACTGTAATATACTTGCACTGGGCTTTTTTTTTTTTATATCGTCTTCATCCCTTTTTAAGGTTTTAAATATGCTGTCTTGTAAGTTGTGCTAAAGAAATTCACAACCTTTAGTAAAAAAGGGGGTTTTTTTGTTAATTAAATATCTTATCCTGTAAGAATGATTTATTGTTTGACTCTAATCAGTTTGACTAAAATCACTGGAGTTGGGGTTAGGCAACAGTTGCTGCATTTGTAATCTGATGAAAGGAACAACTTTGTCATAAGAATATATGAATTGGCTGGAAAAGATTTGAGGATAATCAAAGCTGAGATCTGACATTGGCAATGTCTGACTCTGGATTCATCTTAAAAAAAAGATGAAGGGAAAGGGAAAAGGAGAGGAAAAGGGAAAGAAAGAGGAAAATGGAGAGGGGTAGAAAGGAAAAAGAAAGGCAAAGGCAAGGCAAAGGGGAGGGGAAGGGAAGGGAAGGGAAGGGAAGGGAAGGGAAGGGAAGGGAAGGGAAGGGAAGGGAAGGGAAGGGAA
>JAWWES010000081.1:95724593-95742264 GCA_035583135.1 Lophotriccus pileatus | reverse complement strand
GAAGGGAAGGGAAGGGAAGGGAAGGGAAGGGAAGGGAAGGGAAGGGAAGGGAAGGGAAACATCTTTAAGAATTCCACTATGTTCTTAAACTATTTTTTCTTTTTTTCTTTCCCTTCATGATTAGATATATGCATTTATGTATTCCTGCAGCTCACCAGTCACTGCTTTTTGACTAATCTTCAAGGCAAAGATGAAATATATTTGGCTGTTTAAATTTATTCTTATCCTGAGCTCAGAGAGTTAAATTTCAAGATGTAAATGAGTTTCTAAGATTTAACTTTTCCTTCTTATTATGAACTTTCAGTATAATTCTTGATGTTTCTGAGGTTCATGAAAATGTTAAAGCTCCTTTTTTAATGTTAATCTAAATTTTTAACCTCAATGAATCCATTTGTCATTTTCATACAGATAAATGACAATAAGTGAGTCTTAAAGCTTTGAATTTTTTTTTTTTTATGAGCACAGATTTTAAAGCCAGAATGGGCCATTATAATCATCTAAACTTACTGCAGGTATGAAGCCCATAGTGATTTTGCACAGCTTCCTTTTTGAATAATACCATCTTTTAAATCAGTCTTAATTAAAAAAATCTCCAGAGATAAAAAATCCACCATACTTTCCATTTCTTGAGTTGTGCATTTCAGTCTAGTTTTCATTCCTCACTCAGTATTTTAAATGTAGTAATTGTGCTCCATATTTTTTTGTTTGCTTTGCATAGTACAAAGGATTGCTTCCTTCCTCTGCCTTTATTTTAAGAAATCCCTCAGAAGGTTTTGTCTACCCAACTCAAAAACTCGTTTCATTTTTTCCATTCCAAAGTTAGAGTTCCAAATTAATAAAATATTTACACATTTTTATTGAATCACAGCTTCTGTGTTTGCTTGAATTCACCTTTGCAATTGATTCTGTTAGAATTTATCTATGGGTCTGTCTCTGTTTACCTTTTGACTTTTCCAAGTTAAAGGGAACATGACTTAGAGGCACTAATTTTAGTGTGCGAGAAATAAATTCATAATTTTATAAATAAAAACAAGAAGAGTTTTTCTCAGGTATTAACTGGAAAATGCATAATATTAGGATCTCTAAATACTGTGTATTTCCATCTTAACTGACTCTTTAGAATATATTAGGAGAAAATACCCAGACAAAAATATACCAATTTTAGTACACAAGCAAAGCTTTCAAGACCAGGAAATCAGTGAGAAATAGTTTCAGGCTCAGTGACAGAAACTCAGCATGTTTCCTTCTTTTCATAGACATTACTTACCTTAGTTAACTT
Organism: Lophotriccus pileatus; assembly: GCA_035583135.1. NCBI lineage: Eukaryota > Metazoa > Chordata > Aves > Passeriformes > Tyrannidae > Lophotriccus > Lophotriccus pileatus. The sequence goes on along the minus strand of JAWWES010000081.1, from coordinate 95,740,985 downwards.
GGCTTAGGAATTTAATGTCTCATGTGTAATGATGACACATTTCTTCCTTCTGTACCTCCTTTAATGACACAGTTGACCTTCACACAGAAAAAAACAAACAAGCAAAAAACCCCAAAAAAACCAGCCAAACAAAAAAAAGAATTTAAAAAAGTGTATAAGGATAAAATAACTGAACATTTAAGCTTTGCTTCCAGTCTAGAGCAAGCTCCTCAGGTTGAAATAATACAATTTCAAGGAGAGAAGATGGACTGTGGTGCAGATGTCCTTACGGAATAAATCTGATCCCAGATTGCATTCAGTTTTTGAAAGTTTATTTTCTAGCTTCAGAGGGCATAACACAGGAAAAATCCAATAAACCCACAGGATTCCTTTCATTTTAAAACTAGTTCCTGAATTTTTAGTTTAGTCTTTACCCAGTTTTATATACAAACACTAGCTAAAAAATCCTTAAGCAGCTTTGTAATTATAAATACTATTCCTTCAAACACAACTTAGTTTTCAATAGCTCTTAGTAGAATATTCCACTATGGTAGTATCTTTCCATTATACCATAATGACCTATTATCATGTGCTTAAGCCCCTGAAATACAAATAGAATGATTTTTGATTGGTTTTTGCAGGGAGGAGGAGGGTTGGGTTTTTTTGGAGGAGGTGATTGGTGGATTTCTTTGGGGTTTTTTGAGAAAATGATGTCATTTCCATTTTATAGCTTGCTGAAATTTGTAACTGGGAATTTTTGCAGTTAGGAAAAAAAATAAATACTTAAACTATCAAATGGTGGTTTTCCTTTTTGTAGCTGATAATCAGACTTTTTAAATATTAAGGTTCCATTGCTGATGATAAATCAGTTATAATGGTAATACCACTGACACAACTAAAACAGTAAGGGAGGAAATGAATGGAAAAGTAAAAAGCCTTTCTATAAACAAACAACTTTTGTTTTGTTTTGTTTTCTCTCTAAGAGGGTGCTTTGTGGATTAATCTAACAGCAGCTAGAGTTAGGATGCCATATAAACATAAACATGAAATATATTTTAAGGGTTTTAAAAGGAATTTAATCTAATTTTTCTTGAAATTTATTACCTTTCAGATTTACATTCTGACTCCAAATGAACAACTTATTTTTAATTAATTGGATTCATCTATGCTTTTGTATTTTTAATGTGAAGGGTAGCACAGAAAGAAATTCAGTGGAGGCAGATGCCAGTTTTAATATGATGTTCTCCTGCTTTGGGGACTTCACTGTGCATGTGGGTTACCCAGTAATGCCACTCAGACTTTATAATTGACAGTAAATAATTCTTTTGCAGTCGCTCACTCCATTTGCTAAAGGAAGCTATGCCAAAATAAAACCAAGTCAATTTGAAGTACTAGAAAGCAAATTAAATACTTTAGATATCTCAAATTTGTGTTCAGAAGAAAAATTGAAATGCCCTGCTAATACTGGTGAGAGAAAGCTGGTTTTTGAAATTCATCTATTTCTTAGCCTAGAGGTCTAAATATTATTTACAACATGCAAAACAAAAGGTCAAGAAGGATGAAAAGCAGTTGGTCAAATACAGATGCACCAGATCTGGTCAGCACCAGATACTGTGGACTATGCTTCTCCCCAGGGCTCTGAAGTTTTGATCTTTTCCCTCTTTTCCTTTTCCTTCTACTACATCTTCAAATCTTTCACATTTCTTTTCCTTCTTGTGTCCTTATTACTAGGGCACGTTATTAGTAAAGTTTTCTTGTAATGTTAATTCCTCACAATATTAAGGAACACATCATATTGCAGTAGGTTTCATATGAGAACAAAATTATATACTGATATAGACCATTTCATGATATAAAGCTTGAGGGATATGATGACTATTATTATGGTCATTAAATGTAAGCTCAGTAACGAGCTGCAGTGACCAAACCCAACATAATACATAATGAAAGAGCAGATAGAAGGGACAACAAGTAATGAGCTAGATTAAACATTGCCTCACTGCTTTAGCATTTAACCTTCAAAATTCTTGCCTTGTTTCCTCAACATGTATGAACATGTGTCCAGAACCACTCTCACCTTGGGAGGGCTGAACTTCAAAATTCAGGTATGCACTCAGTGTACTTCTAGCAAAATTCCATGCCTTGTCTAATTGAGGTAATAAATTCAGAGAATATCTGGTCCATATTCACAAGCTTTATTTGCAGCTTCCATTTATTCTAAAAAGGCCTGCCAAAATATTTTCAGCTTTTCTTAAATGTTTTCTTAAAGAAAGAGCACAGACTGTTAAGAGTAATCATTGTCCACATAAACATAAAATAATCTAACTGAAATTTATAATCATTTTAAGCCCTAAGATAAGTCAGTGATTTAGACTTAAGGGTATGTGTATAGCCATTAGAGATTAGGAAGAAAAAGAAGGGATTCTAGTTTAAATACACACTGATTGAAATAACAAACAAAACAAAACAAAAAAAACCCACAGTAGACGTCCTGAGTACAATACAAATGTCATTCTTCTCCGAAGATTGTCCACCAAGTCCAGACTTTAATGACTAGTTCTGTTCCTCTGCCTTGGTTAGTGCTCTCCAATTACCTAAAATAATCTTACTTCCAATATAAATATGAAGGTACTTTAAATTAGAATTTACTTTTCCAGACAGACATCATAGATAAAATATGGGGGAGTCAAATTTTGGAAAGTTTTTTCAAAACCAATGAGTTTTACCAACAGAGAACATTCAATAAACATTTGCCCTATTTGAATAAAATTATACAGGTAGGAAGATTTTCACTTCACTAACATTACACATTCAGTGGTTTCTACTGTCTGCATAGGGAGCCTTTGTATAATACCCTTGTATTTCAGCTACTGCTACAAGATACACAAACACAAAACTCGTCATGCTGATTCAAGTGTGCTCAGAAATGCCAAATGAGCAGGATCATAGAATCATAGAGTCATAGAATGGTTTCAGTTGGAAGGGACCTTAAAGACCATATAGTTCCAAAACCCCTACCGTGGGCAGGGACACCTTGCACTTGACGAGGTTATTCAAGGCTCCATCCAGCCTGGCCTTGAACGCTTCAGAAACATCCACCTCTCTGGGCAACCTATTCCAGTGCCTTCACAGTAAAGAATTCCTTCCTAACATCTAGTCTGAACATCTCCTCTCTTAGTTTAAACTCTTGTCCCATTGCTATCTACTTGTGTAAAATGTTGCTCTCCTTTTTTATAAACACTGAAAAGCTTCAATGAGGTGACCTCAGAGCCTTCTGTTCTCTTCTGTTCTCCAGGCTGAAGAACCCCAGCTCTCTGAGCTTCTCTTCATAGGGTAGGTGCTCCAGGCCTCTGATCAACTTTGTGACCCTCCTCTGGACCCAGTCCAACAGTTCTAACAGAAATAATGGCTCAGCAAAAGCAGGTGTCATTGATCCTCCTGCAGTGTCATGGCACAGTGTGCTTTGGTACCAAAGACGTGATCTCGGACTTGGCCTGACCCAGCTCATACAGTAGCACAAAAATCTGAGCTAAATACTACCAGAAGGTGTTATCTAGAACCATCATAAAATCATAGAATTTTTTAGGTTGAAAAGACCTCTAATATTATTTAGTCCAACCATTAATCCAGTGTTGCCAGGTCCAGCACTAAATCATTTCCCTAAGCACCATGTCTACATATCTTTTAAATCCCTCCAGGAATAGTGAGCCCCCCACACACACACTTCCATAGGCAGCCTGCTCAAGTGCTTATAATATGGGGATCTCCACAACTTTCCTCTGGGATTCAGAAGTGTGAATCCAAAGCCAGACCTGCCCAGATGACTCAAATTTTCACAACAGACAGGGACTCCTCAGACATCAAGAGAAGGATTTAATAGCAACGTAGCGTCATCACTGGTGGGCAGGTTTTTATGTTTTAATTACATTTTTATCTCTTTTAAACTATTGTCTGGATTTTAAAAAACATATATATATAATTACTGGAATACATTCAGTTAGTTATAAATAGCTAACAAGGGAATTTTTTGTCTTCAGGTATAACTGTTCTTAATCTTTTTCTAATTACAATAAGAATCTTATATCAGAACCTCTTGGGATTGTTCCCTCTTTCCACAAGGAAGACTCCTATTGTATTAAGTAGCTCTAGAATTTTTTATAGTACTTGAATATTTTTTTCTTTCTTGCTGTGTCTCAGTGTTATTAGTCTCTGGTGTAAGCTGATAACATAAGTAATACTGGACAAAGTCTTTTTTTGTGATATATTGATGATATCATGTTTAAATTGCATTTGTTTCATATAAGTACATTTCATAATTTATAAATAAAGCTATGAAAAAACAAACAAACATTGAAGTTCCATCTGAAATTCTGCATCAGAATGCCCACTTGTTTGGAAATCTCCAATTTTGTAGTTTCAAAGATTTGTTTTTATTAAATATTTTTTGCCATAAAATATCAAATTTATCTGTAAGAAGAGTGACAAGAAAGAGGAAATAATAAACTGTATTTTTCTATCAATAAAATGCATAGAATCATATCCTATAAAGACGTTTAAAGTCAGCAAAATCACAAGTATCTTATCAAGGCCCATTTTTACCCAACATGTGGCCATCTTATTGAACCTAACTTAATAGCAGGCATTAAAAAAAGAGTATAATATCAGCAGGATGAAAAGAGTCAGAAGACAGTTGTCACTATAGTGCTGTACCAAAAGTGAGCCAGTAAAAAAATCTAAATTGAGGAACAAACAAACCCTATTAGAATGAATTCAAAAAACATGGTTGAAACACTTCTTTGCTCCTTGCTTCAAGTCCTTTCCTGCTGAGAGTAAAACAACATGCCAGCAAGAAAGGCACGCAGAGCAGCTGGCAGTCCAATAACATACTAGAACTGTCAATGCCATCCACATGGTTCTCCACGTGAGGTTTTTAGAGACTCCTGATACTGTAATCTATAATGCACTGGGAAAAAAAGACATCCCTTTTCAAGGCTGTTCTCCACAGAAGAGAAATACAGGGTTAATGCAAAGAAAAACAATTCCTGTTTATATTGCTTTAAACCAGAAACTAAGAAAAGGACATGGTAAAACTGGAAACAGTGAAAAAGCTTATCATCCAAGGCAGTGCAAAAATGCTTATCTCTACCTGGCAAAAAGTCCTTAGATGATATCTATTTAAAATAAAAAAAAAAAAGAAAACCAATTAGTAACAAAATGTTAAATAAGATTACCACAACACATGATTTTTCATTTTCTTTGACCTTAATAATTTGCTTAAATTATTAAAAACGATGGAATCATAGAACATGATGAGTTGGAGGGCACCCATCAGGTGGTCCCATCAGGACCTGCTGGCCTGCACGGGACACCCCAAGAATCGCATCACGTGCCTGAGAGCATTGTCCAAACGCTTCTTGAATTCAAACAGGCTTGATGCTGTGGCCATTTCCCTGGGAAACCTGTTTCAATGCTCAACCACCCTTTGGGTGTAAAACCTTTTCCTGATATCTAACTTAAACCTCCCCTGACTCAGCTTCGTGCTGTTTCCTCGAGTCCTGTCATTGGTGACGAGATTGGTGAAGAGATTGCCCCTTTGCTTCCCCTTGTGAGGATGTTGAAGACCACAATGAGGTCCCCTCAATCTCCCTTTCTCTAGGTTGAACAAGCCAAGTGACCTCAGTTTCTCCTCATAAGGCTCCCCCTCCAGACCCTTCGCCTTCCTCATGGTCTTGCTCTAAATGCTGATGGATTAATGTCTTTTTTTATGATGTAGTGCCCAAAACTGCACACAATATTCAAGGTGAGGCTATACCAGTGCAGAGCAGAGCAGGACAATCATCACCTTTTACTGGATGGCAATGCTTTGCCTGATGCCCCTCAGGACATGGTTGGTCCTCCTGGCTGCCAAGCACTGTTGACTCATGTTCAACTTGCTGTTGACCAGGATGCCCAGGTCCCTTTCTGCAGCACTGCTCTCCAGCCACTCATTTCCCAATCCATACACACAACCAGAATTGCCCATTCTAGGTGCCAAATCTGGCACTTCCCCTTGTTGAAGTTCATATGGTTGGTGATTGAACATCTCTCCAATTTGTCAAGGTCTCTCTGCAAGGACTGTCTGCCCTTGAGGGGGTTAATAGCTCTTCCTACTTTATTGTCATTGGCAAAGTTACTTAGTATTCCTTTGAATCTTACATACAGGTCATTAATTAAGATGTTGACGAGAACTGGGCCTGCCTAAGATGAAGCCCAGTGGAACCCCACTAAAGACCAGTTGCCAGCCTGATGTTACCTCATTCTCTACAACTCTTTGTGCCCAACCTGTGAGCCAGTTGCTCACCCATCACGTATCATGGTTATCCAGCTGTGTGTTGGACATTTGTCCAGAAGGATACTGTGAGAAACAGTATCAAATCATTTGTTGAAGTCCAAAAACATTACATCTACTGGCTTTTCTAGATCAACTAGGTGGGTTGCCCTCCTAGGAGGAAACCAGATTCAACAAGCAGGATGTTCCCCTCATGAAGCCATGCTGGCTGTGACTGATGACTGTGTTGTCTTCCAGATCTTTTTTAATACCTCCCAGATTAATCTTTTCCATGATTTTACTAGGCACTAAAGTGAGATTGACAGGCCTGTAGTTTCCAGGGTCCTCCTTACCTTTCTTGAAAATCGGGACAATGGTCACCAGCTTCAGTCAGCAGGGATCTTTCTGGATTCCCAAGACCACTCAAAAATCATTGAGAGAGGCTTTGAAATGACATCAGCCAGATCTTTGAGGATATGTTTAGAAGGCATTACTTTATTATTAAGGGCACAATAAGACTGAGGAAGCTTATGAAGAAATGATGTATTATGATCCTTTAGTAATTTAATATACACTTTCATTTTGAATGGGAACATACTGGTTGAAAGTTTTTCTATTGTTTTTGTTAACAGCATCCAACCAAATGGTACAATTACATCTAACTTTAAAAATAAAAAAAAGTAGACAACTAGTATGACAAACATTTATTAAGAAGGCTTTTGTCCTCTTTGTCTTGTATGTAGTGGATTTGGTTACTTCATATTTGACCATGCTTTTTATAATAAGTACTTTTGTCCTTTATATATATTGACATTTAGGCATTGTTTTTCAAAAGTCTTAGAGGACATGCCTTATTTAAGAAAGAACCTTGAAAGTTTGCAAGACTTTAACTTCAGTACATTCCTATTTTTTCACTTTTCTTTCCTCTTATACAATGGAAGAGATTTACTCATTCTTTAGGATATAGCACTTATGAAGTAAGATGTGTCGAGCAGTCAGGATGCTGGGCAATATTTGACATGAATTTAAACCAGAAAGATAGGTCCCTTCCCACATTCAACAAACTTATGGCTAACAAAATAAAACTGAAAAGTTTTGTTTGCTTATTTGAAAATAAAATAAAAAATCAAATTTTTAAGTCTTTAAGAAACTCCGCACTTATTTGAAAGGAAAAAAAATAGACTTTATATTTTGTAAAACATTTTTGTAGAAAGTTTTCTATGGGACCAAGGCATAAATTATATTTTTTTAGAGTTCATTTAGAATGCATATTTTCTGAAGGCACTCACTGTTCAATGCATGTTTTTTGCAATTACTCTTTCTCTTTTCACATATGTATTCAAATTCTCCACTTGCCTTGTGCTTCTTTAGGCTATGTTCCACCTTCAACATCGTCAGAGTAGGTACAAAATAATGAGTTCGATTTCTACTCAGTAAATTGTTTTTTTTTATCTCACATGGGACATGGAATGACTGCAGGAAGGAATCCACAGAACTCAAATCTATCACTTATAATAAAGTCACCTCTTCCCATTTCGCCTGAACTGATTTTAATGAGATAGTTGTGGTGAGTTGGCCCTGGTTAGATGACCAGTGTCTACCAAAGCCACTCAATCACTCCACTCCTTATTCGAACAGGGGAGAGAAAATGTAACAAAAGGCTCATGGGTCAAGATAAGGACAGGGAGAGATCAGTCACCAGTTACTGTCATGGGCAAAACAGACTCAACTTGAGGAAATTTATTTGGTTTATTGCTAATCAAATCAGAGTAGGATAATAAGAAATAAAACCTATTCTTCCTGGGCTCAACTTTGCTCCTGAATTCTCTACCTCATTCCCTCCAGTAGTCAAGGGGGATGGGAAATGGGGGTTGTGGTCAGTTCATTACACATTATCTCTGCCACCCCTTTCTCCCTGGTGGGAGGGCTTCTTGCACTCTTCCTCTACCCCAGTGTGGGATTCCTCACAGAGGAGACAGTCCTACGACCAGCTTCTCCAACATGAGTTCTTCCCATGGGCTGCAATTCTTCATGAACTGCCCCAATGTGCATCCCTCCCACAGGGTGGAATCCTTCAGGAACAGGCTGCTCCAGTGTGAGTCTCCTGTGAGGTCACAAGGCCTGTCAGCAAGACTGCTTTAGTGTGAGCTCCTCCTGCCCCAGGGCCACAGGTCCTGCAAGGATCCTGTTCCAGGGCAGGTTTCTGAGAGGATCACTGCCTCCTTTGGGCAGCTGTCTGCTGTCATGTGGGGTCTTCCATGGGCTGCAGGTGGACCTTTGTTCCACCATGGATGTCCAAGAGTCAATAGTTTCCATAATCTTAGAAACAGTTCTCTAGAATGTCTAATCTACAAGTAAGGAAATCTAATAGATGAAACACCAACAAAATCATATCAACAAATAACAACCCTAGTCTTGACCAGCATAAAAATTTAGGCTGTGTTCCTCTTAAAGTCAAAGGTAAACAGCAAGCAACATTTTACAGGACACATTCTTTGAGTACCTAAATTTAAATTTTTGTATCTCTTGCTGATGCCCAGTACATCGTACTTTCTGGTTAAAATCGCCTTTCTTGCTGTTCTACACTTTAGTCAATAGATGGCAATGCCTACTCCAGGACATTTTTTCCATCTTACATGGGCATTTGTGATGTTATTTATTCTCTATCTTTATTTCAGCCTTCAGTAAAGTATTTCCATTTAAAAGAAAATGTTTGAAATTGAGATATTTTTGGTATCGTTGCTTCAGAGTCTGCTATCTTTTCTTTGATACAAAGGTATTTTTCATAGAATCATAGAATCAGATGAGTTGGAAAGGACCTCTGAGATCATCAAGTCCAACCCTTGATCCATTAACCACTGCAGTTACTAGACTATGGCATTCAGTGCCACATCCAGTCTCATCTTAAAAACCTCCAGGGACGGAGAATCCACTACTTCCCTGGGCAGCTCATTCCAGTGTCTGATTACTCTCTCTGTAAAGAATTTCTTCCTAATATCCAACCTTTTGAAACAGAAGCTCCCATTTAGTTTGAGGAAAGAGTCAGACATGATTGTATTTCATTATAAATAGTTTTCAGAGGCACTAGCCTCTAATTAATTTATTTTCAGAAGCTAGGCAATCCATAAATATTACAAGGAAACTTTTAAAGAGGTATGTTGAAAATGGCAAGTGAGTCTTTCTTGCTCCTTTTTGACACTGATAGTGATTTACATAAATATATCCACATACCTTTGGCACTAATTTAACCCTAATAGGTCACTCTTGAGAGATCATTTCACAAGACTTCTATATTTTTTCCCAATAGAGCCTTAAATAACATCAAAGATCTACCCAACCCCTTTTCTAATAGTAGTTAATAGAGAACGATATAAAGAAGAATGGTTTTCCTTTCATCTGGTAATGGAAAACTGCAGCTCCACTGAGCCATATTGAAATGAGTTTCTAAACAAGAAACTATGAACTATACTGTTCATTAAATTAGGTACTATGCATATGTGAAAATGAAAGTGACATAATAAAAGAAGAACAGATCTTGGCTTTTTCTGGTGTGTTCCATGTGCCTCTGGAGAGTGACCAGAAGAACATTTCAAGATCTTGAAAATGCGTTGGTTTCAGAAAAATTTCTTCATTCCAAGACCAAAGAAGACAAGAACAGAGTTACTAGTACAGGCTCAGCCATCCAGATTTCTGTCAGGGCCATTTTAAGCAATTACTAAATCCTAGTTGTTTGTTTCAATCTCTGTTGCTCCTCCACATGAGTTTCAGAGCTCGGTGCAGAACTTCGTAGCGAGCTGATCTGGATAAAATGAAGTAATTTTGGAAAGGCTGGTGTTAAAATCAGAATCACTCTCCTTATTCCAGTATCAGCTCTAAGGCTTCTCAGTTGGCAAAGACCTCAACTGAAAATATGTACTGGTAAATAATAACAACGCATTTCAACATTTGTTATAAAAGCAAGCAAAAAAACCCAAAAATCTGTGGAAAATTGTTTCACAAAGCACTTTGCACCAGTTGGGGCAAGGTTGGTCAGACCAGAACAAGCCTGCAAGCAACACTGTGTGTAAAATCAAGCCCTTGGGAACAGGAGAAGTTGGGAAATGAATGTGTAAATGTAAACCACTACTGATTGACAACTATTAATATAACAGAATAACTTTGCAAAACAGTGGTTGATATTGATTTTCATAACTGTCATTCATACACATAGGAAATAATTCCTTCGCTTTGGTCATGAAGCACAAGTTCTCAGTGTATTTCTGTGTCCAGTTTGGGCCACTATGTTTCAATAAGAATATATACATCTGAGAGAAAGCACAGGGATAGAAGCTGTACACAGAACAGTCTTCAGATAAATTTGCTACAGAGAAAAAGCAGAAATATTTTTGTACCCATAATCATCACTGAGATCACATTTGTTTAAACATAAGAGCAGTTTAAGTTAGATGATACGGAAAGAGATATTTAAACTTTTGGAAAAAAACCCATTGTAATAAATTACATTGTAATAATTACTTAGAAGGCCTTCCTGTTGAAGTTCTAAGCACATTTTGACAGCTTCAGAGCAGGGAAATGGATTAGATTGTTCTTTTCAGTTCTCTTTCAGCCCCAAATTTCTAGGTTTTTCTCCATTTCCTCAATAAACTCTAACTTCTATCTCTGCTTTCTACTGGCTACCTTAGTCCTTCCATCTTCAATTCTCAAATGCTCTAGGGTAGAACATACTATGACAGACTAGAACACAGACAGCTAATGAGGTATTGTAAAAAAATTTTAAAAATGCCATTAAAAACTAACAACCACCACCATAACAAAAATCCCAACCCAGGTGCAACTTATTTCCTCCTTACTTCCCTTTTATCAAAAGAAGATCAAGACTCCAATGGTCTTGAATGTGATCTACTAGTAATAATGAAAAATTGGTAAGTTTAGAGCTCTAGTTCCTAGAACAATTGTGTGATGCTGCAGAGGCAAAAACCAGTTTCTTGAGTGATAAGAACTTCCTAAATCTCAAAGTGCTACCACACACCTATAGTCACAAGGGGAAAATTGGACTTCAATTCTTAGAACTTCCCAAGAAATTATATCACAATGTAACATTAAGTCAAAAGGACAGGCCAGGGTCAAAAAAAGACTTTACTGAAAAGGATATAGAGCAAAGAGGAAAAATCTTTTTCCTCAAAAAGTCACAGTCATGTTAAAAGGGGGAGGGGAGATTTTCTTGACCCACAGAGATTTACTTGTCTGTTAGTGCTCCAGGGACAATGAAACCATGTGTGCCTGATCCAGTCTGTCAGGTGTCCTGTAAGAGGATTCTCCACTGAACAGACTCAGAAGCTCGGGGTAATTCAATTGCCTTTTTTCAGAGGCTGCCACGCAAAAGCGTAAGGGAGACCCCTCAGCAGATCTTCCCACAGCCGGCAAACTGTCAGCATTTTATAAAGGACTCACTCTAACAGTTTACGGAATAACACTCTTTATTAATACAAATTGTGACAAATTAATGTGGTTCGTGGTTGGTGGTGGTAGGGTCTAGCTGCAAGAACACACTTAGAGCAATCTAATAATACTATAAAGCAAGCAAAAGCACAAACTCTGATACAAAAGAACCTACTAATATATTATGGAACAGCAGTGAGCTCTAGTCAGTAATTAGCTTGAATAGCTAATTAATTACCCAACAGGCATTCCTAGATGGGGGAGAGAAGAAAAGTTCAACCTGTCAGTTGATCCTAGCAGTTTTGGTGGTAATCTTCCTCCGATTTTTCTGCATTTCCAACTTCCTTTTATACTACTGCTTTATGTTTAGGTGGAATTTGAGTGGATCTAGTCATAACTGCCTAATTGGGTAATTGTCCTTGGCATCTGTCTTTCTTGGTGGACGGATATGCACAAAGTGTCACCATGTTCCCCTTCCTTCAGGATGTTTGTGGAGGGAGGCCACAGTGCCTTCACATCAGTCTGCTCTCCATTGCATCCCTCAATAACAGGTAGTTATCATTGTTTATGGAACTTTTGTGGGGCATTTTGACCATGTTTTATCTGGGAAGCAGCAGCTGGGTCTCCTATAATTCTTATTCTCCTTTAACTTTTAACCCTATCCATCCCTCCAGTCACACACAATTACACTGCAAAGTCACAGCACTTAATGTTTCATCTCAACTCATGGTTACTAATAATAACAATTGTTTGCCTTTTTAAAGGTGTGACAAACAAAATTATTTCAATTGTGTTAAAAATAAAAACTTCTAATTTTATTTCAAAATCAGCATGTAGCATTGATTGCCTAATGCTGTTTCACAATATACCCACATTTTGTAATGCAATATATAATTTCCATAACTGATGAATAAAACAGTATATGAAGAGGCTAAAGGTTAGTTCTGTGCAAGTATCCTGCATGCCAGTTTGTTGTTATAAAAGTTGAGTTCTGATCTGATAAAGTTTTCTTTAGAAATTGCACGTATCACTAGGGAAGTATTGTCTCACTTAAACTACATTTTTCAGGCAAGTGCTGTTCAAAAGCAATCTATATCACATAGTATCAAAACATTACTTTCAAACAGATAATCTGGTCAAAATATAAACACATGTAAATCCATTTCTTCATATCTGGGTAACTCCAGTATCATGAGAAGACATGCTGGCACAGTATTGTAGGCATGCATTGCAGGAGGAGGGCAGGACTCCAGTAGCTCAAGTTTATCTGGCAGTTCAGGTTGTTTTGGTTTTTAAAAGAGTATATATATGTATGTATATATTTTTTAAGAACGCTGGTAAATTTTCATTTTATTTTGAAATTAAAACCTAAACTAACTACACATAGGTAGTCAGGAAACCTAACAAAGCAGTATCTTGAAGTTCTCTTTTGTTGATTGTTCCATAAAGATAAGTATTTTCTCCTATAATTTCTAAGCATTTTTCATGTTTTGAAGTATTATAAAGTCAGCAAAGAAGATGATGACGATGATGATATTATTATTTTGTTTCTATTACATTTCATTATCAACCTCTATATTCTTTCTGCTGAAAAATATATTAATTCCATTTTATAATCCAATTTATAGTATAATAGCAAAGACAACTTACTGTCCAAAGTGATATGCTACTGATTAAGTATAATAAATTATGACATATCTGTCCAACTGTTTCATAATAGAGCAGCTATACTGAAAAACACTACCAAAGCAGTAGCAACAATGTAAAAGCAAACACCAGCATGCCAGATTTTACATGAAGGCACCATGTACATAAGGAAATTAGGGAACAATCTGAATAATCAGCAAAACTAAGCAATTTAAATGAACACATCCAATTTACTCAATCCACTAGACTCACTTTATCTCATAGCAATTATCACAATCTCACTGATGCTCTAGTGTGCTACAGGAAATAAGTCTTCTGTCTTGCCTTGAGTTTTGCTAAATAAGCAAATTATATTGATTCTCATCTTAATGGAAAGTACCAACACAAAGTCCTTAAGGTCTTTTATCTTATGGAAAAGAGGAGAGAAATGGTCTATAAAGTTCTTTTGGTTTTGTTTTTCAGTTGAGATAGAATATTTTACGGTAATCTTAAAATCAAAAAAATTTTAGAAGTGTAACATAATGAGTAGGTAGCTTGTGATTCATTTCCCCAGCCTCATCACCTGCCATCACCATGGGCCACACTATGGTCTGAAAAATGCTCATTAGGCCTCAGCCTTGATGAACAGCACCTGAGCTAAGCTTCTCTTGAGCTTATCAGGAACACTGTCTACTTCCAGGAACTAGTGCTGTATAACAAGCTCCTCTTTTTTTTAATGAAAGGACTTGGAAACTTATTTTTTTTGCCTGAATGACAACCTGAGTGGAATAATATTTTTTTTATCAAACTTTCAAAGAAAGTTACCAACCTGAGTTGCAGCCAGCATGGAAAATTGCTATGACCAAAGCCCACTCTCTTGCGACCCTGTGGACATCCCTCTGAGTAGGATGCCTATCAGAGCTAGTGAGCTCTCAGGTTTGCTACACTCAGAGGATTGCCGAATGACATCGATGGCTCCTTGGCTGATACCCCCAACTGCTTAACCCATTGACAAGATGCAAAGGCATCTGAAGTGAGTACTTCACTGAATTCAAGGGGAGTCTTTTCATGGGAATACCTTGTCTGCGTGCATGCAAGTGTGAATTTGCTATAACAGATGTACTAGGAATGTTGTTCTCCTAGATTCTTAAGTATTTTAAAGTTGTAATAAGTCAGGCCTGTACGTGAGCTACTGTTTTTATATAGTAAATTCTATATGAATCTTTTACTTAACTGTTTAGCTTCAGTTAGCTTAAGCACTGTTAAGCTTAAGAGTTGTTCGAGTGCTGTTAAGTTGAACTTCTGTTAAGTTTAAGATAAGTTAAACGCTGTTAGGCCTTTAGTCATAAACTGTTGGTCAAGTCTGGGCACAGTTTAGTATGGGGATCTGTTCTGAACCTTGTGATTCAACAGGAGCATCTTCTGTATTCCTTTTCTCTTCCCTGCCTCTCTTCCCCCTCCCCTCCCCACCACCAGCCTCCACATAGATAGGTTGAGTTTATTTCCGTTTGACTTGACTGATTTTGGATTTTTGTTTCTTTTTCTCAGTTTGCTTTCACCATCTAGTAAGTAGTATACAGAACCTTGTCAATGAATTTTGTCATGCTTTCACTTTTATATTAAGCCTGTTTTTGCCAATACCTTTGCCAGTGATTCTTTAAGTGACCTTAAAACACCCAATTGCAACCAAGCTAAAGAAAGGAAATGAAAAACAGTGACAGGGTCTTGCACAAAGTGCAGAACAGAACTGTCAGAGCAGTAGGGCCCTGACCCTTTTCACTTTCTTCTCTTTACTATATATTTTCCTACTCTTTAGAACTCATAGGCTGAAAAAATTAATAAGAAAAACATTTCAGCCAGGTTTTACACAGGTCAGACTTGAATACATTAGTTTTTGAACCTATTTTAATGCAGATAGAAAACAGAAAAACATCTACCTAATGCCATAAAATAAACTAGAATTTTTTTTCAAAATAATTGCTTCAATCCTATTTTCCAGATCCGGATTAATTTTTGCTGATTTTAAGCTAATCTGGGCTTGAAATCTCTAGCAACAGAATATAAAAAATTGACTCAAAAATGACAAGATTCTGTGCTATTCATTTTCACTTCTGGCTAAGCAGAAGAGAACAGTGAACTGTCAGGCAAAATCAGATACAACTAAATTACCTAAAAAACTTATTTTTCCACCTGGAATACCCAAAGGAGAGTAAAAAACACATACTTCATGTTTAGGATGCTACAATGACCCACTACTGCTCAGTGAAAAAAAAAAAGAAGGCAGCAGGTTGCTATCAGACCATCTTTGTGTCTCAGTTGATTTCAATCTTACTGTCATAGCTTCACAGCCAATTTAACCTGGCATAAACTGGCAATGAGGCCAATAAACCTTTCCCACTGACCCCTTCTTCCTTCTTTTTTGCTCTGGCTTCTTTTGATGAGGCATAAGAGTTAATGAGGCCATTGAGCACATGGAAGTAGGAAAAGTCCGTAAGAACCCTTGTGCTGACATAAGACGGGGAACGAGCAGTCAGCCATAGGTTTGCAGTTAGGGATCAGAGATGCTGACAGCTGAAAATGACAAACTATGCTCCTAGATACTTCTGCATAGGCTTGTGCCGTACAGAAAGTAACCTCCCTTGTGGTCAGGGTGGTAGTCCTCTCTGATAGAGGTAATGGGTACAGGTCACTGGCATCAGGCTACCTCACACACAGCTGCATTTGTCACATGGAGATAAACAGAGTTCTTCAAAGGAGATATTTCCTGATTATTCCTTATCAGAAGACAGGAAACAGGAGTGTGAAACACTTAACTGTACTTGAAGGCATGATTGGTATGAATGAGTAAGTAGGGCTTAATAACAGACATGAGAGTTTTTGCACCAGCTTTCCATCAGAAAGAGTGAGCCCAAAAGCCTATTTGCAATTTGAAAACTGTTCAGTTTATGAAAAATATTTACATCATCATCATGGCAAGGCTTCGCGAACGAAGATTTGGGAAGGGATCTAACCACGCTTGCTACAAGCGCACTGGTGGCTAA
>JAWWES010000081.1:95696539-95720199 GCA_035583135.1 Lophotriccus pileatus | reverse complement strand
CAATAAATTGTTCAAGTGTCTTATATAAAAATTAAATATAGAATAAAATATTTTACATAAGAACATTCATTACAGTTTTAAATTTGGCAAAGATACTCAGATTGTTTTTTTTTTCTTTGAGCAACAGGTAGTTTTCAGGGACAAACCCACTGACAAATAAACTATTTCTTTCACATAATGACAACAGAAATTATAAGCAGGTATACAACATCATCCTGGTTGTGTCTGCAGTGTAATCCTTTCGTAATCCTTTCTTTAAATTTTCTTGAAAATGTTTTGCTTATGTGTTGGATTTGTGTGATAAGGTTTTAGTAGCAGTGGTGGCTACAAGGTGGCTTCTCCAGTAAACTGCCAGAGGCTTCCCCCATGTCCAACGGAGCCAATGCCAGCTGGCTCCAAGACAGATCTGCCACTGGCCAAGGCCGAGCCCATCAACGACAGTGGTGGCACTTTGGGGTAATGTAGTTAAGAAGGGGAAAAGAAAGACCTGCACCCCAGCAATTGCAGACAGAGAGAGGAGTGAGAACATTTGAGAGAAACAGCCTGCAGACACCAAGATCAGTGAAGAAGGAGGGGGAGGAGGTGCTCCAGGTGCAAGAGCAGCCCATGGTGAAAACCATCGTAAAGCATGTTGTCCCCCCGCAGCCCATGGAGTGTCCAGCCAGTGTCAACTCACCACAGATTTTTAACTGTATCTGTGGTGAACAACATGAAAAGCAGGTTGCCATTGTGTTATACAGGTGCTGAGGAATGCTGGACTTCACAGGCATTCTTAAGCCTGTCAAATGCCATGCAATATATACATGCGCCAGAAGATTTCATTAGACATGGCTTCTTTAATGAAGTGGAAAATCAGCTGTCTTATGCATTAGCACCAAACAAAAAGATAAAATGATATAAGATACTTAGTAAAAATAACTGAGTTTTTCAAAGATTAGAACAAATGCAATAAGCAAATAAATGTGAAGAAATTAATATAAATCTATGAGTTTGGGAATTCTCATGTCTCTGATCTCAAAGGTAAGATTAATTTTCTGTGCCTTTCCTTTTTTTTTTTTCCAGATTATTAACAGTGTGGATTACTACCTCTTCTCTAACTCTAAATGACTTTGACAAATGAAGTACTAAGATGTAAAATACACACAGGACAACACTTCAGGCTCTCATAACTAGTGGCAAATTCCTTCATGGAGCCTTTTGTGCAAGCCATGTAAAAGCAGCTTAGCCCTGTTCTCTCACCTCAAAGAGATCCATAATCTTCATATCAACTAAAGACTTTCAATAACTGATAGTGACTGTTTACAAACTCTGCTAAAGCTTCTGTAAATGCTTATTTTACAGAAAAATCTCTTACATCTGTATTATATTTGGCTATTCATTATGAACAGTTAAACAGGTCATTCTGCAACCGCCTCTCAGTAAATGAATGTAGCCCCCAGTGTGATAGGAAACCCTGATGCAGAATCACATAATCATTCTTAGTTTACATGCAGCATAGAGAGAATTATACACAATCCTTTCTTCTTCAAATTAGAGGAGAAATACAGTGTAACAGTTTTCTTGAGAGGCTTGCGAGTTGTTTCATGGCTGCTGGCAGGCAGTTAATTGTAACTTTTAAGAAGATTTTTATGAGACATCTGGCTGTAGGTCAGGAAGGAGAAAATCTCACTGATAGGAAACGCATAATTCTCATAGAGAAGTCACCTTAATAAACAGTTGTTTTAAGACATATAATGGTGAAACAGGAAATAAAAAAGCTTTATAGAACTTCTTTTATACCTGTGTTTTCATATATCAAAGTGCAAAATGATGTCATTGTCAATAACTAACATTATCCAATGTAGGCCAAAACAGCTTTATATTTTCCAAAAGAATTCCAAGATCTAGGAATTATAACTAGTTGTTTTGAAACAATATTATGAAGTGTTTTGGACTGGAACACTATATGAGGCAAAGTAGGGCAATGAAGACTGGACATGAAAGATTTTGTAATTCAACACTGCAGAGCTGAGAAAGTCAAAGCAGGCCTGAGTTTCCCATTTGGTTTATAGGAATTTAAATAGTATTTCTCTAAAACATTTGTGATTGGTTTCTTTCACTGTCATAAATCTTGTTCATAGGTATGATGAAAACTGAAATTATAGATTCTATACTTCAGTTTTTGTATTTGGATGCAACGTTTAGAAAAAAGCTTATCTTATCTAAAGTATATTCATAGAAAAATAATGTGAATTGATATAGCCAACCTATGTGCCAGATTTGCCCATTTGATGAAAATTATTTGGACTGAGGATTCTGTGTTGTATGGACTAGATGCTGATGAACAAAATTTGTGCATACATTACACATACACTTCAAATTAAATGAAAAAGAATTTTTTTTCAGAGTAAAAGAAAAGATTTCCAAAGCCTGTATCATCATTTTAGCTGGAACAGATAATGATATAGCCTTGTAAACAAATCATATTTCTTTGTGATAGATATTCATGACATTAAACTCACTAAAAGCCATACCTACAAAGCACTTTTTGCCTGTTGGTGGTATTTCAACAATTAATATCTATGGAGGTAGGATGTCCCCAAAAGGCCACAGAGAAGGGCCTGGTATGACAAAGCAAATTCTGAAAGAAATGTGTCTACCCTTTAAGATTTGGTCTACTAACGTTATATGGAAATAAAAATCCTTCATCTTCTCTTTTCCCCTGAAAAAATCCTGCTAACTCTTCATACTTTTGTTAAAAATAAAAGTCATGGTCCAAGAATGTGAAGTCAGTGAGAAAAAAATAACCAACCTATGGATATGCAGCTTACATATTTAGTGACAGAAAGCACTGGAAGACAATCCACAGAGAAATTAAAAATTTAGCTGTCACAGTAGTATAGCAGGGTAAACAATTTCTCTGAACACTACTACAGTCTTCATAACAGTTGCCACTTAATTGATCAGAATGAGCAATACCAGTATAAATTCCTAAAAGTATCATATTTGCATTCTAAGCTTGTATTTTTTGTGTCTATAAACATATGTATATACATATGTATGAATATATTTACATGAACAACAATAGGAAAAAGGCAGTTTTCATGTTTTAAACTCAGTATTTCTACCTGAGGCTGAGACTGGTTCCAAATTTTCTATTTGTTAGTGCTCATTTCTTTGTGTAGCTTCCTCTTCTTTAGGTACACTTGAACCATAGCTGACAGATAACCAGGAAGTGCAGGGTGAAAGTGTAATTTGAAACATCTTTTAATCCTGTAGTGTTTGGAGAGAATTCCAGATGGATCCATTTTTGTGTCAGCCTGGAACAATTAGAAGCTCCTACAGCTTTTGTGAATATATAGGTTTGGCAAATTTATTTAATCCCGGCTGATTTAAACTACTTTACTGTATGGAGAAAGAAAAGGAGTCATGGAAAGGTTGCAATGCTAGCTTAAAATCATACAGGATTTCTGAAATACAGCTAGAAGTAGAAAGGTGATCTATGGAAGTCTCACATTTTGAATCACAAACCATATGCTCAAAGTAAGAATGAAATATCTGATACTAATGTTATTCTTGATATTGAATAATACTGGTAGTGGGGTTTTCTTGAAACTAAAATTGTAATTATATATTTGAGGTGAACAATTTAGTGCACTGAACCAGAAAAGGCTTTACATGAAGTTAATATCAACATATAACATATATAGCTTGAATTAAATTAAAAATTTCTATTCTTGCTTCTTTCTTCTCTCTTCCTCCTTTTATTGATATGAAAGCAAACTATTTGCTGTGCAAAAAGAAGTATTACAATAGAAAAGGAAAATACTACAGATTTAGGAAATTGAAGTGAAATATGGATTTTTTTTCTTGATGGGGATAAAATACTTTGCTTTCATTTTTGTAAAAGGCTGATATATAGTCATACAGAGAAAGAATACATAGGTCACAGAGATGTCAAATTCAAAAAAGAAAACTAAATTGAACAAAAGAAAATGAAGTAGTGTAAAAAAAATGGTATATCAAAGGTTGGGTCCCACTGCTACCAAAACCAAATTGAATAAATACTGTTTTGTTTGTTTTAAAATCTCTTCACTCTTTCTTAGTAAAATTACTGAGTGCAAATAAAAAACACGGCTCAAAGAAATGAGTTCAGATTCTGATGAACTCCAAGTACTTCACCTGTTGTTGGAGAGGACAGATATTAAAATGCATGGCTATTTTCCTCCTGACTGTTTACAGGTCAGAACAAATGATGTCAAACAAGCTGTTTCTCATCATTCTAAGGCAGACTTCAAAAATATGAATAAGCAGCAGCATAAAAGAGACTTTACAGTTAATTAACTGAAGTATGATAACATCGTCGTTCTGAACAAAAAGAAAATACATACAACTCCACATACACTTCGCTAGAATATATGCAAAAGCACCAGGTGATAAACATATACATTAAAATAAAGAATAAAATAATTATTTTCTAAGTAGCACTAACATTTCGTTACACAAGACATTTATTAAGATTTTTTTAAGTTAAAATAGGGAAAAGGATGCAATCAACAGTGCTAGTATCTAAAGGTTCTCACAAAAAATATTGTAGAAAGTTCTGTAAGTAATCAGCAGTGGGACAAGAGGGCATGGGCTTAAGCTCTGCCAGGAGAGGTTTAGGTTGGATATTACAAAGTCCCTTATAGAGAGAGTGATCAGGCAATAGAATGGCCTGTCCAGAGAGGTGGTGGATTCACTGTCCCTGGAGGTGTTTAAGATGAGGCTGGATGTGGCACTGAGTGCCATGATCTAGTAATCACAGTGGGGTTGGATCAAGGGTTGGACTTGATCTCGGAGGTCTCTTCCAACCCAGTTAATTCTATGATTCTATGTTACATCATACTAGGTAATTAGATTTTATACAAATGAACAGCAAAGAGAAGAGAATGAGAGAAATGTACCCCAACTGAGAACAAAATTCAGGCTTCTTATGTTAGTATCCTATTTGCTCTTCTATGCCTGTGTCCCGAGGTTAGCAATATGTCATTTCCCTTTTTCAACAATTAGGATACTGTCTTTGGATTTCCTGTGTCAATGTAATTATTTGCTATGAGAACAGTTATTAAAGGCAATGAAATTACTCTGTACATTATATTCAGGAAGTCATCTCTACTAACAGAAGGTTTTTATAAAAACAAGGGTTTCCTCCATTAGCATAAGTGATTGCTTTTTAAAAATGGGAGCTAATTAGAAAGGAAATTGGAAGTACAGCCATGCAAAAATTAATGTCAATAACACAACTCAAAACAAATCCATGAGTTGAAACAAGCCTGATTTTGGTAAATAGATTTAATTGCATCTTCTGCTTTATAAGTACTTAGCAGCTCTATATTTGACAAACACAAAAGGTTGATTCTATTTTGTCTTGTGTGTAAAACACGAACAGTTAGGGCATTGGTTTATATGAGTTCAAGTCTGGTTCCCGCAGGAACTCATTATCCTCTAGCAATGACATAAGGTGTTAATCTTGGATAAGCATAGGTCATGTGAAAAAAGAAAACAAAAAGGAAAGACAAATACAATATAGTGGTTTCAGATCTTTTTTCCCCAAATTGAATGTTTGCTACAAGCATGCATGCCAGAGTTCTAATGCTTGTAATGAAGGAGCTTCCTCCTGACTATTGCATGTTCCTACCAGGACATCTGGACATTCTTCTCTTACTTTTTGACCTTGTTACTTAATTTAATAAAAAGGAGTAAATAATTGACATTGTAGGTTCCTGGATCTTCACATTTCAACAGAAAGTAGTCTTTACAGTGAGACAAAAAAAACCAAGCAAACCAAATTACTTTGTAACTCCTAGGGTTTATTTTCTAATATTTGTCACTAATGTTCTGCATAATTAGTGAACAAATATCTCTTACTTAATATGCAGATTTCCACTTTTCTTAAATGTTTCCTTTGGCCTTGTATTAGGACCTATTCATGAAAAATTTGTTATACTATTATACAGTAGGAAGAAATCTGTGTAAGAAGTCATTTTAGAGAGAGTTCTTCCCTTCTATGTTACTGATTAAGCACAACTTCAAATAGTCCATCACTTATCATATCGGATAAAACAACTGTAGTTCTAACATATATATATTGCTCAAGAAAGAAATTCAGACAAAGTTTTTTAAGGATTTCCCCAAGTAAAATAATTTGTAACCTTTTCCTTTTTAAAATTTTTTCTCCAGCTGCTTTTATTTTTGGAAAAACTACAGAAATAGACAAATCCCAGAGGTGGGAATTTTTAGTTAACTAGATTTTGTCAGAATATTTTTTGAGGTGTTCTGCCACTGGAAACTGCTTTAAAAAAAGAAGGAAAAAGTACCTTTTAAAACTGAAGTTAAAAATATACTTTCATTTTGAACTTTCAATGAAACTTAGACCACAAATACATGAATATAATGTCAGAATTCAACACATATAGCTAGAAGTTGCCATTAACTGGGATCATAAATTTTCTTTTGTTTGTTTCTTCAACCCAAAATAATTTTTACTCTTTTGTTTAGAGATGCAGATACATACATCTGTATTTAAGTGTGATGTCTATCCAGAAGCTTCTTGGTAGTTTGACACAATTTGGGAAAGCATAGAGATTAATATGACATTTCCACTCCCAAAATTAATCAGGTACACAGCTAGTCAGAAAGTCCTGGGAAACCTGGAAGAAAAAAAAAAAAAAAAAGAAGAAGAAAAAAATAATTACATAATGTCACATTCTCTGGAAAGCCTTGAAAGACAACTCTTCCACTGTGATGGAGCTGAGAAACCCTAAGAATCAGATAATATATCTCTTGTAAAATAGGACCATGCTGTATAGGTTGAACTCTTCTCTACAACAGTCTGGAGCTCCTCTGGAAAACCCAGACAGGTAAACAAAGCTTTGTCTTTTCAGCTGGCTTCCTTACAATGCATCTGAGAGCACTGTAGAAGAAAGGATGCAACTCTGTGTCTCCACATAACAACATATTTCCATTCCAGAAAATCAAGAGAGCTTCACCCTGTAGCTTCTGTCTTACAAAAGGAGGGAAGGGAATGAAGAAAGAATGTATCAGTTTATCTTACACCTACTCTAACGTTTTTCCTCTAAGGCAAAGAGATCCCTGAGAAGCAGTAGATATGAAAGATTTTACAGAAGATAATACATTGAAAACGAAAAAGACCTTTCTTCTGTTATCACCCTTGTCCATTACCTTCCAAAGTTGTCTGATTCTGTTATAGTAATGCAAACCAATACAAACAAGAGAAACAGTTTTTGTACAGCTTAACAGAAAACACATAAAGCCTTAATAACACATAGTGGTAATAAATGAATTACCAAGTATCACAGACTTTGGTCTCAGGTTCTTACAGCAGTCCTTAACCTTTCTTTTTAAAATAGCTACACAAACTTTTCGTATAATAACATTGACTATATTTTAGTCATATAAAAAGTTTAATAAACAGAAAACAAAATATGACCAAATATTCCACCATCTGGATGCAAGATTTTGATTTATTTGATTATTCATTCCTCTGACGTTTTAGATCACATTAAAAGAATTTAATCTTTCAAAATGTCTATGAATCTTGCGTAGTCATGTGTAAGAATATCTTCCATGCATTAACAATTTACTTGAAGTCAGTTTCCCTAGGGAAGCCTCTCAAGCTGTGTGATAAAGAGGAAGCTTCTTGTGGTTTAACCCCAGCCAGCAGCTTAGTACCCTGCAGCCTCTCACTGCAGTGGGGAGGAGAATCAAAAAATAAAAAAAAAAGTAAAAAAAAAGTAAAACTCATGGGTTGAGATAAGAACAGTTTAATAATTGAAACAAAATAAAATATAATACTAATAGTAATAATAATGAAGAGACGGAGAGAGAAATAAAATCCAGGAGAAAAAAGGGATGCACAGAACAATTGCTCGTGCACCCAGTCAGCGGACTGATGCCCAGCCTGTTCCTGAGTAGCAATTGGCAGCTCCTAGCTAACTCCCCACAATTTACATACTCTGCATGACATTCTATGGTATGGAATATTCCTTTTGCCAGTTCGGATCAGCTGTCCTGATTATGTTTCCTTGCATCACCTTGCTGGTAAAGCATGAGACATTGAAAAGCCCTTGATGTAGGTTAAGCACCACTTAGCAATGATTGAAAAATCAGTGTGTTATCAACATCAGTCTCACACTGAATTCAAAACACAGCACTGAACCAACTACTAGGAGGAAAAATAACTCTATTCCAGCTGAACTCTATTCCTCTATTCCAGCTGAAACCAGGACAGAACTTTATTCTAAAAAATCTTTCCAACAGAAAGTTTCAACCGTTTACCTGGTAGATGCAAGATCTTCAGTTTTCCAGGTGTTTTAAAATAACCTCCTTATGTTAATAATGTGTAACACGTTTTTAGTAAGCTACAAGTTTTGTACAGCATGATGTAAAAGTAGAATATGTGAAAAAGGAAACAACAACAATAAAACAATGGAACTACACAGTTCTATAGTGGTTATGAGGAACTGCCCAAATATGAGAACAGAGGTTATCTTTTTTTTTTTTTCTTTTTTCCAAGAAGATTTCACAATAAAGACTATAATACTGGCCCTGTAAATAATTCCTCTGTCAGTTCTGCTGCATGATGTTCAGACCCATCAGGATAAATGATGTCTATTGGTCCATCAGGGTACGTCTCTAGATTGGCTTTGCTTTCATATGTAGGGCTATAATAAGAATCCAGATGGATAAATGTCATTCATTGCCAAGGCCTGCTGCAAGAAACTTTGGTTAGAATAAGCTATCAATCATTACAGCTGGCTAACCAAACTATCTCGAGAATTAATCTAAGTAGTTAACCAAATATTTTCTTCAAGATTTAGGACTATGAAGTTTAAGATTTCAGAGCCTCAATATTACTATTTCTGTATTTCTTCCTCATCGTAGTTGTACCATAAGGTTTTACACTATTTTACACTTGAAATGCTATAATAATCATAGAATAATAGAATTATAGAGTATTTTGTTTTGGAAGGAACCCTTTAAAGGTCACCTAGTCCAATTCCCCTGCAGTGAGCAAGGATATCTTCAACTAGATCAGATTACTCAGAGCCCCAGCCAACCTGACATTGAATGTTTCCAGGGATGGGGCATCCATCACCTCTCTGGGCAACCTGTTCCAGTGTTTCACCACCCTCATTGTACAAAACACATTTCTTGTATCTAATGTAAACTCTTTTAATTAAAACCACTACCTGTCATCCTATCACAGCACACCCTGATGAGAGAGACATCTTGTAGACTCTTTTTAGGTACTGGAAGACTTCTGTAAATTCTCTCAAGAAAATTCTCCAATATGAACAATCCCAGGTCTCTCAGCCTGCCTTCATTGCAAAGGTTCTCCAGCCCTTTGATGCTCTCTGTGCCCATCCTCTGAACTCGCTTTGGCTAGATGCAATGCTCCAGGTGGGGTCTCACCAGAGTGAAGTAGAGGTTCAGAATCCTCTCCCTCGATCTACTGGCCACGCTTTTTTGGATGCAACCAAGGATATGGTTGGGTTTCTGGGCTGCAAACACACATTGCTTGGTCATGTCCAGCCCATCATCCACCAGCACCCCCATGTCCTTCTTTGCAGGGTTGCTCTCCATCTGTTCATCCCCCAGGCTATATTGGTACCAGGGGTTGCCAGTTTAGACTAAAATGTTGCATGTTTTCATATCGCTGAAAAATGAATCTATATTTGTTTTGTCTTTAAAGAAAAACTAATTAAAACAGATTTTGCTGTTGAGAAACAAAAATCCCTGTTTTATAATTCTATCATAAACTTATAAAGAGCAGTAGTATTTTCTTGAAATATTTTGTATAAAGCTGGAAGATTTAATTTTGGTGGGTTTTTTTTGTTTTGTTTTGTTTTGTTTTGTTTTGTTTTTTTACCATGAATTTTAAACTCTTCTTGAAAATAAGTGCCTTCTGACCTTCTAAAACAATAAACAGCCTATTTCCAACTTCCTCACCAACATATACCATGAATGATATCTTCCTCCCAGTGCCAGTCAGGCACAATGATATTTTCATGAAGACTTGAATGATTTATGTTGCACTTGAAAGTGTGTCAAGGTCCAATGGCGTAAGGAAGAGATTTTTATACATAGCAAACCTGAGTATATAAGAGTTACCTATTGAAAACAGCAAAGGCAGCTACCCACCAGTGACATGCTCTATTAAGAAATTCATGAAAGATTATGTTTGGATTTATTCCTCATGACACAGGCCAATTCTTCTGCTGAAGGTCAAGTGCAAGATTTTTTAAAGTAGCCAATCTTACATTTCACCAGCTTTTCCCCAGTGATTTTTCCAAAACAAACAACAAAAGAGAGGAAATAAGACAACACACACAAAAGCAGCATTTTGGAAAATAATTAAAGGAGGACTTGCTGATATTATTTCAAGTGTAAATCTAAATAGTTAACCAGAGAAGCTCCTGACAAAGCAGGAATCTACAACAGTTTGGCACTTTATATAGTAGTGAAAAAAACCTTAAATGTGGCATAGGATTGCATGGACATGCAAAGTAAATTTTATTATTGATTTTTTATTTAACTTCTTAGAGCTGTTTTACTTGCTTATACTGTAGTTGAAAGTAATAACAAGTCTAAAAATTAGCTTTTCTTTCTTAATACAAACTGTGTTAATCATTCCATATGGGTAGAATAAGCTGATAACTTGACTATTAAAATTTCAACAGCCATTTATTACGGACCATCAGAAGCATGAATGCGAAGGGGACAGCAGTAAAAGAAATAATTTTGCCAATTATACTTGACTGGGAGTATCTTAATTGATAATAATAAATGAATGTGTAGTGGATAATAGGACCAAAAGTTATGCTGCAGGCAAAAGTTAGATTAATATTTCAAGAAAATTAACTTGTAGGACATTTAGGAGGAGATTTTCCTTTTGAGTAAGAGAGCATCTCCTGGAAAGTAGTAAGTTGGAAGTCTTTGAAACCTTGTTCCAAACTCCTGGCTTTTGAGGTTCACACTTAGAATTTTCTATACTAATTGACTTTTTGAGAATACATAAAAAGACCTTTGAGAAATTCTGAGTAATCTGGAAATAATACTGCTTTGACATCATGTATAAATTAGACATAACAGCAGTCAAATGAGTAAAAATACTTCTTGTGCACTTGGACATTTGAAGAACTTGTATTTTTCAGCAGCTGTTTAACACTTGTGGGGAATCTTCTGTTGCATTTACTCAGCTACTTAACATTAAGCAGAAGAAAGCATCTATGTTGAATGTTTGCTGAGCCAGATCATCCAGTGAATTAAATTTGACACAGACTCCCTGCCAGCACAGCACCTGCTCCTGCCAAGAGCAGCCCTTTATAAATGTGGTGGGTTCAGCCTGGTGTCACCTGTGCCATTTGGCAAGGCAGCTGATTGCCTCTCACTCAAAGCTGTTCACCAGAAGCTCTTACCCACCCCTTGAGCACTTGTGGTACAGCTACAGAGTAGGATGGAAGACGAAGATTTACACAGGCTGGACTTGAGGCCGCTTTTCAGGAAGACATAATATGCAGCATCTGTAGGGACCCTGAGAAGAGGGGACAAGAGGACAGTGAATTTGAATCTTTAAGCACCAGAGACACTGTGGCAGCATCTGCCTCCATGGGCCATTCATTGGCAACAGAAAGCAGCTTCACTGCCTGAGTTGCTGAACTATTACTTCCCAGAGACCCCATTCTGTGTGCTTGGTTCATTTTATATTTCTAATTTGTAACAGTTAATTTTCTGCTACTGATTTTTGGTAGTTGAGTGGATTTTTAAGAACACAAAGAATTTTTCTCATCTAACAACTCAATCCCCTTCCACCTGCCCCATCCAGCTTCTTCTCTTACTATTTCACAAAACCCCCAGTCCAGGTCTGATCTTCATTCCCTGAAACACACACTCTTTTCCTTTCAAAGATAGCTTGTGGAAGCAAAATTTACCATCGCTATCCTAGCATTTTATGCAATAGAGACATTATGAATTAATGGAAAGAATACTGTGAACTGGAGAGAAAATCCTGGAGACAGTGTGGGAGAGGAGGCAAGTACTAAAGGAAAATGCAAGTGGCTGAAAAGGTGCTTTGTGAGCAACAACACAGTTAAAAAATAAAAATTTTAAAACACAACACAAATGGAAAAAATGACCAGAACAAAATAAAAAGCAAATAGATATAATAAAAGCTTAATCTTCTGACATTGACAAGTGATGGGGAAAACAGGAACATAGCTTGTTTCACCAAATCGTCATGAATCACAACTCTGATTTAATTATCCCATTTTTTACTCAGATTGCACATGCAAAAACTCAGGAAAATGCACTATAAGATGGACTACATTAAGAATCTCTGCAATCAGTGAGTATTTAATGATATTTGAGGAGAAACTTCCATCCTACAAGGATTCAATGTAAAATATTTTAATAGAGAAGTATCAAAGTTCATTTTGGAATTTATAAAGACCAATTATGTTGAACTCTTTCATTAAATATAACAGGAGCAGAAGTGGCATGTAAGTCCGCTTTTCCCCAGTGATTTCCTAAACATTCACTCTATAAAAATAATAATAAAAAAGTGTTATCTGTGAATTCAAATTATAATTCCTATCCTATCTTTTTCTGAGTTTCATTTTTTTTACATTTTCTCTAGAGGAACTGAGGCAACATATCACATCCAGCACTTAAAATACTTCTATATGAAGGAGATAAGACCTATTCCTTAAACCTTGTAATTAAATTCACTATTTCTCGTCTCTCTGCTAGCAGGAATCCCAATTTGCTGAAGTCATAAAATGGGAAAAATTCACTTAACAAGCAGCTATTTAAAAAGTAGGCAAGGGCTTATTTATTCAAGACACAGTAAACACTTGCCGTCTTTCTTAAAGTGTTTTCCTTTGCATTTATTATCATAGCCTTAGTCACAGACAGTTACTGTCCTCTCTATTGCTCATCAGTTGACTCTCTCTTACTGGGAGAGGAGATGCTTATGAAAAGCAGTAAGGACATATTCTCCTTTTCTCATCATTCACCGTTCACCTTCACATTACCCCACTAAGGTTTCTCTCCTAATATCCACTCTCACATCCATCTCTTAAAACTTCGCCTTTTCCAACCACACTTTTTAAGGGAAATTGTTTTCCCTCTTTGCTTTCAAGTAGTGTGGTGGGAGTAATGATACTAGTGACACAGAGACACCCAAGTTCCTTGTTTAGAAGCCCAAGTGTAACCATCACATGCAGATGGATGCTTCATTTAAACTAGAACACGCTAAACCAAAAGGGTGGTGTAAAATGTAACCACAGATGCAGTGGTGGTCAGCTTATTGCGACTAGTGTGTTCTGAATTTCTTTTGCATATAATTGCAAGAAATAAGTCTTCGGAAAGGCAAATGTTTCCCAAATTCTTTATTTCTGTTCTTAAGAAAAGAATAGATAATTCCTATTATTAGGCACTGTGACAACATTTCCTTCCTTCTAATGACATAGTAAGAAACTGAAGACACTTTTCATTAGAAAGCAACAGTAACCAGTAACCTCAGTTATCAGAGGTGCACACAGAGCTTTAGAGTGTGGTTACAGCATTGGTGACAAGAGCATCCATTTACTCTTAGTACTCATTAAGCAATTGGCAGTTTAAGGTCTCTTGTCCTTTCCTTTTAAGAAGTGGAGAAAGAAACATATATGCCAAGATTTAAGAGTCTGAGGTCAATCCTGTAAACAACAGCAAATATTTGACAAACCATGAATCAGGAACAAACTTGGAATATCTCTGGCTACTTGGCACTGCTGATACCAACTTTTTGGAAACATTATTGTCCTGGTAAGTGGAGAACTACTTTTTTTCAAAGGAGAGATGGACATTTCTCCCTCTCTATGGCATGACAAATGGTAGCACTACAGTATTCCTTGGCAAAGAATATATAACTTCACTGTTAACACTCACTTTAATGCAGAGTAGACTGTTTCAGAAGATTAAATATTTCTTTCTCCCAGATATTCTGCTGCAGGAGTTAATTCAGCATTTTTATGATTATTTTGCCTGAAGAGCAGAGACTTCATCACAAAGTTTCTAATTATCTGTCCAGCAGAGCTTCCTTAAACACTGGCAGAAGACCATATGCTTAAGGGCAATTGTGCACTCCACAAAACAACATGTAGCTTTGTCATCCCCCACTAGCAGATACCCTCTGTACATGATGGTAATAGCAGACATGCTATGATGACCTAAATGGTGCTTTCACTAGAAAAACCTTATGTTTTATGATCCAGAGGTCTTCAATTGAGTTTCCACATATAATTCCTCCAGAATCCTTGCATGCACAGGGATGTTGCTGTCCTGTAACAGATTTATTCATAGTGGAAATAGAGCAACTACCTCAATCAAAGCAAGTTGTCCCCATCCAGACATTACACAATCTGATTTTGATTCCTCAGGGTTCTTCATTCAAAGAAGTTCAAAGACAAAAATATCCGACTTTGGCTGCTGACGATTCCACAACACTAAGCCAAATTTTTAGCCACTGACTGCTGTTTGTATCCGAAAGCTACGCTAGGCTGGAGAGGACAGCAGTGGAGCCAGCCTCTTCATGAGTGGTGCTGTCTGCATTCTCCTGTGCCACCTGACAAACCCATACCACTGTTCCCATTCACTCTGCTATTTGTTCCCATAACCCCTCAGATAGGCATTGCTCATAATTAACTGGGATTACAGAAAAAAATGTTCTCAGTCACTCAGTAAGGAATAAATCAGATGAAGAGGAGTAAATTTCTAGAAAAAGACCTGATAACCACTATGCATGAGTTTGCACAGTAAATAGGAAAAGGGAAACTATAGTATTATTAATTGACAAATGGATATAACTGTGCAAGTCAGAATTACAAATAATAATTAGCAGTAAATAATTCATTGCAGCATGGTTACTATAGTAAACATAAAAATCAATTCATAATAATATTTGGACATTACAGATCAATTTAGAAACCACTTTAGAAATTTGATTCAACTGTCCATGAATTTATATCTGTTCCTTGAGAAATGAAGACACATATACCAATATTACTCTCAGAGCTGGAATGGAAATGGAAACAGAACACATCTTTCACTCAGTGGATAGAAGGTAGGAAGCTTTTAATTTATGCTCTCCATTCCTGATAGAATAGGCAAATTAATAATTTCTTTAAAAAATGGCACACTACCACTATGTTTCATTACAAAATAAAAGAAGGTCCTAAAGGTTTTCTGCCAGTTAGCACTATTCGAGACTTCTATCACCTTAAGCCTTCCCATCTAGCCATTTTTCCCATAGAGATTCTTGGATTTCCCCATGTGAACTTTTTCTAAAAACACACACATACACATGTGTCACCAGCTTCAGTTTTATTCTATAGACACTTGCACTGACTGATAGCTGAAGCAGGACCATCCACAACAGCAGCAAATAACACCAAAAAAGAAATTAAAAAAAGAAAGTACACCTGAGATGTGTGTTATATTTGGATGCAAGAATAAATAATCTCTCTCTTGTAGAGGAGACAGCATTTAGAAATAAGCAAGAAACTAGAATATAAATAAAAACTTTAAAAGGAAGTATCTAGCTGGGCACAATCCAGGAGTGTCTTTTTATCATATCTCTTCAAATTCTCAATTTTCCTCCATCCTCATAGTCATGGTTTATTTGGCAAAAGCTAGTTAAACTGGTGAAGGGGTGGGAGCACTATTTTTCATTAAATAACATGAGTTTTCAAGATACTAAGTCTAAGTCTGCTTCCATAAGGATGCAGCCAATTTGGAGCAGATTTGTGGAATAAAGCATATGGAGCTGATGGTACTTAATTCACACCACACACATTTCAGAGACTAGAATAACTTTAGTCTGGTTCCATGAATTAAAATGTCTATCACCTTCTGGAATACATTTTTTAGTTAAGCTTCATCTTGAAAAAATCTTCTTTTCGCTCTCCAAGACTACTCCAGTCCATCAAGCTATAAACCAAAGAGAGTTAAGTGGAAATATTGGGATATTTATTCCACATGCACAACTCTCTTCTCATCTAAGACATTTACATAGGTACACTTTAAGCAGTGGTGACACATAGAACACAGAATAAGAGAAAACAAATTACATGGGAAATGGGATAGTAGCTAAAGCACAAGTAGAAAAGGAAAGAAAATAAAGTACTATAGAATACAGAAATGCAACACTGAACAAACAAAATCTTTCCACTATTTTAACTAGGAGTTTAATTATTTCTCTAAGTTTCTCTTACATAATCATAACTACATATTCAGCAAAGACATTTTATTGGATTTACAGATAACAGGATGTATTAAAGCTTAAAAAGGTGGGAGGATAGTAAGAAAAAAAGAAATTGTCATCTAAAAATATATGGAGAATTTCTATGATGAATAAATTTCTATGGAATTTTTTTTTTTTCATATAGAATAGTTACAAGGATGATAGTGTGAACAAAAAAAAAAAGTGTTCTGAGGTGTATTGGGACCAGAAATCTGTTCAAATGAGTTAATAAAGAATTAGGCAACTTTTTGCAAGTTGCTTACAGATAAGAATACAAAAAATAAAGAATCATAGCTAACTATATGCTAACCAAGTTATCTTTTCCATTAGCCTACTGACAGTAGTGTTATAATTATAGACTTAGGTTTGTTTCACATCTATTATATGTTGCTATAACTTAATAATTCTAAAATGCTATTAACTCATGTAACCTTGTGGACTTCAGTGCTATCACACTACATTTATATGATCTACAGATCCTGTTTTTAGAATTTCTTGTGTACTGTAACTGATGTCTCACGTGCATCTTCATTACAGTCCTACTCTTAATACGGTACTTTTGAAGTGAAGTCCCTTCAAAGTTTTGAATTTTGAAGTATTTTGAAGACTCCTTCAAAATAATAAATATTTAATTTTTTCTTCCTGGAATCATTTCCATATTTTGTTTTACAAAACATATATAATTCTAACCAAGTACTGAACATAAATTGTTACTTTCCCCTTAGGTAATCTTAATGATGATCTCAACAAATTTGCCATTTTTTTATAAATACCAATAGGTCCATAAGGCTATGAGACTGGAAGTGCACTATCTTCATTTACAGAAGCAAACACAGACATAAAGTTCCTAAAGGCTCGTTTGTTTCAGAAATAGTAGTCCAGTGAAACACAAGGCAGAATTATTTGAACTGACTGTGTGAACTCAGTTTTGATCCAAAAGTATTCATGAGAATTTCAAGGTCATTTCCAACTTGGACTGTTCTAATTATGGTTTATTATCTAAGCCAAATTATGCAAGCTACTGTACTTCTGGACTTAAAACAACATTGCCTGACGTGAGTGTGCTATGGGCTGTCATGAATTAGTCTAGCTATTGTGATGACCTATGGGCACATTGCAAAAAGAGAAAAAAATATGTTGCAGTTTTAAAAAAAAAAAAATCCCTAACCAACAAACCAACCAAAAAAAAAAAAAAAAAAAACCAACCAAAAAACCCAAAAACCTCAACATGTAATACCCTAACTACATTTAGAACTTCAAGGAAATTCTTTTTATTAACTATAACATAATTTTGTCTATATCAGTTTCTGATTTCATCACCATATTTGAGAGTGCCATTGGTAAAATTTTCAGCATGACTGGAATTGATCAGTTGAGTTTTGACTATTTGGGTTTTTTATTCCACTTTGCATTTCGTAATGCTTTTACAATTTGTATCTTGCATTCTAAAGTATCAAATGTACTTAGAAAATTTTTTTTGTTAGGAAAAAAAAAAAGAAGAAAAAAAAATAGAGCGCTCTACCTGACCAAATTAACACTAAATGATGTGATATATAGATACATATTACAGCTGTAGCTATCGTGGAACTCAAAATTTTTACAAAATCAGTAGTTAAGAAACAATAATGCCATCAAGTGTATTGTTGTGCTCTACATTAACTCATCTGAATGTCTAGCAGACCATAATGGTTATCCTTTTATGAAAACAGTGTCACATGATATGCATTGTGAAATGTTAGGATATTAAACTTACTATTAAAATATTTCTTATTTTCTCTGTAAGACTATTAAGGAGACTGTTAAAGGAAAATATTTCTATTATCCAGAATGCATCTTAGATCAAAACTGAGATCAAAATAAAGAATTGTAAAAGAAAGAAGGGGGAAATTAAAATTAAACCCCCAGCTCAGAAACTGTGGCAAATGCACATCTACAGATATACTTGGGCATTGCTAAAAAATACTATCTGTTATTATATGTAAACATTCAGTATATTAAATATGATAATAATTTAATTATAACACTAGGAATCACACTATTACACAAGGCAACATGCTTTTTATTTTCATCAATATGAGATTCTGAGGAATGTTCTGAGTTGTTTTCTCTCTTCCTGAAGAATTAATTTAGATGAAAAATGAAGAAAATCTGCATCTACACATCATTTTGATACCACAGAAGAGCATATCAAATAATTTTCACTGGGATCTAGATGACTGTCACATTTTTAAAAATTTTTGTGTTGTTCAACTAAAAGATATATGTTGTTTGAAAAACCTTTAGAATTTTGAGTGATGTGTAAAAAATCAGAATCAACATACTGGTTTTCTTCACACATACATTAAAAAATGCAAACACATTTTTTATGAGGAGAAACACAAATATCAGTAACCACACAAAAGAAAAAAAGTGTATTCTATGAACCATTTTTTTTCCTGTTCCAAGAAAGTGTTCACCTTTAGTGTGATATCAGCAACATGTTAATAAAAAAGCCTTTCTGATGTCTATCTCATTCAGGTTTTGATGTTATATCTTCAGAATCTGGAATTAATACTATAACTTTTGCCTGATGATCACTTCCACATAGTCTCTTGAAGTAATTGTACAGTAATTATATTTGTCTAACATAAAAGGTGTTACTTTTAAGCTCATGATGCACATATACCATCTCCCTATGGCAATATTTCAGTCTTTTTAACATTACTGTAAGGACCGTATGAACAAATGAGCCTAACAAAAGTAGATTATGTGTTTAGTTCATGCACCCCTTTGTTAAAGATCCAGGGTTTCTTATAAGGTACTGAGTGGTGCTCAGTAGGAGATACTCATAAGACATCCTCTGGGCAAAAAATGTCACATAAATTTCTGTGATTTATGGCATGCTGTATATATCATTGTTATATATGAACTCCCATTTTTACATGTTAGCTTTCTGTATGTATGTATCATCATCTGGATTGTTTCTTCAAGCTATTTCCCAATTTCTTTGAGTCTTCTGTGTGTAAAGAATAAAAGTGCACAACACTGTAAGACCATCCATTTCCAAGGTGTCATCTCTGAAAGACTACTTTTTTATTTAGATATGCTTCAAGCTGACTATAACTGTATAAATCATAGTCTAGCAAACAAGAACTTTCCCAGCGCACAAACACATTTAAAATGTATTAGTTTACTGCAATGGTTTAAAGTGGGGGGAAAAATGGATAAAAAGGAAAAAGAAAAGGAAGGAAAATGGAAAAGGAAAATTGATCTGAAATAATGCTGCTTAATGAACAACTGTTTTCAATCAACACTTCTTCTTTTTTGACTCATGCTGTTCTTCATTTGGACTCTTATATCAGACAAGTTGGGAAAAAAAGTACATACAAAAGCCCACTAAAATTTTATGATGAATACTATATATTTCTACAATCTATGTTTCACCATATGACTATTTCTTGATCTGAAACTTCACATCTAAAATTAGATTTACCAAATGGAGAGTAAAATAGAATAAAAGACTATAGCATAGTTCTGCAGAGAGTGTCTAATCTCTTAAAGATCAACTTCTCTGTCTGTATAATGAAACCTACAGTACCATTTCCCTCACAGTGGGGTAGAAAGAGATGCAGACAGGAGGATTTATTTCTTCTCATTTATAAAGGTTGTATAACATCTCAGTCAAAATAAATGGTCACAAGCCTAACAGTAAACACAGTAATGTAAGATTCATAGGAAAAGTGACTTTAAGAACTAAAATGTTAAAAGGTGTTTCTTCACTCTCCTTTTTGCCTGCTAAGAATAATTTTTAATTACGAGTAACCACTAATTACTGTAGCTTTTGTAGCTGAAAGGAAACACTTATGTATGTATCTGTATGTTAAGGTAATATGTACTGGCTAGTGAGTGCCTGATGAGTGTCTTTGGACTTCGCAGATGTTGGCTCTGGAAACAATTATGTGGTTAAAGCAATGTGGTAGAGAAGAAATGTGTTTAAGAAAGTGTACGGTGGAGTTTCACAAACACTAATATGCAAACTATCACTGAGTGTTGACAATGCCTTAACTACTTTCTACCTCAGCTTTGAAGAATTTGGAGATCCTTGGAGAGATCAACTGTTTAAAAGAGCTTTCTACATCAGGTGTACTTTGAATATTTCCTAAACCATTTTAGAAGGGCAAAATCCTATGTTGAGAGGAGAACACAGTTAAGAAAGACCATTACATTCAAGATAACTTAAAATATTTTAAACTTAATGCATAGCTGAGACTCCATTCATTATACGCAATGTGTTTTAATCACATGTTTACAGCCCAGCCTTGTTATGCGGTATATACTGTGCCACCTAGAGACAGAATGCTAGTAAAGCACTCTTATGTTATCTAATCTCTGAGCAGGTCAGGTCCAATGACAGATTTTTTAGATGATGCTTTATCTTCTATATCTAGCCTTGATGGATTTTGCTCTGCTTGGGCCAACTGAAATGAAAAAGAACGGACAAGATGATAACAGCTTGCTCAGTGACACATCACAACGCATCAGCATGGTGTCATCCCACTCTTCATCCATACCCTACCTACATGGTATTCCTCAGAGTAAAGTAGATGCAGGACATAAGAAATATCAGTACTCTTCATAAGCCTATTGAATGGATGTGTGGATAGATGGAGAAGATTGAAGCAGAGTGACGAATGCCTTAGGAGGGAAAGGAGATTTCTTGGGAGAGGATATTGATCAGTGGTAATAAATTGAGATGATAGATGAGGTAGGGCAGAATGTGAAACAGAAAAACAGTAGTAGGAGTTCAGGGTGAAAAAGCACAGTTTCAAATAAGTGAAATAAGAATGAGAAGGGAGGATTTAGCACTTTGAAGAAAAAATAGAATACAGAAATCACATCAGAAAAAAAGAACTAAAATATTCTGTGCTGGTTTTGTTAAGGTATGTTGGTCGAATGTGTGTGAGGAAACTATTTCAGTAGTCCTTCCCTCAGTCTATTCTTCTAGCTTGATTGGCATATTCCACTAGCTCACAGCACTTTGTATTTCATGGCTTCCTGCATTGTATTTTCATGTTTACTGTCCTTTGGTCTTCTTTTTTTCCATATGAATTTCTATGAACTATTACTAGAAAACAGGTAGAAATCTGGTAATGAGTCAACAACTACACACTGGAAGAAAAAGTACCTGCTTACATTTGCTATAAACTATGACTGGATCTCCCTTCATTTGATGCTACTGGTTCTTGTACTGAGTAATATTAAGTGATTTTTCTCCTTTTCCATGTTCAATTCAGCATTTTACAGACTCCTGTCTTACATCCCATGGATTTTTCAGGATCAATTTGGACATATGTACAGAAGTATAAGAGAAATTCTATAGAAGATCTTTTAATCTTTTCTAGAAAATATTTATCTTCCACTGTTCTAGCTGTTTTTTCCTAGGCAATTTTGGAACAAAATATGTTACCAAAGATACTAAGGCACTGGAACAGGCTGTTCCTGTAAGTTTTGGGTGTCTGAACCCTGGAAGTGTTCAAGGCCAGGTGAGATGGGGCCCCAAACACCTGATCTAGTAGGTGACACTTCTGATCTAGTAGGCGACACATCTGCCCATGGCAGGAGGGTTGGAACTAAATGACCTTGGAAGTTCTTTCCAACCCAAACCATTCTATGATTCCATGACTTTGAAGTTATTTATTCAGCTTTGACTGAAATGTTTTTATTTTCCAGATGTTTCAGTCATCAATATATGGCCCTCACGCACGAAGCCAAACACTGGAGTTGTTATCTCTTTTAAGATTAGTAGTATTGCGGCTGATTACATATACAGATAGATGTGTATGTACATATACATAAAGTATGTGAGTCACAACAACAGAAAAAAATAGGTTGCTAACAAAGAGATGTAATTTCTGGATTTTTGTCACATATTTTTTACGTCTTTTTTTGGCAAATATAACAACTGCAGTATTGGAAATATTTCTGGCAAGTACAAGCAATGACATTTCTCAGAGATGAGAGATAAAGGAGATTTCATACTCTAATCTTCTCATGTCAAGCTGTTCGGAAAAGAAGAATCTATACGAAAATATAATTTGACAGATAAAGTGCTCCTACCATGTTTCTGAGGAGAGGAAACATTGTTTCTTCTATGGCTAAATTTTCCTAACAGTAATAAAAGAGAAGTGCAGTACATATATGAAAAAAAGACTAATGGACTTATATCACAGAACTGATCCCAGTATAGAAGTAAAACTATTTTAAACCTTTCAAGTGGTCACTCTGTGAAATACACATCAATATAACATGACTTTCACAGGCTCTTACTACAAAAAGTAAACCAGTGATACCTACAGGTTTTTAAATCAGTGGAACAGAGCGCACACTCCTCTTCTCGATATTGCAGGACTTGCACAGTTTCCAAACATC
This sequence comes from Lophotriccus pileatus, assembly GCA_035583135.1. Lineage (NCBI taxonomy): Eukaryota > Metazoa > Chordata > Aves > Passeriformes > Tyrannidae > Lophotriccus > Lophotriccus pileatus. The sequence goes on along the minus strand of JAWWES010000081.1, from coordinate 95,697,467 downwards.
CAGAAAAAGGGAGTTTATAGCTAGGGCTTCAACTATGCACCTTTTTATAGTTTATATATCGGTTACATTGTGCGTGAGGGTGGGGGCTTTGGACAAAGTTTATTAGAGAAGCCCTGCTGTTAAGTCACAAGCTGCAGAAAGGACCCCCTTGCTTTCTAAACTCTTTCTCAGAGAGGAGCCTAGGTGTGGCTAGATGTAACTTAGCCCCAGACTTTGTCAACTGTTCAAGTGCAACTTTGTCCTGCAGGGTTAAAAATGGCAAACCAGGAATATTTATATAAAATGAATTGTCTATTACAACAAATGGTTAGACAAAGGACCTTAATCAGAATTATTTACTACACAGAATAAAAGCTAGAAACTGCTAGTAGTGTATAGTATAGTGCACTATATGAAAGGAATTATATCAAAGAAATTATATTAGAGCTAGCAAAGCCAAACAATTATTAATTAGAGATTGTTGTAACTCACAACACAAAAGCTTGTGGGCAGATCTTTCTCTTAACCTCGAGGAGTATCCTTGAAGGGCCTTCGCTACTTCAAGGGAAAATCTCCACACATTCCAAGAAGGGGTATGTTAGAAGAATTTGACCATATGAAAGACTGGACTTCTTAGTATAAAGTGATTGACTGACAGTCACATGTCTCCAGGTCAGTTTACCAGCTTATGTGCCACATCCTTTCCTCACAGTTGATTTGGGGTTTTTTGATTTAGAGTCAGACTGGTTTTAGCATCACCTGGCCCTCTCCCAACCCATCAGTGATAGGTTTGCAAATAGGGCATTGTCCTATTGAATTGCTTGAGCACATTCTAGCATGGAAGAGTATCAGGGGTGAGAGTTATAACACCTCCTAAATTTAAGGACCCTGGGGGTCCATCCTGCATAAAATTCACTTATTCAGTGAAAGACAGGATGGACCCAGAGGT